>CM073514.1:12441250-13659375 GCA_037074495.1 Acacia confusa
AAATCTTCCAGTGAACACTCCTGATTTGATCAGAAGCTTTGATGGCCCAGAATCATAGTCAGAAGTGACGTCTCCTAGATCAATGTTCGCTACCCGGAATAATCCTGCAAATGTATGTTACGTAAGTGACAAAAAAGTGAAAATAGCGTTTGGGCTATCATCCTTTAATTGAGCCTTATTATTAATTCAGCATATATAATAAATGTCAGCTGAAGCAATCATATATATCAAACAAACATAGCATTTGTTCAGGGACAGTAATGGAAGCTGAAGCTTGAAGGAAAACATGATACAATTTTTTTAATAAAAGAAACATGATATAAATTAATACCTAATAATTCAACTTAAAATATGTGTATTTAAAATGTAAATAAATTAGTTAAAATACTTATAAATTAACCCATGAAATAGAAAAATATAATGAATTCCCTAAATCATAGGTGATAGGACCTTACCTTTCAAAATTCCCACGAGATAATCTGTTAAAAAAATTTTACTCAAGTCAGCAATGGCAAAGGTGAGAATAGCAACAAATAGCTATTAATTAAAAGAACGACTAACCAATATTCGATGAAAATAATTTTTTGATAAAATTCGGTCCTCTCACCTATTTGGACCAATGAATCCCACGCTTTACTATTACTAAATAAAATATTTTTTATGAATGTTATATTAAAATTAATTTATTAATATTTATCTACATTGAGGCTCAAATTTAAAATTTATTATTAATTTAATTTAATTATATATTATTTCCTTATCAAATTTATAAAAGTGTCCCTTATATTATAAAATAAGACAACAGAAAATTAAACTAATATATTTTGTAGTCTGAATCTAGCATGATTACTAAGATATTATAAGTTTGAATCTTGGAGACACCTATTCTGGAAAGGGTAGCCTCAAACCTCAAAATTAAAGTAGTCAATTGCTTGTATACCTTGTAATAGGATTTAGAAAAGGCGTTGGATATCAGTTGATAATTATAAAAAAAAATAAAGATAAAGGAATGTGTATTCACTAATGTTAGTAATAATTTCAGCAATAAATAATTTCTACAAACATTTATTTCTTATAATTAAAATAAAGCTACTATTATTTCACTCTTAAAAATAATAAAAATATTAAATTTGTTAGCTCTCATATTTTTTATGTTTTGATGATAACAATTATAATGTAATTAAAGCTTAATTTTCGATGAAAACTTAATGTCTCAATTTGATTGTAGCCAATTTAATTACACCTTGATTTATCTTGTTTGAATATTTGGAAACTCATTTTCGTGTCTTAAGGATACCTCTAGTCACTTAATAATTGACTCAAGGCACATGAGCATTTTCATTTTCCTGATATACGTCTGTTCAACTTTCTAATGACAAAATTGTAAGTATGTTGAACTTCAGCTCTTGCCTCTAGTCAATTAGTTACTTGCCTCAAGGCATTGCCTTTTGCTGCATATGTCTTTCGAAAGAGCATTAAATGGCAAAGTCGTAAATTATGCTGAAAATCTATTTTCAATGGCAAAATCATAATTATGTTGAAATCTACATTTTGCTTCTAGTCAATTATGACTTGCCTCAAGGTATTTCTTTTTTACTCCAAGAGCAACTTTCGAAATAGCAACTAATGACAAAATTGTAATTATGCTAAAACATTTGCCTCTAGTCATTTATTTCATGCCTCAATTAATATTTTATATGAACATTGTATGCCTCTAGTCATCCAAAATTACCTCTAGCAATATGACTCAAGGCATACGACGAACTCATTGCACAAATCATTTTTGCCTCTGGGCAATAAGTGAGTTGCCTCAAGGCATTTTACCTCTAGGCACATCTTGCACATCTTATTACCTCTAGACATATTTGTTAGTTCTCAACTAAGTTTTGATGATAACTAAACACTTGCAATGGTTTACATAAGAACTCGATTTCAAGCTTTAAAACTCCAGTTCTCATCTCAGCAAAATGAAGAACTCGAGTTCCTGGTCATAGAACTCGAGTTCATAGATGAAGAACTCGAGTTCTTGGGTTAAGAACTGGAGTTCGTGGCTCAGGTCATGGAAAAATTCTCAAGTCTGAAAGAACTCGAGTTCATTAGTGACAAACTCGAGTTCATAATTAAGAACTCGAGTTCTCTCTGCACAACACTATATCACCTGATGAACAAGTTTAAGAACTGAAGTTTCTATAATAGAACTCGAGTTCATGAACTTGAGTTCATATCTGAGAACTCAAGTTCTTTGAAAATGAATTTGAAGGAAAAATGAAGAACTCAAGTTCTCCAGGATCAACTCGAGTTCTCATCACGCAGACCACGTGCCTAGAAAAGTAACCAAAAGAACTCGAGTTCTTGTATAGGAACTCAAGTTCTAGAACTCGAGTTCTAGTTTTTCAACTCGAGTTCTTGCCTTACAGCACTGAGATACTAAATGGAAAAACAAAAGAACTCGAGTTCTTGTATAAGAACTCCAGTTCTAGAACTCGAGTTCTACTTTGAAAACTCGAGTTCTCGTCGCTGTTACTGATATCTGATTTTGCGAAAAATTGAGCTTTTGGTTTGTAACCTCCAGAATCACTCAGAATGATGTTTAAAGTGTTTCTAATACGCTTACTAGTGATTTCAGGAACTTACAACGGGTTATTATTCAAAATCAACATAAAGCTAATGTTCACGTCACAGCATTTAATGCTAAAGCAGGAAACAGAGCAGCAAATAGAAAGAAGCCCAGAGCAGCAGGAAGAAACATTCTTCTAAGGATTACTTAATCAAGACATTCTTCTGCAAAAGCACTCTCAACGTTCAACGCATTTAATGAAAGAACGGACTTCATTTAATGAGGCCTCAACGGTCCATTTGGCTGCACAAGGAACAGAGCAAGCTGTGTCTAACGGAAAATTAAATAAGTCACAACGGTAACTCTAGTTCCTCCCAACGGCATTAATGGCGAAAGAGTATAAATACCCAAGCATACAATTCAGCCACCTACCGAAACTCTGCGCATTTACTCTGAGTTATTATCTTATCAGTTTCATTACTCTCAACTTGTACTTCAGTGATCATTTATTATTCAACTCGTGAGGAGTTACTTAAACATTTAATTTTCATTCGTTTGTAAAATTTTAAGGTTGTGGAACCTTAAGTAAGGGAGTACAATTACAAGTAGTAAGGGGGAGTGAGTCTGAGAGATCATTCCGAGTTGCGTATTTGTATTATGAAGATAGTGAAAAATCTCAAGGTGTTCTTGGGGACTGGACGTAGGTCAGGATAGACCGAACCAAGATAAATTCTCTCGTGTTCCTTCTCCTTTAAACTCTTGATCAGTTAGTTCTTTAATTTGTGAAAATTTTGTTTAAGCAGTTAGATTTTTAAATCACCTATTCACCCCCCTCTAGGTGATATTCCATCTTCAATATTATTTCCAAATCTCGTCGTGTTTACCTCTTGGCACAACTTACTACCTCTAGGCACATCTTATGAATCTAGGCATATTATTGTAAATCTTCCAAATCTCGTTGTCGTGTTTACCTCTTGGCAACAAGTAACTTACCCCTAGGCACAATGACTCTAGGCACTTCATTTTGACTCAAGGCAAATTTTCTGTTGCTTGTTTTCAACACTCTGTTCAACTCTGTTTCACGTTTCACCTGGGCGATATTCAGTAAATTGATGATATCTCCCAAACTAGTGATCGGATTGAGGTAAAACCAATTTTAAATAAAATTAGACATCCAATGCTTCATATTGACCAAGTGTCAAGTCAAAATAAGTTCATATGAGAGAGATATGAATTTCGTAAGTTGGAACTGGAATTAACGTCATAGAGCAAAACAAGCTTCGGTAATTTGGGTGTATCTCACAAAATACACATCGGAATGAGCTGAAATCAGTGGAATATGAAACTAGACTCACATACCTTTCCAAAAACATAAAGATCACAGAAAAAAATATCAAATGAGAGAAATATGATTTTTGGAAGTTCAAAGTCTATTCAGGATTATGCAAAAACGCTAGTCAAAGAACAACCTTCATTCATCGGATCATAATCATCAGAATAAAATGAGTTTGGAGCTGATTCTTCTTGCAATTGAAAGAAGACTTAAAGAGCCTTATGGGGATATATGTGATTTTCCAAAATTTGGAGCTTAATGAGGAAGTTATTGTTACTGGAACTTCAGCTTCGTAATGCCAATGTTCTTGCATTTTGAAGTCATTGGATTCTGGAATTTTAGTTAATTAAATGGGTAACTCGAGTAATGATAAGACAGAGAGCAAATCCTTGTGTGAAGGAGTCTACCTTGAGTTATGTTATCATTTGCCTCAAGGTGGCTTGAGTGGTGCCTGGGGTTAAGGACAAGCAGAGAGCAAATGTTTGCATAAAGATGTTTGCCTCAAGGTGTGTCACTAATTGCCTCAAGGCAAACCCGATGAGAAAAACAATGACCTTTGTTTTACTTGGAGGCAGCTAGTAGATTGCCTCGAGTCAACGTATGTAAATACCTTCAGTCACTAGAAGAAAGTGAGCAAGCAAAGACCAAGACAACTTGTTAACTCGAGTCATCAACTATCAACTCGAGTTATTCTCTATTTTTGGAAATCTCTGTGTCTGTAAATCTTAAACCTTTAAGAATGATCTTCATTACTTCATATCATTACTTACTATTATTCTTAACCTTGTTTAACTAGTTTGCTAGTAAGTTTCAGATGATTATATGAAGGATTAACAGCAGCTTACCAAAAGCATATGATGACGTCATAAGCTCCAACGACTACTTCCAAAAGACAACCAACGATCATATTCGAAAGTAGAAGAACAGTCCAACGGTCAAATGCTCACTTCACCGTCGATAATTCAATGACTCATATATTATGTTTCTCAATGCTTACATAGTTTATAGTAGAGAGTGAGATAAATGATTATGTACTTCAATGTTTATCTTATTCACTTTTGAAAGAGAAGATTAATTATTAATCATTCTATTTGAGAGTTACTCAAGATTGAGTGATCTTGAGTAGAAAACCAATTGTAACCTTACAATGTGTAAGAGGGGGTATCTTTGTGAGAGATTTGGCTTCACAAGTTCCTGAGTAAACTTGTGGGTTGTAAATGCTTCTCTTGTACCTGGATTAAACAAGAGGATAGTGGATTGAAAATCTTAAGTGAAGCTTAGAGATTGGACGTAGGTCAAGGATTTGGCCGAACCGGTATAAATCATAGTTTGCATATTCTCTTCCCTAAACTCTCATATTCCTAGCATATATGTTTGAATGACTATCTCTTTATAAATCATTACTTCATATAAACTACCTTCAGTAAGTTGTGAAAAGATTTTCAAAGTTATCCAAAGTTTTATCAGACACCCAATTCAACCCCCTCTTAGGTGATAGCCAGGTCTTACAAAAATTTCTATGCAAGTTGATTAATTTAGTCTCTCAATATATGTTAATCCTTCTTGTGCCTTTACTGAACCAAATTGCAGAGTTATCTCCATATATGTTGAATCAAAGAAGGTTACATGTGGATAAGATAAATGATATACAATGTTAATCGAGTATAAATACCCCTCCAATTTTAAATATGAAAACTAGACAATTAGTTTATACAAAATTAAAAAAAAAATTCGTTAAGTTGGTTATTTGGCAAAGATGCCTGTTGATTTTCCTAAAATACTCATTTAACCATTTGCATGAGCCAATACTCTCTTGATAGATTTTTTTTTTTTTTTAATATGAGCAATTAATATGAAGAATTTTTTTTTTGGGGGGGGGACCACTTATCTTTGGGAAACAAAATCAAATGAGGTCTTACATGTAGAATCAAATGTAAATTATCTATTAATAACTTTTATGTGATATTGGAGCAGCATGTGTTATGAAAAAATCCAAAGCTTGAGTTTGATTGATTATCTTGCTATTTTTATTTCATATTCACATGACTCCTTATATATATGTGTGTAGTCACATGATTATCATATATATAATTGAATATAAGCAGGAGATTGAAAGTGAATAGGTAATAGAAAATTGTTACCTTCTGCAAATATGCGCAGCCTTGGTAGCTTTCCTACATGGCCCAACGACCAAACCTCATATTAATTAACTTAACATCCTGACATCATCTCCGGAAAGTACTACCTCTAGTCTTAAATATAAGATATAATTTATAATGTAATTTAGTTTAAAGTGTAATTTACACTACAAACCATATTTTATAGTATTTTGGACGGGAAGAGTACCAGGTAAATCAAAATTCATCATTTTGAACTAAATTAGATTTAACTTTTATTCTTGGTTCTGACCCAAAAAAAAAAAAAAAAAAATTATTAGATCCGATTTGGGTTGATAGGTACCACGAGCTGATTCTAGTTACTATTAAAAAATTAAGGCAAGCTATTTTGATGAAATGATTGTCGAATCACTTTCACGTGTCGGATCCTCATCAAATTACTTATAATTAAATAATTTTAATTATATACTACCTGTTTTAATTTTTTTTTTTTAAAGGAGTAATCACGATAACACAATTCACGCAAAAAAAAAAAAAAAAAAAGGAAAAAGCATAACCAGACAATAATAAATTTCAAAAAAATAATGAATAAAAATAAGAGGAAAAATACATGTGAAAAAGTTAGTATATATTTTATAATTTTAAAAATAAAATGAAATAAGTATGTCATCTAAAATACCTATTGTTTTTGTTGATATTATCTATAATGCTTGTACTCACAAATATCATAACCCTTCTAAATATTTGAGAAAATGGCTATCAAGAAAAATAATATTACTTCTCATCTTAAATATAAAATTCAGTTGACTTTTTGTAAATAATATTCAGTAAGTTAATTAAATTATTTTAAATTATTTATATTTATTAATTATTTCTCTAAACTAATTTTGTCTTCTTTATAAATTGATATATAATTTAACCATATAATATGATTAAATAACTTATATAATTTCTTTAATCCTTCACAATTAGGTCTTATATTTAAGATAAGAGTTAGTATAAAAAAGTCAAAACAACCATTGACAAGCTTTGGATTTGTTCTAATATTATTTTTTTTGGTTGGGACATTGATATCATTTTCCTTATATATTTTTGTTAAGAGAGTATCAAGAAAAAAATTGATAAATATGAGCCATATGTCTTATATTTAGGAGTGAGATCAATTCCTTAAATTTTATTTTATATTAAGTAAAATATTAAGTATGGAATAATATAATATGGTGATAAAAATATTGAGAAAAGTAAAGGGACTTACCACAAGATTTGTAATATATTCCCAGGGGACTCGTACAGTATCTCTCCCATCGAAAGCAAAACAGGCTTCGATTTTCAGGGCTGAAAGCGCATTGAGTGTCATTCGGACAATTATAATCTTCACAAGCTTGTTGGCACCATGAAAGTTCAAATCCAAAGGAAAGGAGTGTGTGAATATCAGCGTAGGACTTGATTCCATGAGGCACCAACGATTCCCAATCTGAGGCTACGGGGGTCACAAATTCCAGACGACAGTGAGGTTGAAACTGGGAAGCCAACAAATCTTCACCAGCTACGGCATAAAGATGGCCTCCTCCTTTCACACAAGGAGCTGTATCCACATACGCTGTGTCGTCCCTCACCGGATTGCTGCAGTTCAGGTACGGTACCTGCTTGAATACTAAAGATGAGTTCCATCCGTCGAATAGAGTATCAAGGGTCGGTTCACGATATGTGTAAGGACCCTTTTCATGGTAGAAGTCGTATAGGGATAAGGAATAGAGAGGGAGCGATGAGCAATTGCCCGCCTGAATTCCTGGATCTACGAGTTTGATTCTCAAGTTGTGGTAGTTTATTCCCACCACTCTGTATGTTCCTAGCTCTCGGTGTGTTCCATCATAATAATATCGATATAAATGAAGGAGAGTGACGTTGTTCTCACAGGCTAGCTCGTAATCGGGGTGGCCGCAGTTGGGTGGGTCATGTGGTAGTCTGAATGGGTAAGAGATGTTTGTGATAATGCCACACTGAGAAGTACAGGTTTTGTTGTAAAGTTCAGAACTCACAACTCCCGCCATTAGAAGCACAGAGGGCCACAACACTAAACACCAACAACACCATAATCCTTTCTCTCTTCCCATCGCTCCTGCGCTGATGAATGCTTCCATATCTACTTCTTTGCTTTCTTAAATCTCCCCTCCATCCCTCAACTCCTTCTTATTTATAGTTTTTTTATATGACTCAACCTGGCTTCCTCTTTTTATTTTTTTATTTTGCTTCACCTATTTTTTCCCCTTTCTAAGGAAATATAAATGTTTTTTTGTCCGTAGAATTATGAAAAAGTATTTTGAGTTTAATTGGGGGCAAAAAAATTAGAAAGGAAACAGTTGGGTTTTGTAAAGATTTTAATATTTGACTGACTTGTTAACGATTAGGCAGATGCCCGAGGGCCCACATGAGATACATTCCCTTGAATATTATTTTGGAGTCCGCTCATCTCGCGTACTCTCATCCCTTCTCTCTCCTTCGTACACCGTTTTAGATGATAAAAAGGGAGGTTAGGCCTTTTTATTCTTCTTTTTTTATTTTTTAAAAAATAACATCCAGCACATTAAAATATTTTTTTTAGTGGCACTTGCCGTAGGATAACTTTTTATGCACTGACCACCCTCAAATATTTTTTCAATGGTAATTATTGTCTAACAAGTTGTATCCTAAAATATTTGCTTGCAATCTCGTAAGTCTATCTACATATCCATTAAAACATGCCCTCTATTTTTTAATATAAGATATATTTGATTAAATTAAGAAATTTGGTTAGGTTTGGTAATATGATTTTTATTTTCAAATCCTAGTCTTTTTCTTTAATTCTCTTATTCTTTTTACTCATTGATTATTTTTGAGAAAGTATAGATAAATATAAATTAGGAAAATATTAATTAATATAAAAATTATGTCTTATATTTAAGACTAAAATCAACTCCAATAAATGAGGAATACGTAAACAAACAGAGAACGAAATAAATAAACTAATAAATAATAGCTTGCTCTAATTTAATGAACATGAGCAGAGCCTACTGAACTGGATATAATAACATTACTTGGAAAGAAAAATTATTGAATAGTAGAGGTCTAGACACTAGAGGGTACTTATATTAAATAGCCTTCTGAATCCAAGTTTCAGATTTAACAAAAAAAAAAAAAAAAAACTGATGATTTGGCATCACAGATTCTTGTTGTTGGTGATGAGCCTGGTATGGGTGCTGCTTCAGAAACAAGGGAATGGTGAGGACCAGCAGGTTCAGTTGCCGTCTATTCCTGACGCTCTTCAAGGACTCAATCTCTCCGTAAGTTACATAGACAATGAATCCCACTTCATATACGTGTCCTTAACAGATCCAGAAGATTGTCTTGCCAGACTCTTTCTACAACGCCGTCTCTACATTTCGTCCATTTATTATCCTTTCGAGTATGCTTATGAGACTGAAGACAATGTTACATTCTTCAACTGTTCTTCCGCCGGATCCAGATATGACTCCGGATCCTGCCCCATTCTTGCTCTTGGCTCCCAGGAAAGTGTCCTGTCAGTCAAGTATAACCTTACTTTCTGCACCATGATCTCACGATTACGTTCGCCAATACCGGCATACTATCTTCAGTTCAATGAACTTTACCTCAGATGGAAGTTCCAACCAAAAGTTGAAAACCACCACAAAACCAGAATTATTTTATCAAGCACAGGTGAGACATTAATTAGGCTTTGGGATGTTGCTTGGATTGAAATTTAAATTTTGATTTGTTGTGCTCCTATGACTCCAGGTTCCATTGTTCTGCTTTTGCTGTTGGTTGTGTGCTTCTACATATGCCGCTACTTCAAGCACAAAGGCGAAGACCAAGTCAGACTTGAAACGTTTTTGAAGGATTACCAGGCACTTAAGCCTACCAGATTCTCTTATGCTGATATTAAAAGAATCACTCACAAATTCAAGGATAAATTAGGTGAAGGTGCACATGGAACTGTCTTTAAAGGTAAGCTATCTACTGAAATTCAAGTGGCTGTCAAAGTACTCAATAATTCAGATCATGATGGAAAAGACTTCATTAATGAAATGGGGACTATGGGCAAAATTCATCACATCAATGTTGTTCGTTTGTTGGGATTTTGTGCTGATGGCTGTCGCCGAGCTCTTGTTTATGACTTCTTTCCTAATGGTTCCCTCCAAAAGTTCATCTCTTCCCCGGACAACAAAGAAATTTTCTTGGGATGGTCAAAGCTGCAACAAATTGCTCTTAATATAGCAAAGGGGATTGAATATCTTCACCAAGGCTGTGATTATAGAATCCTTCATTTTGATATCAATCCTCGTAATGTGTTATTAGATAACAATTTCACCCCAAAAATTTCTGATTTTGGTCTAGCTAAATTGTGTTCTAAAGATCGAAGTACTGTATCAATGACTGCAGCAAAAGGAACCTTAGGATATATTGCACCAGAGGTTTTCTCTCGAAACTTTGGAAATGTGTCATACAAATCAGATATTTATAGTTATGGAATGCTGCTCTTAGAAATAGTTGGTGGAAGGAAAAATGTTGACACAAATCAAGTTCTATATCCTGAATAGATCCACAGCTTGATTGAAGGAGGAGACGTAAGTGTTTACATAGAAGATGAAGTTGACATTAGACTTGCTAAGAAACTAGCAATTGTAGGACTTTGGTGTATTCAATGGCATTCAATAAATCGTCCATCCATGAAAACAGTGATACAAATGCTGGAAGGAGAAGTAGATAAATTAAAAGTGCCTTCTACTCCTTTTGATTTCACTACTTCAACCAATACAAATACTGTTATCCCAGCAAGACATTTGAATTTAGAGTTAGACGTGATTTATGAACTAGAATAAATATATATATGTTTGTTTACTTAGCTTTTACTTTTATTTAGAACGTTTTGTAAGATTTATGTATCCTTTTATTATCAATGTCCGATTGTATGCTTTCCGTTTAACATAGTAATATTTTACATACTCCATAACATTGTCAAAGTAATGTAGTGAACGACAGAATTACATAAACGTATTATAAGTTTTACATTTATTAACTAAATTTTTATTTCTAGAGTGGTTCATTATTATCTATATATCCAACTTTGTTTTTATAATTTTGGAGGTATGTTTTTATCAGGGACGAGTAATCTTTACCAAGTTGCAGAAAACTGGAGATATTAATTTTCGTAGTTGCACGGTAACGATACGACTCGTTCTAGGCACTTCAGTTTGAATTTTCGATATATATCATTGTCTCTTTTTCACTTATTTTCAAATATGTGGAGGCCTGATTTTCTAGAAATGTATTCTTATATCAACATATGTGTTAGTGAATCAATCAATCATCAACTTTACATATAAGTAATTGTAATATCCGCTTAAAAACTCATTTAACTAAAAATGGATCGGATAATCACATCATTAAATTGATTCAAGTGTAATTATATTTACACTCATTTAGTTAATAACTGTTAAAGTAATTTCCTTTTTCAAAAAACCATTATAAATTATTCCTAATATAGACACTTTTCCTTAACTCCAAAAGGTTTGATCTTTTCAATAATATCTGCAAACTAAAATTATGCATTCGGTTTCTAAGGTATTCAAATTTATTGGGGGTATTTTTCCATTTAAAATTAATTCACATTTTTATTATTAGGATTTGAGGATAAGGTAATAAAATAAATTGAATTTGAAAATAGATATTAAATCATGAATTAAATTTGATCGAATTTGAAAATCGACGTCAAATCATAAATAATCACCTAATCGACATATGAAGGCTATAAAAGCTATGTATTTACGGGAAGTACCAAAAATACTAAAAATAACTTCATCTTTCATGATTGTAGGCATCTCTAATCATTTTAATTTCAGAATATCCATTTATTAGATTATTAATGTAATAAATTATATTAATAATAAATTATATCAATACTTATATTAATGTGAGGAAATTTGGGTTTAACGGTAAATTTTGTATTCAAATAAGATTTAATTTCATATTATTAATTTAATCTTCAAGGGGGGAAAAATACGTTCAATAATTATGCACATACAGTAGGAAGTGATTCAAATGAGTTAATTAAAAAAAAAGGAAAATAGAGATATCCTATTTTGAAGATAAGGTAATAAGCTAAATTAAAATTGAAAAATAAAAAACACAGTACGTAATAGGGATGAAATTTTAGTTATTGGGATATCAATACTCAAACAATTAAAATTATGATATAGATAATCGGGATATTAAAAATTATAACAAAATTATGAATCATAAATCATAATCATGTAATAGACATGTACCAAAAATACCTAAGAATTCCGTTTTCTAATTTGATTAACTTCTGTTATTTTACAACTTGATTTATTATTTTTGAGTTATATTGAGTTTAATATCTTCGACTATTTTATAAATGTCTATAGAAATTTATTGTGTTTAATTAACTTCAGTCTTTAAGTATAATATTGACTAGGGCCATATCTTATGCAACGTAAATATGGAGAAATCTCACTTCCACCAACACATTCGCTAATTTTATATTTGACCGTATTATTCTCTTTTTATGATTTTCTCTTTAGGTGAGAGTTTATAAATTATCTTTCAATTTCAGATTGACTTATATTCATCTCGCGCAACCACTGGCCGGGAGTAAATGCTTGTTTTCATTTTATATAATTGATCCGTTTATTTTATTTTTTAAAAAAAAATCTTACTAGGACACGTATTCTATATTAAATGTTGTTTTCACGGCTACTTTTCAATTCTTCAATGTCAAGACTCTTTCGGTACATTTTCCTTTTTTATTTTTATTTGATCAAAGGTGTAACGCCCCAAAATTAAATTTAAAAAATATGGAGCTGCCATCAAAATTCTAAATAAGGATAATTTTGAAAAATGAAGATCAAATATGGTTCGAGAGTCGATTGTGCGTGGAATGTGTTAAATACCCCCAACACTCATAAGAATGGTTACCGTAAGTCATTTATTTAAAAATTAATATGGCCTTTAATTAAAATATAATTACCCAAATAGAAAAAGAAATTAAGAAAATATTTTCTTAAAAAAAAGAAATCAATAAAGGAAAAACACTGTTTATTTACAAAGTTAGACTTGATTTAGGAAGAGAGTCTAGAGCCTATGTATCCTTTAGAAGGATCAAATCCCATATAATTCGGGGAGTAAAAATGCGTGTCAATTGGTTGCTATTTCTTACAAAAAATGTTAATTTAATTTATTTGAGGAAAATATTTTTTGTTTGGTTTGTGCTCATTAAAAAAATTTCCTTATTTTTCATATGAAACCAAATTCGTTTATTTTTAAAAAGGAACCTCTCTTTTTGGAAATTTTTTATTTGCACAAGAAAAAAAAAAACAAGAGTTCATCAAGCCAACAAGGATAAGCAAGGACGTGATCGTCTTATTAATAAGGAGGTCTAGGATTGAGATCAAACCTCACATACATGCACATCATACAAAATAATTTCAAGAAACGACAGGCACATACATTTTTATCCTTGCAAGCTATATAAACAATAAGGTGAGAAAACGAGCATAATACAGCCACATATAATTCATCCAAAATAAGATGAAATGGCAACATATTATTATAATATTTATTTGAGTCTACCGAACATAAAGGAGAGACTAAGAATTAGCCATTAGGTATCTATTAATTTGAATAGAAGAAGATGCATGGCTCTCATCTTTTGGTGTTAATATGTCATGTGGTTGAGAAAGAAACAAATAGGTGAGGAGGAAATAAAAAAATACAAGGTGAGAGAGAAGAACAAGTCAAACACTAACAAAAGTAAAAGAAAATAGTTACAAGACAAATTAAAGACATGCAACTAGCACATCATTCTTATGTTCATGTCTCAAGAAGCTTATCACTTGCCTCCTAACTCTCCTCAAAATTCTTGTGTCCTGCTCACTCTTGTGCTTTCCTTTAAATATGCATTTCCTAGGGTTTTGCCTCATTAATGCCTTTTTAAATTTTTTTATTTTTTTATTTTACTTTCTGTTGATAAGACTTCCTAACTTAACCCAATCACCATCAATGATAGATTTTTTATTTTTATTTCTCGTAATTTTCTAATTTAAGCCTATTAACATAAATGAGAGACATTTTTAAATTTTAAATTTTAAATTTATTATTATTATTATTATTATTATTATTATTATTATTATTTTGTATTTTACCTACAAGCAATTTCCTTATTTAAACCTATCAACGTGAATGAGACATAATTTTTTTATTTCTTTTTTTTTTCCTCCTCCATAATGACTCCACACTAAATTTTCTAATCCGAATATCAATCATCATCAATGAAATGAATTATGTAGAAATTTGTTGTCATTTACAACAAACCTCAATTGCAAGACAATTACCATTAATGATTATCATTTTTCAAATTTTAATTATAATTCAATCATCATCTATGTCATTTACTTATTGTGCAAGGATTAATAAGGGCTTTTTCTTTTTTTCATGTTTTATTTTTAATTATTTTGAGTTGGGGCCCAAATAAAATAGGTGGTTCACAAAGGGGTTCCCTCTCAAAGCTTATAGAGTAAAGAGTTTTCACATCTCTCAATAAATGCATAGCCTGAGATTTAAACTTTTGTTATTTTTCTTATGCGAATGAGACCCCTTACCACCTCAATCAATAACTTGTTAGTTTTCAATGCACTTTCCTATTTAGTAGAATATACACATATCATAGAAACTAAATGTAATTTTTTATTGTATAGTTCATGACAGTTTCACTGTTTTTAACTTTATAGATATGATTTTATTGTTTTTGCTTTTGTTGTAGAAATATTTTTTTTCTGTCATATTCACATATAAGTGAGTGGGTCCTATTATTATAAATAGGACCCACTCACTTATATGTGAGTGTGGCAGAAAAAAAATTTGTAATAAAAACAAAAATATTAAACCCTATAGATATATAAAGTTTTATAAAATAAATTAGAATTACATGATATACTAACAATAAATAGTGGTGTAACACTCCAATTTTCAAAAGCGGAATAATTTTTTTTTTCTTTTTTTCAGAGTAGAGCATCGGAGCAAGTAAAAGAGTGAGTAATTGATATATCATTAACTGTGGTGTATCCGTCTATTTATAATGTACAGTACATTTATCACAGTGACGTTATAACGATATACGTCTAAAAATATGATCTTCAGTCGGGACCTTACGCGTCTTGCTTACTCTGCTTACTCCTATCTTCAGTTCTTGGTTCCTCGGACCTGAAGCTATGGCAAGAGCTAAGGTTCAATACCCATCGGACCTCAGGTAACGGTTAACCTCATGCTTATGTAAACAGTATATGACAGGTATCACATAATAAGTAAACAGTCACAATTTCAAAATCATAGCAACCTGTAAGGCAATAACAAAACACAGCCACTGCAATATGTATGTTATTCCAGTCTGTACTATTCACCAGTGCCATGATGGCCTATCGTGTCATCAGCGCTAAGAAAACTTAACGGCGTTATCATGACCATAAACCGTATTCAATTCAATATTCAAAGAGCAATTTAAAACAGAGTCTTACCATGCGAGTACATCTATCATATATAAGCACTCCATAAGCATAAGTGTTAAGGTTACAATACGTGTCCGTACCTTTGTTGACGAGTTTCGGTACGTTTCGACGGTCAGAATGCGATCACAGATATCCTATAAGGTAATATCGCCTCTATTAATTCATAAATATTATTCTAAGAGATATCTTGGCCACAAATGACAATTTTTCCCTTGGTGAATTTAATTTTTAATTATCCCTACAAAATTTCAAAAAAAACGCTAGTTCAGCATTTCTGGACAAAATTTTGCCTAACATTGAAAAATCATAACTAAATCTAGAAAAATCGAAACAAGGATCCGTAAAATTTCCCGGAATCCTTGGGATATCTATTTTCGAGAAAAATACTGGAACTTACCCAGAATTCAAGAACAATTCCCAGTTTTAACGTTTCCAACCTCTGCCCAGAAGTTTCCCCAGAAAACGTGGCTTATCTTTAGAAATTTTTATCTATTTGTACAAAACTTCAAATGACACACTCTGGGTATATTTGGAAAGCCCTATATGTCTATTTTAACCATGAATTTATTCAGAATTTTAGAACCTCATTTCCTTCATAAAATACTAGCGTTTTTGCTACTGGCTCCTGAAATTGTTAACCGATGAAATTTCGCCAGAGCTTCACTATTTTAATTATAATCTTCCAAAAATTTTGCTATACTTCTTCTTCATCAATTTTTCGAAATAAAGGCAATGGTAACCATAAAAACATAAGAATAATACTATAATTGGAAGATTAAATATCAAAATAACATTTCTATTAAAACTACATAAGCTAAGAACTAGAACTAAAAACTTCCTTACCTCTTAAAGAACATTGCTTCTTTTTCTTGAAGCTTTTCCACACACTCCCACACTCTCTAATATTTCAGCCTATGCTTGGTGAATTTGTGAGAAATTTATGAAGCATGATGCCTCTATTTATAGCAAACTAATGGTTAACTTCCTAACAACTTTCACTTGATCTTAACCCTTAAATCGAACTTAGGAAGGAAGTTAAAATCTCACCCTTACACCTCTTCTCAAAACCGCCACCTCCCCCCCTTCTTCTTAGATTTTTGCTTCATCCCTTATTTACTCCAAATGTTAATTTAGTTAGGTGTAAGTTGGAATTTTTATTCAAGATCTAATTTCACTTTTGTAATCATAATTTTATAACTAGATTTATGGTTATTTTAAACTTCCTAAAACACTTAGCTATGAATCACAAAAGTATACGAAAATGACTTTGGGAATAGCCAAGTTCAAGCCCATAATTTACTGATTTCAAATATCTACTTATATTTAATACTTAGTTTCAATATTTCAAGATATGATTTAATTTCTATGGATTCTCATTTGCTTGTGTCTGATTAGAGAATAAACTTGCTTCTTAAGTTTTCACTTTGGATTTCAATCCATTATTCATCTTGGTTTATTTTTTACTTTCTTTACTACACACACACACACACAACCCTTAGACACACACACACTCACAATACACACACACATCACACGCCACCCCTCCCCCTTCTTCTCTCTTCTTTATCCTCTTCCAATTCATTAAATTCAAGTCTCTAAAGTCTTCATAAGTACTCTTATCTTCTTCCAAACTTTAATGGCCATTTATCATCTAATTAGCCCATGTGTTTGTATGTTTATTTAAAACCATTTTCTCTTCTTTGTTGCCCAAACTACAACCGTCCTCCCCTTCATCCCTTTTGATTATTAATTTATGTTTTAATGTTCTCACAAACTTAAGAAGAAAAATCTCTTATTGGTCCAATTAATTTCACAAGGATTTAGGATTAAGGGTTAATATAATTTCTTCACTCTTTAATTAGTAATTTTCGCCACTTTTATTAGTTAAAGGGAGAATTAATTAATCATTGGTTACTATTGCTAATATAGTGCTTTAGGGATTACTAGGCTTAATTACCAAAATTTGACAAGGGTTCTAATTTAATTTTGATGATTAACAACTCCTTGTATGCTAATCTTAGCTCCTAAATATCATTTGGTCCTTAATTTAATTGATATTTCCTTAATTATGACCTTTATAAATTAATTATTAACTAATTTCAAAAATTACTAAAGCATATCAATTATTGCAATTCCAATGGCCCAATAATTGTTACTAATTTCCTTTAATTGATTTTAGCATCCTCTGCTGATTTTAATTGCTGAAATGGTATAATTACGATTATACTAAATTATGATAATCTTAGGATATTTTATGATCCTAGAAAAATTAGTCTTTAGGCTTCCTAATTCTAGAGAAAATTGCCCATGAATAAAAATAAATATAACACCAAAATTTGAGGCCACATATTCACCTATTTAATATAGGTATTATTTATGGAAATATGATATTTAAGATAAATAATTATCCGGGTATTACATTTCTCCCCCCGTTAAATAAAATTTCGCCCTCGAAATTTACCCCATAGTAATTAGACTTTGACTCATAAACTCTGGGTATCTCTCCTTTATGTCTTTCTCTGTCTCCCTGGCGTTCATACGCTGCAGCTACATAAGATACTTCATACTCCATGATACAATCGCGGTTTGGTAGTACTTATTATGAAACATGCAAAGAACGAATTCTCGATTACCAAGAGGAGCGGCTGAAAGATAAGGTAAAGATCCAACGCATATAATCTAAGTAGGATGGTGTCTAGTTAGTACAAGGTCTATGTAGGTATGGAACAAATTTCGAGGGTGAAATTTTTTTAACAGGGGGAGAAATATAATACCTTAAAAATCTTACTTATGATAAGTATCATAATTTAGTAGAATATACCTATTGAAATTCAATAGGTGAATATGAGGTCTCAAACACCTTGTATTGAATTTATCCTATTATTAGGACAATTTCTCCTAAGAATAAATAGTGTGTGAAAAGGTCCCTAAAACATTAGATAATTTGCAAATAGGTCCTTGAAATATTTATGGGTTATAAAATACTCTGAAAATATTATAAAGAGGCAAATAAATATTTATTTGAAATAGGGAAGAATATTGTCCCTAATTTAGGTAATTTATTAAATTATTACCTTGGAAAAATTAAAGGAGAAAAATCAAAAAGTATTGGGGGACCATATTGGACCCCATGATTTTTAATATTATGCATGGTGCATAAATTACCAATGTCAGTAAAATAGTTGTGAGATAATAATTATTACTAATTAAGAAAATTATCAAAAATTAGTAAATGATTAATTAAGTAATTAATGGCTAATTATTTAAGCTTGAACAAGAGAATATTCAAGGTAAAGTATACAAAAGCCCTTTAATTAAATGTTTGTGGTTAAAATTAGCAAAAATATACTTGCTAATTAACTAGTAAAGGTTAAGAAATATTGATGAGATTTAGTACATAAAAATCCCTAATCCTAAAAGAATTGTTAAAGTCATGATTAGGGCATTAATTAAACTTGTAAAATCAAATTAGGTAAATCAAATAATTACTAAGGGTTAAGATGTAATCTTGAAAAGCAAAGATCAAAGGTTTAGGATTATTCAAGTAATTTTAAAAGCCTAAATCCTTGTAAATAAGTAAGGGCCAATGGGATATTTTTTGGAATTTTAGAAGATTATTAAAATATAATATAAAATTAAAAAAAAAAGAAAAAAGAAAGTGAAAACCGAAAAAAAAATATGGGGGGAGGACGGTGGAAATATTGCAATTGATTGAAGAATTGATGTTTGTATTATAATAATATTATAAGTTAAGATATTTTGTAAAAAGATTGATAGGATAAATGAAAACCGATAGAAAATAAATCATATATCAAAATATGTGAACTAAGTATCTAACATAAGGACTTATTATGAACAAGTATATTTTTATTCCGTGGTAGGCCATTTCAGAAGTTATTTCCGCAACCGACGGAATGATCATGAGATCAGACCAAGAAGATATTTTATGGAATTAGGGTAGATAGTAGAAATGAGAACTTATAGAAATAAAATCATAACTTAAAATCCGAGGATGAGTGGGTAAAAACCAGGACATATTATGAATCAGTGAATTATTATCCAAAAGTTGGTGTTGCCAGAAGTCATTTCCGTATCCGACGGCGTATGTCTGAAAATATTCGGCAGGCAACGGAATGTCCTTAATGAGATCAAAAATTTAGTCAACCCAAATATTCTTAACAAGGAAGATTACATCTTCAGCGAGTTGCTTCCGAAATTTTGGGATTTTTTAAGATTACGCGATTAGAACACCAAACAAGGACTTTATCGGTAGAAGACTTCTTAAGCAAGTGTGTGACATCACCTTGGTGACTAAGGATGACATCATTGTGGAGAGGTGTATGGCCAAGATCTTGCCACTTCAAAGAAGTGCGATCTAACGGTCAGAAACTGATCAGACAAAGTTCAAAGGAATTACTGAAATGTCATCGTCTTTTTCTATAAACAGCTTTAACCTTCTTCATAATTTTTCACACCAAATCCTCTCAAGGAATTAGAAATTTTAGAGCAAGGAGAAGAAGGAGGAGCCCAGGGAAAGTTGTAGCAAAGTTATGGGTAAGTTCTTCGGTTCTAGTCTTTAATTCGGTAGTTCTTAAAGTTTTAGGGTAGATGTTGTTTTGATCTTTAATCTTCTAGTATGTTTTAGATATCATGTTTTAGGATAGATATGATATTTATTTTGGAAAATATGTTGGAGTAAGGGATATGTTGAAATTCTGGAAGATTAGAGTCAAAGTAACGAAGTTCTGGCGAAATTTCGCCGATTAGAGAGGTCAGGGGTAAAATGGTCATTTATGACTAAAATGACTGTTATGATGTTAGTAATTGATTACATGAGATATTATCCTTATAGGATATCTGTGATTACGTTCTGACCAACTGTCGCACCGTATTTCGTCAGAAATACCGTATAGCATCAACGAAGGTACGTTCACGTACTGTAACACTAACTTTGATATTTATAGTATGCGTATATGTGGTATGTGTGTAGTATGCATGTTGGTCGTGTGTTGTTTGATTACATAGTGCTGTTAGAGGATAATTGAACATATGCATGCACTGAGAGTGGTATATCTGTATTCACTGAGAGTGGTACATTTCGCTGGAAGCAGTACATTTGCATTCACTGGGAGCGATATATTTGATGTGTTTATATACTGTATATGTAAATATGAGGTTAACCGTTACCTGGGGTCCGTATGCATGGGACCTCAGCTCTTAACATAGCATCAAGGCCAGGAGAACCAAGGACGGAGGAGAAGGGAAAGCAGCATGCTTAGAGATCCAACAGAAGGCTTCTTTTTGGATGTATTTCCTTTTTGATAACACTCGGTATGATGTACCGTTTCTGTAAATAGCCAGACCTACGGCATTTTAAATCTATGTATATCAGTTACTCAATCGCTCTGATGCTCTACTCTGATGAAAAAAAAAATTTATTCCGCTTTTGAAAAGTTGGGGTGTTAAAGTGGTCTATTGTACAAAGGTTCCACCAGGTGGAGTCTGAAGAGGGATAGATATATGCAGTTATACCCCCACAATCGATCATAGGTTGTTTTTAGGAATTGAACCATTTACTTGCTGCCATGTGACATGGATGTCATGAGTTCAAATCCTAGAAACAACATCTCCAATTGTAGAAACAAGGTTGCGTATATTTATCTCTCTCAAGACCCTTTCTAATTGGAGACTTATGCATTAAGCTGCCTTTTTGTGTTAGTATATCGTGTAATTCTCACTTACTATATAAATCAATTTGGGGGACTCATTTACATGAAAATGAGCTTTCCATAAACTAATTAGCGTTACTAGTTAATAAAAATTATATGTAAGGATATTACACAAATTTATCCGTTCCTGTTCTAACAGTGAACCAATTAGAGCAAGCAAATTGTTTTAACTGTTACTTTCCAGTGTGATGGTTTTTTCTGAGTACAAAAACTTTCGAAGATTTTATTTATCTCTTTCTAACTTATATGGCAAGTTTGGAGGCTTTTTTCTATAGGAGAAAGTATTCTATACACAAAAACGTAGAAAGGAAAAAAAAAAAAAAACTTCACACACACGCACACATTGTTATTATCATGATTTTCGTTGAAGATGTAATGCGAAAAGACTGATATATTTGTAGAAATAACCTTGAAACATTTGTTTTCCACACATAATGTGGAAAAAGTAGACAAATTTGTGTAGCAACAAGTTTTCGACTCTATAATAATCTCATTGTAAGTATTCCATACATAATTGTGAAAATCTTTATATATTACCTTTTGTTCTAAATATATGAGCTAGACAAGATGTTTCCTTTTATTTTAAATATATAATATCTCAATTCACTTCATCTCTCCAAAGTTATAATTTTTCTCTAAGTTATACCTACTGATTAGACATAAGTAAAGGAGTTTTATCAAAAAGGTATTTAATGTATATTAATTACAAATATGTAGTTACAATGTAAAAACATAATAACTTACATTTTTACTGGAGTAATATGTGTTAAAATGCAAATAAAAATTGTCCTCAGTAAAAATGGGTAAAAACACTGTGTAAAAATGGTAAAAATGTTTTACCGTTTTTACTTAAAACAAAAAATTAAAAATCATAAGAAAGCTCAAAACTAAAAACATGATAAGAAATGCATATTAATTATTTTTCTTTGTTTAGGTTCACACAAAGAAAAGAAATTATTTCAAGCAAAAAACTATGAATGATGTTGTTTTTGTGATGGCCAATTCAATATTGAAAAATCATAAGAAAGCTAAAAAATTTCATACATATAATTTTGATGATCTTCCATATGATGATGATTCGATAGTGGAAAATGAAGAAGATTGAGAAGATGTAGACAACTTAGATGTTAATGTTCATGATGAGGAAAACTTGATTGAAATTGAAGTGAAGAAACCTATAGATGGTCATGATTTGAACATTCCAAGTTTTGCAAATGAACTTGTTATAAGAGAAGAGGACATTGAGGATATGCAACTGATACATGATGACGTGTTTGATTTGAATCAATTGATATAATTTAAGAATTGTTAAACTTTATTCTTTTAATGTTTTGGAACTTGATTGTAGTAGTTGTTAAACTCTTTATGTGTTTTTTGACTTATGTTTTATATAGTTATATGACTTATATCTTTTAAATATGAAGTTATTCATTGAATTTTGAGTGTAGTGATTTATGTTTTTTCTTTCACATACCCATATATATAATTTGTATCCCGACCTTAAGTAGTAGAAATTTTATGTTTTGTGTCATTTTTACTGTTTACATTTCTATCACCCCTTCTATTTCTACATAAAAACTCGATTTTGACAACATTGGTTACAATGTATGTGATGATTAGAAAGCATGTTTTAGAAAAATTAACACACATTTGTTTAAAATAATTAATTTAACTAATTTATTTAATATTAACAAATTAATTATCTTTTTTTTTGGGAGCAAAATTAACAAATGAATTATCTAACGGAGCATTTGTTTCCATTTTGGTTCGCTTATAATGGTATGACTTTTTGTGCATGCAACATGTAAATAATGAAAAATTAAGAGAGACTTTTTTTGTAGTCAATTGCCCCCCATTTTGGGCTACTTTATAGTCATTGTTTGATTTGGATACTTTTTCAATGTTCTCAATTTATGAGAGATATGTTATCATCTGTTTTTAACTTGACTTATAATTATGGACTTCAGTTGTGGTTGGCTTTTTATTTTACATAATGAGAAAAAGAAGTTCAGATATTTGTTTTCATTATAGTCATTGTCCAAGTCAATAGTCATAGCTATCGTGTGATGACCACGTTAATTTTGAACATAATTTGTGGAAAGAATATGGACGTACGTGTCATTTCATAGAAGATTCTTCCTGGAAATATACAAGTAATTGTGGAAGAAGTTCAGCCATTTGTTTTCATCATAGTCATTGTCCAAGTCAATAGTCATTTCATAGGATATGTCATTTCGTTGTTGTCATCGCTCATAATCAATACTACTCCTACTTTCATAAATGTAGCACTTAATTTGGCGGTAAAATTTGGTAATAACTTAATTTGTAAATCAAAAAATCTCTAACTTACCTTCTTTCTTTGATTTATTTTGCCTCCTCTTATTGTCTTTCCACCAATTTTTCTTTTTGATTTTATTATTCAACTTGTTATTCTAACATCTTCATTTAGTTTGGTTGATTTTTCAATCAAACATCAATATCATTTGAAAATATAGAGAAACTTCTTTTTCATGTATAGTTGTCTAGCGAGCTAGTTTTTTTCCAAAGTGCCTTTTGATGTTTTTTTTTTTGGTCTTGTTTAACTTATTTTATAAGTCTAGAATTTTTTTTTCAATTTTTTTCTCCTGAATTTTGCTTTAATTATACGGGTCTTCCCTCTATTTTAAAAACATACACTTAAATTCAAACAATTAACTTTGTTAAAAAAAGACTAAAAAGATGTTATTTTAATTAAAATTTGTATTAAAATATATTTATTTACTAATTTAACTTTTATCATATTAAATCCCAAATTTTCTTTCACATAATTTAAGATTTTTATTTTCCTTAATTTTATATTTGATATAGTTGTCTACTTATGATTTTCTTCAAGATTATACCATCTTTCTAACTCAGTTAGAAAATCTAAGAATTTCTGACTTAATTCTCTTCCTCTGTTTCTTTGCCCCCTTTAATACTCTTTCTATCATTTTTTTTCTTTTTGACTTTATCATTCAACGTGTTTCACACTTCATCATGTGAAATAGCTTGTTTTCAACATATCGTTGACATAGTAAGTCTAGATATATTTAGAGCCGTAGAGGATGAAAATTCATAAAAATTTTCTCCTTTTTTACATTAAAATTGTTATATAATATTCCCCACCAAATTTTCAGAGCCCTCTCTTCTCACTAACCTTGGGCCAGCCGAGTTCTGGGTTGATCTTGTACCATGAAAAATCCCCAAGTTATAGGAGACAAGTTATAACTTTCCCAGTCTTTTCTGCTGATAATCGCCTAATCCAAAGGGAGCCAGAAATTTGTTTTCAATTGTCACTTTCTAGTGCTATGGCACTTCAATAAGCGGCTTTAATCCATTGACTTATTATAGGAGACAAGTTATAAATCAACTCGGAAAACAAGATACATTGTTATTGGTCATCATTTAATGTTATGACTTTTAAATGCACTCTCTTCTTATCTATCTTCATTTTTTTTTCTAACTTGTTTTTATAACTCAGGATTCAGGAGATCTAATTTGGTAGAAAAGTCTTCTTCCCTAAATGCACGCAATTTAAAGGGCATGCTATAGAAACTTTCACTTTAATTGTCTGTTATTTATTTCCTTTTTCTCTACGCTAATTAGTAGTAGTACATATGTTTTATAATTAAAATATGTTAAAGTGAAGTTACTCAATATTTCTAGTTATCAATGATTATGGGTTCATTGCTACGAGTACTTGGTGAGGAGAGGGAAAAGAATGCTACCTCTAACTTCCCTCTCCATTTAATATGTCAACTATTGGATCAAGTTTTAATAAGTCTTTGGCCGAGATTATGTTTCTAAAGGAAATAACTGATTAGTTATATATTAATCTTCAAATTGATGCAAAAATCTTTCTTTTCTTTTCTTTTTTTAACGCTCTTTTATTCTCTTCTATCAATTTTTCTTTATGACTTGGTCATCCAACTTGTTTTCTAACCCTAAGTCCTAACGCACTCATTTAATTTTGGTTGAATTTTCAATCAAATATCAATATCATGTGAAAAATCAAGACAATTCTCTTCCATGTCGTTGTCTACTGTACGTGATGGGTTCTTACACACTATCAAGATCTCTTTCTAACTTATTTGGTAAGTTCATATATAGGTTTTTCTTTAAAAAAAAAAAAGAAAAAAGAAAAAGAAAGAAAGAGCAAATTCATAAGTAGAGGCTGAAAATTCATATAAGCTAAGTTTTCATTCAAAAGGAAATTACAAACGAAATTGTTGGAATTTAAAACATTTCATTTCACATTTGAATCGCCATTCACGCCAAATTATCCTGTATAGTATTGATTTTGGGAAAGGATAATAGGAAGCAAAAATATTGGGTTGATTTCTCGACCCATTTCAAAATTAGGCCTACAAATCAAATCATGAAAGTAATTATCTGAATTATTGACCCAACACCTAGTTTTTCAATAATCACATATTTTTTAGATGATGATTATTCTACAAGCAACGTGGAAATTAAAACTTCACCTATTTAATTTCTCAAAGAAGTCGGAAACAAGCCATATCATTATTCAAAGAAGTTGGAAATAAACGCAAGTTTTCCACATTACATGGGGAATAATCATCCTTGTAATACCCGGATAATTATTATCTGGAATATTATGTATAGTAATAAAAATGTCCATATATGATGAATATGGTCTCAAAATGTTGTATAACTAGTCTATTTTCAAAGGAAAATACTAAGAAAATAAAATGGAATTTATTGTCAAAAATATGAAAAATGCATTTTAAGGCCATAAAACATCCTGAGAATATGATGATAAATCCTAAAAGGCAGTGAAATAATTATAAAAATTAGGAGGAATATTGTCCCTAATTTAGACAATTTATTAAATTATCTCCTTTGAAAATAGAAGAATGGGAAATCAAAAAGCATTCTGGGGACTTTATTAGACCCCATGATTTTTAATATTATGCATGGTGCATAAAATGAAAAGCGGAGCAAATCACCAAGAGGGGGGTGAATTGGGGATTTAAAAAAAATTTCTTGACAATGCTCTGGAAAGAATGTGCTAGAACAGGGATGAACAGAGGTTAGAAGAGGAAAGCAAGACACAGTAAGATTTATACTGGTTCAATCTAACTCCTTGACCTACGTCCAGTCCCTAGACTCTCTGGGATTTCCACTATCACTTACAATCAGTTACACACTCAGTATTTGAAGTTATCCTCTCACTAGGATACACTTCCCCTTACAAGTTGTAAACTGATATTCACAATCTCCAAGTCCCCAGACTTGAGATTCTTACAAAGAAATGATTTTAACAATACAAAACACTCTCTCTAAGTGTAGATAATGATAATCACTGAAGTACAGATTTCTCTCAAGGAATATTACAAAAGAACTGAAGTAATAAGTGTAATATTGTATATGTAAGCTTCTGTGTTATCCTGCATCTCTGAGCTTCCTTTTATACTTGAGGAAGTTCATTTGAATGTTCCATATCAGAATATAGTTGTTGGAGCTCCACTCAGAAATTTTGACGTTGGAAGTCCACCAAGAACTTAACCGCTAAACATTTATGAATTCCAGCTTGATGATTCCATTTAGTGATGTCTGCTACTAAAAAGTATTTAATTTGATGATAATGTTGATCATCTTTATTAGAATGGGCAGCAGAAGAGTGTCTTTAATTATTTAATCCAAGTTGGAAAATATTCCCGACAAGTGCACTGCACCCCATACTGGAAAGTTCACTTTCTAGCTCAGCAAGCATGCTTACTTGATTCTCTTGATCTCAGCTTCGGTTTAGCTGAAATTCACTTGAATAAACTGGTTAATCTTGAATCAGAACAATAATGAATGAGAATGATAAATAACTAAGCGATTAACATTGATTAAATCAGGATTCCTATTGGCTTCAAGATTAGTTACTGTAGTAAAGAAATGGTGACTGGAGTTAGTCTAATTCATAGCACAGCTAAATAACTTTCTATCATAAGCTTAATGGAGTCATCTTAATGTTACTGGAGTCATATTGCATCTTTTAACATTCTTGACTCAAGTCTACTGGAGTAATTCCAACTTACTGGAGTAACTATGACATGTTTTGCTTCTGTCTTCAATTTGACTGCGGTAGGGTCTTTATTACTGGAGTAATCTGAAAGTCATTTTGTTTCTGTCTGCGATATGACTGGAGTAATCATTTAGCTACTGGAGTAACTGAGGTTTGTTTAGTTTCTATCATCGAGACTACTGGAGTAGGTCCTTGGTTATTGGAGTAACTATGGTTCATTTTGCTTCTGTCTGCGATCTTACTGGAGTAATGACTCAGCTACTGGAGTAGTTTAGGTTCATGTGTTTTCTGTCTGGGATGTTACTGGAGTAGCCGAAAACTTATTGGAGTAATATCGGGCTTGGACTCTGGAACTTGTCTGACAGTGAAGCATTACTGGAGTAGTTAAGTGACTACTGCAGTAATGTTACTAGAGTAACAAAATAGTTACTGGAGTAACTTCGAAAGGCTATCGGGTTTTGGTTCTGAAGGTGACTGAGAATGAAGGGTTACTGGAGTAGTTAAGTGACTACTAGAGTAACCTTACTGGAGTAGCATAAACCTTACTGGAGTAACGTGAACACAGAAACATTTTACAGAAGGCTTTATGACAGACTTACTGGAGTAGCTTCCGGTGTTACTGGAGTAATGAACTTTGAAAAATATTTTGGACTAAGACATATTACTAGAGTACCGTGAGCACTACTAGAGTAATATACTTTTGAAAGCATTTTGAATCAGTATGTATTACTGGAGTAGTGTGGCATTACTGGAGTAATTTGACTTGAAAACAATTTAAACACAAGCGCATTACTGGAGTAACTGAAACATTACTGGAGTAATGTTTCACTGAAATGCGATTTAACAAGCCAGGTTACTGGAGTAATGATACACTTACTGGAGTAATTAAAGTTTAACACATTTGGTATTACTAGAGTAAGATAATCATTACTGGAGTAAGATAATGATTACTGGAGTAATATTTTTATAAAAAGTTTACTAAACACATGAAATCTTATTCTCTCAATTTACAATTGTCAAGTTATCATCAAAACATATAGAGAACTAACATAAAATACCAATGTCAGTAAAATAGTTGTGAGATAATAATTATTACTAATTAAGAAAATTGTCAACAATTAGTAAGTGATTAATTAGATAATTAATGGCTAATTGTTTAGACATAAGATAAAGAGAAAAAGGTGGAAATTTATTAAAATAAATAAATAAATAAATAAATATATATATATATATATATATATATATATATATATATATATATCGTTTATACTTTTCACATGAGGTTAACTGTTACCTGAGGTCTAATGGGTATTGGACCTCAGATCTGTCTAAGGTTCAGGAAAGGAACCAGGATAGGGAAGGTACCAGTAGATGGAGTTGTGGGAAGGCACTAAAGGATGGAGCTGGGAAGAAGTATCGGTCAAAGCAAATGCCAGAAGAACGTCCTCAGAGTATTCATTCTCGCATGACTTAACGAAATTATCTCAAACTATTTGGTGCCGAAGGTAGGGTTAGTCTATGTAGGTCAGTTAATAAGTCGCCGTGAACTCGGTGAGACTCCCATGATAGACACCTTCCTGGCCAAACTGTTTGTGTAACTGAATTAGGTTTATTGCCCTAAGTCTAGCTACGGCTTGGTTGAAGACTGTATGATTACCATGTAAGAATTGTAATTATACAAGCTCTGTAATTGTATCACATGAGTATTCCTTCGAGAAATTTTTAATATACCAGCTTATGTCAGGCATCAGCATATGTCTGGGCATTTTCTATTAGATACTCATTGTCCGAATATTAGCGCATGCTTTCCGTTCCCGCATTACTCTAAGCTATAGCACCTCAAACTCTGTTGATTTTCCTAAAATTAAGTGTCAACTGACATGATTTTCAAGTATGGAATTTGAGGTGTTACTTTTTGGTATCAGAGGGATGGTTTGGACATTTAGGTTAGGAGTACTGATATAATATTGGTTATGTGATACAAAAAGGACGTATACCCTAAGGAAAAGGGTTAAGCTCGGGTAAGTAAAAACCCTAGAGATAGAGTAGATGGCACAGAATATGGGTTCTGTTGCTAAACTCTAAGACTTCTGATATAGAGATTGGCGTCTGAACTAAATTCTTGAAACAAATTTGAAAGCTATACTGAGAAGACAATACTGCTTAGGTGTTCTTGTAGACACTAACAGATTAGGTTTCCCTGTAGAAAACAGAGACCATATTCATCATATATGGACATTTTTATTACTATACATAATATTCCAGATAATAATTATCCGGGTATTACAACCCTCTAAAAAGACACATGTAGACTCACAATAGAGTTATAGAAAAAGTTGATAAAATCTCCAAAAACTTTGGGAAAAAAACTATCACATTTGAGGTTATAAACTCGGACAGGCGACTAAACCGGTCGAGATACTGGGTTAAGGTTCAGTGAGTCAAATCAGAGTCAAATTGGGGCTAACTCGAGGCTAGATCGGTGAGAAAGAGAAGATTTAAGGATTATTTATATGAAATTCTGCATAATTTTTTTAAAAAAGAATTTTAAAAAAAAATTAAAAAGGTTGAACCAGTCCAACCTACCGAACCAGACCAATTGGACCACCAATTCCCATCCTAAACCGGCCGATCTAGCCTAGTTTTGATAACAATGGCCACTACAAAAACACGTCGGATTACTGACGAAATTTTGTTGGTAATTTCAATCAGTAATTTCGTCTATGATCTAACATTTTTTTTTTTTTAGCAGTGGTTTAGATCAGACAAAGAAGTTAAAAAAATAAGTGTAAGTTTTCTACGGTGCGTGTAGAATACTCATGCTTCTAAAGAGGCACGCGTAAAACTCACAATAAAGTTAGAAGGAGATAATAAAATATAAAAAACACGTCATTAGTTTTCCACATGACGTTTTGATTGAAAATATGTCCCCAATAACAAAACTAACTCGTTAGAGAATATTTAAATAGACCTATAATAACCCTCTTATCAATTGGATCATTTACCCATGCACAAGTTAATTGGGGCCTATGCATTTTTTTAAAAAAAGAGACTACGTCATCTAATCTGATTCTAAAAATGTAAAAGCTGTTTAAGAGATTTGGTTTGATTGTAAATAAAGGACATCAATCCACGTTTTCCTCTGAATTTAAATTAAATTTATAATTTTTTTTCTAATTAACTGCTATTGATTACATACATTAAATGAACTTTCCATCTACGAGATTAATGATTAAAATGATATTTTAAGAAAATTAATTTATATTTATTATCACTAATCAACTTAACTAATTTTATTAATATCTACCAGACTAATCTTTTTTATAAGTCACTTATAACTTATTCTCATATATCATATAATGCATTAAATTGATAAATTTTTTTGAATCTATTCTTATTAAAGTTTTTTTCCCTTTCTCTGCATTTACAAATCATTTCAGCTCTCTCTCTCCTTTCTCTCTTTGATATGAGAACTAAATAAGTATAAAATTAGAAAACAATAATTAAATACCCTATAAGTGAGTTATACTTATGACGAAAAATTTCCTCAACAGATAACTTATGATAAGGGCCACAGTGATATAAATTAGTTATGTAACTTCAATATTATAGAACGGAGAAAATATTTATTAAATTTGAGTATGGGGACCATATCCCAAGAAAATTAAAACACAAGAAAAGACTCAATTGTAAAACATGACGCCGAAGATCAATTGTAGGCAGATTTTGTTGGGTTTGGGCTCCTTCCTATATGGAGAAAGGACCAAATTTAAAGCCTATATGTGTCTCACTAGTTAAATATGAGAGGGGCAGATTAGAAAAAATGTGGCCATTTGAGAGTAGAGGAGACAAAGCGATTTTCGCTTTTCCACAAGGTAATCTCAGTAAATAGGCATTGTGCATTCATTAACATTGGCTGCGCTCTTCCTAACAGATTTAAAAATCATACACGCGTCAAGGAGAGTTGGTACAGATGGTAAGGGATCCAGGATTAGTCCCTTGGGACGTGGGTTCGATCCCCTCTGCCGTTGCTGGGACTCCTTTTGTAGGCAATCTCGTAAGTCTCCAATAAGTGCTCATAGAGCCCGGGGCCATGCCCTGGCCTTGGTGGGGGACTGGTGTTGAACCCCTCCAAAACTTTTTCAATATAAAAAAAAAAAAAAATCAAACACACTACTAGCTAGTTTTTCATATGATAAATAAGGTTTGGCATATAAATCTAGGTTTAAATAATGTGATTAATATTTCTGCCTCTGAGACATAAATATTTTTTCTGTTTCCCTCACATATAAGTGAGTGTGACTCATTTATTTTTTCTCTCTCTTCTTTTAATAATGGGACCTACTCACTTATATGTGTGAAAGGCAGAAAAAATATTTCTACCTCAGAGACAGAAATATTAATCCCTTAAATAATTCTTAATGTAACTAACAGAAAAGAAATGTATTAAAATTCTGGAGTTACAGTTATTTCAAAAAGAAAAACTATAAAATCATCATTATATGAAAACAGGCGTAGAAAGAGGAGATAATAGTTTGAAAAACTTGCTGCATAAAAAGGGTGATCGATCATGATATTCTTGATTGTTAATATTAGAAACCATTGTCTTTCGTGGCCTCGTCGATGAAGTTAATCACCAAATTGGAGAGAAAAGAGATTTATTAAGTATGGACTAAAGACGAAGGAGAATGATTTTTGAAGGAATGAAAACAAGACAACCGGAAACTCAGGCAAGTGTATATTCAACCACATTAATTTTGAAGTTTTTCTTTCTTTGTCACTAAGAAATTTATTAGATAGCAGTATAAGATTTATGATCTTCCGATAAACATGAATTATGTATACTATTGCGTATTCTCCACTAAACTAATTTGACAATGTTAGAGAGTATCTAAAATATAACTATGTTAAACAGAAAGCAATAAATTGGCACATTGATAATAATAGGATTTATAAATCTTACAAAATGTTCACAGTAAAAATAAAAGTCATGTATTTATTCGGCAAACCAACATATGTATTTAATTTATTCTAGTTCTTGAATCACATCTAACTCTAAATCCAAATGTCTTGCAGGAATAATGGTGCTTGCATTGGTTGAAGCAGTAAAATCAAACAGAGTGGGAGGAAACTCTAATTTATCATTGTATCACTGTTTTTATGGATGGATGACTTATGAAATGCTACTGAATACACCAAAGTCCTACAATTGCTAGGTTTTTAGCAATATTAATGTCAACTTCATCTTCTATATAAATAATTATATCTCCTGTAACGCCTCTATTCTCTAAGTCCATTATAAAGTTCAGTTATGGTTCTATGACTCTTATTAAACTAATTCGTGTATATTTATCAAAGTGAAGGCGTTACCAGATCAAAGTAAGTCACAACAGAGAGCATGCTTAGCGTTTGGACGAATGAGTGACTGATTGCATATGCTCAAACATATGCTGGTTAATAAAAATTCCCGAGGGAATACAAGCGTGATACAACTTAAAATTTCTTTGCGGTGTATTCAGTTGGCACGTTAGTGATACAATTATCTGAATATTCAAAAGTTATACATAATACTATCTCAAAATACAACTCCGTCTAAGTCTTTACGCGTGCTGCTTACCCCTTTCTCCTGCTCCCGATCCTCGTGATCTTGAAACTAGGGTAAATTCTGAGATTCAATGCCCATTGAATCTCATGTAACAGTTAACTTTATGGTTAAGTATAAACAGTATATGTATGATATATATTCATTACATTTCAGCATTTAACCATACATAGCACACAACACATATAATAGTTCATATCTGTAACATCCCAATTTAAAATACCGAAATTTTTTTAAAAAAAAACAAACCGTGATCAGAGTCGAGCATTTCGATTAAACGAGTAACTGAATATTTAGAAGTACATAACCATAGTGTAATCATCCTTATACATTCATCTGTTGATTCCAAAAAGACAATATCTAAATAGTTCAAAAACTAAAACATATAAGATCTTCCAATCTGCCTACATCGGCTACTTGCCACTCTCCTCCACCCTGGATCCTCCTGAACCTGAAGCTACAGCTGAGATCCAATTCCCAATTGGATCTCAAGTAACGGTTAACCTTATGCTCAAATAAATCATATATAGGCAACAAATATTCATAACAACATAACAGCACATCAATACATAAGCACACAGCAGATGCATGATCAACAATGGACAGAACATAAGCACACAGCAATATGTAAAGCCCCACACTATGTCTGCACATAAACCAGTGCCACGATCTCCCATCGTGTCCTCAGTGCTAGGAAAACCCAACGGCGTTATCAAGACTATAACCCGTAATAAGCTGTATGTATGACTGACAACCCTAGACAGAGTCTCAGTATAGCAATATGTCTACCACATATATGTCTATAAGCAGCATAAGTGTTAAAGTTACAATACGCGTTCGTACCTCCGTTGACGATTTTGAGTACTCCGGTAGCGTGGTGGTGCGTTTGACGGCGGTACGACGGTGATTTGACAGCGGTGACAGCGGAAACAATGGAAACAACGATTCGTGGTTTCAGATATCCTATAAGGATAATATTACTTGTATGAACATTTAAAACCAAAACAGGCAATTTAAGTACAAATTACTATTTTGCCCCTAATGTGATTATTTGGCGGAATTTCGTCAGAGCTTCGCTATTTTGACTTTAAACTTTCAAATTTTTTTGCTACAACTTTCCTCTAACATATTCCTAAGATAAATATCATATTTATTCCTAAAACATAATATCTAAGCTATCTTAAAAATTAAAGACTACTCTAACAGTTCTACTATAACTACCGAAAGAACTACTGAACTAAGAACTAAGGACTGAAGAACTTACTCAGAGCTTTGCTATAAACTTCTTACTCTTCTTCCAGAGCTTCTCTCTCTAACTTCTCTCTAGGATTGTAAGTGAATTGGTGAAGAATGAAGAGGAATGGAAGCTATTTATAGAAAATCTCAATGGCATTTTCGTAATTTCCTTGAACTTTGTCTGGTTGAATTCTGACCGTAGGATCGCATTTTTGCTAGGTGGTTTGATCTTGGCCCTCCCTTGCTTGGCCGACTTCTTGCCCCCCCCCTAAAAGACAAAATTGCTGACCTCATCCTAGCTGCATCATCAAACCTTATCCTCTTGCTTTATCTGATAAGTTCCTGGTTCAGTGTCCTGACCGCGAAATTCCGTAAAAACTTAAAATTTCGGAAGCAATACCTTGAAGGTCTTGTCATCCTCTTCGAGGTTACTGGGTTCTCCTTACCTTATACCCTTATTAAGGACATTCCGTTATCTGCCGAAAATCCTCGGTATTTGTGACCGATTACAGAAATAACTTCTGTCGGTGCCAACTTCTGGATAAAAATCCACTGATCAATAATATACTCTGATTTTTCTTAACTCATCCCTGGATTCTAGTTTATGAATTATTTCCTATCGGTTCTTATTTCCATTATCTGTTTACTCCTTCTTATTATAACATTATCTATTTAACACATGCTTAAATTTATATTATTATTATATGATAAAAATCAAACTCCATCCTTATCCCCCCTAAATTCGGCCAACACACCATATATATATATATATATATATATATATATATATATATATATATATATATTCCCAATTACCATAATATCCCATTTATCCTATATTTATTTCATTTTTCATGTTTCCTAAATTTCTATAAGCTTATAAAATTCCAAAAATTACTTAATTAATCCTTTAATAATTCCTAATAATTTTCTTAATTAAAACTCATCATTTTTTCACAACAACTTTATTGACATTAATAATCTAAGCTCCATGTAAATTGTTAAAAGTCATAGAGCCAATTTTAGTCTTAAAATACTTTTTAATTTTCCTTCTTTTTATTTTCATAGGAAATAATTTATTAAATTGTCTAAATTAAGAATAATATGTTTTCTAAATTTTAATAATTATTTCATGCCTTTTAGAATTTTTCCTAATTTTTCTCAGGATGTTTTATGACCTTAAGACACATTTTTCACATTTCCGATATTAAATTTCCTTTAATTTTCTTAGTGTTTTTCTTTTAACATAGAATAATCATATACCATGTTGAGATCAAAATCTCCTTAAATATATATTTTTATTATGGTAACACAATAGTCCAGATAGTAATTATCTGGGTATTATAATATCTCAACAATACATAGCATACAACAAATGTAATGTTCACCAATACATAGCACACAGCAAATGTAAGGTTCACATCGTTTGCACATAACCAGTGCCACGCCCCCGACGTGTCCTCAGCGCTAGAAAAACATTCATATGGCATTGCCAAGACTGTAACTCATTTCAAAGCAGTCCATGACCCAAGACCAAGTCTTATCCATGACTATATGAATCATCTCATCACATATAAGCATACAAGACAACATAAGAGTTAGAGTTATAGTACGTCCGTATCTTAGTCCTTGGCGCTAGTGGTACGTTCACCTTTGGGTACTGGTACCAAACTTTCCCAGGTATCCTATAATATTATCACCACATTATTTCTCTTATAATTAACATCCTAAGAGATGACCTTGCCACTCATGACTCTTATACCCCCTGGTAAATTTTATTCCATTTATACCCTTTTAATTTATTATTAATTAATACTAACACTTTCAATTAATTAATAATTCCCTTTATTATTTATTATTAATTTTTTTTATTTATCACATATTTCCTTTTCTAACATTATTCATTCCTTTTCCTAATAATAATATTTATTATTATTATTATTGTTATTATTGTTACTATTATTATTATTCCTAATAATAATTCCTTATTTATTATTTATTCCCCCTTTAATTTAGTTATTAATTAATAATATAATCTCCCTTTTCCTAATAACCTCATTTATTTATTTAATTATTTCTCCACCATTATTTTAAACTCTCAAGAGTTATCTTATTCCTTTAAATTAATAGTTTAATAACTAATCAAAATTAATAAATACCAACATCATATGAGAATATGATTTAATATTTTTATTTAATGATTCTCATGGTTTCTCTTAGAACTTTGATAAATACTAACACTACATAACTTATGCTTCACACAAATTTTGAGTTAAGCATATTTATAAAAATGCAATTTTGTAAATTAATTCCCTTACAACAAAATCACAAGATTACAAAAGCTTAAATATTATTTACACAAACTAACTCTACTTTTCTTCTTTGACTTTTTGAAAAGTTATTATATATATATGCTCAAACACACACATGGAACTGGTTTCCCTGTCTATCTCAAAGATAGGTAGGGAGAGCCTAGAAGAACTGGACCGTCCAGATCCGATTTGGACGGTCCAGTAGATTTATTTTATTTTTTTTAATTTGTTTATTTTTTAATGAAAAAATTATTTTTAAAAAAACATTAATTAAGAGATTATCTTTATTTTAGATTCTCTACTTATTAAAATAATTTTTTTAAAAAAATAAAAAGTAAAAAAAAAATAGATCTGGACCATTCAAATCAGATCTGGATGGTCCAGATCCTCTAGGCTCTCTCTGCCTAGGCAGGAAAACCAGTTCCACACATACATATAGCTAGCATATTCTTGACAACATATATATAAATATGATTAAACACCCATGCAACACCACACATATATATAAACACGCATACACCAAGCAAAATCACGTGGTAGTCTTTGGGTCCTTACATGCAACAATATACATGTAATACCCCAAAATTTATATTTCTCCTAAAGAACCATATTTTGGCAAATAATACCTATTAAAATAGGAGAGTATGTTGTCTCTAAATTTTTAATCTATTTATTATCATTTTTAGGAGAATTTTCTTTAGATTCTAATAAATCCAAATTCAATTTCCTAAATCTTATTAAGGATCGTAAAATATCCGAAGATTATCACAATCTAGCATAATCTTAATTATACCATTTCAGCAATTAAAATCATCAAAGGATGATAAAATCAATTAAAGGAAGTTAGTAAACAATTATTGGGCAAATGAAATTGCAATAATTGAGATACTTTAATAAATTTTGGAATTAGTTCATAATTAATTTATAAAGGTCATAATTAAGGATCAAATGTTATTTAGAAGCTGAGATTAAATTAGAAACTTGTCAAATTTTGGTAAGTAAGCCTAGTAACCCCTAAAACACTATATTGAAGATTAACATGAGATTTAACCAATTATTCCTAATTAATCTCTATGGAACGAAAATTATTGTTTAATGGTGAATAAAAGGAAGAATTAAATTATATTAACCATAAATCCTGAATTTAAGTGGACCAATGAGAGAATTTCCCTCTTAAAATTGTGAGAACATTAAAAATGTAATTGAATAATGAAATTAGAGGGAGGGGACGGTTTCATTAAGGGACAAGGAGGAAAAGATGATTTTAGACACAAACACATAAGTCAATGAAGTAGTGTGTGGGAGAAGTTAAGGAGACTTAAGGAGCAAGAAGTTTAACTTGGGGACCAAGTTGCTATTTAATTAAGTGAAAATAAATGAGAATTCATAGAAATTAAATCATAACTTAAAATATTGGAACTAAGTATTACATGTAAATACATATTTGAGATCGGTGAATTATGAGCATCAACTTGGCTATTCCCAAAGTTAATTTCGGTTACATATAAAAGTCATACCTAAGTGTTTTGAGGATTAAAAATCTCCATAAATCTAGTCATAAAATTAGGATTTCAAAAGTGAAATTAGATCTTGAATAAGAACACCCGATTACGCCTAACTAAATTAGAATTTGGGATTAAATAGGGGATAAAGCAATAATCTAAGGGAGGAGAGAGAGGGGGACGAAATTGAGTAAGGTGGAGGGAGAGGATTGAAGCTTCTTGACCAAGTAATAACCAAGGGGTGAGATCAATTGTCTTTGCTTGGAGGCTACTCTTGTTTTTGGCTATAAATAGAGACCATTAGCAACACAAATTCTCCACCAATCCACCAAGCCACAACCGAAATTTAGAGTGTGTGGGAGAGAGTGAAAGAGCTTCAAGAAGTAGGAAGCAAGGTTTTTCAAGAGGTAAGAGAGTTTTTAGTTCATAAATTCAAAGTTCTTAGTTATGAAGTAGAAATGCTAGAAATGTTGTTTTGATCTTCAATCTTCCAAATACAGTTTTATTTTCATGTTTTTATGGTTTCCATTGCATTTATTTCGAAAAATTGATGAAGAAGAAGTTATATCAAAATTTTTGGAAGATTAGGATCAAAATAGCGAAGCTCTGGCGGAATCTCCTCAAACAGTGATTTCTGGAGTCAGGGGTAAAATCGTCAGTATTTTATGATGAAGATGATGTTCTAAAATTCTGAGAAAATTCATGGTGAAATTAGACGTCTAGGGCTTTTCAAATCTATAAAGAGTGTATCATTTGAAGCTCTGTGCAAAAAGATAAAAATCTCAGAAGTTAAGTTATATTTTCTGGGCGAAATTCTGGGCAGCAGTTTGTAATGATTAAACTGGGAATTATCCATGAGTTCTGGGTAAGTTCCAGTATTTTTCCTTGAAATTAGACATCTCAAGGATTCCGGGAAATTTTACGGATTCTCTATTCGATTTTTCTGGAATTAGTTATGATTTTTTGAAGTTAGGCGAAATTCTGCCCAGAAGTGCTGGATCAGCGTTTTCTCCGAAAATTAGGGAATAAATTGGAAAATAAATCCACCAGGGGTAAAATGGTCTTATATAGCCAAGGTATCTCTTGGAATAATGTTTATGAATTAATAGAAACAATATTATCCTTATAGGATATCCCTGAATACGTTCTGACCAACTGACGCACCGTATTCCGCCAGAAATACCGTATAGCGTCAAACGAAGGTACGTCCGCGTACTAGTAACTTTAACTCTGGTGTTTACTGTATGCTTATATGTGCTATGTGTTTGGTATGTTTATATGAGATAGCTGATAGCTCGGTGATATGTTCATGTACTGTTGTCATGATTATTCTTGCTGGGTATTTGGATACGCTTGCTGGGTGTGAAATGTTTGGTGTGAAACAAGTGCTAGGTGTGAAATGTTTACTAAGTGTGACATATCTGCCAAGGGGCTTATATGTCAGGGATACATTTGTCTAAATGCTTATGAACTGTTTATGTTTGTGAATATCTGTGATCCATATATGGTATATATAAACATGAGATTAACCGTTACCTGAGGTTCAATGGGTATTGAACCTTAGCTCTTAACATAGCGTCAGGGTCAGGTGAACCAAGGGCGGAGGACAAGGGGAAGCACTAGCAAGATGCATAGAAGACCCGGCTGAAGGTTTCCTTTGACATTCTGGCGGAAGCCTTCCTTTTGTTGTTGTACATCCCTTTTGAACCACGCGGTTACTACACCGCTATTGTATTCAGCCAGACTTACGGCATTTTGAAATATAAGTATCAGTTACTCTTCCGCTCAAATGCACTACTCTGATGATTTTAAATGATTTTGTTGGAAATAAATAATACTCTGCTTTTGAAAATTGGGATGTTACAATACACACATATATACTCCAAAAATTCCTTTATGCATTAGCAAAGTTTCGAATGGTACAAAGAAAATGGTATGACAGTGAAGCATTTGACAGCAAACCATATTTGTTTTATGATAGCAAAGGAATTCCCTCTCTTTTATACTTGACAGCAAAACCATATATATATATATATTCTCATCTCATCTTCCCTGCATATACTTATATATACCCATGGTCTCCTTTTCTTTTGCGGCAAAGTTGGAGTTTATTCACATGCATATGTACAGAAAACACACATATGCTAGTAACCACGTACACATATATATATAGGTATGTAAAAACAAAATAACTTCTATTTTCTTTAAAATGACAGCAACCACATTCACCCACACACACACATAACTTAGCTTGTTCCATTTTCTCTTTCACAGGCCAGCACACACGTTCACACTCACACACACACATAACTAAACCTATGCGTTTTTCTTTCCTTTTCTTCGGCATATGACAGCACCTACACACACACACACACACACAAGTCTGGCATTCTTTTTCCTTCCACTGGGCAGTCACGTTTTCTATATATATATATATATATATATATATATATATAGGTATGTAAAGGAATAGCTACTCTTTCCTACAGCATGTTTAATCTATAAAACTATATATACATATACTCATTCAATAACATCAACGAACCCGATGACAGTCCCTGTTTTATGTTCCATTTTCTGTAACGCCCCTATTTCCTAAGTGTATTATGAGGTCCAATTATGGCCCTAGGGTTCTTATTAAACTACTTCGTGTGTATTTATTAGAGTGAAGGCATTAACAGATCAGAGTGGAACACAATAGAGAGCGTACTTAGGGATTTGGACAACTGAGTAACTAATTTCATATGCGTAGACATATGCTGATTAATTAAAATTCCCGAAGGAATAAAGGCGTGATACAACTTAAATTCATTGCGGAGATCTCGGTTGATGTGTTAGGTTGTAGTAATTCGAAAGGTTCAATAATTCACACTTCATATAGTCCCAAAATCCAACTCCTTCTGAGCCTTTACGCGTTTTGCTTACCCCTTTCTCCTGCTTCCGATCCTCCAGATCCTGAATCTAGGGTAAAATTCTGAGATTCAATGCCCATTGAATCTCAGGTAACAGTCAATCTTATGCTCAAGAATAACAATATGCATGATAGATATTCATTTACATTTCAGCATAAAATCATACATAGCACACAGCACATGTAATAGTTTATATCTCAACAATTACAAAGCACACAGCAATTGTAATGTTCACCTCTACATAGCACACAGCCCATGTAAGGTTTGCCTCTACATAGCACACAGCCCATGTAAGGCCCACATAGTTTGCACATAAACCAGTGCCACGCCCCCGACGTGTCCTCAGCGCTAGGAAAACATCCATACAGCATTACCAAGATTGTAACCCGTTTTCAAATAAAAGCTGAATGTATTTCAAATGGTGACCTAAGACCCTGTCTTAGCCACAGTCCATGACCCAAGACTCAGTCTTGTCCATGACTATATGAATCATCACATCATATATAAAGTATACAAGTAGCATAAGAGTTAAAGTTACAGTACGCGTCCGTACCTTAGACCTTGGCGCTATTGATATGTTCACCTTTTGGTACTGATTCCAAACCTTTCCGAGTATCCTATAATACCATCACCGCAATGTTAACATCCTAGGAGATGGCCTTGCCACTTATGATTCCTATATCCCTAGTAAATTTCATTCCGTTTATACCCTTTTTAATTTATTATTATTAATACTAACTCTTTCCGGTTAGTTAATAATTTTCCTTAACAATAATAATTTTATTATTGTTGTTGTTGTTATTATTATCCCCAATAATAATAATAATAAATCCTCATTTATTATTATTATTACTCCTTAATTAATTTAAACTCATATTATTTACTCATCAATCCTCCTCATATACTTCCTTTACTTTTTATTAATAATAATCCTTATTGATTATCAATTAATCATTCCCTTTTCTAATGATAATGATTTAGTAGTTTCATCATAATTATTCAATTCACTTATCCTCCTATTAATTAATTATCACCATTTATTTATTTATTTATCTACTTCCCTTAATATACCAATTAAAGTCAATAAATACCCATAATCATACAAGAAGATTTTTATTTGAACCCCCGAAACCATCTAATAACCAATACACATTAATACTTTAAATCATGCTTAAATAAACACTAATTTTTAAGAAAATTATATTTTGAAGCATTATACAAATTTAGGGTTTATTATGCAAAAATGAAAGTATGCAAACCACATCAACTAACACCTTGGCATATATTTGAAATATGATGTGTGTGTGTGTATATAAATAAATATATTGAAATCAATATATAATCATACATTAGAAAAGGAATTAATAATATAGATAAAAATACAACATACACACAGTAGCATATTCTGAGCAACAATTATATGAATATACCCTCCACCAGTAACGTTTTTTTTCTTTTATCTATATTATTTCAACCACACTTTTTTTTTGTCTTGTAGCACATAATCACTTCTCCATGTTTTCGATTTACTCCCACACATAAACACTTACAGCAGCAACCTATCCATATGTATATATATGAAACTTAGACTCACATATCCAGGGAGCACACACTCATCGATTTTCTTCCCTTTTCTCACTGCATGCCCACAGCAAAAATACATACATATAGAGAGAGCTAAGTATGGAGCAATGTAATACCCCAATTTTCATAATACATGTAAATATTATATTTTGATAAATAACACCTATTACAATAGGTGAATATGTGGTCTCAGAACTAGTGAAATAATTATCTTATTTTCTAAAGGTAATTTCTTATGAAATTAGAGTAAATGAAGAGCTAAAATCCCTAAGTGAATTTATGGGTCATAAAATACCCTAAGAATGTTATGATAAATCCTAAGAGGCAACTAAATATTTATTAAAATAGAGAGTATGTTGTCTCTAAAGTTTTAATTGATTTATTATTATGTTTAGGAATTATACCATTTTAACAACTTAAAATCATCAGAGGATGATAAAATCAATTAGAGGAAATTAGTAACACTTATTGGGCAAGTGAAATTGCAATAATTGAGGTACTCTATTAATTTTTGAAATTAGTTAATGATTAAGCTTTTAAGGTCATAATTTAAGACCAAATGATATTGATTAGCATACAAGGAGTTGTAATTATCAAAATTGAATTAGAAATCTTGTTAAATTTAAGCCTAGTAATCCCTAATACACTATATTGGAGATTAAAATTAAGACTTAACTAATTATTCTTAATTAATCTCTATGGGACGAAAATTCTTGTTTAATGGTAAATAAATGGAAGAATTAAATTATATTAACCATGAATCCAGAATCTACATGGACCAATGGGAGAATTACCTTCTTTAATCATGTGAGAGAATTAAAAATATAATTGCATAATTAAAATTAAGGGGAGGAGGACGAATTTTTCAAGAATTAAGGGAAAATAATAAGTCAAAAGTGTGTAATAAAAGATTAGTAAAACTTGGGTGGCAAGTTGTATGTCTTTGGAAGCAAGAAATGGTTTATTTAAAAGAAATTAGATGAGCATCTATAGGAATTAAATCATAACTTGAAATATTGAAACTAAGTATTTAAGATAAGTACATATTTGAGATCAGTGAATTATGGGCTTCAGCTTGGCTATTCCCAAAGTCATTTTCGGTTACTTTTAAGATTCATGCCTAAGTGTTTTGGGAATTAAAAATCACCATAAATCTAGTCACAAAATTAGGATTTCAAAAGTGAAATTGGATTTTGAATCAGAACACCCGATTACACCCAACTAAATTAGCATTTGAGGATAATTAAGGGGAGGAGCAAAACTTAAGAGAGTAGGGGGAGGAAGGACGGTTTGCATGTGTTGTAGGGGTGAGATTAAGACTTCTTCTCCAAGCAAATATCAAGGGCTAAGATCATTGGAGGTTTGCTTGGAGACTACTCATTTGTTGCCTATAAATAGAAGGCTTCCCAACACATTCTCCTCACCAATTCACAAGCCTAGGGCCGAAAATTTAGAGAGGAAGGGAGAGTTTGGAAGAGCTTCAAGAATCAAGAAGCAAGGTTCTACAAGAGGAAAGGGAGTTTTTAGTTCATAGTTCAAGTTCTTAGTTTATGAAATAGAAATGCTAGGAATGTTATTTTGATCTTCAATCTTCCAAATATAGTTTTATTTTCATGTTTTTATGGTTTTCAATGGCCTTATTTCGAAAAAGGATGAAGAAAGTGTATGGCAAAACTTTCCGGAAGATTAGGATCAAAATAGCGAAGCTCTGGCAAAATTTCATCGATTAGTGTTTTCTGGAGTCAGGGGTAAAAACGTGAGTATCTTATGAAGAAGATGATGTTCAAAAATTATGAGACAATTCATGGTGAAAGTAGACATCTAGGGCTTTTCAAATATATAAAGAGTGTGTCATTTGAAGCTCTGTTCAAAAAGATAAAAATCTCAGAAGTTAGGCAATGTTTTCTGTGCGAAATTCTGGGCAGTATTTAAAAACGTGAAATCTGGGAATTATCCATGAGTTCTGGGTAAGTCCCAGTATTTTTCCTCGAAAATAGACTTCTCAAGGATTCCGGAACATTTTACGGATCCTCATTTTGATTTTTCTAGAATTAGTTATGATTTTTCAAAGTTACCGAAAAATCCGCCCAGAAAATGCTGCACCACGTTTTTGAAATGTAAGGGCAAAATTGTAATAATAAAGCTACCAAGGGTAGAATGGTAAATAGAGGTGGAAATATCTCTTAGGATATTAATTTAAGAAATATGGTGATATGTTAGGATATCCGGGAAGACCAGGATCGGATTCAAAGGTCGGTCATTTGACGACCACACGGTAAAAGGTACGGACGCGTATTGTAACATTAACACTTATGCTTATGGTATGGTTATATATGATAATTGTTTTCACATGTTGATACTCTATTTTGAAATTACTCATGGATTTGAGTTGTATACGGGTTATAGTCTTGATAACACCGTTGAGTTTTTCTAGAGCTGAGGACACAATAGGCCATCGTGGCACTGGTTATGTGCAGACTTCAGTAACATACATATTGCAGTGGCTGTGTTATGTTACTTGCTGATATGGTTTTGAAAGTTATAAATGTGATTTTATCATTGTGATATCTGTCATATATTGTTTACATAAGCATGAGGTTAACCGTTACCTAAGGTCCAATGGGCATTGGACCTCAGTCTTAATGAATAGTATAGGAAAGAAATTGGGATAGAGAAGGTGCCAGATGATAGAGCCGTATAGAGGCAGCGGTCGAAGATGAAGGTCGGTAGAAGTGTTACAAGCAGAGTACTCTGGCACGAATGTAACAAAGTTACTTTGAACAGTTTGGTGTCTAAGGCTGGGTTAATCTATGTGGGAAGTCAATCAATCGCCGTATAAGTCGGTGAGGCCCCCATGATAAACCCCTACCTGGCTAATCTGTTTAATTAACTGATGTTAGGTTCCAAGTCATGGGTTTAGTTTAAAACTTTCTTTATCAGAGGATTGTATTTAACCTCTGTAAATTGTATCACATGAATATTCCTTCGAGATATTTAATATATCAGCTTATGTCGGGCATCATCATATGTCTGGGCATTTTTATATCAGATACTCGTTGTCCGGATCTTAGCGCACGCTATCAATTTCCGCAGTACTCTAAGCTGTAGCATCTCAAACTCTGTTGTTTTTTCTTAAAACTAAGTGTCGACCGACACGATTTTCGAACCTGGAATTTGGAATGTTACAAGCAACGCATAACAGAAAAGAACATGACAGCAAAAAAATATCTTCTTGTTATTGCAACCCATCACCCTCATCTTTCTCTGAAACTTAGTTAGATAGACTATATATATATACCCATACAGAGCATCTCATGCAGTAAGACAAAAACAACACACACATATAGGAAATGAGGCCCTAACGTTTTTCTTTTCTTTTCTGTATCCATTATATATACATGCAACCACATTTCTTCTTTCATTATGAAACCCAATCCCTGTTTTCTGCTTCAGTTTTCAGTTTTAACTCTATTTTCGGTATTTTGAAGTTTTAATCTCTTTAGGTTCAGTTTTAGTTCAGTTTTTCCAGAAAAAAAAACTGATGACCATGAATGACCAAAGCTTCAATGTTTTGTTTTCAGTTTTCAGTTTTAACTTTTAGCCATTTTTAAGCTTGGTTTCCTTTGTATTCACCTTCCTAAGTTATCGACAGGAGTATTGAATCTTGGAGAAAGATAAGTCTCTAAACTTACCTTCAGTTTTCTGTCGAATAAAGAGAATAATGGGACTGTTCTTGCTCTGTTTTCCGTCACACCAGCAGGGGAAGATGATTCGAACTCCTCTCCTTCCTTTGCTTAAGTCTCTCAGCCTCACTCTCGGTTTCTCCCTCTCTTATTTTCCTCAGTCTCGCTCTCTCTCTCTCTTCTACGGTTCCTCCTTGTGAACACCGAATGGATGGAAAATGAGAATGGCTGAATTGGAATGGCTTTTATAGCTAGTTGGAGGTCCAGTCAAGACGCGTTAAACTGCTGGTCCAAAGGTCTTTTTGAGTCTCAAGAAGCTTAGCCGTCTAATCAACGCTTCAGATAAGCTTATCTTCTGTTTGCTTAATTAATGAGCTCTGTGTTTTCGGTAATGATTCCTCTGGCTTCTTTCTCTTTCTTTCGGTTTTTGGCGGTGGCTGAAGATGGAGTGGGTTCAAGTTTTTGGGCTCGAGTGTTGGGCCAGAGGAGGTGGATCATCCGAACAGACTGAAGTAGGATCAACTGAAATGAATGACACTCTGCTCTCATTCTCGCTGTCGGTGCTAGAACATGGAAGGAATGAAGGGAGTTCACTTGAATACATTGCTTCTCACGTGGCTATGTTTTGGGCAAGTAAATGGATCTGTTTTTGGGCTTTATTTTCATCCAATTATGCAGCCCTTTTTGTTATAGTTGGGCCTTCACGTGTTGGGCTGATCCATTGTGGATAATATAGGCTTTGGGCTTTTGAGGCTAAATGGTTTGTTAATCATGAAACTCATGCCTTGTTCCATCTATTATTTTGACACAATAATTTATTTACAATTAAATTTAATTGCAATATCTTCAAAGAAATTAAACTCTTAATTTCTTAGGCCATAAAATATTAATATTAAAATATCTAGGCCACAATTATCCCTTTCAATTATTCTTTGAATTTTATTCTTTCCCTGAAATAAATTATGGAAAATACACTTTTATTTCCTAAGATTCCAAAATTTCATTCCCCTAAAATATTAAATTTAAACTCCTAAATTTGGGATGTTACATTTTCAGTTTTAGTTTTCATCAATTTAAGCTTGGTTTCCTTTTGCTTAAGGTTCACAAACTACCGATGGAAATGATGAAAGCTTTGAGGAAGATAAGCTCCATGACTTATCTTAGATCTCAAGCTTGAAATCGACGGCAGTAGCTTGCTACACTGCTCCTCTGTTTTCCCGATGTAAGAACAGAGAACAATAAGTTTCAGTTTTCTCTCTCAACTCTCACTCTCCTTCTTCCTCTCTCGGCCTCACACACTCTTACGGTTTGGCTGAAGCAAGGAGAATGAGAACCAAGTAAGCACCTTAAATAAAAACTAAAGGGTCCAGTCCGATGCAAAAATCCAGAGAGTATTCAACGTGGAGCTCAAGACGTATGGCTGTCTCTGACCCTTCTGTCTTTCTTCTCTAAAACGTGATCTGTTTTGCTTATCCGTAAAAGACGCTGAATCAAATTTTTGGTAGGATCTTCTGCTGATTAATAACATGGTCTACTTCTTTCGGTTTGACAGGTTGCTTGATAACCGATAATGGGCATTTGACTGGAGGTAATATGGTCTGAAAAAAAAACTGGGCTTCCGTATATTCTTCACTCGGGTTGGGGCTAGAAATGAACTTTTTTTTTTTGGATATAAAAGATGGCTTAGAAGCCTACATTAAAGAAAGAAAGTTACATCCTTAGGGAATTGAATCCCATGCACTCTTGGACAAGCCAAGTACACAAATTACGTGGACACTCACTCAAGATATCACAGTTAGCAATACCTCTTTTAGCCAAGGCATCCGCTAACCTATTACATTGTCTAGGGATCACTCTAACATCAACTTGCCAATCCCAAGATAAAATTTCTCGAGCCTTTAATAACACATTACTACAAGAAGTACAAGAGTTATCGAGCAGCAAGTTAATCACACTATCAGCATCAGATTCTAGAATTAACTTCTTGACTCCTAGGTCCCAGGCAATTTGCAGCCCATGAACAACCACCCACTCCTCCGCTGCTAGGCTGTCACAATCCCCTAAGGAATAAGAAAAACGACCACCCAGCTGCCCCTAGTATCTCTTAATACACCACCACATCCAGCCTTGTCCGATTGAACTACACTAGCCCCATCAACATTTAGTTTTAACCAACCAACCGGCGACTTCTCCCAGCATCTGAATTGATCTATTCTGTTTGGAACTAACAGACTGGAAGAATCAGATGCAGAAGAATACTTCGGCCATATGCAGGAGATCACCATCCCTGGATCATATGGTTTAATATAATTGCAACCAAAAGTGGACATATTCCTCTACTTCCAGAGTTTCCAAACAGCCACCCCAAAGAAAGTGCTCTAGTATCCCTTCCATTTCTATCCTACCCTACTTGGCTATTCAAATTCAACCATAACCAATCCCACAAATTAGAGGAAAAAAAACTCATACACATACCGTGGAAGTATCATCTCCTCCCACATCTTCTTAGCGTAGACACAATCCCTCAGGATGTGCAAAACATCCTCCACTCCCGAGTTACACATCCCACAGACCGCAGACTCGTTGGTCTAAGAGCTCCTCCATGCCTTGGTAGGTAGCTTATTGAGAACTACTCTCCATAAAAAGATCCTAATTCTCTCAGCCCCATCCCAACTCCATATTTTTTTTATACACCCTGTCTTTCATTGCGTTAGTATTAGAGTCAAGAATACTATATGCCGTTTTAACAGAAAAATTTCCATCTCCAGCCGCACCCCATACCAACCTATCTGGACAAGCATCAAACCTAGGCGGAAGAATCGCTAAAATTCTCCTCAATCCTGTGAGATTAACAAAAGCACCAATTTTGCTAACATCCCAAGTTCCTGTCTCTACCCAATCAGCCACAACCGAATCTTACTCCTCCTCAGGAACACGATTATGACAAAAATAAGCTATTTTAATATTAGTGCCCACCCAACAATCATGAAAGAAATTAGCCACCCTTCCATTATGAACCATCCATCTCGATCCTTTGTCAATAACCTCTTGTTGTTCACAAATAAACTTCCAAAGTCTAGAATCCCCAACTTGAAAAGACATCAGCGATTTAGAATCTCTCAACATATATCAATTAGATAGAATGTCAGCCCACAAACCTCTCGCTCCAGAAACTAACTTCCAAGCAAGTTTAGCACCACAAGCTTGATTCATTAAACAAAGTTTTCTGAAGCCCAATCCTTCACATTCTTTAGGGCGAGTAATTTGATCCCACCCTATAGCATGGAAGTGCCTCTCTTCATTACTATGACCCCACACAAAATTCCTTTGCAATCTTTCAATTTCCTTACAGACACTAACAGGAATTTTTGCCACAAGCATACTATAAACAGGAACAGTACTGATGACAAACTTCGCAAGACATATACGACCAGCCATTGAAAGGGACTTGGCTTTCCAAACACTCAACTCAGCCTTGACTTTATCAATAATAAACTGTAATTTCTCCTTAGAACTTCTCCTACGGGACAAGGGAAATCCCAACTATCTACCTATCTCACATGAAATATTCATCTGAGTTATATCTTTAATTCGCATCTTAATATGGAGAGGAACTCTGGGAGAGAAAAAGATAGACGACTTACCAACATTAACCCTTCCCCCAAAAGCTATCATAAATTCCTGCACACAATTCATCATACATGAAGCTTGTTCTTCTGTAGCCACTCCAAATAACAGTAAATCATCTGCAAACATCAAGTGGGTCACACTAGGTCCTCCCCTTGATACAAAAATCGGCTTCCACGACCCATCCTCCACTTTGTCACAAATTAAATGGGATAATCTATCCATGCACATAACAAACAACAGAGGCGAAAGAGGATCCCCTTGCCTAATACCCCTCACAGGAGAAAAGAAATCAGTTTTAGAACCATTCTACAAGACATTATAAGTAGTTGATGTTACATAATCCATAACAATATCCACAAAATCACCTCCCAACCGGGCATCAATAAGAACTTGCTTTACAAAAGCCCAGCTAATCCTGTCATAAGCCTTTTCCATATCAATCTTTATAGCCATAAGTCCCTTTTTACTTCTATTCTTCCCCATAATATGCATAATCTCCTGTCCCACAATAATATTATCTTGTATACATCTTCCTTTAATAAAACTCGATTGAAAGGGTGAAATCAGTTCATTCAAAAAACCCCTCAACCTCAATGCTAATATCTTAGAAATGCATTTATAATGCACCGTATACAAAGAAATGGGTCTGAAATGAGACACTAACTCTATGTGCTCTTTTTTAGGGATTAAAGAGATGAGGGTATGGTTAGCCTCCCCAACAGAAATTTCCTTCCTAGACACTTTTCTAACAAAGAGACATAAATCAGCTCCCACCGTGCCCCAATTAGCTTTATAAAACAAAGGGGGAAAACCATCTATACCTGGAGCCTTATAACTCCCCGTGGCAAATAAAGCAGCTTTAATCTCTTCATCCAACAGTATCTTAGCCAGATTATTTAGTTCTTGTTGATCCAAAACAGGGAATGAAGCTCTAGTAGCAGAGTCGGAACTACAGGAACCTCAGAGCAGAAAATATTCTTAAAATGTCTAACAACCAACAACCTTAGCTCACTCTCTTCTTCCACCCATGCTCCACACTCATCCTTTAACATCATAATTTTATTTCTTCTACTTCGAATTTTAGCTTTCAAATGGCAAAATCTAGTGTTTCGATCTCCTTTAGAAATCCACTCACTTCTAGATTTTTGAATCCATTTGACCTCCTCTAACTTCAATATTCTTTCAAGATCCTCCTGCAATTCTAATTCCAATTTACACAGATACTCTGAATTAGGATAATTAGGTGAACTCTGGATGCCATTAAGCCTCCTAATTAATTTATCCTTCTTCTTCTCAATTAAACCGAATACCCCATTGTTCCAAGAGTTCAGGAGCGGTTGAAGATTTTTTAATGTTTGATCCAGATTACCTCCTCTACTCCAAGCGTTATTTAGAAAATCAGCAAAGTTATCATGCCACAACCACATGGCCTCAAATCTAAATGGCCTATTAACATTCGCAACATTACCTCTACTCATGCATTTAAAACAAAGAGGATTATGGTCCAAGAAACGATACCGAGGCATTACCTGAACCAAAGCATTGGGGAAAGCCGCTATAAATTCAGTATTCGCCAAAACTCTATCCAACCTCTCAAAGAGTCGTCGGCCATTGCCAATTTTAGGTCCTCTCCATGTAAATCTTGGACCAACCACTCCAAGATCAACAAGCTGACAACCCCGGAGCCTATCGGAAAAGGTTACACAGCGCATGAAGAAAAACCCCGATCCCCCAGCTCTCTCCGACAGACCAATAATATCGTTGAAATCGCCCATCACTGCCCACGGATCCACCATAACAGAGGCATATCTCCTAAGATCCTCCCATAAAAGTTGTTTATGTTGGTGGTCAGGGATCGCATATATGGTCGTCAAGGAAAATTCATTGCCACTAGGGAAACAACATTTGAAGTGAAACAGTTGCCTTCCTTGATTAATCACATCCACCCTAACTTGATCCGACTTCCACGCTGCCAACAACCCTCTCGACCTTCCAATGCTCGGAATACAAGCTAATCCATCAAAACCCATTTTGCTAATACACTATAATTTCTCCATCGTCTCACACTTTATTTCAGCTAATACTACCAGGCATGGACGTGCTTTGGAGCAAACTAACCTCACATTCTAATAAAAATTGGGCCCACAAGCCCCTCTTACATTCCAATAAAGTATATTCCCATCCATTAGAAAAATTCACCAAAAAAGTAGCCCAGGACGAAAGCACTATCACGCTTAAGATTGGGCCAGGAGCCCATCATATGTCCCCATTAACTCTTCAACATGCTCAGCCACAGACGCATGATCATGATCCAGTGGATTGGGAGCAGCCCAAAACCTACCTTCAAAGCCAGCCAAACGATTCCATCACCAGGGTCATGGAGTAGGTCCCACATCTCCTTTTGCTCTTGGATTAAACCATCCTGGACCCTTTCAATGTTCCCCTCCAATTTAGTCTCAATTGCCATATCATCTCCACCTTGGTTGACTTTATATGGAATCAAACTCATAAATTCTAACCCTTGCTTCCCCTCCTGAATATACTCTCTACTTCTCTTCTCTGACCTCTGTACCTCCTGACTGCCCATCACCTTGTCACAATCCTTCATTAAATGCTTCCCTTTGCTTGCTTTCTTCGATTTGCCCCCAAATTTCTCTCTAACTCTAATCAGAGTATTGCTCTTTGGACTCTCCACCACTACCAACTCTCTAGTTGTCCCTTCATCAATCTCCTCCGCCGAAGTATCTCTCTGCCCAATAACACCAACTCCCTCCTCAATCTCTGCTAACACTCCGAACCTCTACCCACCACTAGCTGAAGGATCATTTCCTTTATTTCCTCTATTCCCTTCCTTCCTCCTTCCTCGTTTATTAACAACCCTCCAAGAGTCCAGATCACTTCGACCTTCCCCACCCTTAGGACCACTCTCATTGACGGTCCCCTATTCCGAGTCTGCCCCTTCTTTCTCTATTGTTGCCCCTGTTTTACAATGCTCCGCATGATGTCCGTAAACACCACATGAAGTATATAACAAGTGGAGGCCTTCATACTCAACATAATAATCCTGCCAATCAAGCTTAAACCCAGCCATCATTTGTTTGTTTAAATAAACCAATACACAAATTCTAGCAAAATGACCTCTCAAATGACTAGCTGTATTAATATCAATTTTCAACGTTTTCCCAATTCGATTCCCAATCCATGTTAAAGCTTCTTGATCATAATATTCTAATGAAATTCTGGGCATTCTTACCCAAACGGCTACTTTATCGATAGTAGCAGTTCGTGGATCAAACAAAGGCTCCCCTGGCCTCACTGTTAGGTAATAATCAAAAACCATCCACGGACCTCCCAGCAGAGCATTCTGAAAATCATCTTTATTGGATAACTTAACCACAAAGAAACTGTTACCGATGTTGATTAAACTAATAACACCACGCTTAGCCCATAGTTTCTGTAAAATAGACAGAAGAAGCTTATACCCTATATCCCTCCCAAGCAATTTGACAATCACCGCCTGGCTCCAAGCTTTATGGAGACGTTTCTTCATCTGTTTGGAAAACGAGAAGGTGGAAAGTTTTTGTTCTCTTCCTTGGTTATACAGCATAAAGGTTCACAGTTACTTAACTCCGACTCCTTATCAATATATTCATCCATGACAACATTACTATTATCTAGAATACTCGTACTTCCAGTTTCCTGAATAATACCCTGCAATTTTTCCGAAAAGGACATCCCTGGCACTTTAAAATTATTCACTGAAGAGCCAAGACTTGGCCATTCTTCTGTCGCAGGGTTAGCATCCACATTCTTAAGTTTCTTAGAGCTCCTGCTAATTAGATCATCTTCTTCGTTTGACACTAGGACGAGAGCAACGCAATTCTCAAGATTCATCTGTGTACTTCATGACTGATGCTTCTTGTTTCTGTGGCCGAGATCAGCTGCTTATTGGATAGGTTTTTGGGCCTTGCACATTATGTTTCTGGAGTGTTTCGATGGGCTATGGGTTTGGAATGTAAATATATATATTAGGCCCACGTTTATTTCAGTGCAAAATTGGCTAGGTATTTTTTTTTCTTAAAAACAATATCTTGTTTTGAAATTAGATTTAATTGCAATTGCTGAAGAAAAATTTAAATTTTTTATTTCCTAAGCCTCGAAATACCAATTCCATAATTTTAGACTTAAATTTACGTTTTGCAAATATTCCTTTAATTTATTCTTTTTGCGAAATAAATTAAGGGAAAATAGGCCTTAATCTCCAATAGTTATTCTCATAATTATTTTAGCCCAAATTTCATAGTTTAATATTACAATATTCAAATCTCAGAAATTTAGGATGTTACATCTCCTCTTTGAATTAAATTATGAATCCATTCTAGATATAGAACTTTAAAAGTTTCTTTGTGTATTAACATTGTACTTCTTCCGCCAACCATTTCCGGGAGTAGCATTCCATAACCATAAATACTTGATTTGTATTACATTCCATAACTTATTACACATTGTTTCTACAATAGCAAAAAGATCTAGTTAGTAATGACTTTTGAGGTCACGAACAGAGTAGGAAAGCTTTTAGCTCTGATGCCCCTAGAGTTTCATATCAAAAAATTCATTAGGAAACAGTAGGTAGGTGTTGGGGTGTGGCGGCCTCCCCCTAGGCATTATCTTGTTCACACATGGTCTCATCAACTTGTTGATTAGACACTAAATCCTTCACTTCGGCTTGTGTGCCAGTCTCTTGCATTCCCAGAAATCCAGTCAGCTTCAACAAAAATTCTCCAATCAAAGTTATAGCATGTCTGCCTTGGTGCATGGCTTGGATTGCTTCATTTAAATTTTTGGGCCCTTTAACATCCATTCGCGTCACGTCACTCATTTGGGGCTCCATACCCTGTAGTACCTGAAAGGCATTGGACTTAGTGGACTTCAATCCTTGGTCCACCGATCGAGCACGAGGCATCCTATTTCTTGCAGGTGGTTTGTTCTCTTTACCCTTGAGTCTCCCTTTGCTTTCACTTTTTCGTTTAGAGCCAACCTGGATACATTCCGCCTTTTGTAGCCTCATATCCTTTTTAAAACCCTTTTTAATGTCATTAATACTCATTCCTAATTCACTCTTCCCCTTAGCCTGCCGCGAATCCCTCTCAACCTCCGCTGATCTCTTAACCACGATCAACGCCGGATCCTCAGGAATTTCTTTCCTAGAAATAGCCCCATTAACCTGTCCACGGAAATCCCGCCAAACAATTTTAATTTTCCCAAACAGGCTCCCGTCGGAATCCTCACCACCGGAAACTGTAGCATGCCTACTGGCTGGCCCTATCACGTTCACTGGCTTCCTCGTATCTATCATTCCCTGAACCATTGCCTCCAGCCACATTCTCCTTTCTTCCAACTCCCTTCTCCAAACTATTACCACCATCACCATCTACTCTAGCCTTCTCTTCCCCTTATTCAGACGCTGGCATACTCGGTTGAGTCAACAACTCCGGGCATCTAGTTTTTTGGTGCCCATACTTGCTGCAGCCAAAGCAAACTTGGTGAATCCCTTCGTAGATAATTGGATGCTCCTCGCCAAAAACTAGGAATGTTAGAAGTAAGGGTTTTTTTAAAATCAATCTCCACACAAATACGTGCAAAACCACCTTTGTCGTAAACTAATGTGGAGCGATCAACTTTGATCATCTTGTCGATCATATTGCCAATCCTACACAATGATTCAACATTATAGAACTCAAATGGGACATCCGGTAATCTAACCCAAGCTGCAATATTACACTGAAGGTCTACTTTGTGGGGGTTGAAATTCAAACGCCATCGCTAGACAGTTAGGTAATGATCCTCAATCATCCATGGGCCCTCTTGGAAGGCATATGCTCTATCTTTTTTGTTGGAGAAAGAAACAATAAAGTATTTGTTACTCAATGGAATCAATTTCAAAGGGTCCTTCGATCACCATATACGATTAATGCGGTCATGAATCACGTATGTAGGGAAAGTGGCACTCAGAATTTTAATAATAAAGAGAGTTCATCCATGGCAAACACCATGCTGCATACTCCTTGGTAGTGAAACTCAGTTTTCCAGGCTTCCCCTCCATCCTTCTTGCCGTCGGGTTATCATCATCATCCGACTCTTCCAGAGCACATTGGGAATCCTTCTCATTCATCTTGTGAAAGTAATCCTTCCACCCCTGCATAATGTCATCTTCCTTAGAATGTTTCACCAGAAAACTTGCGCAACCAAGCGAGAGGAGCTTGTCCCGATATGACAGTGTTGGAGCACCCTTACTCATACTAGCCATCTGTTTAGCGTTAGGGCCTCCTCTTCACTCCTCTCTCACTTAGATACTTTCCCAAAAGCGAAACACTTCTCACCGTCAGCCCGAGCACAGCTCCTCTAATCCTTCCCACCGCCCCCTTCCCAATCTCCTCCACCCAACCCCTCTGTGCCACCACTCTCCTTCCCTTTCTTTCGCCCTCTCTCGCCCGCCATAATTTATATAAAGTATTATGATATTAAATGAAGATGAAATTTAGGTTCAAAACAAGATTTTTGAGAACCAAATCTGAGAGTAGCTTCTTCATTTCAAGCGGGGGGGCCAATATGGGGCTTACAAAGCCCAATAGATAAAGCAGATCACTTAGCTCTTGCTAATGACCGGTCTTGCACCTCCAAGTTTCTGCTGGAAAAAAAAAAAAAAAAAATTCTGCATTTCTTTACTCATTTAATAATTTGCTCAAATCGAATTATTTGAATTGAAATTTAATGATCTCAGAATAGTAAATCTAAATGATTTTAATATGTTAATTGAATAATAAAACGAGATTGCTGGATTTTAAAACATCTGAACTCTTACTCATAGTCATACTTGTACCGAATTGGCTAATTGGATTTGGTATGCTGTCCAACATAATCTTTTACAACAAATAGCCAAGTATGAATTTCTTTAACCATATGTTTGGACGGTGGAATGGAAGGAAATCTACAAAGAAAACAGTTTTAAAATTTTTATAATTAATTTATTTTTGAACTTACAATTAATATGTGCAACAGAGGATGAAAATAAATTATTACACGAGGCTAAAACAAATTAAATTTTAACTCTCAAATTCCCCAGAGAAAATAGCTTTGCTAATTAATTAGGACTATAAATGTTTCTTTCCAGGATCTATGTCGATAATTATTTTCACAAATTTGTTTCGTATCAAAAATGCTTTTCACGAAAATTAAATTCAAATTAATGCACTGTATGTTAAAAATACAGTGGGTAGCTTGTGGCAGTAACATTTAATAATAAATAGGCAAAAATAAAAATAACTGCCCTTAACTTTAGGTCAGTTACATATAGTTCCTCATCCTTAAAACATTACAACAAAAACCCTGAACTTTCGTATTTTAACCAATAACCTCCTGGTGTTAACAAAAACCGTTAAATCTAACGGAATATGTGCCATGTCATATTAGGCACATGACTTAGCATGAAATTTTAATTATTTTGTTAAACACGTAGTTTTGGCTAAAGGTAATTTTGCCATTTTATCAATGTCAATCCCTAATTCCCCCTTCACTAATTTAATCGTCTCTCTCGCTATGCTAGAAACCTTCAAGGACAATCTGAACAACCTGCCAATTAATACAAGCGATACCTTTCTATCTACTTAGATTTTCTATATATAAAGGGTGGTCCTGACCAATTCCCGCGTAAATAATAATCAGAAGCAGAAGTAAAGGAATCCCTCAGAAGCAACAAAACCGGAAGGTGAAAAAAGTTCATGATGGTACGTCGTGCCAGATGATGAGATTGGATACTGAAGTTTAACATGGATGATGAGGACTTCAAACCAATCAGATGGTTTATCGTTAACCTTTCGTTGAACTTTCTGGTTTTTACAGTTTGACAAAGTGATCAAGGGGAGGAAAAACAGAAGTTCCCAGAAAAATGCTTGTAAACGGGTTGATGAACAAGGTTGCGATTCACACTTTTGTTATCTAGGTCCCTCTTTAGTAATATCAGCTCAGAGAGAGATGTCGAAGGGAGGGAGACGATTGAATTAGTGAATGAGGGAATTCGGGATTGACATTGATAAGATAACAAAATTACCCTTTAGCCAAAACCATGTGTTTAATCAATGATATCATAAAAATTTCATGTAAATTTCCAAGTCATTCTAACTGACATGATACATCACATATGTTAGATTTAACAGTTTTATTAAGGGTAAAGGTGTAATTTTACACATAACCTTTATCTCAGGAAGCGTCCAGCACCACGACTTTTTTTCTGGACCAAAAATACACACGACATTACGTTTTGGGAGCAAAAATACCACGGGCCATTAGTTGACCAGACGTTAACCGTTAAGTTTGACGGAATGAACAGTCACGCAGGTGAAATTACCATTTTACCCTAGTTTTAATTTTTTTTAAGAAAAAAACACTAAAATAAACCATCCCCACCAGTGGGCCCCACCACCGGCCACACCGCCGCCCTCCCCACGCCGGCCACCTCCGGCGGCTTTTTTTTTTAAAATAATTTTTTCAAAAAAGCAAAAACTAAAATAACCCCCCGCCGGTGGGGCCCACCACCGGCCGCACCACCGCCGGCAGTGACAGCGTATTTTATTTTTATTTTTTAAAAAATTATTTTTTTTAAAAAAAGCCACAGGAGGTGGTTGGCGGTCGCCGGGGAGGGGAGGCCACCATCGGTGGTGTTGCCCACCGGCTGGGAGGGTTATTTTAGTTTTTTGTTTTTTTTAAAAAAAAAAAAGCAAGGTCGCCGGCGGTGGGGAGGGCACGACCGGCGGCGGTGGGGCCCACCAGCAGGGAGGGTTTATTTTAGTGTTTTTTTAAAAAAAATTAAAACTAGGGGCAAAATGGTAATTTCAGCTTAAAACTAATGACAAAATAGTAATTTCACCCGCGCTACTGTTCATTCCGTCAGACTTAACGGTCAACGTCTCGTTAACTAACGACCCGTGATATTTTTGCTCCCAAAACATAACGCCGTGTGTATTTTTGGTCCAGAAAAATAGTCGTGATGCTGAGCGCTCCCTGGGATAAAGGTTATGTATAAAATTGCACCTTTACCCTTTTTTTAACTGTAAGTGGTTATTGGTCAAAATATGAAAGTTCATCTTGGTTTTAAGCATAAAGAAGTTTATATGAAACTGACTTTAAGTTCTGCGGGTTGTTTTACTGCCAAATTCAATCCAAATTGATGCACTGTATGCCAAATTGCTCATGAATTCAGCATAATTCTGTTGCTTCTCACTAAACTATCCAAATTAGCTTAATAAACAAAGACAAAATGATTACTTTTTATAAAGGGAAAATCCTATTAAAAGCTTTTTGAAATATCCAAGTCCTAAATTATGCTTATCAATTTAACAAATTATGAATCAAATCATATGACCCAAATTGGGATTTAAAAATTTAGTCAGTTTACCTATATGCCACTGAGTTATTAAGAAAAGAAAACTCTCAAACATTGGGATCCTATTTTTCATAAGAATGAAATCTAAGAACTTAGAGAAAAATAATGGAAGCAAGCTAAGTGATTCCACTATCAGCTAAAATATAGTAGACTCACATGACAGAATCTGAAGCCCTGGTGCCAGCGAAAGTGCCTTCTTTGCAAGGGAATCTGCAGACCCATTATCTTATCGACTAATATTTGCATTCTCATTTCCGTTGAACCAGATTTTCAATTTCAGGATAAGATTAAAATTTTCATGTAGGTCGAAATTCACAGGGTTAATTACTAAGTCCAATAACCTCTAATGAATCAAGAAGAGTTTCACATTTTGAAGGCCTCCATCCCAAACCCCACAAAGACCAATGGTACAAGTCGGCACATGAACAACTTCAAGATCAATCCATTACCCAGACAAAAACACACTCCAAAACTGGTGTCCTGAATGTTATTCCTTGAAAGTCTCTTCCTCTTGTGACTTATTGAAGCCAAATGATAAATTTTGAAAGCATTGTACTCAGTGAAGACACATCCTAAGAATTGCTAGACTTCTTATTTGGGGGTTTGCTTTCACATCGTGATTGGGACTGCCATGATCGTAACTCGAGTTGGGAATGACAGTGTTGGTGTCGTTTCAAAATCAATAATCCTTAGTGAATCGGAGATCCTAATAGAACTTGAAGAAGAGAAGAGATGGATCTAGAATGAGAGGAAGTTTTTTTTTTTAAAAAAAAAAAAAAAAAAACTAAGATGAGAAGAGGACATATTGGTAAACTCATCCAATTCCAAAATTATGAATTGGGTTTTTTGACTTGATTTTTAATATGTTAAGTTTAGAAGCCTAGTTTAGGATGTTGACATTTTAAAAGGCTTTCAATAAGATTTTCCCTTTTACAAATTAAAAAAGCAAATAATTCATAAATAAAACAATGGACTCACGAGAAGAATGCAGGCACACAGCTAAATATCAATGTAATTTTTATGAAAGTAAATGTGTAATTTTACACATAACCTTCGCCCCAGGGAGCGCTCAGCACCATGATCTTTTTTTTGGACTAAAAATACACACGACGTTACGTTTTAGGAGCAAAAATACCACGGGCTGTTAGTTGAACATACGTTGACCATTAAGTCTAACGGAACGAACAGTAACGCGGGTAAAATTACCATTTTGTCCTTAGTTTAAAGCTGAAATTACCATTTTGCCCCTAGTTTAATTTTTTTTTAAAAAAACACTAAAATAAACCCTCCTCGCTGGTGGGCCCCACCACCGGCCATGCCACCGCCGCCCTCCCCACCGCCGGTGCCCCGCTGCCACCTCCAACAACCTCCTTCAACGGCTTTTTTTTAAAAAAATAATTTTTTAAAAAACAAAAGACTAAAATAACCCCTGCCTCGCCTGCGACCACCCTCCCCACTGCCAGCGACTTCCTCCGGCGGCTTTTTTTCTTAAAAAACAAAAAAGTAAAATACACCACCACCACCAGCGGTGGTGTGGCCGGTGGTGGGCCCCATTGGCAGAGGAGAGGTTATTTTGTTTTTTGTTTTTTAAAAAAATTATTTAAAAAAAAAAGCCGCTAGAGGTGGCCGCCGGTTGCCAGTGGCGGCCAACGTGGGGAAGGCGCCGGTGTGGCTGGTGGTGGGGCCCACTGGCGGGGATGGTTTATTTTAGTGTTTTTTAGAAAAAAAAAAATTAAACTAGTGGCAAAATGGTAATTTCAGTTTAAAACTAAGGACAAAATGGTAATTTCACCTGCGTTACTGTTCATTCCGTCAGGGCTTAACGGTCAACGTCTGGTCAACTAATGGCCTGTGGTACTTTTGCTCCCAAAACGTAACGTCGTGTGTATTTTTGGTCCAGAAAAAAGGTTGTGGTGTTGGGCGTTCCCTGGGACAAAAGTTATGTGTAAAATTGCACCTTTATCCTTTTTATGAAGAGGGGTTGGGTCTACCGAACTATTCTTTCACAATAATGCCAACAAATATTTGAATTTATGCGAGGATAAGTTCCTACATTTAGCGTATGCTGTAGGGTCTCAAATAAGATTTTCCCATAGGAGGATAGCTATGGCTTGGGGAAAAAAATGTATTTTTTTTAAATTAGGGCTTTATTATTATTATTATTTTTTACCAAAACAGTTAGGTTTGCCTTTTTGTTAAAAAAATATTTGTTAGCCCAAAAGTAGCTATCCCTTTTCTTTTTTCTGTTGGTTTTGGGCCGAGGAAGTAAATTAGATTCCAAAATTTTAATTGAATGACAATAAAATTTTAAAGTAATTTTCACAAAAAAAAATTAAAGTAATTTAAAAATGTATTATTCAACAACTGCAAGTATATAAATCATGGTTATCAGAACCAAACCGGACCGGCCGGTTCTGACCGGAAACCGGCGAACCGGACCTGGAACTGGTCCGGTCCATATTAGAATTCAGGGTTGAGACCTTGAACCGGTACTGAATTGGTAAATCCGGTGTGACCAGATCGAACCGGTCTTAACCAGCTAGTTGACCCAGGTTGAACCGTTGGAATATATATATATATTTTTTTGATATTTTGTTATGATGAATATTTTGTGATTCCATTACAAATCCAGATGTCATTGGATGATATATGATACTTTGATATCAATTTGTAAAGAGTAGTTGACAAATATATAATTATTTGACTAGTGATTTAAAGTCTTGAAATAAAATATAGTATTTGGAATTATGGATTGTATGATAAGAAATTAAATTATTTATCAATTTTTTATTGCTCACCAGTCTAGTCCCGGTTGACTCTAATCTGACCTACTGATCCTTAACCCAGTACCCAGGCTGCTTCACTGACTGGTCCAGGTTTAATTACCTTATTATAAATCATTGTAAAAAAAATATAAGACGCAACTGTAAATCAAGAATATTTACAATTAAAATATTGAAACACTAGCATTTACAACTGTTTAAATTGATATTTCCAACCTAGCTATCTTTTAGAAAAATTTTCTCCCAGAAATAAAAGATTTTGAATTATTATAAACTCAATTACTCATTATAGTCTTAACATTCATTATTGGATTTTCTCGTCTTTTCATTTTTATTATTTTAAATTATATTTTGTAAATGTAAGAATGATGAATATAGCATAAAATAGAGATGAATTAAAACAAACAGTAGAAATGCACGTGTAATCCTTTAATTTTTCATTTTTCCTTAAATTCATATAGTTTTAAATGATCCCATCTCAGGTTTAAAACAAAAGTAATAGTAATAATCGTTCCCTTAAATTCATTCAAAATGTTTTTTTTTTGTTCATCAAATTGTACTTGTTATTAATTCATTATTCAGTTTTTATGTTTAAATTTTAGGAAAAATTATAATAAAAAAATATTAAAAAAATAATATTTATTAAGAAGAACCATAAAAATAGTAATTATTTTGAAGGATCAGAAATTAAAACATTAAAATAGAAAGATTAAATTCTCTTTACCTTTTGATTTGCATTATTTAACTTACCACCAAATTTTAAAATTATACGATAACATTTCTTAGTCTCCCCTCACACTCTTCTTCCTGAGTTTGTATGTTCGAGAGGTAACGCAGATGCATCATGAAGCTATGTACATATATATATGTACCTTATTAATTTATTGAAGGATCCTCTAAACTTCAAGAAATCGAATACGTTAATTTTGGAGGGGAAAAACACAAAATATGAAATCTGGAACTTGATGTACAGATTTCACTATTATATTACTACATAGAAGTTTTATCATCTTTCTTGTTCGAAAATTGACACTCCAGAAATTTGAGGAATTTAGATCCATGAAATCAAGGTGAAAAGCATCAGGAGATTGGGGGTTCAAATCAATTGACACCTGATTCAGATCCTCGAATGTTCCTTTTTGTTTCAAAGAGCCCACGAATTCGGATGGACGGTTCGGTGCTTCAAATGATTTCCCAATATAAATCCTATTATCCAACTTGAACTTCGCCACAGAAGGTAACGGCAAGTGTCCTGTGTCAAATTTCTAGTCTTCTTTTTTTTTTTTTTTAACCTCCTCCTCCTCCTCCTCCTTACCTCCAGATAGAAAAAGTTGACATCAAATAATAACTACCTACAATTTTCTTTTTCGGCCCCAACAGTTGACATCAAGAAAAATGAGCACACTTTTCTGACCAAACTCCACCAAACGAATGTGCAACGGGAGGGTTTTAATGATCATATTGTGCCCAGTCCAGCCGTTTATACTATGATTTCAAAATTTGGTGGTAAGTTAAATAATGCAAATAAAAAACAGCTAATGACAATTTAGTCTTTCTATTTTACTTTTTTAATTTATGTTCCTTTAAAATAATTACCATTTTACGATCCTTATTAATAAATATTATTTTTCTTAGGTTTTTTACTATAAATTTTCCTAAATTTTATCTCGAATGCATATTTTATAATCTAATCATTTATATGTGATTGAAAACAAGTCTCCATTTTCTTTTTCCTAATATTATTAAATTAAAATACTACACACCAAAAAAAGAATTGAACCATCAACAAAAATAAGTAAAATCATCAATCAATTGTAAAATAAAAGTTGGGAAAAATAAAATTGAGAAAATAAAATGAAAATTAAAATCCTTAAATTTTGGATGATTTAGATTGGATTTCAACAAGTCGAATAGTAAAATCATCAATCAATTGTTAACTAAAAGTTGGGAAAATTATTGAGAAAACAAAATGAAAATCCTTAAATTTTGGATGATTTAGATTGGATTTCAACAATTCAAATCGCATATAATTGTTGGGGGGGGGGGGGATTCTCATGCAATCATGAGTCCTAATAATACCCACTCTCATACACCCTCTATTTTTTTCTTAATAATATACTGGATATCAACTCATTTCCACAAAATAGGTAGCAAGAATTTAACCACCCTTATCGAGATCCATCCTGAAATAATCAGTTGGGGATTGATGAAGAAGACAAAAATTCCCTTTAAATCTATGTGGAGATTTCATATATATATATATATATATTTATTTATTGTAACATCCTAAATTTTGGGAATTTAATATTTAATATTTTATGGAAGTAAATCATGAAATTTGGTCTTATTTATATATGAGAATGATTATTTGAGACTTAGGCTCTTTTCCCTAAATTTATTTTAGGAAAAAGAATAATGAAAATAAGAAATAAGTAGGTCTAAATATTATCAAGTTTATTTCCATAATTTGAAATTAAGGGTAATTGCAAATAAATTAGTGTTATAAAATTAAAAAAATGATTTATCTCCATGATTAGGTAAAAATCACAAGTAAATGATATGAAGACTAATTGATAAATTAAAAAAAAAAAAAGAAAGAAAAGGGAGAAAACCCAAAACTCTATATAATTCATCAGTGAAATGTGGCCACGTGAGGAGAAGCACATAAGATAAATGAATCCAAGTCTATTGCTTCTTTCAAGCTCAACACGTAGCAACTTCCTAAGCCATATTTCATTCATCCAAAACCCATACTCCCTCCATTCATCATACTCTCGGCCCAACCCACCCAGTAGCCCAAACCGAAAAGAAAAATGCAGAGACAGAATCGAAAAACCGAAACTGCAGGAGATTTTTTTTTTTTTTGGTTGAAAAGGGTGATCAGACTAGATCATCTGGGCATAGGACACATCCTTACACAACCAGCACCATTTGCATCTTCTTGGAGAAGAATCTGCAATCCATCCGGTGGCTCCTCCAGGGCATGAAACCCCTCTTCTAATGATAAAGCATAAGTAGCCAAGAAGTCGGCACACCGATTCCCTTCACGGTAGGTATGAACGAGGGTTATCCTCCAGTCCTGCGCCAACATCCTCTGGATCTTCCTAACAATACTTTGACTGGCGTGTGACAGCTCCTCAGGATTCTCAACCAATTTCAAGGCTACCAAGCAGTTTATCTGTACTACTACATCCTTATAGCCGTTATCCCAAGCTAATGTTAGCCCATCCATTAGAGCCCATAATTCCGCATGAAGAGAGGTGCAGATGCCAATGTTTCTACAGCAGCCATGTAACCATCGTTCCTCATGATCTCTGATTAAACTACCCGCTCCAGCTCGAGATGATGCCTGCTTCTTTGCTCCATCACAGTTTAACGCTACCGTTTGATAGGGAGGCTTGGTCCATAGAATCTGCCGGGCTTGTCGCAGCGACCTTCCTTCTTGCGTTGCCCAACCCCGACTAACTGCTTGCATAGTGAAGTCAGCAAGTATTTTTATTTCTCGAACAACGGAATCAGGATGAGCGTTGTTGTGTTGGAATAAGGCCTTATTTCTTGCGTCCCATAATTTCCAACATGTCAGCCCAAACAAACTCGCCCAATATTCTCGTCCAGCTTGGTCATGACTGGTCTGCGTAAGATTATGCAATAGCCAGCCCCTTATCTCACCCTGAAGGAATCCTCGACGTCGGTGGGATGGTATAAGATGACTCCAAACTTCCCTGGCAAAGGTGCAATGTCGCAATACATGATCCACATCTTCCATCGTAGCTCCACATCGGGCACAAGCAGGGGAGTCCGTCAAATGCCGCTGATAGCATACTGCATTAGTAAGTAAGCTCCCTCGTGCCGCTAACCATAGGAACACACGAACCCTCTGTGCTCCACTCCATCTCCACACCACTTCTCAGATCTTAGCAGGCTCTGCATCCCCGCATTCACATAGCATGTCATATGCTGTGGATACTATGAACCTTCCATCCGAAGAATAATCCCAAAAAATAGATGCATCTCCATCGTCGCTTGCAGGAGGTTTACATCCTGATATGAGTGAAAGGACATGTTCAGGTATATTCGCAAAACAGATCCCAGTTCCAGGCACCATCCATGGCTACAAAATGACGAACAGGGAGTGATATCTCTTCCTGCGTTATGTCCTTGAATGCCAAGTGTTTGAGGGGCCCTACTTCTGGCACCCAATTGTCGGACCAGAACCGGACCCTAGTTCCATCCCCTAAGCTCCAGCGTGATCCGATCTCCACATCTACCCAGAGTTGCTTCAAATGTTGCCATAGATAGGAACTCTTGCTGTTACGTTTGTAGGGTCCGTCTCGATCATCCCAACCGTATTTTGCACGTAAGACTCTTACCCATAGGAGATCAGGGCGTGATTTAACTGCAAAGCCCAACTTCATTAAGAAGGCCTGATTCTGGTGTTCTAATTTTTTGAATCCACAACCCCCCTATCTAGCAGGTTGACACATGACATCCCATTTAACAAGGCTTGGTCGAGCTTCCATATCTGTTCGCCCCCATACAAAGCTCCTGATAATTCTCTCAAGGCCATGGCATAATCCGGTTGGAATTTTTGTAGTTTGCATGGCATACATAGGAATAGCAGAAAGAACTGACTTAGCAAGGGTGACTTAGCAAGGGTGATACATCCTGCCAATGAAAGGGTTTTTGCTGCCCAGCCTGATAATTTAGACCGAACTCGTTCCTCAATATATGCATACGTAGATGTTCTCACTCGTTTATGAAGAAGGGGAACACCCAAGTATTTGCCTAAATCTTCAGTTTTCTGGAAACCCAAAGCTCCGCTTATTCTTACCCTTTCCCCCATAGGGACATCTTTTGAAATGAAAATGGCAAATTTAGATTTACTCAGCTTGTGGCCCGAACAAGAACAAAATTCCTCCATGATACTGCTTATCAAGGCTACCTGGGATAGGGATGTGGAGCTAAAAAGTACAAGGTCATCGGCAAAGAAAAGGTGGGAAAGAGGTGGGCCCCTCCGACCTAACTTAATAGGTTTCCACGATGCATCATTTACCTTTCGTGAAATTTGTTGAGATAGTCTCTCCATACACAGAATGAAGATATATGGTGAGAGAGGGTCCCCTGTCGGATCCCTCTTGATGGACGAAACTAATCTGAACGTATGTCATTCCATACCACTCTCATACTACATGTAGTCACACATGTCATTACTGCTTGAACAAAATTCTCAGGTAAGTCTGCATCATTTAGGGTTTCTTCAATAAAGTCTCATCTTAACCGGTCGTATACCTTTTCAAGGTCTACCTTGATTGTCATTCATCCTGTTACTCCCTTTTTATACCGCATGGAGTGTAAGACTTCCTATACAATGATAATATTATCTGAGATCTGTCTACCGGCCACAAAGCTTGATTGGTTAGGTAAAACTAACCTTGGGAGCCACTTCTTAAGCCTATTAGCCAGGACTTTTGTAATAATTTTATATGGGGCTGTGCAAAGACTAATGGGTCGAAATTCCTTAAGGCATGTTGGGCCACGATCTTTGGGATAAGAGTAATAAAGGTTTCATTCAGCTTCTCATCAAGCACACCATGTTCAAAGAAGTTCTTCACCATTTGGAAGATTGATGGCCCCACAAACCTCCAATTATTTTGGGAAAAACCTGCATGCAAACCATCTATGCCTGGAGCTTTTAGAGGCCTCATTTGGAAAAGGGCGGTATGGACTTCGCTGAGAGATATAGCGGTGCTGAGAGATTGTGTCATTGCACTCTCCATAATAGGAAAAAATCCCTTCCCTGAGTATAAAGGAACCTGGTCTGACTCCCTGGTATAGAGCTGATGATAAAATTGAAGGGCCCACATGCGTAAGGTCCCAAGATCGGAACACCAGATTCCATCTTCACCCTTTAAAGCAGAGATGAGTTTCTGATTACTCCTTCGGATCGACTTGGCGTGATAGTATGCAGTATTTCTATCACCAAATTGGATCCAATCGCATTTGGCTCTTTGTGCCCACGTTAAGCTTTCCTGTTCACAAATAAGCTCAAACTCCTTGCGCAACTCATTTTCCAGTCTGTCAAGGCTAGTGGAAAGGCAAGTTTCCTGTGCTTTCTGTATGCCTTCTAACCGTGCTAAAATTCTGCGTTTCCGCCCTCTAATACTTCTGAAAATTTCCTTATTCCAAGCTTTAGCTGCTGTTGTAAAAGCTGCTATATTATCAGCCACCGAGATTGTATCTGACCAACTCTCCCTCACGACTTGTTCAAAGGAATCTACCGTTGCCCAAGCTGCCAGATACCGAAATGGTCTCTGTTGAAGAGATGGCATTCTGTCACCGATCTGGATGCATAAAGGCCTATGGTCGGAACTTAATTTAGGCAAGTGCATGACTGTAGTTTTGCTATAAGAAAGAAGCCACAGGTGGTTCCCCAATGCACGGTCCAAGCGTTGAAGGAGAGTACCTCGACGTCACGTGTATTTCGGCCCTGAGAAGCCAAGATCTGTCAGGCCACTATCAAACATGGAGCGCTGGAACTGATCACATCCACGAGCACATGTCGCAGAGCGCCCCCCCCCCCCCCCCCCCCCCCCCCGCGGTCCCCACTATCCAAAATAGCATTAAAATCTCCTGCAACAAGCCAAGGCCCTATACTAGTCCTTGATATCTCAACCAGAGAGCTCCATAACTCCTTACGAATCATTGGGTTTGGGCTCCCATATACAGCGGTAAAACTGAAAGCACCCGGAGCTCCATGTAATGTGATTGTAGTATGAATGTACTGAGCATGGCAACGTTCGACTTTGACAGTAACCTTGTCCTTCCACATTAACCAAATGCCTCTTGAAAAACCTTGTGCCTCTAGTCTGTAGGAGTAGTCAAAGCCTGTTTTGAGAATGAACTTGTCTGCTTTAACTCCAGAAATGCGTGGTTCAACTAACACCACCATATCAGTCCGTTGATCTCTCATGAACTGGGAAAATGTGACAAAGAAGCTCTTGCTCGCTGCTCCTTGGCAATTCCAAACAAAGATCGTTATAAACATTAAAACTGTTAGAAAGAATTAAGCCACCATACCTGGCCCCGTCGGGTCTGTATCATCATCAGGCCTCGGTTGAGGTGATTCCAACGAGCATCCGGACAAATCCTTGGCTGCATTCGGTTGCTCGAATTCATCTTTCAGTATTTCTAACATATCATAGATAGTTGCACTCCAGAAGGTTTTTTCCTAACTTTTAAATTTTGGAGAATGGTTGACTGGAGTTTAACGCCGTGTGCAGACTGTCTTTTATGCGTGTCATTAACAGATCGATTTTCCTTACCCTTCCTCCCATCCCCATGCACCTGTTTTATGTCAGCTGGATCTATATTAGGATCATAGGTGAAATGAGAGATATCATCGAGAGCTTTTCTACTTTGTTGAAGGAGCATCACTGTGTGCTTACTACTATCTAAGGAAGAATTAATCTCAATAGTATGGACAGGCTGAGGCGCCAAGATCGGGAAGGTGGGGTCTGTTGTTTCCTCTTCAATAGGGTCTTTTCGTGGTTCTAGGAACCCGACTGGTACCGAGTTCTCATTTGGTTTAACTCCACTGGGTCCATCTTGATCCGGGCCCATAGCTGATCGCTGAGTATCGTTCATGGGCTTGCCAGAAGAGTGGTGGGCCTGCCCCATATTCGTAACCTTCGGTCTATACTCCTTAATGGCCTTGGATAGACCATTTTTAACCCCTTTCGACCGTTGCTGTATTTGAGGAACTGCCTCCTTACTCCCCTTAATAATCGCTCTTTCTTCTTGCTTGGGCAATGATTTAGCCATATCCCGATTATCATGGCCCATTAATGCCAGCATATCCTTGTGAGGTGCACCCAGAGTAGACTCTACCATATCCTCGCATTCAAACAGGATATTGTAACGTGATCCTCCTTTTACGCCTGACTCCCCAATTTTCGCCACCTTCCCCTACTGTTGTTTGTTTCCTTTTTTAGGATACTTCACTTGCATCCAGGATCCAAATGGGGATAAGTTTCCTTCCGCCGTGTCGCCGATGCTGGGATCGGAGTTTACTTTCTCGACTGAGGCCGTCGGAGAAGAGACAGATATGGGTCGCTCTCCCTGTGACTGATGATCGCTATTTCGCAACTCCTTATCTTGGCATCTTTCCTGGGAATGGCCATATTTACCACAAGTAAAGCAAATATGTGGTAAACCTTCATACTCAATTCCATAGGACTTCCCATCAACCTTTATATATGGTATGAGAGGCTTCAGCAAATCTACATTGACTGCAATGCGAGCATATTTCCCTCGTCCTCTGGTTTCCGTCATATAATCAATTTTAAAAACTTCTCCAATCAACGTACCAATAGCTTTAAGCGTACTTGAATGGTAATGACGTATTGAGAGACCCGGTATCCTGATCCAAGCGACCACTTTCGAGATAGCATGAGTTTTAGGATCAAAATCTAAGTACCAAGGTTGCACCGTAAGATAAGCTCCCTAGATGATCCATGGACCCCCAGTCAGTACCTTAGTGTAATCCTCCTCCAGAGTAAACGTGGCACAATAGAAACTCCCTTCCATATCCACTAACTGGTAAGATCCTTTTGTTTGCCACAGACGTTGTGTTCTGGACATCAGATCGTGGTAGTTAATGGAACGGCCTAGTAGTTTGATGATTAGCGAGCGTTCCATGCCTTTGGTGAGGACTTCTCGGATTGCCTTTGAGAATTCAATGCATGGAATATCCCCATCCTTCCCGATGCGATAATCCTCCCCTGATAATACCATTTCCGGCAATTTCAAAATATTTCCTTGGTTACGGTCAGAGTTCAGCAATTTGCTCCGATAAGAAATAGCAGCACTGGGCTCCTTTTCCGTCATAAGTATATCTGATCCCTCTGAGATCTCGTCTTCCACGCTTCCTTGGCCATCAGAGCGGATGCGTACTTTCTTGGTGGAACGAAGAGTGTCCTCGGAGAGCACTGGAGAGAATTCCTTTTCCTCCATCCAGAGCCTTCAGATTCGAAACAGCAGGAGATTTAATCTGGTTTGTGCGTCGACTTGGCAAGATAAGAAACAGTTAGCACGTAATTATGCAACACGTCCCTGTCCAGCTGTCGGCTTCAAAAGCATATAAGATCATTAACTTTGCTCTTAACCGATGGGCATTTTCTCTGGATCTTAATCTCGGCTGAAACACTATAAAAACCATTCCCTCAGTCTCACGCTTGTCTTCGTTCAACACTTAGATAGACAGCAAAATATTTTGAGTTTAAAGAGAGAGTGGAACTGAGAGAGAGTGAGAGGAGAAGGAAGGAGAGGTGATCCAAAACGTTTTCCCCTGTGTGACTGTCGGAAAACAGAGCAAAGAAACCAGTCCCCCATTCTCCTTGTTCGGCTGGAATATTGAAGGTAAGTCCTAAGACCTGTCTTTCTCAAAGTTCCAGCATTCTCTACCGATGGTTTAAGAAGATTGAACACAAAGAAAATCAAAGCTTAAGCTACTGAAAACAAAAACTGAAAAGGGAACACAAAACAGGGACTGTTATCAGTTCCCTTTGTTTTCATTTTATGAAACCATATATACCGAAAACTCAGCTTAGAAAAGACCCTACACGTAGCTAAATATATATAGATATGGATCTAAATGTGCGTGAGTCTAAATATGTATGTTTCTGTCAATGCTTACTGTCATCGGGCTCTATGATAATATAATATGAGTATAGTTTTTTTCGGTTGCTGTCATGTATGGATTGTGATGAAAGAAATATTTTGCTGCTAAATAAGGACAAGAACGTGAAACTTAATGTTAGACAAAAGAAAGAAAAAACGCAGAAAACTTTTGTCCTTTGTTACCATCGGTTTTCTGAGATGTTACTGTAAGACTATATGTACATGTGTGTGTGTGTGTGTGTAGGGAGCCGTGGGTTTGGGATTATTGTTATTTCCTGCCAAGAAGAGGATGATTGACGTGGTATATGTGTGGAAGTTTACTATATGAATAGGTATATGTTTATGGTTTGCTGCATGCAAGGGAACAATTTGGATCTATAATATATATGTGTGTATGACGTGAGAGTTCAGGGAGAAGAAAAAGAAAAAAAAAAAAAAAAGAGATAGACCTGAATATATGTGAGTGTAATCTATGAATAAATGTGTGTGCGTATTGTATATAAAAGAGAGGAACAGAAACTTGTTTATTACTCAAACTTGGCTGAATTCATGATTCAAAAAGAAGACTTTTGATACACATATAAATATACATGGCGCATGTATGCTTACTGGAAGTGTTTACCTAAATAGATATATGTGTAGTCATTTCTATCTGCATGAAAAATATATTTCTGCATAAAAAGGAACCCATAGATTATTCGTGTGCAAATTTTTTACTGTGTGTATCGGTTTCTTCAATAAAATGAATATTATTAATGCATGTATGAGGATAATTATGTATCTTGCTTAGTGTATTTTACTCAATTAGCATTTATGAAATCTTTGGGAGTTAATTGATAAAAGACATTTTTATATATAAATGTGATTGTTAAGAAAGAGGAAATTGTTAATAAATAAATAAATAAAAAGAATTATTGATAATTAAGTAATAAAATTTATAATAATAATAAATAAATAAATAAATGTGATTTTTGGGAGTTAATTTGTAAAATACATTTCTATATATAAATGTGTTTAAAATTTACATGAAGCATAAATTGTGTAATAATGTTAAATAATTTAGGAAAAAATCATAATTAGTTTTATATTATGGGAAATTGAAGGAAACCATGAGAAACATCAAATTAATAAATTTAATTATATGCTTAATGATGGTTAGTATTTATAGGCTCTAAATAATTATTTAAAATACTAAGTTAGAAGAGAAATAATTAAATGTTATTAGTAAAAGGAGATTGGTAAATAAATAAAAGGAGTTGTTGATAATTAAATAATAAAATTTATAATAATAACAATAATAATAATAATAAATGATTAGGAAAAGGAATAAATAATGATAAAGAGAAATCGTCAATTAATAGAAAAGTCAATAGGGGTAAGACGCTCTCTTAGGATGTTAATTATAAGAGAAATAACACAGTGATGGTATTATAGGACACCCAAAAAGGCTTGGAATTAGTACCGAAAGGGAACGTACCACTAGCGCCAAGGTTTAAGGTACGGACGCGTACTGTAACTCTAACTCTTATGCTACTTGTATGCTTATATGCTATGTTGAGATGATTCATATAGTCATGGATAAGACTGGATCTTAGGTCATGGACTGTGGCTAAGACTGGGTCTTAGGCCACCATTTTAAATACATTCAGCTTTTATGTGAAAATGGGTTACAGTCTTGGTAATGCTGTATTGATATTTTCCTAACGCTGAGAACATGCTCCGGGGCATGGCAATAGTTTATGTGCAAACTATGTGGGCCTTACATGAACTGTGTGCTATGTAGAGGCGAACCTTACATGTGATGTGTGTTATGTAGGGGTGAACATTACAATTGCTGTGTGCTTTGTAATTGTTTAGATATAAACTATTACATGTGTTGTATGTTATGTATGGTTTTATGCTGAAATGTAAATGAATATCTGTCATGCATATATTGTTATACTTGAGCATAAGGTTAACTGTTACCTGAAATTCAATAGGCATTGAATATCAGAATTTACCCAAGCTTCAGGATCATCAGGAGGATCGAGAGCAGAAGAAAAGCGTAAACAACATGCGTGAAGACTCAGAAGGAGTTGCATTTTGGAACAGTACCAAGTACAAGTTGTTAAACATTTTGGATTACTATAACTTAACGCATAAACTGTGAACAACGCTATGATGTTTAAATTGTATCATATTTTTATTTCCTTCAGGAATTTTAAATAATCAGTATATGTCTGCTCATATGAAATCAGTTACTCAGTTGTTCAAACGCCAAAGTACGCTCTCTGTTGTGTTTTACTCTGATATGTTAACGACCTTATTCTGATAAATATTTTTAGATAACGTAATAAGAGCTTTAGGAAATAGGTGCGTTATATATATATATATATATATATATATATATATATATATATATATATATATATATATATATATATATAAGTCGTAACTAATATTTGTCTAATGTTTATCTAGATGCATGTTTAAGGAACACTTACAATTAATATCCCTACCCACGGTGGGTGGTTAATATCAAGTCATTCAACAATTAAAGTGTTATAACCCCCACCACTCCGTGCCCTTTTATTGAAATAAAAAAAAATTAAATTTTTATTTCAAATTAAATAATTTTTTACCTTCGATAAACAAGAATTAAGCATTGATAATTGAACTCATTGAATCGAATGATGAAAAAATAAAAATAAAGGGTTAAGGCATATTAAACACCCTAAAATATTTGTGTGGTGTATCCAACATCCTCAAGTATTTTTATAAAAGCCCAATTAAAAAGAACCAAAAAAACCCAAAATAATAATGGTAAAACAAATAAATTAATAGCATAGAATTTTTGTTGGAAAAATCACAATTAAATGCCTCCAGAACTCTAAAAACCCTATCATGTTCATTGAATAAGGAAAATATTAGAGAGGCGTTTAGGTAGAAATATGGGTTTTGAATGTTTTGGGGTAAAAGACATAACTGGCCTTTCCCTTATTCCCTCTGTTTTCTTTGCAGCTTCTCTCCCCTCCCCTTCGTCAACAAATCGCACGAAGCCTTTTTGCCTCACCGCCGGCGGCCTCTCCCCCAAGCATAGGAACGTGTTTCCCTGCTCGTCCTAAGAGAATGCTTGTCCCTTTTGGGACGAGATCTGGGCCATCAGATCTCATCTGACAGTCCAGATCTCTTCTTTTTAAAATAATTTTTTTAATACTACTAATCAGTATTCTAAAATATTTTTTTAGTACTAGTTAGTATTTTAAAATTATTTTTTAAGGTTCCAAAAATTATTTTCAAGAACGTAAAATATTGTTCAGTGCCACTCAATATCCTGAAGTATTTTTTTAGTCTCAGTTAGTACCCTGAAAATTTTTAATAACAATACCAGGAAGTATCTTTTTTGTCTCAGTTAGTCCCCTGAAAAACTACCCCTTCTTGAAAGATGATTATAACAAAAACAAGAACTAAACTTATGAAATTCACACCCAGTGCTCCTTTTCTTTTGCTACACACACACTTTCTTCACTCTAATACCACCTCATGCGCATGGCGGATGGGCTTTAACCTCAAAACCTATCATTGCCATCAATTTCTTTCTTGACCATATCAAGTTTCAGACCACACAATTCGGCTTGCACCTCAACAATCTTAGGGTTGGCATCGAACCAGAAATCCCCCCATGTCTTTTTTTGTCCTTTAAATTCAACTAACTACCATCGCCGGTCTTCCACTTGTCAGTGCAAACACTAAAACACAATTAATACCTCCTCCCTAACTTTATGATCGCCTGATCAAGTAAGTAGTAGAACTATGAATGTTTAATTAGATTAGTCTAGCGTGCTAGACAAACAAATTTCAACAACAAAAAACAATCATATCGCTGAGTTTGGCAAGTCGCCGACAGAAGAAGTCATTGGCAATAGAATCGTTGCTCACACCAACCCAACCACCACTATGAAATTGCAACATTATTGACAATTTACAATACTAGGGCAAACACAAATTCTTTCTAGCAATCTTCAACAATGGAACCTCAATCTTCAAAATGCTCAATATGCTGAATACTCTTAGTCTTACTCTCTTAGAGCTGATTGTGCAAGCGTTTTCTTCGGATCCCAGCCATGGTTAATGAGGAGGGAGTTAGTGCACAACGGTGGGGAGGGAGTTGGTGCACAACGGTGGGGAGTAGGAGTTGTGAAGAGCCTGCGTGTACGCTCTTTTCATTTTTTTTTTTTTTAAAAAGCTTCTAAAGGGCAGTTTGGTCATTTCATACAAACATTCAGAACTCGAATTCCTACCCAATCATCTATGTTATTTCATTTAGAGTTAATGTGCAAAAAATACACATGTGTTTAAATCCAATGAGCACTCAACATCAAGTGTTTTTTTTAGGTGCAAAAATGACTATGTAGTTACAAATTATGTGCAAAAATATTATTTGACCATTAAGTTTGACTCTTTTTACTAACCGGATGATGATGTGTCTTTCAAAGATATAAAAATACACATGTGGTTTGGTTAAAAAAACGTCCAACACCAAGTTCTTTTTTTTTTTAATTTAATAATTTTATTTCAATTAAATGAAAATTATTATTTCTCTAGATATAATTCGTGGGCGCCAAACTTTTTCTTCTGATTTATCATTTTGGGAAGAAGGATTTATTCAATGGGTAAAAATAGTTAATAAATGAGTATTTAGGCATTTGAAATTTGATATTATAAATAATATATTTACTTAAAAATAATTTTAATTTTTTGATCTAACAAATTGAACCAAAAATTATTTAAATAATTTTTCAATCAATACGGAACAATATTATTTAATTTTTTTATTGTATTAAGAAATATGCAATATAAGTTTGCACTGCTGCTAGATTTTTCTATTTATATAATGGATAAAAGTAAATTAAGGAATGTTATAGATTTATAGTTATAAAGTTGAATTTTTTAAAGTAAATGAATTATTTGTTTTGATATAATAAATGAATTATTTCTTTAACTATTTATATTTCAAAAAATTAAAATTATTTTTAAGTAAATAATTTTATCCCTATGTGCATCGTCATTCCTCTCAGCTCAATTCTATCCCCATTGCTTTCACCGGTGGGCCAAGGGTCGCTGCTCTCTCTCCTCTCCCTCATTCCTCATCGGCGCTCCAATGGCAAAAAGGAAAACAATTTCTGGAAGTTGTCGACTACCTCTTCTTCCTTGCTCAAGCCACTTATTTTTCTCTCCATCATTGTGGTGTGCGTGTGCTAGAACTCCTTCTTCCCCTAATTTCGTTGTTCTTGCTGTTTGTGATTGTGGAAGTCATCATTTTCTTCAGATTCCCGTGCATCAATAAAGGCTACTGTGTGTGTGGGGTATGTTTTGAAAACTCCTTTTTTTTCCCTTTGTTTATGCGGCTGCCTTGTGCGCATGGATATATATTGAGTTCCAATAATTTTGTAATGAGGTTTTATGGCTTATGCGTAGGGCATGAGGAGGATAAATTTAAATAAGTTGAAATTGTAGTTTAATAACTTAATAAATTTGTTTGAAAGATTATGTATATATGGTGTTTGTAAGAATGTGGAGCAGAGGAGTTTGGTTGAATCTAAGGATCAAGTCACTTATTGATTAACAGCCAATAAAAATAGGTCTTTTTAATAAAAAGTTGGCTTATAAATCATGTTGACTATATGAAAACATTATAAGTGAGCGGCTTGTTTGTATGCACTATTAAAATCTAGAGACAGGTTACTCAATGAATTCACCTAAACTTTCCTTTTTAAGGAAAACAAAAATCTTAGTAGATTTTGAAAAACATGAGAAGCAAAAATATAAGCTTATTCACAGATCGGGAAGACAAACCAAAACATAGAAAGGAATTAACTGAATTAACTAAAATACTATCATCAAAATATAATCCTGCCAATACAAAATCATTAACTTGAGAGTGAATACTTCATCAAGAAGAATATTACGATGCTTGATATAAAAAATGCAACATCTGCATGTCACAGTCATGATGAAGATAAGCAATCCCACAAGCTATTCTAAGAGATATTTCATATATTTTTCAATAACTCAATGAGATATTTCCTTTAGAAAAAAAATAACTTTATCCAAAGTGTCAACAATAGCAATTAGAGGAATATAATGAAGATGAAAAATCTTGTATTAATCACATAAGAGTAACATGCTTAGACAAACAAATGGGTTTAACAACGATCATTCTTTACTTGAGGGTGATTAACAACTATCATTCTTTACTTGAGGGTGATTAACAACTAACCCTAACTCCAAGAATCTAAGAGGGACTTCTCCCTCTTTTTGGAGAGAGACTCACTTTAACCTCTCCCTAAACATGGTGTGGATCTCATTATCCAAGATACCAAATCATATTAGCTAAGATCCTTTCTATAGACTAGGCTCTAACCAACTAACTAATCAATTAGCATCATCCTAATACACTACAAAAAAAAAAAGACTTTCGGTGGCGACAAAAGTCACCGCTGAAAGCATAAATGTCGCCGTTAAAAGGTTTTCAGCGGCGACAAATTGTTGCCGTTGATCCTACTGTTGGCGATACTTTTAGCGGCAACATTATTAAGTCGCTGTTGAAAGTAGACTATTAGTGGCGACATTTGTCGCCATTGAAAGTGTATCAAAATCAACCAAGGCGACAGTAGCAGCTGAAACTAGAGTTTTAGTGGTGACAATCGTCGCCAAGTCACCGCTGATACACTTTTTAGTGGGGACAATTGTCGCCATTGAAAGATTTTTTGGCGACGACAATTTTGTCGTCATGGAAGAGTTTATTAGCGGCAACATTGTTTGTCGCCGCTGATACACTTTCAGTAGCGACATAATGTCGCCACTGAAAGACTAGTATTAGCAGCAACATTTGTCGCCGCTAAAAGTGTTTTTTTGAAAAAAAATATAAATTGATAAAATTACGATTTGTACTACTATTAAAACATGTACCATATTAAGATCATAAGAAATTTGAAACTTACAATATATTAACTAACAATGATACTTACATAAATGTTCAAAATTAACATCAAATATTTAAATTTTGTTTATCCATTGGATGAAACATCAAACAGAAAACTATGAAGACTGGTCAAGGACAAGAAGGCTAGGAGTAGATGAAGTAGGAGCTGTTACTTGCCCCTGTTGCATTAAGACAGCTAAAATCCTCTCCTCCATTTGTTTCATCTTCAGATCAAATTGTGCACGTTCTTTTGCTCCCTCTGCTTCCATCCTTAAGCGGCAGCCTAAAGACACAAGCATCCATTAAGTGCAGAATACATATAAGATGGCAGAAAAAAGGTGGTAAGTTTTAAGCTCTCTCCTCCCCTGACAAGAATATTTTGATTTGCAGGAGTACCTAGCAAGAGGACCATCTAAGTTATTCAATTGTAATACCTTCACCACAGGTAACACAAGTAATCATGCTCCAAGTTAAACGTGGTTATAATGGTCATCTATATCATGCAACAATGTTTCTATTTTGAAGGTTTCTCAGACACATGCACGGATTAACTACAAGGATGGTGCCTTCTTTCTGACTGATTTGCGCAGTCAACATGGCACCTGGATATCTGAGTAAGTAAAATAAAGGGAGTCTTATATCCTTTCTCCTCAAAATTTTAATTACATTTATTTGTCATAAGTTATTTTGGGTTACACTAAAATTGTAGTGCACAAATTTGAAACTAGAAAGTCAGAACCTGCGATTTTTTAGTGGAGGGTCAGTGCAAGAATGGCAATGATTTGGTATGGAAAGAACATCACAGGAACTTGTAATTGTAACATAGAAATTGGAATTTCATACATGTTTTAAGAAAGCAAATTAAAAAAAAAAAAATTAAGAAAGCAAATTGAGTTGTGTCATCTTTGTTTCCGATGTGTACTTCAGGGGAGGGAGGCAGATTCGCCAATCCATTTTCATGGAAGGTGGATAAAATAAAATAAGCTCTAAGATATCAAGTTACTCAACAACTGAATTTGCTATTTCATCGTTGGCTTCATTAGTTTCCAGTCTTGTAGAACGAGAAGGGAAACATAGAATATAAAAGGAGGAGGATGAACGAGGAAATGCCTGTTTTACAATGAACAATGCAAAACCAGCCAGACATATTAAACACACACAATCATTTAGAGTTGGGTTTAACATAAATTAATAGTTTCATTGCAGTGTTAATCAAAATTCAAATTCATAATAAGATATAGATACCTACGTTTAGCTTCAAATAATAGATACATCTCCAATAAAATAATACAGGTTACTAATAAAAATAAATAAAATGCCATAACGAGCCACTAATCAGTTAGTATTTATATAATATATAATAAATCTTATAATTTCTTAGGGGACATATCAAGAAGGCTAGGAAAGGGAGAAATTTTTGGAGAGCCAGAACATTAAGCTAAATGGCCTGAAGAGAAGAGGTATTAGTCAATGGTTTCCCTGAAACACAAAGCAGATAAAGCACAGTATAAAACTCAAAATAACTGATTATGCATGTCTGGTAGGCAAAAGAAAAAGGGAATGCTAATGCCCTTATGACTTGTAGCAGCACGAATGTTTCCCCATAAGTACCCTGTTTTGTTATTTCGGTGGTTGTCTAGGGGATATGTTCATATAGAGTACTTATATAAATGTAATGGCAATTAAAGAAGATGGTAGCATATGGTGATTCATAAATAGTTGTCATTAAAACAAATGTACCTGCACTACTAGCTTGACTAGGGATAGAGTTTGCAGGTATTTCCTCGAGTTGTAATTGTGGCGATTGAGGTGAAATGACAGGTCCAGACTGAGATGTAGAGGAAGTACCCCCACTAGTTGTGTCACCATGTAGTCTAAATGAATGATTTTTTCTACCCCGACCTCTCTTTAATCCTGACATATCCTGCAAAAATGTAAAACATTCAAAACAAATTTTAAGCAAGCAGAAAAAGTGTGAAAGCAGATTTACAGGAAACCAAGTTATCCTACTGATGCTTCATAATATAATAGAAAAGGTGATTATGCTTGAGAAAAGGAAAGGTGAACAAGAAGCTTCCAAAGAACCTTATAAAACACAGCGTTTAGGTATGCACACTCAGAACTTTGAAAAGCCAAAGGTAAAAGAAATAAGGAAAATAACATCCAAGGGCCCAAACATCTCAAAAAATAAGTTATAGAATCTTATAAGCAATAGTAGTTGTCTAAACAGAACCACCCAACATTTGATCAAATCATTGTACATAATCCTTCTTCAATGGCAGCTTTCGCCTTTCAGCAATCACATCAATTATGATCCTCTCCTTGCGGTTCAGCTTTCTCCCTCACAATCAATATATAATGTCACAATATCCACTCTCAGTTTCGGGCCAACAACACCAATTTGATACTCGTATACATATTATGGGAAGCACATTACCAATCTTTTTCACCCTCTTCTATTGTTACCTTGTTTCAATTGGACAGTAAATCGTGAGAACTGAGAAGGAGAGATTGTGATTTTACTGAATGTTTCTTTTCTTACAATATTGACAGTAGAATGTAGATCCTTAATTCTTGAATCGAATTCGCCACTCTGAGACCAGCTACTTCCTTCAAATTTCTCTATTTTAATTAAATAAATAAAACCAGGTGAAAAACATTCGTATTACCTAACAAGTAACATTAAGTTATTTATCTCCACTCTCCCATTTTTATATTTTTTATTTAAAAAATTTTAAGTAAGTTAAATCCCAAGAGCTTACCAGAATCAAAACATACTTAAAACAATGCTTCAAAAGGTGCTTACTCCATTTTCTAAGGGTCTGTTTAAATCAGCATTATAAAAATGCATTTGTTTGTGCAACTCAAACAAAATTTCTCTTACATACTAATGTCATATACTATAAATTATGTTGAAAACACGGCTAGCTATTGTTATTGAACCAAATCCAAACAACCACTAATTGTTGTCTTGCTTTCCCGGAAGACCTGCACCAACACGAGTTAAAAGCCTCCTCTAGCCATTTCTTTTATTATCTTCCCCTCCACTAGATTTCCTTTACCCCCTCAACTCTCACAGGCCTTTAGATGCTGATGCTGACCCAACCCAAGTTTAAAGAGAAAATATAGGGCAATAGGAAGCATGTTAATCTTAAACAAAGAACTAAATACTTGAAGCATTGTAAAAATTGAGAATTTCAAATAAACCCCACAGTAAAATTCACATCAATCTTAAGTAGGCCCCGTAAAATAACCCGCGTCTATTTGTCGGCAACTCAGAATAAACAGCAAAATATTCATGACTTGAAAAATTTCAAGCTCATTCCGTCTTCCCTATAATTTAGGAGCCAAACCACTCTAGTTTTTTTGCCAATACACACCTCCCATAAGAACCTGAGTTGTCACCCTAAACGATAAGACTATATAAATTAGGTAAATTTATATATAACTAACCTCAGCAAATTTCTTCCTTTGTTTCTGATTTGTAGGCACCGAGCACACCAGACGACAATGACTGAAAACGATCTGAAGCTAAGAGAGGAGCAACATTGGATTATGGGTGATGGAGAAATCAAACAAAGGCTCCAGAGGAGAGAGAGTTGAAGGCTACTAAAATTTTCGCATGGGATGGGAGGGAAACGAAAAATCGTGCTGGACAAGGGGCCAAGAGCGCGGGACTACTGACTGAAAACAGGCGCTGGAATTGCATTTAGGGATTGAGGCTTTGCGAAATTTTAAATATATATAATATAACTTTCAAAAAATGCGTAAGTAATCTGGTAGATCAGTTGGCTAGGATGTTTAATTTGCAATCACTCATCCTGTGTTCGAACCATGCGGTGTGAAACTTGTATTTTTTCCTTCTTTGAGAAGAGTTGAATTCGAATCCACTAGTTAAGATTTGAGTTACCATAGGTTTTAATTGATAGGTCTTGCAAACAAATAAATTAAATATAAAACATCAATGATATTGTAAATTTTAATTAATTGTAAACATATAAATAAACTTATCATTCTCACATACCTTAATTAATGACTATTGCCTCCATTTATATTATTTTTCAAAGATTTCAGAAAAAAATTATGTTATTCTTCACTCTCTTTAATACAAAAATTCATTTTAATATATTATGAAATCATTAAGTAGTCTACTAAAAACATAAGTAAACTTACATAAATTTAATTGTATTATATAATTATATTATCTTAAACATTTAATTGTATTTTAATTTGTACTCCCTCTCCCACACTCTCCCTCTCTTCCTACTTACAAACTATCCTCACTCCATTGCTTGCACTCCCACCCTCACACAACATTGTATCTTTAATTCTCCATCTCACATTTATACTAGTACAAACATAATTATAATCTCTCTTTCATACACACTATACCACTCTCTTCTCATTCTCTCCCTCACTCTCTCACACACAACACACACTATCTCTAAAAATCTCTTCATCTCACAATAATATTATGAGTAATTACTTTATTTATTCATCAAAGATTAAATCAATTAACTTATTTGTTGTATAAATATTACAAGTTTTTTAAAAAACAATTAAAATTAAAAATTGAACTTTTGGTCCACTGAAACTCCCTTTGGCGGCGACATTATTTTGTCGCCACTGAAAGTTCCACTTTCAGCAGCGACTAAAATATATCGCCATTGAAAGTTTAACATTCAGTGATTTAGGGTTTCTAAGATTTAAATCGAAGGAAGAAGAAAACTTACGGATGACTGAGGTTAAGGGATGAGGACGAGCTAAGATTCTCCTGGTCTACGGTCTGAGAAAGTTTTGCTCTACGGTCGAGGGACGAGAGGCAGAGAGACAGTGAGTAGAAAAACGGAGGACGAGGACAGGGATGAGCCAATGAGGGACAAAGACTTTAAGGGATGAGATGGCGGTTTGAGAATGTCTTGTTCTGCCAAAGTTTCCTTGCCTCGCGCCCAAATTTGTTATTATATCAATATTATAAAAATAAAAATAAAAACTTTTGTCACCACTGAAACATACTTTTGGCGACGACATATTAGAGTTGTCACTCAAAGTATAACTTTCCACGACGGCTTTTCAATGTTGCTGCTAAAAGTTATCAATATTATTTTTTAAAAAAAAACTTTCGGCGGCGACATTAAGTTGCCGCTGAAACATACTTTTGGCGGCGACATATTAGAGTCGCTGCTGAAAGTATAACTTTCCGCGGCAACTTTTAGTGTCGCCGCTGAAAGTTATCAATATTATAAAAAAAACTTTCAACAGCGACATTAAGTCGCCGCTGAAACATACTTTTGGCAGCGACATACTAGAGTAGCCTCTGAAAGTTATCAATATTATTAAAAAAAACTTGCTGAAACATACTTTTGGCGGCAACATATTAGAGTTGTCACTGAAAGTATAACTTTCCGTGGCGACTTTTCAATGTCGCTGTTGAAACATACTTTTGGTGGCAACATATTAGAGTCGCGCACTGAAAGTATAACTTTCAGCGGTGACTTTCTGAAAGTTATCAATATTATATAAAAAAAACTTCCGGTGGTGACATTAAGTCGCCATTGAAAGTATAACTTTCCACGGCGACTTTTCAATGTCGCCACCGAAAGTTTGGCTTTCCGCGGCAACATGAATTGTCGCTGCCAAAAGTCGCCACTGAAACTCCTTTTTTTTTTTTTGTAGTGATATCTCTAACATGCCCCCTTAAGTTGAACACTACTAAACTCAACTCAAGGTGTTCAACTTGATCAACACAAATGGGAGGGTGTAAGGTGATTTAAACCAAATCAATTACAATATGAAGATTTCTTCAAAACATTATTCTTCTTTCTAATCCTTATAATGCTTTACGGCTGTTTCAATATGCTAATAACCCATTAAAATGTCTCTATTCCTACCATGTTGAATCTTGCCATACTCTTCTTTACAATCAAACTAGTAAGAAAGTTGAATAAGCATGCCAACTTAACAACAAGAACACTCAATCACTCATTATATAGGACACATTTTCAATACTGAAGCAAAATAGTATGATGTTTCTTCTGCCACAGAAATTACCAATTAAACTTTAATGGATGCATTTAGTCAAACTGAATTTGCACCTTATTATGAAAAGGTGTTGACAATGACAAAACCTTTCTTCACATCTGCTTGTTTAGTTCAATAGTCAATACCCATAATAGGAGTCCAAACTAGTTCATATCCATAAAGTGCCATAGCCTCTTCAAGTTCTTCCTTTAACAGCTTTTGCAATTTCATTCTTTTGTTCAATGAGGCATCCAGACTCGTTCATATCATCAAAATTCCCTCAAATTTCTTTGATGGCATATGTTGACTGGTATGCTTGAAGGAAACCAAGTGCTAGCCCCATCCTATTAACCTTTCAACTACATAATTTGCAATGTAAAGTCCATGAAATACATGCCAAGGCAAGTAAATGATGGATATTTCAATGTTTGTACAACCCATTCATTCAACACTCATGGTAGCAGCCGTGAAGCGTTAAGAAAAGGCCACGTACGGTGCTAACATACTAAGAAACAAGTATAACGATAATCTACAAGGAAGCAGAGCACATAAAATGACGACAAACTCAACCATTAATAAGAAAACTAGAAAGAGCTATGGGGTTTAGTATTGTAGATCAAGGCGTGCTTCTAACTTGTGTTGCTAACTGAACGAGGCAGAGTGGTTCTTTCTTGTGTTGACCAAGAACAGAGGATGTTGAAACCCCCTTTCTTTTCTTCCCTTTTTTTTAATATATCTCTCCACCATTATTGTTCCCAATTTCATCCCATGCCTTGACAACTCGAAAGCAACTAGGAATCTCCAAACTACCAAGCACCATTGTGGGGTTTCAAATAACCCATCCATACGTGGGGTTTTCAAACCCATCAAAATCCAAAGAAGCTCGTAGGTCATATCATGGCAAGGAAGGATGAATAATCGATGAAATGCACAAGATGATTTACCATTTACTATCCACGTTAGCAAATAGGGTCATTAGAGTCTCTTTAATAGATATTTGCATTCGAAGAAAAGAAGTCATTGTAAGACATATTTAAATGGAAGGGCGACAACAAAGACTTGATCAATGTCACTCAAATCTTCCATAACAATAAGAGTTAATAGTTTCTTTGCAGCAAAATGGTAGTGATGGATCAGGAAAACTTCTGAAAGAAAATCTTCGGTGGGCACAATATAAGTTCTTCATCATAAAGAAGATCAAAGAATATTGAATCATCAATCCCATCACTCACAAGATAAAAAGGTGAAAACAGAGAAGGCAAAATTCAAGACTTTGATGGCTTCAGTATTGATTTAAATTGAAGAAGTATATGTATACATCACTGTAGAAAGATGAAGTGGACGATCTTGTGGTGGAGATGGCTTGTATAGAGGGGGAGAAGATTGATCGAACCATATTTTGATGTGTTATTTCATGATTAATTTGGGAATTAATCATGTTAATTGGGCCAAAAATGTATTATTTATGATTAATTTGGATAATGAGTGATTTTATGAAAAATGTGTTAAAAAGGGTACAATTGTCATAATTATTGAGATTACTCTTATTCATTATTTCTTAGGAAGCTTTGATGTTGACTTGATTGGTTTAAATTGTACGTGCTTAAAGAAATTAGATCAAATTTGAAAATAGAAGTTTAGGCTCAAATTGCAAAACGTTTTAGTTTGGTCCCTCAAACAAATTTTTAGATTTTATAAATAGGTTCCTGGTTGCGTTTTGACCAGGGAGTAATGAGACCTAGCGGGGGAACAAAAGAACAGACAATTGGGAGAGGAGCGCTGTGGAAATAAGAGAAACGCAGTAAACCTGATGTTAATGACAACGGAGAGACAAGACACAAGGAGAACGAGGAGCGTCGCGGAAAGTAGAAGGGGGACCTTTGACTCAAAAACTCGCCGGTTAGCTTGACTCTGTTCACCATTCTTTCCATCGCTGGAGAGTGAGCTCCCCCTACTACTATAGATCCAATGTCGCGGAAGAACAGACCCGACAAGCTAAGAGACTCGACATCATGAGAAGAGACAGAGACCGTCACCTCTTCATTCCATTGGACCTCTGTCAAACTAGCTCTAGACCTTCGGCGAGCTCGTTCCTCCACTCCTCCTTCCTCTCTCTTCACTCTTTCACCAGTCTTCATTTTACCTTCGTCAGAAACCCATTCCAGATTCGTTTGTCTTCATTCTTGCACTTGCACCAATACCACCAGCTGTTGGACCCGAATATCACCCAAGAGGGGATAAATTGGGTGTTTGATAAAACTCTGGATAAGTTAAAAAAAAATTCGAAACACTCAAGTTTTATGATCGAAAACAGAGTATAACAAAGCAAGGGAAGAAAAGCTAGACACAGTAAGATTTATACTGGTTCGGTCCTAACCTTGACCTACGTCCAGTCCCCAGATACCTTCTGGGTTTTTCAACAATCTCAATATTCTTTAATTACAACAATGTAACTCTCAAGCAATCCTAATCACTAAGGACTTGCTCCCCCTTACACTTTGTAATTAAATAACCCAACTCACAGGTTCCACAACCTTGAGTTCTATTCAAACAAGTAATCAAATGATTTTAAAAACAAGACTCTTAAAAAGAGTAGATATGAATAAACACTAAAGTTCACATACTAAAGTATGCACAATGATGTATCAAATGAAAAATGCAATCAGTTGAAAATCTGTGTATCTTTGCTCTGAGTCTTCATGGGTATTTATAGGTCAATTAGAAGAACTAGCCGTTGCATTTTCTTCTCTATGATTCTTCAACGTTTAGCTGTAAATCTGGAATATGACCGTTGCATATTTTTCTCTATTTCTTCAATTCTTGGCTGGACTCTTGGATATAGTTGTTGTAGATGGTCTTCCAATGTTCTTGTCATTTCCATAACTTTATTAGACAGTTGGAGAATGATTTAATCATCCTTGAATGGCCAGAGCTGAACTCTTGGGATAGAGGAGAAATTTCAGGCTTGTTCTTGTTTCTTTATTAATTACATTTTACCCAGTTAGATTTCTCCTTGATCTTTGTTGTGTTTATCTGAAACTCATGAGAAAATTGATCAAGTATAACAGAGGATAATTGTAGATTGAAATTATGAAGCACATAAAGCAAATGAGATCAAATCGTAAGCCTCAGGAAACAGAGTCTCGCTTCTGTGTCTAAGTGACTTGAGTCAACATGAGGTGACTGGAGTCAATTTAGTCTTAAACAGCTGAGAGTCTCTCTATGATGCGATGACTGGAGTAGCTTATAAGTGACTAGAGTAGTATAAATGATAATTACTTTCTGTCTCGATATGATTGCAGTAGCTCATGTATGACTACAGTAGCATTCATCAAGACTTGAGTCGCAAAACTGGCAGTTGCTTTCTGTGCTCGCGTGACTGCAGTAACATGTGGATGACTACAGTAGTTAAGATGGCACTTGCTCTTTGTCTTAGGATTACTATAGTAGCTCTTGTTTGACTGCAGTAGCTAAATGCTTAATTCCTCTCTGTATGTATGTGAGTGCAAAAACTTATGTATTACTATAGTAACATCTAGCAAGACTTCTAGTTACAAATATGATAGTTGATCTTTGACCAGCGTTTTTGCATAATCTTGAACAGACCCTGAACTTACAAAAATCATATCTCTCTCATTTGATCTTTGTTTTCTGTGATCTTGATGTTTTTGGAAAGGTATGTGAGTCTAGTTTCATATGCCACTGATTTCAGCTCATTTCAATGTGTATTTTGTGAGATATACTCGAAACATCGAAGCTTGGTCTGCAGAGTTACGTTAACAAATGGGGCAACTTCAAAAATTCATAGCTCTCTCATCTGATCTTCTTTGGATTTTAATTTTTGTCAAGATGACGCATTGGATGTTTAGTTTTATATGAAATTGGTTTCACCTCAATCCGATCTCTGGTTTGGGAGATATCGTTGATTTACTGAACGTCGCCCAGGTGAAACGTGACAGAATTGCTGAAACACACTTATGACTGGAGTAATCATTTAATGACTGGAGTAATCGTCGAGCAGAGGCAAATTGAGCTACTGAACCACATATATTACTGGAGTAAGCAAGTGACTACTGGAGTCACTATTACTGGAGTAATCATGGAGTTACTTGAGTAATGTGTCTACATAGTTGACATATTATCGGGTTTGATTTGGAAGTGGCTGAGAATAACGAGTTACTGGAGTACTTAAATGATTATTGGAGTAACTCTTACTGGAGTAAGCCAACCGTTACTGAAGTAATGAACACAAGAACACATATATGGCTAGAGTAATATGTGTACGACTGGAGTAACTCGGGCGTCATTCATCGTGAAGCTTCAACTTGCTCATTTTAACTCCGAATTGATTCATTCCAACTTCCATTTGATCGTGGAAACTTCAAGAATCAATAAAAAACTTGTATAATGATTTTCTCATTCCATTCAGCAAGTTTTTCTTTCTTTCTTCTTTCTTCTTGATTATTTTCCATGAATCAACTCATTCTTTCTTCTCTTCTCTTGTTTTTTCTCCACATGACCAAATCTACATTAAATGTAACAATTAGTCAATGTATATGATATAAAATTTTTTGCTCTTGCTAATGGCATCTATATAAGACATTATCAAAACTAATCATAACCAACACCAGCTACCTCCTCTATACGCTACTACCAAAAGTGGATACTGCTTCCCTAAAAGACGTCCTTATTTTAAAAAGGGAGGTAAAAAGTATAGGCAGTGACATTTTCATTATTATTTGGCTGAATTTTGAGATTTAAGCATCCTAAATATATTTTTAGGATGCCTAAAATATTTTAGGTGTCCTAAAATTATATTTAGGAAGCCTAAAAGGGAACTTTTTTGGCGCCTAGAGAATTTTTAAAAAAAATTTGGTGCTAGGGTATTTTTCTAGTGCCAAAAATAATTTTTTGGCGTCCTGAATAAGGTTCAGGACGCCAAAAATTAAATATTTGGTGCGTTTTGTAAATTTTTTTGGTGCTACTGAATATTTTTAGGCGTCCTACATTTGAAATCAGGATGCCCCTAACTCTTTTTCTTTTTCTTTTTTTAGTTTAAAATATATTATCATTTTCCCATTCTCTTAGTTCACTCTCTACTCCATCGATCGCTCTCTATCTCGTCTCATCTCCACCACCGTTACTCTCTTCCACCTCATCTCCATTTGCTAGGTCGGTTAGGTGAGTCACCCCCAAAAAAGCATTGAGAAAGGTCAAGCATATATGTTTTATGAAATGATCAGTGCCTGGGTTGCGATGAAGGCTTCGCCGTCGTCTCCCCTCGCCATCATCTCACAGGATTTGCTTTGGTCGCCAGATCTATTGATGAGATGATGAGATCTAGGGCTGCAAGCCGGACCGCCGTCTCCCCTCAATGATGTCGTCTCGCCGAATTTTCCTGGGTCACTAGATCTGCTCACGAGATGACGAGATCTAGCGCTACAAACCATGTCGTTGTCTCCCTTCTTGGTTCTGAAAAGAACTCCCACCAGGAGTCAGTCGTCATCATCCTCCTTCACGTCATTTTCTTTTTAGTGGGCAGGAACCAAGAGGAAGAAAGAGCAAGACAAAAGCAAACCCAAGTTATTCCTGGTTGATTAACCTCTATTCTATTTTGTTTATAATTCTTCCCGGGGGGCGAGGAGTCATGGAGGACAGGGTTCTTGGAGTTCAATGGGGTTCTAGAACAGGAGGAAGCTTATGGATTCTGTCCACAAAAAGATTGAGGGTCTGCTTGCTAAGGAATTATCTGTGCCCCATCTCATTGGAATTGGTAATTCTCTTTAAAAGCTTCTCGCATTTAATATGTTTTTTATGGGTTTATGAGCATTGATTTGATGTTTCAATCTGCTCTCTATATATGTTAGCCATCAATTTCATCATCTTTATTGTGATTTAGCTCATTATGTGTTTGATCAAATGCCGCTTTCTAAATTTGATCTTTCACCGTCTCACAAACATGACGATTATTATTGCACCATGACTTTATTGGATAATTTTCTTTCTTCCTCATCTATTCTACTTCTGAGTCCATTCTGTTTGCTGATCATATAGATTTAGTCCATTCTTTTTTTCTTTCATTGTTGTGATTTGTTGTTCCAGATCTGATTTGTTTTTCCAGATCTGCTCCAAATCTTTTTTCATTCATTGTTTGATTTTTGTTCTCACCATACCTTCACTCCAGATCTACTCCATCTCCGTCTCCCTGTTTTTCTTTCCAGTTTTGTGATGTCCTTTACAGTTCTTCGCCTTTAGGTTTTGGATTTTTTTTTTTAAAAAAAAGCAATATGGTGTCCTGAATTTTATTTAAAAAAAAGCAATAAAGTCAAAATTTTTAATTGCCCCTGCGCAGATGTCCTTATGAAAAGGGATGTTAATTGAGTCTTATTTAAGACGTTTTTTGGGTTTTTTGTAGTAGTGATAGTTCACCATCGTCGGATTTTCACACTGTTCTCACTTCCCCCGTCCAATACCATGTTCATCGATCTCCTTCCATTCCTTACTCTTCAAGACAGTCCTAGTTCTTTTTCTTCCATCGTCTCCAACACTCTCAACAATTTTCCATGATGAATTCAATTCTATAGTTTGTTTGGGTTTCCCCAATAGCTATAGGTGGCTTACTCTCTTGCTTTTTGGTGATGAGATTTGTTCTTGACCTCAATGAACTACAAAGGGGAGCTTTTCTACTAGTCCATTTGTCTAGAATTATATATTTAGATTGTCTAGTTTTAGGAATTATAGTATATGATTCTGGAATTGAGATTGATGTTAATTGTCTCAATTGGTTTGATATTTGTAATTGATATTGGATTTTATAGTGTGAATAATATATATGTTTGGATTTCTTTATAGTTGCAATGAGATTATATTAATTAGCATGGTCTTATCTAGTTAATTTGGTTGATTTGTGCCGTTGACGGACTATTTAGTACTCAATTTTGAAGAAGACTCATGTTGCATTATTCCAATTTTAATTGCACATTAAGTGGTTTCAAACAATATCTCAAGAGGTAGTAGTTAGCTATGGTTGTAGATGCTACTATTAATTGGGAATATTGGACTCCAGTGGTATCTTGAGGTTTTTCTTATCAAGATTTAATGAAGTTTTACTCCTATACTTTATGAGCAAGAATAGTCATTTCTTTTTCTTTTCTTTTGGTGAAATTAGGGCAGTTAACCCTATCTTATTGCTGAATCAGTATATCAGGATAGTCATTTCTTTATTACCAAGAACAACCATCATTTATATTTTCAATTCATTATCATACCATTTCATACCCCATTCTATTACAAAGAAAATACCAAAAATAGTAGTTTAGGATTTAATTTAGTTGATCCAATATTGCATTCCTCTTTTAGTTTATTAATTTGAAAAACTAAAACCAAATTTCCCCTTGCTTTTATTGCATTTTCATGTCATTTAGATTACTTAGGATTCAATAAAAGGCTCCTCAAGAAGAGAGAACAATTGTAGGTTTGCCTATATGCAATCCTTAGTTATTTTTTACTGTGGACCCCAAGGCTAAAGACGAAAAGGCTCTCATCAACGATTGCAGACTTTGAATCGGCAATGCTTGGGACTATCTCCGAGGAAACCTTCGACATTGAGCTTCATTGGCACCAAGGGCTATCCTTGTAGGAGGTGTTGACGACGAAGATGGTGTTCCGCTACTAAGCTTTGTGCTTTGGCAGCAACCATACAAGAAAAGCTAGGGTTTCTAGGGTGGTGGCAGATCAAGGAAACGATGTCACTCCATCAAGAAAGGTAGTTGACTGCAGTGGAAAAGCAAGACCCATAGTAGGCTTCAACATTTTTTTAAAAAAGGAATCAAGAAGGGGCTGTTGCGTAACAAATTAGGCCCAAAAACAGCCTGGCCCTATGTAAATAATAACAATTAGAGGAATATAACGAAGAAGATGAAGAATCTTATTAACCACATAGAGCAACATGTTTATACAAATAATAACCTACTTGAGATTAACAATGATCCCCCCTCACTTGAGGGTGATTAACAACTAACCTTAACTCTAAAGATCTAGGACGGACTTCCCTCTCTAGAAAAACTTACATTAACCTGACTCTAAAAATGGTGTGGATCTCATTATTCAATACACCAAAACCATATGAGCTAAGACCCTTTATATAGACTGGGGTCCTAACCAACTAACTAATCAATTAATTTCATCTTAATATCTCTAACACAAAGATCCATTTGACATGAATTCATAAACAAGAGCATGTTTCTTTCCTTCTATACAAAACCCAATAAGATGTACCACATTGAAATGATGTAGGGAAAATTCCTTTAAGGTCTTAAGGGACCAAGAAAATGTCAAAAAAATCCCATAAAAAATTCCGACGTCACAAAAGTCCCATTAACAACTCCATCTATGGGTTTTAATGACTCTTTGAGACTTTTATAATATCAGAATTTTTTGTTGGACTTTTTTGACATTTTATTGGTCCTTTAAGACCTTGAAGGGATTTTCCCAATGATGTATCCTACCAATAGTTGCCACTTCAGGACCACTCCTTAGCTTCCATTTATATACAGTGCCAAAGACTCCTTGACCCAGTGTATTGTTAACCCCCCCCCCCCCCCCCCCCTCATTGTTTTCAACCTCTTTGGGAGTATCTGATTGGAATAAGGTTGTAAAGCCCTCTTGTGGGAGTATCTGATTGGAATAAGGTTGTAAAGCTTATGAAATCTTCGATGTTTTCATATATGGACAAGCGTCTTCTACGAAATTTATAAATCAATAATGTAGATAGAAATATTGTACCAAAAAATATCTGACTAGGATGTGTGGCACAAGACCTCTACCAGTTAAGATGATCTTTCAACACCATGTTAAGGTGTAAATAATTCCTCAATGGTTTTTGTTTAAAAACTTGCACTCTACGTGGGAACCTTTAATCTTCAAATAAAATATTTGTTATTACATAGTAGATTAAGAGCTTGAAAGGAGATTAATAGCCTTAATTTACACATGACATTCATAATTACTGATAAAGAAAACAAGATGCTGAATTATAAGGGAAAAACTCAAACCACAAACAATAACAAAATACTGCCATCTAATACAAATCTGACTAGTTAGAGCTTCCAAAAGGTACCAGCTTTGACCTCCTTTTGTCAAATGCAAGATGTTAATTTCCATTACTTGTTCCCTCGCCAATACTACTATGAGAATGTACAGAGACAATGGATGCTGTTTCATCAGAGCTGGATATGTCATCAACTAAAACTCTCTCATTAGGATATAGAGATGGTTTTGGAGGCATTGGAAGACTTGAAACATCATTTGCTTCTAACATCTCTATTACTTTGTTCATTGAAGGACGATCAACAGGCTTTAGCTGAATGCACCACAGTGCTACTATGAACATCTTCTTTACTAAACCCTTTTCTTCTTCCATCAAATCTTCCATTTCTATATCTTTATTATCATCAAATTGGTCATAAATCCATAAGGGATAGTATAGTTGGCTTGAATGTTCTGCCTGGGGATTCAAATTCCTTCTTTGACTTGCCATTTCCATCAGAAGCATCCCAAAACTATAAACATCAACCTTATGAGACACCCTTCCAATATTCTTGTAGAACAACTCAGGAGCTATATATCCCATTGTTCCTCTTGCTGTCAAAGTGGCAATATTACCATCAATTGCATATAAACATGCTAGTCCAAAATCTGAAATTTTTGGAGTGAAGTTTTCATCAAGAAGAATGTTATGAGGCTTGATATCGAAATGCAATATTTGCATCTCACATCCATGATGAAGGTAAGCAATTCCCCGAGCCACTCCCAATGATATCTCATATATCTTACGACAACTCAAGGACATGTTTTCTTCTTTTGAAAAAATATGTTTATCCAAAGATCCACGGGACATAAATTCATATATAAGAGCACGTTTTGTTCCTTCTACACAAAACCCAACAAGATGTACCACATTGAAATGGTGTATCCTCCCAATAGTTGCCACTTCACTCATAAAATCTTGGCCATTATTAGCTTTATTGGATTTACCTAACATTTTGATAGCAACGTCAGGTCCACTCCTTAGCTTTCCTTTATACACAGTAGCGAAGCCTCCTTCACCCAACTTATTCTTGAAATTATGGGTCATTGTCTTCAAATCATTATAAGAGTACCTTATTGGAATGAGGTCATGAAGTCTTATAAAATCTTCAATATCTTCATATATTGACAGATGTCTTCTACGGCATGTATAGATCAACACAGTAGACAACAGTACAACACCAATAAAAAATCTGACCGTGATATATGGCAAAACAAATCTTCCAGTGAACACTCCTAATTTGATCAGAAGCTTTGATGGCCCAGAATCATAATGAGAAGTGTAGTCGCTTCGATCAATGTTCGCTACCCGGGCTAGTCCTGCAAATGTATGTTACTTAAATGACAAAAAAGTGAAAATAGCGTTTGGGCTAACGTCCTTTAATTTAGCCTTATTATTAGTTCGGCATATATAATAAATGTCAGCTGAAGCAATCATATACACATCAAACAAACATAGCATTAGTTCACGGACAGTAATGGAAGCTGAAGATTCAACATGATTCAATTTTTTTAATAAAAGAAACATGATATAAATTAATACCTAAGAATTCAACTTAAAGTATGTATATTTAAAATGTAAATGAATTAGTTAAAAGACTTCTAATAAAATTAACCCATGAAATAGAAAAATATAATGTATGCCCTAAATCATAGGTGATAGGACCTTACCTTTCCATACTCCCTCGAGATAATCTGTAACAAAAATTTACTCAAGTCAAGAATGGCAAAGGTGAAAATAGCAACAAATAGCTATTAATTAAAAGAACGAGTAACCAATACAGGATGAAAAGAATTTTTTTGACAAAATTTGGTCCTCTCACCAATTTGGACCGATGAATCACACACTTTACTATTACTAAATAAAATACTTTTTATGAATGTTATATTAAAATTAGTTTATTAATATTTATCTATATTGATGCTCAAATTTAAAATTTATTTTTAATTTAGTTTAATTATATATCATTTTCTTATCAAATTGATAAAAGTGTCCCTTATATTATAAAATAAAACCACGCAAACTAACATACTTATATTTTGTAGTCTGAATCTAGCATGATTCCTAAGATACTATTAATTAGTTTGAGTCTCAGGAGATATGTTTATATTAGGAGAGATAGCCTCACATCCCAAAACTGATATACCTTGTAATAGTATTTAGAAAAGTGTTGGATACCAGTTGATAATATAAAAAAAATAAAGATAAAGGAATGTGTATTCATTAATGTTAGTAATAATTTCAGCAATAAATAATTTGTACAAACATTTATTTGATATAATTAAAGTAAAGCTACTATTTTTTTCACTGTTAAAAATAATAGAAATATTAAATTTTCAATGCAAGTTGACTAATTTAGTCTCTCAATATATATTAATCCTTGTGCCTTTACTGAACCAAATTGCAAAGTTATCTCCATGTTAACTAAAGAAGGTTACATGCGGATAAGAAAAATGATACTGTTAGCCGAGGATAAATACCTCCTCCAATTTTAAATATAAAAACTAGACAATTGATTTATAAAAAAATAAGAAAATAAATTTATTAAATTAGTTATTTATAAAATATGATTGTTGATTTTCCTAAAATACTCATGCTAATCATTTTCGTGAGCCAATACTCCATTGATAGATTTTTTTTTTTTTAATAAGAGCAATTAGTATGAAGAGTTAGGGGGGGGGGGGGGGACCATACTTATTTAAGAAATAAAATGAATTGAGGACATGTAAAATCAAATGTAAATTATCTATTAATAACTTTTATATGTGATATTGGAGCTGCATGTGATACGAAAAAAATACAAAGCTTGAGTATGATTGGTTTATCTTGCTATTTCATATTCACATGATTCCTTATATATATATATATAGTTGCTAAGGGCTTTTTCTGACATGTGAATGTTTATTGGGTCTTTTTTAAAATTATTTTGCTACCTTGAGCCTGACATACATTTTCCCTATATATAATAGAATATAAGCAGGACTGCAGGAGAATTACAGGAGATTGAAAGTAAATAGGTAATAGAAAATTGTTACCTTCTGCAAATACGCGCAGCCTTGTTAGGTTTCCTACATGGCGCAACGATTAAACGTCATATTAACTCAACATTCTGACATCATATTCGGGTAATAAGGAAGTACGGAGTACCAGGTAAATGAAAATTCATCATTTTGAACTAAATTATATTTAAATTTCATTCTTGTTCTGACCAAAAAAATTATTAGAACGGATTTTAGTTGATTTTAGTTATTATTAAAACGTTTAGACAAACTATATTGATGAGATGATTGTCAAATCATCTTCACATGCGGGATCCTCATCAAATTACTTATAATTAATAAGAAAAAGTATATACTACCTGTTTTAAATTAAAAAGGAGTAAACACAATAAAACAATTCACGCAAAAAAAAAAAAATCATAACCAGACCATAATAAATTTTAAAAATAATGAATAAAAATAAAAGGTAAAATACATTTGAAAAAGTTAGTAAACATTTTATAATCTTAAAAATAAATGAAATGATCATGTCATCTAAAATATCTATAGTTTTTGTTCATATTATATATAATTTTTGTACTCACATATATCATAACCCTTCTAAATATTTAATCAAGAAAAATAACATTATTTGGTCTTAAATATAAGACTCGTTTAACTTTTTGAGGAGATTAAAGAAACTAATTAAATTACTTTAAAGTATCTATATTTTTTGTTTTTTTTCCAAACTAATTTTATCTTACTTGTAAACTAATATATAATTTAATCATTCACAACATATGATATAATTAAGTAACTTATTTAGCTTATTTAATTTTTTTAAAAAAAAATTCAATTAAATTTTATATTTAGGACCAAAAATAATATTAAGAAAGTCTCATTACCTAATTAATAATAAATGAAAAAGTAATCATTAACGATTAACAATTATATGTAGAGGGACTTACTACAAGATCCATAATATATTCGCAGGGGACTTGTACAGACGATCCTCATCCTCCCTCGAAAGCAAAACAGGCTTCCATTTTCAGGGATGAAACGGCATTCAGTGTCATCCGGACAATTATAATCAGCACAAGCTTGTCCCCACCATGAAAGTTCAAATCCAAATGAAAGGAGTTTGTTAATATCAGCGTAGGACTTGATTCCATCAGGCACCAACAATTCCCAATCTGAGGCTACAGGGGTCACAAATTCCAGACGACATTGAGGTTGAAACCGGGGAGCCAACAAGTCACCAGCCACGGCATAAAGATGGCCTCCTCCTTTCACACAAGGAGCCGTATCCACATACGCTGTGTCGTCCCTCACCGGATCGCTGCAGTTCAGGTACGCCACCTGCTTGAATACTAAAGATTCTGTCCATCCGTAGTAGTTTAGAGTATAATTGGTTGGTTCATAATAATCGTAAAGAGTATTATACTTGAAGTCGTATAGGGATAAGGAATAGCGAGGGAGGAATGAGCAATTGCCCGCCTGAATTCCTGGATCTACGAGTTTGATTCTCAAGTTGTGGTAGTTTATTCCCACCACTCTGTATGTTCCTAGCTCTCGGTGTGTTCCATCATAATAATATCGATATAAATGAAGGAGAGTGACGTTGTTCTCACAGGCTAGCTCGTAATTGGGGAGGCCGCAGTTGGGTGGGTCATGTGGTAGTCTGAATGGGTAAGAGATGTTTGTGATAATGCCACACTGAGAAGTACAGGTTTTGTTGTAAAGTTCAGAACTCACAACTCCCGCCATTAGAAGCACAGAGGGCCACAACACTAAACACCAACAACACCATAATCCTTTCTCTCTTCCCATCGCTCCTGCGCTGATGAATGCTTCCATATCAACTTCTTTGCTTTCTTAAATCTCCCCTCCATCCCTCAACTCCTTCTTATTTATAGTTTTTTTTTATATGACTCAACCTGGCTTCCTCTTTTTATTTTTTATTTTGCTTCACCTATTTTTTCCCCTTTCTAAGGAAATATAAATGTTTTTTTGTCCGTAGAATTATGAAAAAGTATTTTGAGTTTAATTGGGGGCAAAAAAATTAGAAAGGAAACAGTTGGGTTTTGTAAAGATTTTAATATTTGACTGACTTGTTAACGATTAGGCAGATGCCCGAGGGCCCACATGAGATACATTCCCTTGAATATTATTTTGGAGTCCGCTCATCTCGCGTACTCTCATCCCTTCTCTCTCCTTCGTACACCGTTTTAGATGATAAAAAGGGAGGTTAGGCCTTTTTATTCTTCTTTTTTTATTTTTTAAAAAATAACATCCAGCACATTAAAATATTTTTTTTAGTGGCACTTGCCGTAGGATAACTTTTTATGCACTGACCACCCTCAAATATTTTTTCAATGGTAATTACTGTCTAACAAGTTGTATCCTAAAATATTTGCTTGCAATCTCGTAAGTCTATCTACATATCCATTAAAACATGCCCTCTATTTTTTAATATAAGATATATTTGATTAAATTAAAGAAGTTGGTTAGGTTTGGTAATATGACTTGTATTTTTAAACCTAGTCTTTTTCTTTAATTCTCTTATTTTTTTTACTCATTGGTTATTGTTGAGAAAGTATAGATAAATATAAATTAGGAAAATATTAATTAATATAAAAATTATGTCTTATATTTAAAACTAAAATCAACTCTCATAAATGAGGAATACGTACAAAAACAGAGAACGAAATAAATAAACTAATAAATAATAGCTTGCTCTAATTTAATGAACATGAGCAGAGCCTACTGAACTGGATATAATAACATTACTTGGAAAGAAAAATTATTGAATAGTAGAGGTCTAGACACTAGAGGGTACTTATATTAAATAGCCTTCTGAATCCAAGTTTCAGATTTAACAAAAAAAAAAAAAACTGATGATTTGGCATCACAGATTCTTGTTGTTGGTGATGAGCCTGGTATGGGTGCTGCTTCAGAAACAAGGGAATGGTGAGGACCAGCAGGTTCAGTTGCCGTCTATTCCTGACGCTCTTCAAGGACTCAATCTCTCCGTAAGTTACATAGACAATGAATCCCACTTCATATACGTGTCCTTAACAGATCCAGAAGATTGTCTTGCCAGACTCATTCTACAACGCCGTCTCTACATTTCGTCCATTTATTATCCTTTCGAGTATGCTTATGAGACTGAAGACAATGTTACATTCTTCAACTGTTCTTCCGCCGGATCCAGATATGACTCCGGATCCTGCCCCATTCTTGCTCTTGGCTCCCAGGAAAGTGTCCTGTCAAGGGACAATAACCTTACTTTCTGCACCATGATCTCACGATTACGTTCGCCAATACCGACATACTATCTTCAGTTCAATGAACTTTACCTCAGATGGAACTTCCAACCAAAAGTTGAAAACCACCACAAAACCAGAATTATTTTATCAAGCACAGGTGAGACATTAATTAGGCTTTGGGATGTTGCTTGGATTGAAATTTAAATTTTGATTTGTTGTGCTCCTATGACTCCAGGTTCCATTGTTCTGCTTTTGCTGTTGGTTGTGTGCTTCTACATATGCCGCTACTTCAAGCACAAAGGCGAAGACCAAGTCAGACTTGAAACGTTTTTGAAGGATTACCAGGCACTTAAGCCTACCAGATTCTCTTATGCTGATATTAAAAGAATCACTCACAAATTCAAGGATAAATTAGGTGAAGGTGCACATGGAACTGTCTTTAAAGGTAAGCTATCTACTGAAATTCAAGTGGCTGTCAAAGTACTCAATAATTCAGATCATGATGGAAAAGACTTCATTAATGAAATGGGGACTATGGGCAAAATTCATCACATCAATGTTGTTCGTTTGTTGGGATTTTGTGCTGATGGCTGTCGCCGAGCTCTTGTTTATGACTTCTTTCCTAATGGTTCCCTCCAAAAGTTCATCTCTTCCCCGGACAACAAAGAAATTTTCTTGGGATGGTCAAAGCTGCAACAAATTGCTCTTAATATAGCAAAGGGGATTGAATATCTTCACCAAGGCTGTGATTATAGAATCCTTCATTTTGATATCAATCCTCGTAATGTGTTATTAGATAACAATTTCACCCCGAAAATTTCTGATTTTGGTCTAGCTAAATTGTGTTCTAAAGATCGAAGTACTGTATCAATGACTGCAGCAAAAGGAACCTTAGGATATATTGCACCAGAGGTTTTCTCTCGAAACTTTGGAAATGTGTCATACAAATCAGATATTTATAGTTATGGAATGCTGCTCTTAGAAATGGTTGGTGGAAGAAAAAATGTTGACACAAATCAAGTTCTATATCCTGAATGGATCCACAGCTTGATTGAAGGAGGAGACGTAAGTGTTTATATAGAAGATGAAGTTGACATTAGACTTGCTAAGAAACTAGCAATTGTAGGACTTTGGTGTATTCAATGGCATTCAATAAATCGTCCATCCATGAAAACAGTGATACAAATGCTGGAAGGAGAAGTAGATAAATTAAAAGTGCCTCCTACTCCTTTTGATTTCACTACTTCAACCAATACAAATACTGTTATTCCAGCAAGACATTTGAATTTAGAGTTAGACGTGATTCATGAACTAGAATAAATATATATGTTTACTTAGCTTTTACTTTTATTTAGAACGTTTTGTAAGATTTATGTATCCTTTTATTATCAATGTCCGATTGTATGCTTTCCGTTTAACATAGTAATATTTTACATACTCCATAACATTGTCAAATTAATGTAGTGAACGACAGAATTACAGAAACGTATTATAAGTTTTACATTTATTAACTAAATTTTTGTTTCTAGAGTGGTTCATTATTATCTATATATCCAACTTTGTTTTTATAATTTTGGAGGTATGTTTTTATCAGGGACGAGTAATCTTTACCAAGTTGCAGAAAACTGGAGATATTAATTTTCGTAGTTGCACGGTAACGACACGACTCGTTCTAGGCACTTCAGTTTGAATTTTCGATATATATCATTGTCTCTTTTTCACTTATTTTCAAATATGTGGAGGCCTGATTTTCTAGAAATGTATTCTTATATCAACATATGTGTTAGTGAATCAATCAATCATCAACTTTACATATAAGTAATTGTAATATCCGCTTAAAAACTCATTTAACTAAAAATGGATCGGATAATCACATCATTAAATTGATTCAAGTGTAATTATATTTACACTCATTTAGTTAATAACTGTTAAAGTAATTTCCTTTTGAAAATCGACGTCAAATCATAACATAATCACTTAATCGACATATGAAGGCTATAAAAGCTATGTATATACGAGAATGACCAAAAATACTAAAAATAACTTCATCTTTCATGATTGTAGGAATCTCTAATCATTTTAATTTTAGAATATCCATCTATTAGGTTATTAATGTAATAAATTATATCAATAATTATATTAATGTGAGTAAATCTGGGTTTAACGGTAAATTTTGTATTCAAATAAGATTTAATTTCGTATTATTAATTTAATCTTCAAGGGGGAAAAAACACGTTCAATAATTATGCACATACAGTAGGAAGTGATTCAGATGAGTTAAAAGAAAAAAGAAAAATAGAGTTATCCTATTTTGAAGATAAGGTAATAAGCTAAATTAAAATTGAAAAGGAAAAAGAAAAAAAAAAAAAAACAGCACGTAATAGGGATGAAATTGTCGTTATTGGGATATCAATGCTCAAACAATTAAAATTATGATATAGATAATCGGGATATTAAAAATTATACCAAAATTATGAATCATAAATCATAATCATGTAATAGTCATGTACCAAAAACACCTAAGAATTTTGTTTTCTAAGTTGATTCACTTCTATTGTTTTACGACTTGATTTATTATTTTTTAGTTATATTAATTCGACTACTTTATAAATGTATATAGAAATTTATTGTTTTTAATTAACTTCAATCTTTTAGTATAACATTGACTGGGGCCATATTTTATGCAACGTACATATGGAGAAATCTCACTTCAAACAATTCATTTCTTAATTTAAGGTAATGTAGCTTATTTTTATATTTGACTGTATTATTCTCTTTTTATGATTTTCTCTTTAGGTGAGAGTTTATAAAAGTATCTTTGAATTTTACATTGACTTATATTCATCTCGCGCAACCACTGGCCGGGAGTAAATGCTTGTTTGATTAAATTCAAAACAATTGACACAATAACTTAATTGCAAATAGGTTATAAATTGGGGAATTTTCATAAATCACGGAAGTTTCATTGCAAAGATTAAAAAGGAAAAATGTTTGCAAATAAGTTGTAAATATGAAGAACTCGGTTATAAAACTGGAAGTTGGACATGTTTTTTTACAACTTTTTTTATTTGATTTAGCTAAGGGTATCTCGAAGCCCACTGTAGATTTTAGACTAATTATTTTTTAGTCGTAGAGTGCAAAAGATTTTTACTTTTTTCAATACCTGCGCATCCCACATTAAACCTTGTGTTCTCTTTCTCTACCTAGAGATGTGGTCACTTATATCCTCAAATAAACAGCTTGTCGTTGCTTTTTTGGTTTTTGTTTTTGTTTTACAAATTTTATGTAGCTTACAACCTTTTTTTTCAACTACTATTTTATAAGTACAGGTTTATAACTAAGCTTTTGAATTTATTAAATATTCGAAATTTAATAATTTATTTATAAGTATCCTTTTAAATTTTATAACTGAATTTACAATCAAGGTATTTTTCATCATTCCACAGTTTTTTTCGGAGGTCTCATCAAATGACATGACTTTTTCAATGTACTCTGGATACACATTTTGGAGATAGTATGATCTCTCTCTATTTTTTTTTTCCTGTTCTTAATTAGAATTCTTTTAAATGAGTGAAGCTATAATCAACCGATCCTTGTCTTTTTTATGTATCCTGTCCGAGGCTGATTTTGCATATAGAAATTTGCTCAATGATCTCCTTGTCCATCTTAATCTCAATGGCACTATAGAAAACGATGTAAATTAACTTGTTGCTTCAATATTTTTCTATTTACTATTTTTATAAAATCGATGTACTCCAAACTCCCGCTTCTTTAAAACCAGTTACATCAACTCTAGTTGTTTAATTGTTTTCATTTTATATAATTGATCCGTTTATTTTATTTTTTTTAAAAAAATCTTACTAGGACACGTATTCTATATTAAATGTTGTTTTCACGGCTACTTTTCAATTCTTCAATGTCAAGACTCTTTCGGTGCACTTTCCTTTTTTATTTTTATTTGATCAAAGGTGTAACGCCCCAAAATTAAATTTAAAAAATATGGAGCTGCCATCAAAATTCTAAATAAGGATAATTTTGAAAAATGAAGATCAAATATGGTTCGAGAGTCGATTGTGCGTGGAATGTGTTAAATACCCCCAACACTCATAAGAATGGTTACCGTAAGTCATTTATTTAAAAATTAATATGGCCTTTAATTATAATATAATTTCCCAAATAGAAAAAGAAATTAAGAAAATATTTTCTTAAAAAAAAGAAATCAATAAAGGAAAAACACTGTTTATTTACAAAGTTAGACTTGATTTAGGAAGAGAGTCTAGAGCCTATGTATCCTTTAGAAGGATCAAATCCCATATAATTCGGGGAGTAAAAATGCGTGTCAATTGGTTGCTATTTCTTACAAAAAAATGTTAATTTAATTTATTTGAGGAAAATATTTTTTGTTTGGTTTGTGCTCATTAAAAAAATTTCCTTATTTTTCATATGAAACCAAATTCGTTTATTTTTAAAAAGGAACCTCTCTTTTTGGAAATTTTTTATTTGCACAAGAAAAAAAAAACAAGAGTTCATCAAGCCAACAAGGATAAGCAAGGACGTGATCGTCTTATTAATAAGGAGGTCTAGGATTGAGATCAAACCTCACATACATGCACATCATACAAAATAATTTCAAGAAACGACAAGCACATACATTTTTATCCTTGCAAGCTATATAAACAATAAGGTGAGAAAACGAGCATAATACAGTCACATATAATTCATCCAAAATAAGATGAAATGACAACATATTATTATAATATTTATTTGAGTCTACCGAACATAAAGGAGAGACTAAGAATTGCCATTAGGTATCTATTAATTTGAATAGAAGAAGATGCATGGCTCTCATCTTTTGGTGTTAATATGTCATGTGGTTGAGAAAGAAACAAATAGGTGAGGAGGAGATAAAAAATACAAGGTGAGAGAGAAGAACATGCAACTAGCATATCATTCTTATGTTCATGTCTCAAGAAGCTTATCACTTGCCTCCTAACTCTCCTCAAAATTCTTGCGTCCTGCTCACTCTTGTGCTTTCCTTTAAATATGCATTTCCTAGGGTTTTGCCTCATTAATGCCTTTTTAAATTTTTTTATTTTTTTATTTTACTTTCTGTTGATAAGACTTCCTAACTTAACCCAATCACCATCAATGATAGATTTTTTATTTTTATTTCTCGTAATTTTCTAATTTAAGCCTATTAACATAAATGAGAGACATTTTTAAATTTTAAATTTTAATTTTATTATTATTATTATTATTATTATTATTATTATTATTATTATTATTTTGTATTTTACCTACAAGCAATTTCCTTATTTAAACCTATCAACGTGAATGAGACATAATTTTTTTATTTCTTTTTTTTTTCCTCCTCCATAATGACTCCACACTAAATTTTCTAATCCGAATATCAATCATCATCAATGAAATGAATTATGTAGAAATTTGTTGTCATTTACAACAAACCTCAATTGCAAGACAATTACCATTAATGATTATCATTTTTCAAATTTTAATTATAATTCAATCATCATCTATGTCATTTACTTATTGTGCAAGGATTAATAAGGGCTTTTTCTTTTTTTCATGTTTTATTTTTAATTATTTTGAGTTGGGGCCCAAATAAAATAGGTTGTTCACAAAGGGGTTCCCTCTCAAAGCTTATAGAGTAAAAAGTTTTCACATCTCTTAATAAATGCATATCCTGAGATTTAAACTTTTGTTATTTTTCTTATGCGAATGAGACCCCTTACCACCTCAATCAATAACTTGTTAGTTTTCAATGCACTTTCCTATTTAGTAGAATATACACATATCATAGAAACTAAATGTATTTTTTTATTGTATAGTTCATGATAGTTTCACTGTTTTTAACTTTATAGATATGATTTTATTGTTTTTGCTTTTGTTGTAGAAATATTTTTTTTCTGTCACACTCACATATAAGTTAGTGGGTTAAAAAATTTGTAATAAAAACAAAAATATTAAACCCTATAGATATATAAAGTTTTATAAAATAAATTAGAATTACATGATATACTAACAATAAATAGTGGTGTAACACTTCAATTTTCAAAAGCGGAATAATTTTTTTTTTCTTTTTTTCAGAGTAGAGCATCGAAGCAAGTAAAAGAGTGAGTAACTGATATATCATTAACTGTGGTGTATCCGTCTATTTATAATGTACAGTACATTTATCAGAATGACGTTATAACGATATACGTCTAAAAATATGATCTTCAGTCGGGACCTTACGCGTCTTGCTTACTCTGCTTACTCCTATCTTCAGTTCTTGGTTCCCTGGACTTGAAGCTATGGCAAGAGCTAAGGTTCAATACCCATTGGACCTCAGGTAACGGTTAACCTCATGCTTATGTAAACAGTATATGACAAGTATCACATAATAAGTAAACAGTCACAATTTCAAAATCATAGCAACCTGTAAGGCAATAACAAAACACAGCCACTGCAATATGTATGTTATTCCAGTCTGTACTATTCACCAGTGCCATGATGGCCTATCGTATCATCAGCGTTAAGAAAACTTAACGGCGTTATCATGACCATAAACCGTATTCAATTCAATATTCAAAGAGCAATTTAAAACAGAGTCTTACCATGCGAGTACATCTATCATATATAAGCACTTCATAAGCATAAGTGTTAAGGTTACAATATGTGTCCGTACCTTTGTTGACGAGTTTCGGTACGTTTCGACGGTCAGAATGCGATCACAGATATCCTATAAGGTAATATCGCCTCTATTAATTCATAAATATTATTCCAAGAGATATCTTGGCCACAAATGACAATTTTGCCCTTGGTGGATTTAATTTTTAATTATCCCTACAAAATTTCAAAAAAAACGCTAGTTCAGCATTTCTGGACAAAATTTTGCCTAACATTGAAAAATCATAACTAAATCTAGAAAAATCGAAACGAGGATCCGTAAAATTTCCCGGAATCCTTGGGATATCTATTTTCGAGAAAAATACTGGAACTTACCCAGAATTCAAGAACAATTCCCAATTTTAACGTTTCCAACCTCTGCCCAGAAGTTTCCCCAGAAAACGTGGCTTATCTTTAGAAATTTTTATCTCTTTGTACAAAACTTCAAATGACACACTCTGGGTATATTTGGAAAGCCCTATATGTCTATTTTAACCATGAATTTATTCAGAATTTTAGAACCTCATTTCCTTCATAAAATACTAGCGTTTTTGCTACTGGCTCCTGAAATTGTTAACCGATGAAATTTCGCCAGAGCTTCACTATTTTGATCATAATCTTCCAAAAATTTTGCTATACTTCTTCTTCATCAATTTTTCGAAATAAAGGCAATGGTAACCATAAAAACATAAGAATAATACTATAATTGGAAGATTAAATATCAAAATAACATTTCTATTAAAACTACATAAGCTAAGAACTAGAACTAAAAACTTCCTTACCTCTTGAAGAACATTGCTTCTTTTTCTTGAAGCTTTTCCACACACTCCCACACTCTCTAATATTTCAGCCTATGCTTGGTGAATTTGTGAGAAATTTATGAAGCATGATGCCTCTATTTATAGCAAACTAATGGTTAACTTCCTAACAACTTTCACTTGATCTTAACCCTTAAATCGAACTTAGGAAGGAAGTTAAAATCTCACCCTTACACCTCTTCTCAAAACCGCCACCTCCCCCCCTTCTTCTTAGATTTTTGCTTCATCCCTTATTTACTCCAAATGTTAATTTAGTTAGGTGTAAGTTGGAATTTTTATTCAAGATCTAATTTCACTTTTGTAATCATAATTTTATGACTAGATTTATGGTTATTTTAAACTTCCTAAAACACTTAGCTATGAATCACAAAAGTATACGAAAATGACTTTGGGAATAGCCAAGTTCAAGCTCATAATTTACTGATTTCAAATATCTACTTATATTTAATACTTAGTTTCAATATTTTAAGATATGATTTAATTTCTATGGATTCTCATTTGCTTGTGTCTGATTAGAGAATAAACTTGCTTCTTAAGTTTTCACTTTGGATTTCAATCAATTATTCATCTTGGTTTATTTTTTACTTTCTTTACTACACACACACACACACACAACCCTTAGACACACACACACTCACAATACACACACACATCACACGCCATCCCTCCCCCTTCTTCTCTCTTCTTTATCCTCTTCCAATTCATTAAATTCAAGTCTCTAAAGTCTTCATAAGTACTCTTATCTTCTTCCAAACTTTAATGGCCATTTATCATCTAATTAGCCCATGTGTTTGTATGTTTATTTAAAACCATTTTCTCTTCTTTGTTGCCCAAACTACAACCGTCCTCCCGTTCATCCCTTTTGATTATTAATTTATGTTTTAATGTTCTCACAAACTTAAGAAGAAAAATCTCTTATTGGTCCAATTAATTTCACAAGGATTTAGGATTAAGGATTAATATAATTTCTTCACTCTTTAATTAGTAATTTTCGCCACTTTTATTAGTTAAAGGGAGAATTAATTAATCATTGGTTACTATTGCTAATATAGTGCTTTAGGGATTACTAGGCTTAATTACCAAAATTTGACAAGGGTTCTAATTTAATTTTGATGATTAACAACTCCTTGTATGCTAATCTTAGCTCATAAATATCATTTGGTCCTTAATTTAATTGATATTTCCTTAATTATGACCTTTATAAATTAATTATTAACTAATTTCAAAAATTACTAAAGCATCTCAATTATTGCAATTCCAATGGCCCAATAATTGTTACTAATTTCCTTTAATTGATTTTAGCATCCTCTGCTGATTTTAATTGCTGAAATGGTATAATTACGATTATACTAAATTATGATAATCTTAGGATATTTTATTATCCTAGAAAAATTAGTCTTTAGGCTTCCTAATTCTAGAGAAAATTGCCCAGGAATAAAAATAAATATAACACCAAAATTTGAGGCCACATATTCACCTATTTAATATAGGTATTATTTATGGAAATATGATATTTAAGATAAATAATTATCCGGGTATTACATTTCTCCCCCCGTTAAATAAAATTTCACCCTCGAAATTTACCCCATAGTAATTAGACTTTGACTCATAAACTCTGGGTATCTCTCCTTTATGTCTTTCTCTGTCTCCCTGGCGTTCATACGCTGCAGCTACATAAGATACTTCATACTCCATGATACAATCGCGGTTTGGTAGTACTTATTATGAAACATGCAAAGAACGAATTCTCGATTACCAAGAGGAGCGGCTGAAAGATAAGGTAAAGATCCAACGCATATAATCTAAGTAGGATGGTGTCTAGTTAGTACAAGGTCTATGTAGGTATGGAACAAATTTCGAGGGTGAAATTTTTTTAACAGGGGGAGAAATATAATACCTTAAAAATCTTACTTATGATAAGTATCATAATTTAGTAGAATATACCTATTGAAATTCAATAGGTGAATATGAGGTCTCAAACACCTTGTATTGAATTTATCCTATTATTAGGACAATTTCTCCTAAGAATAAATAGTGTGTGAAAAGGTCCCTAAAACATTAGATAATTTGCAAATAGGTCCTTGAAATATTTATGGGTTATAAAATACTCTGAAAATATTATAAAGAGGCAAATAAATATTTATTTGAAATAGGGCAGAATATTGTCCCTAATTTAGGTAATTTATTAAATTATTACCTTGGAAAAATTAAAGGAGAAAAATCAAAAAGTATTGGGGGACCATATTGGACCCCATGATTTTTAATATTATGCATGGTGCATAAATTACCAATGTCAGTAAAATAGTTGTGAGATAATAATTATTACTAATTAAGAAAATTATCAAAAATTAGTAAATGATTAATTAAGTAATTAATGGCTAATTGTTTAAGCTTGAACAAGAGAATATTCAAGGTAAAGTATACAAAAGCCCTTTAATTAAATGTTTGTGGTTAAAATTAGCAAAAATATACTTGCTAATTAACTAGTAAAGGTTAAGAAATATTGATGAGATTTAGTACATAAAAATCCCTAATCCTAAAAGAATTGTTAAAGTCATGATTAGGGCACTAATTAAACTTGTAAAAGGTTTAGGATTATTCAAGTAATTTTAAAAGCCTAAATCCTTGTAAATAAGTAAGGGCCAATGGGATATTTTTTGGAATTTTAGAAGATTATTAAAATATAATATAAAATTAAAAAGAAAAAAGAAAAAAGAAAGTGAAAACCGAAAAAAAAATATGGGGGGAGGACGGTGGAAATATTGCAATTGATTGAAGAATTGATGTTTGTATTATAATAATATTATAAGTTAAGATATTTTGTAAAAAGATTGATAGGATAAATGAAAACCGATAGAAAATAAATCATATATCAAAATATGTGAACTAAGTATCTAACATAAGGACTTATTATGAACAAGTATATTTTTATTCCGTGGTAGGCCATTTCAGAAGTTATTTCCATAACCGACAGAATAATCATGAGATCAGACCAAGAAGATATTTTATGGAATTAGGGTAGATAGTAGAAATGAGAACCTATAGAAATAAAATCATAACTTAAAATCTGAGGATGAGTGGGTAAAAACCAGGACATATTATGAATCAGTGAATTATTATCCAAAAGTTGGTGTTGCCAGAAGTCATTTCCGTATCCGACGGCGTATGTCTGAAAATATTCGGCTGGCAACGGAATGTCCTTAATGAGATCAAAAATTTAGTCAACCCAAATATTCTTAACAAGGAAGATTACATCTTCAGCGAGTTGCTTCCGGAATTTTGGGATTTTTCAAGATTACGCGATTAGAACACTAAACAAGGACTTTATCGGTAGAAGACTTCTTAAGCAAGTGTGTGACATCACCTTGGTGACTAAGGATGACATCATCGTGGAGAGGTGTATGGCCAAGATCTTGCCACTTCAAAGAAGTACGATCTAACGGTCAGAAACTGATCAGACAAAGTTCAAAGGAATTACCGAAATGTCATCGTCTTTTCCTATAAATAGCTTTAACCTTCTTCATAATTTTTCACACCAAATCCTCTCAAGGAATTAGAAATTTTAGAGCAAGGAGAAGAAGGAGGAGCCCGGGGAAAGTTGTAGCAAAGTTATGGGTAAGTTCTTCGGTTCTAGTCTTTAATTCGGTAGTTCTTAAAGTTTTAGGGTAGATGTTGTTTTGATCTTTAATCTTCCAGTATGTTTTAGATATCATGTTTTAGGATAGATATGATATTTATTTTGGAAAATATGTTGGAGTAAGGGATATGTTGAAATTCTGGAAGATTAGAGTCAAAGTAATGAAGTTCTGGCGAAATTTCGTCGATTAGAGAGGTCAGGGGTAAAATGGTCATTTATGACTAAAATGACTGTTATGATGTTAGTAATTGATTACATGAGATATTATCCTTATAGGATATCTGTGATTACATTTTGACCAACTGTCGCACCGTATTTCGTCAGAAATACCGTATAGCATCAACGAAGATACGTTCGCGTACTGTAACACTAACTTTGATATTTATAGTATGCGTATATGTGGTATGTGTGTAGTATGCATGTTGGTCGTGTGTTGTTTGATTACATAGTGCTGTTAGAGGATAACTGAACATATGCATGCACTGAGAGTGGTATATCTGTATTCACTGAGAGTGGTACATTTCTCTGGGAACAGTACATTTGCATTCACTGGGAGCGATATATTTGATGTGTTTATATACTGTATATGTAAATATGAGATTAACCGTTACCTGGGGTCCGTATGCATGGGACCTCAGCTCTTAACATAGCATCAAGGCCAGGAGAACCAAGGACGGAGGAGAAGGGAAAGTAGCATGCTTAGAGATCCAACAGAAGACTTCTTTTTGGATGTATTTCCTTTTTGATAACACTCGGTATGATGTACCGTTTCTGTAAATAGCCAGACCTACGGCATTTTAAATCTATGTATATCAGTTACTCAATCGCTCTGATGCTCTACTCTGATGAAAAAAAAATTTATTCCGCTTTTGAAAAGTTGGGGTGTTAAAGTGGTCTATTGTACAAAGGTTCCACCAGGTGGAGTCTGGAGAGGGATAGATATATGCAATTATACCCCCACAATCAATCATAGGTTGTTTTTAGGAATTGAACCATTTACTTGCTGCCATGTGACATGGATGTCATGAGTTCAAATCCTAGAAACAACATCTCCAATTGTAGAAACAAGGTTGCGTATATTTATCTCTCTCAAGACCCCTTCTAATTAGAGACTTATGCATTAAGCTGCCTTTTTGTGTTAGTATATCGTGTAATTCTCACTTACTATATAAATCAATTTGGGGGACTCGTTTACATGAAAATGAGCTTTCCATAAACTAATTAGCGTTACTAGTTAATAAAAATTATATGTAAGGATATTACACAAATTTATCCGTTCCTGTTCTAACAGTGAACCAATTAGAGCAAGCAAATTGTTTTAACTGTTACTTTCCAGTGTGATGGTTTTTTCTGAGTACAAAAACTTTCGAAGATTTTATTTATCTCTTTCTAACTTATATGGCAAGTTTGGAGGCTTTTTTCTATAGGAGAAAGTATTCTATACACAAAAACGTAGAAAGGGGAAAAAAAAAAACTTCACACACACGCACACATTGTTATTATCATGATTTTCGTTGAAGATGTAATGCGAAAAGACTGATATATTTGTAGAAATAACCTTGAAACATTTGTTTTCCACACATAATGTGGAAAAAGTAGACAAATTTGTGTAGCAACAAGTTTTCGACTCTATAATAATCTCATTGTAAGTATTCCATACATAATTGTGAAAATCTTTATATATTACCTTTTGTTCTAAATATATGAGCTAGACAAGATGTTTCCTTTTATTTTAAATATATAATATCTCAATTCACTTCATCTCTCCAAATTTATAATTTTTCTCTAAGTTATACCTACTGATTAGACATAAGTAAAGGAGTTTTATCAAAAAGGTATTTAATGTATATTAATTACAAATATGTAGTTACAATCATTGTTGTTAAAAACTAATGTAAAAACATAATAACTTACATTTTTACTGGAGTAATATGTGTTAAAATGCAAATAAAAATTGTCCTCAGTAAAAATGGGTAAAAAAACTGTGTAAAAATGGTAAAAATGTTTTACCGTTTTTACTTAAAACAAAAAATTAAAAATCATAAGAAAGCTCAAAACTAAAAACATGATAAGAAATGCATATTAATTATTTTTCTTTGTTTAGGTTCACACAAAGAAAAGAAATTATTTCAAGCAAAAAACTATGAATGATGTTGTTTTTGTGATGGCCAATTCAATATTGAAAAATCATAAGAAAGCTAAAAAATTTCATACATATAATTTTAATGATCTTCCATATGATGATGATTCGATAGTGGAAAATGAAGAAGATTGAGAAGATGTAGACAACTTAGATGTTAATGCTCATGATGAGGAAAACTTGATTGAAATTGAAGTGAAGAAACCTATAGATGGTTATGATTTGAACATTCCAAGTTTTGCAAATGAACTTGTTATAAGAGAAGAGGACATTGAGGATATGCAACTGATACATGATGACGTGTTTGATTTGAATCAATTGATATAATTTAAGAATTGTTAAACTTTATTCTTTTAATGTTTTGGAACTTGATTGTAGTAGTTGTTAAACTCTTTATGTGTTTTTTGACTTATGTTTTATATAGTTATATGACTTATATCTTTTAAATATGAAGTTATTCATTGAATTTTGAGTGTAGTGATTTATGTTTTTTTTTTCACATACACATATATATAATTTGTATCCCGACCTTAAGTAGTAAAAATTTTATGTTTTGTGTCATTTTTACTGTTTACATTTCTATCACCCCTTCTATTTCTACATAAAAACTCGATTTTGACAACAATGGTTACAATGTATGTGATGATTAGAAAGCATGTTTTAGAAAAATTAACACACATTTGTTTAAAATAATTAATTTAACTAATTTATTTAATATTAACAAATTAATTATCTTTTTTTTTTTGGAGCAAAATTAACAAATGAATTATCTAACGGAGCATTTGTTTCCATTTTGGTTCGCTTATAATGGTATGACTTTTTGTGCATGCAACATGTAAATAATGAAAAATTAAGAGAGACTTTTTTTGTATTCAATTGCCCCCCATTTTGGGCTACTCTATAGTCATTGTTTGATTTGGATACTTTTTCAATGTTCTCAATTTATGAGAGATATGTTATCATCTGTTTTTAACTTGACTTATAATTATGGACTTCAGTTGTGGTTGGCTTTTTATTTTACATAATGAGAAAAAGAAGTTCAGACATTTGTTTTCATTATAGTCATTGTCCAAGTCAATAGTCATAGCTATCGTGTGATGACCACGTTAATTTTGAACATAATTTGTGGAAAGAATATGGACGTACGTGTCATTTCATAGAAGATTCTTCCTGGAAATATACAAGTAATTGTGGTAGAATGGGGATATGTCATTTCGTTGTTGTCATCGCTCATAATCAATACTACTCCTACTTTCATAAATGTAGCACTTAATTTGGCGGTAAACTTTGGTAATAACTTAATTTGTAAATCTAAAAATCTCTAACTTATCTTCTTTCTTTGATTTATTTTGCTTCCTCTTATTGTCTTTCCACCAATTTTTCTTTTTGATTTGATTATTCAACTTGTTATTCTAACATCTTCATTTAGTTTGGTTGATTTTTCAATCAAACATCAATATCGTGTGAAAATATAGAGATACTTCTTTTCCCCACACACACACAGACAGACACATATATATATATATATATTTGTCTAGCGTGCTAGTTTTTTCCCCAAAGTGACTTTTGATGTTTTTTTTTTTGCTGGGGTCTTTTTTTAACTTATTTATAAGTCTAGATATTTTTTTTTCTATTTTTTTCTCCTAAATTTTGCTTCAATTATACGGGCCTTCTCTCTATTTTAAAAACATAAACTTAAGTTCAAACAATTAACTTTGTTAAAAAAAGACTAAAAAGATGCTATTTTAATTAAAATTTATATTAAAATATATGTTATTTACTAATTTAACCTTTATTATATTAAATTCCAAATTTTCTTTCGAATAATTTAAGAGTTTTATTTTCCTTAATTTTATATTTGATATAGTTCTCTAATTATGATTTTCTTCAAGATTACACCATCTCTTTCTAACTCAGTTTGTAAATCTAAGAATTTCTAACTTAATTTTCTTCCTCTGTTTTTTTTTTTTTTGCCCCCTTTTAATACTCTTTCTATCATTTTTTCGTTTTGACTTTATCATTCAACGTGTTTCACACTTCATGTGAAATAACTTGTTTTCAACATATCGTTGTCTCGCCGGAGTTTTCTTCCCCCCCCCCCCCTCCGGGGGCGGTTTCTAACTTATTTAGTAAGTCTAGGTCTAGATATATATTTAGAGCCGTAGAGGGTGAAAATTCATAAAAATTTTCTCCTTTTTTAACAAATTACAAACCAAATTGTTGATATAAACAACAATATTTCATTTTACGTTAAAATTGTTATATAATCCCCACCAAATTATCTGGCACGGTATTGATTAACAGCCAATAAAAATAGGTCTATTTGATGAGTTGGCTTATAAATATCATGTTGATTATATGAAGACATAGAAAGGAATTAACTGAATTATTATTGGTCCAACATCCAATTTTTCAGAGATCACACATTGGATGTTAAAATAGGTAATTAGTTTTTGGACTCCTACATCTGTATTATAATTAGCTCAGTTGATAAAACAATATTTTTTGATAATATGATAAAACAATATAATGCACCTTTATTAAGTTAGGTTCAATTTTCAGAGCCCTCTCTTCTCACTAACCTTGGGCCAGCCGGGTTCTGGGTTGATCTGGTACCATGAAAAATCCCCAAACCCATACACATCAACACAAAACCTTTGGTATGAAAATGGATTTCATTAATTGAACATGAAATGGACGAGGAAGGTCCTCATAAAACAATATGTGCCCAACCTGTTTATACTATCCTATGGCCACAGTAAACAGAAAAGTAACTCTACAATATATACCTAAATATACTGCAGTAACCAACATGATCCGGTGTAGATCACAAGTTGGGTTGGACTTGGCCCGGGGTGAAATCCCGGGGTCCTACGTACCACAGTGTGGATCAAAGTCCACGTAGTTCGAGGGTATACGACAGGCTAATGATAGCCAGAGGGGGTGGTGTGTGTGCTCTGTGTGAATAGAAAAGCTAGGATTTCAGAAGTGTGTATCTTGTAAGGGGTTTACCCTATTTATAGGCGTACCTATGCCTTATCTTAATCAGTTGGATTCATCCTTTATTTTAGGGATATCAAGATATGCGTTTTTGATAGATATTCTTGATACATAGGCGGTTATCATAACGATAGATATTTTGATAAAACCACTCCTATTTTCAAGGAAGCGGTTATGAGCATAACTGAAGTCATTTTGACTAGGCTCTTTAGTTATTGGGCTGGGCCCATTTATGAGATATCCGTAACAGTTGCCCCCCAGCCCGGTTGTTCAGGGCTCCGAGCAGCCGGGATGTACTTGTCAGGTTACGTCTTTTGCTCTAGTTCATCTCGTTGTCCTGAGGTTTTTGATTTCTAGTTCTTTTTCCGAGGTCGGACATTTTTGGTCCCCGGGTTACCCCCTCTGTCACCAATTTGCATTCCGGTTTATTTGAGTGGGACACGGGTGCCCCCCCCATCCCGGTTAACGCGGGTTGCATTCGTTTGCTATCCCGAGAGAACATTAATGTTTGGTCTTAATGTTCTATAATTTTGATTCTAGGCCGAACTCCTCCCATGCTTTCTCGAACTTCCCCTCTTTATTCGTGTCAGGTAGTGTTGATATTTCTATATCATCTTACTCCCCGTTTACAGGTACCTTGTCCAGTTTTTCGTGGATCGGGACTTGTTGCCCCCAAGTTTGAGATTGCACGGGGAGTTAGGTCGGGCAACCGGGGTGTATTCATGTGGTCGGTCACGTGAGCATTTCGATCCGGGATCATTGTCCGCCTCATCTGTTGATCCAACACTCGTCTTATCTCGAGGCCACGAGTGTCATCATTGCCTTCTGCTGATTTGATGTTTACTAGCCGGCCTCTGAGTAGAGCAACTGCCCCATTATCTTGGTTTTCGTGTTTGCCCACCATCAGCATTAAATGTGCACGCCTTTTAACGTCCACGTCATTATTTGTGTATGGGCCCTTTGGGCTTTTGACGGTTGAGTTTCTTGCCTCTCACCCGTCTGCTTGTTTTGTTTATAAAAGCCATCGACTTTCTGCTTCTTGCATTTTGAAAACTGCCAAACCTTGAATTTTCCTTCTTGAGAGAAACTTGCAACCAGTCACCCGTTCATCTTCCTCAGATTCCCATTTCTGCTCTTCGTGGCTCGCGCATTTCCTCTTCCCTTAACTTATATCAAGCCAGGTACTTTCCTTGTTTCCTTCTCTGGCTATTTGGCTGTGTTTTCTTCTTTCTTTCTCTATTTCTTGGTCTTTCTTTTTTCTGGGTAGGTTATTGTGAGTTCTTTCAAGTTTCTTCCCCTTTGGGTTCTGGCTTCTGCTTTGTTCTTGAACTTCTCTGAACTTCTGGTCTATTCAATCCTTTTTCTTCGTCTTTGGTTTTCGGTTTCCTGTTTAAATTCTATCCTCTCGGGATGAGCCATCAAGGTTCTCCTCCGTCTTTTAATCCAAATGCTTTTTCCCCGGAAGAGGCCGAGCTTATTCAGCGTATGCCTCCCCGGACAGCTTGGTGGCTGTACGGGAAGCCTCTGACCGAAGAACAAAAGAGGGAAAACGTTCTCCGTGGTTATGGCGGAGAAGGTGGTAGTCAACCAGGTCGTTCTGGTCGGGTTAGGGGAAGGGCTCGAGGTCGGTCTGAGTCTGTAGAGCCCGAAAGTCTAGGCCGGGGGATTGCTGCCACTAGGGTTTTTTCTTCAGAGCCGCCCTTAGGAAAGGGTAGGGGGGAAAGTCTTCCTCTACCCGCCTCTTCCTTTCCTTCACGCGCGGAGCCCCTCATCTCCCTTACCCGGCCTATCAGCCCGTGCGAGGAGTGTTCCTGGCTGATATCTGAGGCCACGATGGTTGGCCGGTCATGGGAAACTGACGAAATAGCTTCACGATGCCGGCATATCCAACCGCGGGTTGTTGGAGCCGTTTCTACCCGTCCCGCTGTACTATCTTCAGGTATCATTTTCGTTTCTAATTTATTTTTGTTTTGCCTTTTCTAGGTAGTATGTCAACTTCTCCGCGTCCTATCGAGGATTCCGGATCCGTGGAGTCAGCGGCCGTCAGTATTCCACGTGATATTGCTGAGAAGTATGACTGGGTCGCGACCGGGGTGCTGTCCAGGCTATCAAAAGCCACGACCAGTCAGATCGCCGAGCTCCCATTAGGGGACCGGGATCATTGTTCTTTATCTCTTCCCGGCCCTTCTGAACCGGTGTGCGTTGCCCGGGAAGGGAACGAGCGCTCCTTTTTCTTCTTCTATCTAGACTTCGTCAAAAAACTCGGCCTTCGTTTTCCATTTTCTAGGTTCCAAGTAGATCTCTTAAACATTCTTCAGCTGGCCCCCACTCAGATTCATCCCAACTCTTGGGGCTTTATTATTGCATTCGAGCGGCTTTGCCGATTTTTAAATCGTACTCCCACCACCGGGACATTCTTTTATTTTTTTAACATCCAACGGGCTCGTCAACCCGGGGAGCCCGAAGAAAAGAGGGGTTGGGTTTCTTTTCGGGGGAAACCGGACAAGAAGCTTTTCCATGTGGCAACTGACACCTGGAAAGGCTTCAAGGCTTCTTTTTTCAAAATCAACGCTGAACCCGGTCATAAACCGTGGTTTCTTAAGGACGTCGACTCCAGTTCGGTGGAGCTGCTGTTTCCTCTGTATTGGTCGAAAGCTCATTATGACCAAGACCAAAGCATATTTGCATCCTCCGATGATAGCCTAGAGCCAGCCGAGGTTGAAACCGTGATAGCTCTGGTTGACCATGTGGCCGAGAAGGATGTTATTGATTCCCGGATTTTTATCCGACAGTCGGTGGAGGAATTGTATTCACCGAGTATGTTTTTTTTTTTTTTTTTTTTTTTTTTTGTATGCCCCTTGTCATTTCTGATGTTTGTTATGTTTTTTGTAGTGCCTGACATGGGGAAGGCTTCTTTCCAAGAACTGGCCGAGAAGCTCCGGGCTAAGGCCAAAAAGAAAGGGGAGTCCTCTTCCCAGAGCAAAGTTGTGGCTGCTCCTTCGCCTGCCGGGACTACTGCTGAAAAGAGGGCTGCGCCCTCTCCGGCCTCTACGGATCTCATTCCGCGCAAGCGATCGAAGTCCGTGGCGTCGTCGATCTCGGTCGCAGAAAAGAATCCGGCCTCTGTCCCGAACGCCGGTGCTGCCACAAGCGTCCCTCCTCCCCCACTTCCTGGTAAGTCTCGCCTTCACTTGCGGGGTGAGGTGTGGACTGATGGGGTCTCGGAGGAGCTCAAATACGCGGTGAAGCCTCCTAGCAAATATTTTAGTGGTGAGGCCTTTGCCGACTCCGACCTCGACCACCTGCAGGTCCTGCAGGACCACCTAATGGAGACGGCCGGCGTGTTGGACGCTTATGCTTCTGTTAAGCATAAGTACGCCAGGGCTGCAGCCGAGATTGCCAAAGCTCGGGTTGAAAAGAAGGAGGCCGAGATCAGGCAGCGGGAGGCTGAGGAGGCGCGCCTGAAAGCGGAAGAGGCGCAGATAAAGGCGGTGGAGGAGCTATCAAAGGCCCTTGCTGAGAGGGATCATTTCTCCACCGAGCTTGACGCTAGTCATGCCCGGGAAGACACCCTCAATGCCTCGCTGCACACCCTGCAGGGTCAGTATGCGGGGCTGGTGAAGGACCTCCATCTTGCCCAATCCGACCTCGACGCTTCCAAGGCCGAGCTCGTGGCGTCCGCTGCCGAGGTGGATAAGCTGGAAGTCCTGGTCGTGGAGACGGCTGCTGAAGCTTTCAACGTATGCCTGGCCCAAGTCCGAGCTCCGAATCAGGACATTACGATGAACTTAGATGCTGTGGATTTCAGAGCTTCGGTAGAGGACGGGCTATTTGTACCAGCGCCGCTTTCTCCGGTCGAAGAGTCCGAGCATCTCGCGGGGGATGACCGTGTTCAATTAGCTGAGGAAGATGCTTTGACGACCGACGCCCCTGGCCCTCCTGTGCCCGGCCAAGCCCAATCTTGATGCCGTCCTTCTAGGATCTTTTTTATTATTATTTTTTTTTCCATATGTAGTATTTTCATTTTCATTTTTGTTTCTTCTGTAATCTGGGGCCTTTGCCCTCAAAATTAATAATATGACAAGCCGGTGTTCCTGGATTTTCTAGCATCCTCAGCTCGTCCATCTTACATGTATTTATTTTCATCCTTTAAACCAAACTCGTGTTTTATTTCACCAGTTGATGAGTAAAGGGGAACGTAATCCGTGCACGAAGCTCGGTTCTTTATTTTATGACTTGGCCAAAGTCAAGATGTATTGCGCAGAATCTGCTGGTTATTCAACCGACGTTTTAACAAACGGGCCACGTTTATTAATGGTCGGGCATTCTAAACAACAGACGATTTTCAAAAATCATCTAAGTACTTTATCTTGTAAAGTACCGTACCGAGATGGTAGCCAACTGCCACATGTTCGGGCCCTAATATCCTTTTTGAATAGGAGCCTAAACATTTCGACCTGATCAGGATCTTTTATGGCAATCTCACACCACCCCAGGGGACAGTTCCGATGCATCGTAAGGTTTACAAGACTTGTTGACAAATCTTATCATGACCGGGATCGCGAAACCCAAGTCTTTGTTTAATTATCTTGCTTTTGTCGCAGCCTATCTTTGCATTGATTTCACAAGTAATAACTAGGTTGGCCCATGAATTGAACCCCCGAGCTTGATTGAAATAATTGGAATTACACGATTTAAAATCAATGGAAAATACTGCTAAAAGTAAGACAATGCGTAATAAAAAACGGTTCTCGGTCACCACCGACATCCGTTGAAGCTAAAAAGCGGTTCTCAGTCACCACTGACATCCGCTGTGCGTTTATTCCGAGTGCATCCCGGTCTTTAGCTGTAGTAAGTTCTTAGTTTGTCCGCGTTCCATGTTCGTTTAATGGGCGTGCCATCTAACGTCTCAAGGGCATACGTCCCGGGCCCCATTTTGTCCGAAACACGGTAAGGACCCTCCCAGTTTGCTGCAAGTTTTCCATCCCGGGAATTCTTATTTCCGATATCCGCTCTGGGTAATACCAAGTCACCTTTATCGAACGCTCGCGGTCTAACTTTGCGGTTATACTTAGCCGCCACCAGCTGCTTCGTTGCCAGATCTCGGCAGTGTGCCGTCGTTCTCACTTCATCGATGAGGTCTAGCTCGACTGCTACCTGCTTGTTGTTCGCGTGTTCTCCCTCTTCCATGACTTTGGCTTTCCTCCATGATGTTTGCCCAATTTCAACCGGGATCATGGCCTCGCATCCGTATGTCATTCAGAAGGGTGTTTCCTGGGTCGAGGTTTGGACACTAGTTCGGTATCCCCAGAGTACCGGGTATAGTTCCTCGACCCAGTTTCTTTCTGCATTCCTCATCCTTTTCTTGAGCCCGTCAACAATGATTTTGTTGGCTGCCTCGGCTTGCCCGTTAGATTGCGGATGCTCTACCGAGGCGAAATGGTGCTTGATTTCAAGCTCGGACATCAACCTCTGGAAACCTTGGTCCACGAATTGGGTACCGTTGTCAGTTACGATCTCGGCAGGAATCCCGAACCTTGCAACAATATTTCTTTCGAAAAATTTTTGTATTCGAGCAGCCGAGATGGTCGATAGTGGTTCAGCCTCGATCCATTTAGTGAAATAATCCACAGCCACCACAAGCCATTTCAGTTGCCCTGCGGCCGGTTTGAACGGTCCAAGGAGGTCCATACCCCACTTAAAGAATGGCCAAGGAGCCGTGATGGTTCTCAACTCGGTCGGAGGTGGCCAGAGGATCCGAGCATGTTTTTGGCAGCTTTCGCACGTCCGTACGTGCTCTCTGGAGTCCGCGACCATTGTCGGCCAGTAGTATCCAGCCCTTAGGGCCTTCCGGGCTAACGCCTTTGCCCCCATGTGTTGTCCGTTTATCCCTTCGTGTATCTCTGACAGCACGTACTCGGCCTCTGCCTGGTTTAAACATCTCATCATTGGGGATTGAAGGCCTTTTCGGTAGAGCTGGTCATCGACCACCGTGTACATTAACGCGGTCCGTGCTATTTGCCTTGCTTCCCCGGGATCGTCCGGGCTAACTCCCTTTTCCAGGTAATTTAAGATTGGCTTTCGCCAGTCTTCTGCTGCCGCGATGACCATGATACACGTGGGCTCCTTGAGACTTTGTTGTATTACAGTCCGATTATTTCCCGGGTTCCTGGTGCTTGCTAATTTGGAGAGGATATCTGCCCTCGCATTTTCTCCCCGGGGGATGTGGGTGACTAGGACCTCATCAAAGTCGGCCACTGCCTCTCTGACTTTCCCCAGATACTTAATTAGCAAGGGTCCCTTGGCCGTGTATGAACCGTTGATTTGGGCCGCGACTAGTTGAGAGTCGGTAGAGAGATGAACCCTCCTGGCCCCATTATCTTTTGCCTGCGATAGCCCGGCCAGTACAGCCTCATACTCGGCCTGATTATTGGACGTTCTGAAGTGCAATTTCAGGGAGTGTTCCATGGCGACTCCTTCCGGGCTTTCGACTATGATTCCGGCTCCACTTCTTTTGGCGTTTGACGAGCCGTCTACAAATACTTTCCAAACGTCAAGGTTGGCTTTCGGGACTACCTCTGTTGGCACCAGTTCTGCAATGAAGTCGGCTAAAGCCTGGGACTTAATAGCATGCCGAGCTTCATATACTATGTCGAATTCGGATAGTTCGATTGCCCAACTCATCATTCTTCCTGCTAAGTCAGGTTTGTGGAGTATTTGACGTATGGGCTGACTGGTTCGGACAATTATTTTATGCCCCTGGAAGTAAGGGCGTAATCTCCTCGCGGCAGTTAGGAGCGCAAAGGCCACCTTTTCCAACCTTTGATATCTTAGCTCCGAACTCTGCAAAGCCCGGCTTGTAAAGTAAATCGGTTTCTGTTCCCTCGAATCTTCTCTCACCAGGGCGGCACTTACTGCTTCTGGGGCCACGGATAGATATAATATCAAATCTTCCCCGGGCTCGGGTTTGGTCAGCACGGGTGGTGATGACAGGCATTTTTTGATCTTGTCAAACGCGGCTTCACACTCTGAGTTCCATTCTCCATGCCGTGCTTCCTTCTTCAATAACTTGAACAAAGGAAGAGCATTTTCTGCCGATTTCGGTAAGAACCTTGTCAGCGCGGCCAGTCTGCCGGTCAACTGCTGTACCTCTTTTTTGTTTTTTGGGGCAGCCATATTGAGGACGGCCTGACATTTGTCCGGATTGGCCTCAATCCCCCGGTTTGTCATCAGGAATCCGAGAAATTTACCCGCTGGTACCCCGAATGCACATTTAGCTGGGTTAAGTCGGATTCTGTGAGCCCGGAGCTTATCAAATGTTTCTTGCAAATCTTGGATGTGGTGGGATCGCTTAACTGACTTTACGATCATATCGTCGATGTAAACTTCGACGTTCCTGCCGAGTTGTGCCTCAAACACTTGATTCATCATCCTCTGGTAAGTAGCTCCTGCGTTCTTCAGCCCGAAAGGCATGACATTATAGCAGTAATTTGCTTTTTCCGTGATAAAAGCTGTTTTCTCCTGGTCTTCAGGATGCATAGCTATTTGGTTATAGCCGGAATACGCATCCATGAATGAGAGCAGCTGGAAACCCGAGGAATTGTCCACCAGTTGGTCAATATTTGGCATGGGGTAAGCATCCTTGGGGCATGCTTTGTTGAGATCGGTGTAGTCGGTGCACACCCTCCATTTGCCATTTGGTTTCTTGACCATTACCACATTTGACAACCACGTGGTATACTGGATTTCCCTGATGAATCCCGTATCCAGCAGTTCTCTTACATGCTCGGTTAGGGCTTCCTAACGGTCCGGTGCAATCTTTCTTTTCTTCTGCGAGACCGGCGTATATCGTGGATTTATGGTCAATTTGTGACAGCAGAACGCCGGGTTAACTCCTGGTAACTCCGAAGGTTTCCAAGCGAATACGTCCTTGTTTCTCCATAACAGCTTTTTGAGCTCGCTTTTTTCTTGCTCGGCAAGTGAACTCCCGATCTGGGTTATTTGTCCGGGATCCTCTCCTAGTTGGTAGCCTGTAAGCTCTCCATCAGGCTCTGTTTTCATCAACTTTGCGTCTTCTCTTACATCCAGCTCTACCACGTTGACCGAGCTCGGCGCAATTGGCGCTGAATTTCGAGTTCCTTTCTGCTGCGAGCTGGATGTTCCGGGTTCATTGTTTTTAACTATCGAGAAATAGCATTGCCGGGATTCCTTCTGATCACCTTTGACGGTGACGACTTCATTGTTCCGACTTACCATTTTCAGCTTCTGATGCTTAGTTGATATGAGCATGTCCCAACTATGAATGGTTGGTCTGCCTAAGATTATATTGTAGGACGAAGGGAAATCCGCTACAATAAACTTGACTCGCTCAGTCTTAAAGGCTTCTTTAGAGCCCAAGGTCATTTTAAGTTCTATACACCCTTTGGGATTTGTATCCTGTCCGTTGAACCCGATTAAGGTTGTCCTGCACGGCTTTAGATTCTCTGGGTCGAGGTCCATGCGCTTAAAGGCGTCCCACAGGATGATATCCACCGCGCTGCCAGGATCGATGAATATCTTCTTTACACGGCATTTTCCCAGGAGGCCGGTTATGACCAGTCCGTCTTGATGACCCGGGATTATGTCCCTCAGATCTTCCTGAGTAAAGAACAGCTTAGGAGGCTCTTCTGTTTGCGATGGCTCCGGCTTGAAGGTCGGTCGTCCCCTGATGGTTAAGACTTCCCGAAGGTATTTCTTCCGCTGATTGGCGGTATCGCCGCCACCTCCGTAACCTCCACTAATGACATTGCAGTCAAACTCTGCTTCTGGGAACTTGTCCTCATTGTCGTGCTTTCTCCGAGCTTCCTCCGGTTTTCTCCTCTGGGAGACCGGGCTTGTACTCCGATCCGTCTGCTTGCGCTTGGCTTTCTGCCCTTGTGTTTTGATAACGTACTAACGTAATTTTCCATCTCGGATAAACTTTTCCACCGCATCTCTAAGGTCCCAGCACTCATCCGTTGTGTGCCCGGGTCCATTGTGGAATTCACAAAACCGTGTGCAGTCCAACTTTCCCTTATTATAAAGTGGTCGGGGTCGCTCCACCTTCCTCATCTCGGTCAGGGCTACCTCTCTCCATAACTGTGAACGAGGGACATTTATTGGAGTATATCTCTCATACTTCCCCTCATGCCTTTGTCCTCGTGTTTTCTGGTCCGAGTTACGGGGTCGGTCTCTTGATGCCCGGTCCTTCCCTTTCGGAGGTGGGCTTTTCTGTCTCTCTTTTCCCGGCGCGTTGGCTATCTGCATCTGTTCTATGTCCAGATACTTTTTGGCTCGTTTATGGAATTCTTCCAGCGTCTTGATCTCGCCAGATATGACCGATCTCCCCATTCTGGATTCGCTATCTAAGCCCGAGATGAGCAAGTGTACGTGGACGCTTTCCGTTAATCCCTGGATTTGTAATGCGGCAGCCTTGAAACGATCCAAATACTTCTGAAGGGTTTCACCGGGTTGCTGCTTGATTCTGTCCAGTGTGTAGACCGACCTGGGTTGCTTTTTGTTTGTCGCGAAATTCAGCAGGAACTTCTCGCTCAGGTTGTTGAAGTCGGTAATGGACTTGGGAGATAGAGTCCGGAACCAAATTTAGGCGGCTCCTCGTAACGTTGAGGTGAACAGCCTGGAAATGATTGGCCCCTTGAATCCTCGGACCAGCATCTCAGTGTCGAAAGTGTTCAAGTGTGTCTGGGGATCCTGACTTCCGTCGTACTTAGGGAGGTCGGATGTATTAAATTTCCTTGGGTACTCAGCTTCTGTAATTTCATCTGAGAACGGGCTGTTGTTTTGTCCTCCCTCCCCATACCACGTCTTGTACCTGTCGGAGTCTTGCGGAATTCCTTGATTGTCCGAGGTACGGCTGTCCTTCCTATGTGCCCGGGCTTGATCCTCCTGACTCGCGTCCCGGTGATTATTTTGCTGAGAATTTTTTGTTGAAGCTATTCGGCCTTGCCCGGGATGATCCTCCTGTAGGGGATCAATAGTTTGGTGATTGGTTTCTTCGTCCTCATTCTGCTGACCGTCCCGGCGTTCCTCCTGAAGAGGGTCTTGTAAGTGTTTAAGAATTTGATTCATCACCTCGGTCATATGGTCAATCTTCTGGTTCTGAAGATTGTCGCGTTCTTCCACATTCTCGATCCGTTTCATCATTGACTCAGCAATGTTATGTAGGAGCCGTATGTCTGGGCTTCCAATCTGAAACTTTGAGGGACCAGCGTGGTTAGTATTTTCCAGCGTTTGGCCTGCTCGTCCATCCAGGTTCGAGTCCAGGGACTCCTCCATTTGTTCCTGATTAACGCCTTGAACGTCCTGCTGTTGGGTCTCGCTAAAATTTTGTTCCTGACCTTGCTCGTGTGTATGCGGGTGGCTTTTGCTTCTGGTATTAGCCATCACGGGTCACGGGAATAGGACTTTACAGTCCCCACGGACGGCGCCAATGATCTGGTGTAGATCACAAGTTGGGTTGGACTTGGCCCGGGGTGAAATCCCGGGGTCCTACGTACCATAGTGTGGATCAAAGTCCACGTAGTTCGAGGGTATACGACAGGCTAATGATAGCCAGAGGGGGTGGTGTGTGTGCTCTGTGTGAATAGAAAAGCTAGGATTTCAGAAGTGTGTACCTTGTAAGGGGTTTACCCTATTTATAGGCGTACCTGTGCCTTATCTTAATCAGTTGGATTCATCCTTTATTTTAGGGATATCAAGATATGCGTTTTTGATAGATATTCTTGATACATAGGCGGTTATCATAACGATAGATATTTTGATAAAACCACTCCTATTTTCAAGGAAGCGGTTATGAGCATAACTGAAGTCATTTTGACTAGGCTCTTTAGTTATTGGGCTGAGCCCATTTATGAGATATCCGTAACACAACACATTAGTTTTTACAAGCTCTGTACAACGTTACAAACCCCACTAGTTCTTACACCTACATTTAGCTTTCGGAGGACTAAGAGCCAGAGGAGTATATAGTAAATATTAAACAAAATTTCCCAGTCTTTTTCTGCTGATAATAGCCTAATCCAAAGGGAGCCAGAAATTTGTTTTCAATTGTCACTTTCTAGTGCTATGGCACTTTAATAAGTGGCTTTAATTCATGGCGTCTATTATTATATATAGGAGACAAGTTATCAATCAACTTGGAAAACAAGATACATTTTTATTGGTCATCATTTAATGTTGTGACTTTTCAATGCACTCTCTTCTTACACACTATCAAGATCTCTTTCTAACTTATTTGGTAAGTTCATATATAGGTTTTTCTTCCCAAAAAAAAAAAAAAAAGAAAGAAAGAACAAATTCATAAGTAGAGGCTGAAAATTCATCTAAGTTTTCATTCAAAACGAAATTACAAACGAAATTGTTGGAATTGAAAACATTTCATTTCACATTTGAATTGTCATTCACGCCAAATTATCCGGCGTAGTATTGATTTTGGGAAAGGATAATAGGAAGCAAAAATATTGCGTTGATTTCTCGCCCCATTTCAAAATTAGGCCTACAAATCAAATCATAAAAGTAATTATCTGAATTATTGGCCTAAAACCTAGTTTTTCAATAATCACAGATTTTTTAGAGGATGATTATTCTACACGCAACGTGGAAATTAAAACTACACCTATTTAATTTCTCAAAGAAGTTGGAAATAAGCCATATCATTATTCAAAGAAGTTGGAAATAAATGCAAGTTTTCCACATTACATGGGGAATAATCATCCTCTAAAAAACGCATGTAGACTCACAATTAAGTTATAGAAAGAGATGATAAAATCTCCAAAAACTTTGAAAAAAAAAAACTATTACATTTGAGGTTATTAAACTCGGACCAGCGACTAAACCGGTCGAGATACTGGGTAAAGGTTCAGTAAGTCAAATCAGAGTCAAGCCGGGGCTAACTCATGACTAGATCGGTGATGAAATAAAGATTTAAGGATTATTTATATGAAATTTTGAATAAATATTTTTTTTTAAAAAAGAATTAATTAATTTTTTTAATTTTAAAAAGGTTGAACTGATCTGACTTACTGAAGTAGACCAATTGGACCACCAATTCCCGTCCTAAATTGGCGGATCTAGCCTAGTTTTGATAACAATGGCCACTAAAAAAACCTTTAGATTACTGATAAAATTTTGTTAGTAATTTCAATCGGTAATTTCGTCCCTGATCTAACATTTTTTTAGCCGTGGTTTAGATTAGACAAAGAAGTTGAAAAATAAGTGTGAGTTTTCTACGGTGCGTGTAGAATACTCATGCTTCTGAAGAGACACACGTAAAACTCACAATTAAGTTAGAAGGAGATAATAAAATATAAAAAACACGTCATTAGTTTTCCACATGACGTATTGATTGAAAATAGGGAAAATTAGGATAAAGAACCTAGAAGAAAAAAAAATTAATGAGAAGGACCATAAAAATTGTAATTACCTAGAAAGACTAAATATTGTAATATAAATTAAAAAAAATACTAAATTGCCTATAATCAAATCTCCTGTGTTATCTCTTGCATTCATAATTAAAAAAATATCTAAAATTAAAAGTTAAGCCGCTTGTCATTCACATAAAATATTATTATACATTCTTTTTTTTTTTTTAAGTTTCTGACTCATGTAAAATCAATATATTTCTTAAGTAACTACAATTTAAACTTCAAACTCATTTTTTTTCCAACAAGTTAAATATTCATATAATTAATATATCATTCAATTAATAAATATATGTTCAATTTTTCAGATTTATATTGTTAAGTTTTAACGTTGATATCCATTAAGCTCTTTTTATAAAAATAAAAACTAAACTCATTTCATTTTTTAAGGATATAATATATTATTTGTAACATCCCAACTTTTCAAAAGCAGTAAATTTTTTTTTTCATCAGAGTAGAGCATCGGAGCGATTGAGTAACTGATCTATATAGATTTAAAAAGCCATAAGTCCAGCTAATTACAATAACGGTACATCATACCGAGTGTTATCAAAAAGGAATTACATCCAAAAAGAAATCTTTTGCCGGATCTCTAATCATGCTGCTTTCCCTTCTCCTCTGTTCTTGGTTCTCCTGACTCTGACGCTATATTAAGAGCTGAGGTCCTATACATACGGACCCCAGGTAACGGTTAACCTCATGTTTATATATGCCATATATGGATTACGGATATTCACAACATAAACAGTACATGAGCATTCAAACAAATGTATCCCTGGCACATAAGCCCTTTGGCAGATATGTCACACTTAGCATACGTTTCACACCTAGCAAGTGTTTTACACCAAGCATTTCACACCTAGCAAGCGTATCCCAACACCGAGTAAGAATGATCATAACAACAGTACATGAACATATAAACATACCATACACATAGTACATATACGCATATAATAACCATCAGAGTTAGTGTTACTAGTACTCGAACGTACCTTCGTTGTCGAGTTACGGTACGTTTTGACGGTCGGAATGCGGTCACAAATTTCCTCTTGAAGAACTTTGCTTCTTGTTCTTGAAGCCTCTCCACTACTTCCTCACTCTCTCAAATTTTCGGCTTCTTGCTTTGTGAATTGGTGAGAAAATATGAAGCATGAAGCCTCCTATTTATAGCCAAAGATGCCTTAACTTCCTTGCATCTTTAATCTACATCTAACCCTTGGATTTAACTTAGCCAAGAAGTTTAATTTTAAGCCTGACACCTACACACAAAAAACACCACCTCCCCCCACCCCCGGTTTTAGATATTTTGCTTCATCTTTTAATTACTCCAAATGTTAATTTAGTTATGTGCAAATTGGTGTTTTTATTCAAGATCTATTTCCACTTTTGAAATCACAATTTAATGACTAGATTTGTGGTCCCCTAAAACTTCCTAAATCACTTAGGTATGATTTACCAAAGTATACGAAAATGACTTTGAGAATAACCAAGTTCAAGCCCATAATTTACTGGTTCCAAATATATACTTATATTTAATACTTAATTCAAATATTTCAAGATATGATTTAATTTGCATAGGTTCTCATTTTATTTGTTGCCTTGAGTTGTAACTATGTATAATAAATATTCCATCTCTCCTCTAAATAACCATTTCATGTGCCTTTTAATTCATTAGATATTCCATCTCTCCAAGCAAAGAAAAAAAACGTCCTTCTCCCACTCTCTCTCCTTAATCCTCTTCCAAAGTCATTAATGCACCTTATCTTCTTCCAACATGTTCAATTATCCCATGTGCCTACCACATTAAATATTATAACTCTTTTTCCTCTCCAAGTTAAGGAAAACGTCTCCCCCTTCCCTCCCTCTTGGCTCTTCAATTTGTGTTTTAATTGTCTCACAATCATCTAGAAGAAGGCCTCTTATTGGTTGATGTTTAATTCACATGGATTACACTTTATGAGGGTTAATTAAGGCCTTTGATCTTACTTTATGAAATTCAATCCTAGCCATTACTTAATTTTTAATTTGCCCAAGTTGATTAACAAGTTTAATTAATCACTTACTAATTGTTGATAATTTTCTTAATTAGGATTAATCATTTTCTCACAACTATTTTATTGACATTTTATGCATCATGCAAAATATTAAAAATCATGGGGCAATTTATGTTTCCCAAAATAATATCATATTTTGCCTCATTATCTTCCAAGGGAAATAATCTCATAAATTACCTAAATTAGAGACAACATACTTTCTAATTTTTAATAAATATTTAGTTGCCTCTTAGGATTTATCATAATATTCTTAGGGTATTTTATAACTCATAAATTCACTTAGGGATTTTTAGCTCTTTATTCCCCCTAATTTCATGAGAAATTACCTTAGAAAATAAGGTAATTATTACACTAGTTTTGAAACCACAAATTTACCTATTTCCAATAGGTATTATTTGTCAATATAATATTCCAAATAAATAATTATCTGGGTATTACATTATTTATATATTTTTAATTTAATTATCATTAAATGAATTTTTTAATCCACATAAAATTTTTCTAAAATAAAAATAATTAAATCATATAAAATTTTTTATTTAACGTATACAATAAATTATAAAACACCTTGAGTTTTATTAAAATGATATAATAATATTTTTAATTATTTTTTTTTATTTTATGAAATTATAATTTTGAAAAAAATTGAAGAATGTGATTTTTTTTCATAGATATCTATACAATTTCTAAAAAATAAAAATTGAGAAAAATTGTATTTAATTTATAAAAGTTTAAAATTTTGTGTTGGTTTTTAAATTAGAGTGTGGGAGAGAATATAGGAGGGAATGGAGAAGATTTCCTCAAGGGTAGTTTAGTATTATTAATTTTATATTCTTATATTTGGTTCTTCTAAGTAATTACAATTTTTACAGTTCTCCTCAATAAATATTTTTTCTTATAGATCCTTTATTCTAATTTTTCCCTTGAAAATATGTCCTCAACAACGAAACGAACTCGTTAGAGAATATTAAAATAGACCTATAATAACCCTCTTATCAATTGGATCATTTACCCATGCCCAAGATTTGATTACATACATTAAATGAGCTTTCCATCAACGAGATTAATGATTAGAAATGATATTTTAAGAAAATTAATTTATATTTATTTTCAATAATCAATTTAACTAATTTTATTAATATCTACCAGACTACCACTACAATCTTTTTATAAGTCACTGATAACTTATTCTCATATATCATATAATGAATTAAATTGATAAAATATTTTGAATTTATTCTTATTAAATTTTTTTCCTTTTCTCTGCATTTACAAATCATTTTCAGCTCTCTCTCCTTTCTCTCTTTATTATGAAAACTAAATAAGTATAAAATTAGAAAACAATATTAAATACCCTATAAATTAGTTATGACAAAAAATTCCTTGACAGATAACTTATGATAAGGGCCACAGTGATATAAATTAGTTATGTAACTTCAATATTATAGAACGGAGAAAATATTTATTAAATTTGAGTATCGGGACCATATCCCAAGAAAATTAAAACACAAGGAAAGACTCAAATATAAAACATGACGCCGAAGATCAATTGTAGGCAGATTTTGTTGGGTTTTGGGCTCCTTCCTTATGGAGAAAGGACCAAATTCAAAGCCCATATGTGTCTCACTAGTTAAACTTGAGAGAGGCAGATTAGAAATTATTTTGGTTTGGTCGGCGGCGGCGTATTTTAGTTTTTTTTTTTTTTTAAAAAATTATTTAAAAAAAAGTCGTTGGAGGTAGTCGTCAGTCGCCGGCAGTGGGGAGGACAGCGGTCGTCGATGGTATGGCCGGTGGTGGGGCCCACCAGTGAGGGAGGGGTTATTTTAGTTTTTTTTAATAAAAAAATTATTTAAAAAAGAAAAGCCACCAGAGGAGGTCGCCGACGGTGGGGAGGGCGGCCGCTACCAGCGGTGTGGCCGGTGGTTAGGCCCATCGGAGGGGAGGAGTTATTTTAGTGTTTTTTTTAAAAAAAATTATTTAAAACTAGGGGCAAAATGGTAATTTCAGCGGAATTACTGTAACATCCCAATTTTCAAAAGCGGAATAAATTTTTCATCATTTAAAATCATTTCAAATCATCACAGTAGAGCATTTGAGCGGAAGAGTAACTGATACTTATATTTCAAAATGTCATAAGTCTGTCTGGATACAATAGCGGTATAGTAACCGCGTGGCTCAAAAGTGAAGTAAATAACAAAAGGAAGGCTTCCGCCAGAACGTCAAAATGAAATCTTTAGCTGGGTCTCTAAGTGTGCTGCTTTCCCCTCTCCTCCGTCCTTAGTTCTCCTGACCCTGATGCTATGTTAAGAGCTGAGGTCCCACGCATACGGACCCCAGGTAACGGTTAACCTCATGCTTACATACACAAAATGTGGATGACATATACCACAACATCAACAGCATATACAAACAATCCATCACAATCAATGCATATGTATCGCTCCCAGCATGCAACCATATCGCTCCCAGCATTCATACATATCGCTCCCAACATATGGACATATCGCCCCCAGCATTACAGATACCCTTTAACCTTTGTGATTAAAAACTTTTGTGATTAAAAACTAAAAAAAAATGGGTCAATCCAAAACTATTGCAAGCTGTAAGCACACGCCAAGATTAGTTGACTGACTTCTGCTTTCCACCGACTTGTTAAAAATAAGGGAGCTGAGATGCCGCCCACATTAGTTGACTGACTTCTGCTTTTCACCATTAGTATTTTTGGAGTCCGCTCCTCTCCTATTATTTCCCATCCATTTTCTCTCATTTACTCAAAATTACATCGTTTTGGATATTAAAAAGTGAGGTTGTGCCTTTTTTATAAAAAAAAAATAAATAAATAACTTTCAGCATGTTGAACTATTTTTTTTAGTAGCATCTAGTACCATAAAATAATTTTTGATGTACTAATCACCCTAAATATTTCTTTCAATAGTAACTACTATCTAGCAAGCAACAATCTAAAATATTTTTTTTTAGTAATACTCAATATCATGAATTAATTTTTTATTCACACATTACCCTTAATAATTTTTTCAATGACACCCTATATCATAAAATAAATTTTTTGCCTCTATTTTTTTTTTATTAGCACTCTGCATTTTAAATTTAGACTACTCATTGCAATTAGAAAAATATCTTAAAGTGTTAAATGCACAAAAAATTATTTTAATTTGAAAAAAATATATATATAGGCCCATCCTCCTTTTCTTACACGCTGAACGGTGTAGTTTTGGGTAAATGAGACAAATGGGATGGGAAATATGGTAGAGGAGCTCATATTTATCTAATCTGATCAGATTAAGAAAGTTTGTTAAAATTGATATTATGATTTATATTTTCTAAAACACTCTTGTTATCTTCCTTAATTTCCTCATTCATTCTCATTTTTTATTATTATTGAGAGAGAATGAATAGAGGTAAATTAGAAAAATGTTGACAAATATAAAAATTATGTCTTATATTAAGGATTAAGATCAACTCTATAAATATCTTTTTGATTAAGGACAGAAAAAGTACACAAATAGAAAACCAATAAAAATAAACAAATACTTCCTCTAGTCCTTATTATAAGACACCAACTAACACTTATCACAAACCAATAAACAAAATTTAATTCAATAAAAATGTTTTAAAATTTAATATTATATTACTCCTATTAATTATGGACAAATATTATAGTAACCGCGTGGCTCAAAAGTGAAATAAATAACAAAAGGAAAGCTTCCGCCAGAACGTCAAAATGAAATCTTTAGCCGGGTCTCTAAGCGTGCTGCTTTCCCCTCTCCTCCGTCCTTGGTTCTCCTGACCCTGATGCTATGTTAAGAGCTGAGGTCCCATGCATACGGACCCCAGGTAACGGTTAACCTCATGCTTACATACACAAAATGTGGATGACATATACCACAACATCAACAGCATATACAAACAATCCATCACAATCAATGCATATGTATCGCTCCCAGCATGCAACCATATCGCTCCCAACATTCATACATATCGCTCCCAGCATATGGACATATCGTCCCCAGCATTACAGATACTCCCTAACCTTTATATGCATTTCACAGTATAAACACTCTATACATACAACACACATATCACATATATGCATAACATAAACATTAGAGTTAGTATTACAGTACGCGAACGTACCACAGAGCTAACAGCTACCTCATATAAGCATACCATTCACATAGCACATATACGCATATAATAAATATCAGAGTTAGTGTTACAATACGCGAACGTACCTTCGTTGATGACTTTCGGTACGTTTCGACAGAAAACGATCACATATATCCTATAAGGGTAATATCATCTCTATTAACTCAAAAATATTATTTCAAGAGACATTTTGGCTATATAAGACCATTTTACCCCTGGTGGATTTATGATTTACAATTCTGCCCTTACATTTATTCAAAAACGCAGTGCAGTATTTTTTGGGTAGATTTTTTCGATAACTTTGAAAATTCATAACTAATTCTAGAAAAATCATTTTGAGGTGCTGTAAAATTCCTCATGACCCTTGGCATGTCTATTTTCAAGGAAAAATAGTCCCAGAACCTAGAACATCATGAATCATTCCCAGTTTTAAATTTTCTCAACGTTGCCTAGATTTTATTCCAGTAAAAATGGCTTAACTTCAAAAATTCATATCTCCTTGACCAAAGATCAAAATGTTACATATTTTATATATTTGGAAAGCCCTACATGTCTACTTTATTTCTGGAAAATTTCATGATTTTAACTTCATTTGTTTCATAAAATCATAGCATCTTTTTCGCTGCCTGATAAGGACTTAAGAACCGAAAATTCTGCAACTCTTACGAATTTAATCTAAGGACTCCCAAACATTATTTCCTATCATGTTTTTACCTCTTCAGGCATTTTTCAATGCAATGAGACCTAAAAACAAGTATAAGAATTCATTCTCTAATTTTCTAGATTAAACTAACATTTATACTAAGAACTTATAAAAACTAAAGACTAGAAATTTAAATGCCAGAACTTACCTTTTGAAGACTCTTGAACTCCTTCCTCCTTCTTGCTTCACTCTTCTCTTAAACTCTCCAATCTTTGGTATGAGTTTGGTGTGAAGAATGAAGAGAGGAGAGCTCTCTATTTATAGACAATCCTTGGTTCACTTCCTAGCAACTTTCATTCTATTTTAACCCTTAGATTAAACTTAACTAGGAAGTTTAAATCTAGCCCTTACACCTCCTACAAAAATGCCACCTCCCCCCTTTTCTAGATTCATCTTTTCTCTTTCCTCCACCACACACACACACATGCACAACATTTAGGCACACACACACACTCACAACATACACATGTGCTCTTGTGATGTCATCTTGATGACATAATCAAGGCTTAGGTGTCATTGTTGACTTTTTAACACTAATTAGCAATTCTTAATTATCATGTTAATCAAGTGTTTAGATGCTCCTTAATTATATTTTGCTATTAGCTAACTCAATTATATGAAGATTTAGACTTAATTTCTTGAGATATTATTTCATTCTCTTTGGCTTAATTATTTTTAAATATAATTAGTCCTCTTTTAATTTGTCTCTAATCTTCTTGAAGAATTATGCAACTAATCTCAATTAGTGCAAGCTTATTTTGTTAAGGATAATTGTAATTCACTTAATATACCTCTTAATTATGCTAAATTAATTAGCAACACTCTTTATGCCAACCTTGATCATTCATTGATCATTAATATCAAATTAGGAGTTTCATATAATTAACTTTGGATATCCCCTTTTATTCATGTTTAAACAATCAACAATTAATTACTTATTTAATCACCTACTAATTATTGACAATTTTCTTAATTAGGATTAATTATTTTCTTAGAACTATTTTACTGAAATTGATAATTTATGCATTATGCAAAATATTTAAAAACCATGGGACAATTTATGTTCCCCAAAATGATATTTAATTTTGCCTCATTATTTCCCAAGGAAAATAATCTCATAAATTACCTAAATTAGAGACAATATACTTTCTAATTTTTAATAAATATTTAGTTGCCTCTTAGGATTTTATCATAATTTGCTCAGGGCATTTTATGACCCACAAATATTTCAGGGACCTATTTGCAAATTATCTAATGTTTTAGGGCCTTTTTTGCACATTGCTTAATCTTAGGAGAAATTGTCCTAATAATAAGGTAAATTTAATACAAGATGTTTGAGACCTCATATTCACCTATTTTCAATAGATATTATTTACTAAATTATGATACTTATCCTAAGTAGAATTTTTTTAACGGTCAACGTCAGTCAACTAACGGCCTGTGGTACTTTTTGCTCCCTAAACATAACGTCATGTGTATTTTTTGTCCAGAAAAAAGGTCGTGGTGCTGGGCGCTTCTCGGGGTAAAGGTTATGTGTAAAATTGCAACTTTACTCTTAGAAAAAAAATGTGGCCATTTAAGAGAAGAGGAGAGAAAGCGATTTTCGCTTTTCCAGAAGGTAATCTCAGTAAGTAAGCATTGTGCATTCATTAACATTGGCTGCGCTTTTCCTAACAGATTTAAAAATCAAACACGCTACTAGCTAGTTTTTCATATGATAAATAAAGTTTGGCATATAAATCTAGGTTTAAATAATTCTTAATGTAACTAACAGAAAAGAAATGTATTAAAATTCTGAAGTTACAGTTATTTCAAAAACAAAAACAATAAAATCATCATTATATGAAAACAGGCGTAGTAAGAGGGGATAATATTTTGAAAAACTTGCTGCATAAAAAAAGTGATCGATCATGATATTATTGATTGTTATTTAATAGTGTAAGTTAATATTAGAAATCATTGTCTTTTGTGGCCTCGTCGACAGTGGTGGATCTTGGGGTAAATATTTTGGAGGGCCAAATGTATACTCATTAACTACTTAAAAAGAAAAAATATTTGAGGGGGCCAAATGTATAATAAAAATATTTTAACTATAAGATAATATATTTTTTACACTATATTAAATTTTCAAAAAAAAAATCTGAACAGATTTTTTTTCAATGTTTTTTTTTTGAGGGGGCCATGGTCCCCCTTTGTATTAAGGAAGATCTGCCATTGCTCATCGATGAAGTTAATCACAAAATTGGAGGAGAAAAGAGATTTATTAAGTATGGACTAAAGACGAAGGAGAATGATTTTTGAAGGAATGAAAACAAGACAACCGAAAACTCAAAAAAGAATGTGTATTAATAAACCGCATAAATTTTGAAGTTTTTTTTTTTCTTTTTCAAGTCACTAAAAAATTTATTAGATACCAGTATAAGATTTATAATTTTCCGATAAACACGAATTATTATGTATGCTATTTCCTATTCTCCACTAAATTAATTTGACAATGTTAGAGAATATCTAAAATATTACTATGTTAAACAGAAAGCAATAAATTGGCACATTGATAATAATAGGATTTATAAATCTTACAAAATGTTCACAGTAAAAATAAAAGTCATGTATTTATTCGGCAAACCAACGTATGTATTTAATTTATTCTAGTTTTTGAATCACTTCTAACTCTAAATCCAAATGTTTTGCAGAAATAATGGTGCTTGCATTGGTTGAAGCAGTAAAATCAAATGGAGTAGGAGGCATCTTTAATTTATCTACTTCTCCTTTTGACATTGTATCACGATGAACGACTTATGGAATGCTACTAAATGCACCAAAGTCCTACATTTGCCAGGTTTTTAGCAATACTATTGTAATTCATCTTCTATATAAATACTTATATCTCATCCTTCAATCAAATCATAAATCCATTTTGAATATAGAACTTGAAAAGTTTCTCTATGTGTAACATCATTGTTTCTTCCGCCAACCATTTCCAGGAGTAACATTTCATAACTATAAATATCTTATTTGTAGGACACATGTCCAAATTTTTTAGAGAAAACTCCAGGTGCAGTGTATCCTAAGGTTCCTCTTGTCATCAGTGCCACCGTACTTTGATTTTTGGCATACAATTTAGCTTGATCAAAATCAGAAATTTTGGAAGTGAAATTGTCATCTAATAACACATTACAAGGATTGATATCAAAATAAAGAATTCTCACTACTTGCTTAGCGACGGACAAAATCCATCTCCAAAAAGACAAAATCAGTCACAAAAAGGGGCTGCGACGGAATATAATTTGCGATAGAAAAAAAATCCCTCACAAAAACCTCATTACAAACAAAATTTGTAATGGATTTTGTGTTATCCGTCGCAACTTGCAACCAAATGTGAAAAGAAAATCTGTCATTAAAAAAATATATTATAATTATTAGAGCTTCCACAGCAGCTGTTTAGATAATAAAAAAAATTAGGAAAAATTTTCAGTGCTACGAAAAAGCTCATTTCCAATAATAAATTTAGAATGTAACTTTTCTTAAAGACTACACTGCTTTTACCCATATCATTCTTGGACTCCCTTTATCCCTATTACCCTCTTAAAATTTTTTCTCCCTGCACTCTCACTACTATATCAATCTTGGTTATGGGCTACCTAAAAATAACGACAAGTCTATGTTTGTAGAAACTTTTCTTTCGGAAAAGCAAGAAAGTAGCCAATATTGTCTTCTACTCAACATAGCATGACTGTAATCTAATAACACCAGCTCACAAAATGAATAAAAAAAGTTTTATTTCACACAATTCATGTTAGAACACATAACTAGAAGATTGAGAGTGTGAAATTAAAACCACATTGGTGACTAAAAACACCACAACTTTTACCTACACTTAGAACTCCACTATCAGCGCATCTTTGACAAGCTGTTGTGGGCGGAGGAGTTGGAAATAGACATCGATAGTATGGACCACCTTTGTAATTGTAGACAGTGCTGCAGGAAAAAAGTTTACGAATGACACTTCAAATTAAAACAACCAAGAACTGAATAATACATAGTCTGGAGAAAGTTCTTCTTGAAACAACAGAGAATTCAAAATGCTGGAACATTATATTGGTGTGGAATTTGTTGGAATTTATGAAGAAATCCCATAGTTTATGAATAAGAAGATGGATGGAAAAGAAGAGGAAAAATAAGAAGGATTATATGTGTGGTAAAATCCCACATTGGTTAGGTGGAGGGAAGTTGGAGGGTATATAAGCCCCAACTTTACTTCTACTAAATGTGCCCTTAGGCCTACCCATTTTTGTGGAGGGGTGAGGACTTAGGCAACCCTTGGTCCACCACACGCGTGCGTGCCGCTGCTGGCCGTCCAGCCGGCTCGGTCGGTCGCACGCGCCGCCGGCCTAAGCCGGTCCGCGCGTGCGAAATAAAAAATAATTTTTTATTAAATTATTTTTTGAATAAAATAATCCTTTTATTTTTATTTCCGTTGTGCCTCTCCGGTTTTTTCCACTAGCGGCTACATATGACTCGTTCAGCTCCGTCTAGTCACGTCTGTTCGTACGACCTGTCGACCCGTTCAGCTCCGTCTGGTGCGTCTATTCGTGAGACGCACTAGTTCGCCGGCAACAGACGCAGGTCGCCGCTGTTCGTTTCATTCTGGTGTGTCTTTTCGCACAACGTACCAGTTCGCGCAACAGACGAGTCCATCTAATCGTGTTTTTTCAAAGTCTATAAATAGGGGCCTCTAGTCACAGAATTTATTTCGTTCTTTCTTTCTGCATAAACATTTTGTGTGTTCCGAAAGCAGACTCGTTGGATTCGCTTGGGCTTCAGACAGATAGAGCCATCTTTCTGGAGACGAACAATCCGCTCTATCCTGGGAGGCAATTGCTCAGAAACCTGTGGCATCCGTAAAGGGAGCAAAATTGTCTTAAGGAAACAACGAAAGTTGGGTCCGGATTTCTGAATAGTTCATAACCATATTCTGCAGTCTTGTGAGTTCATTTATAGCTTTTTCATATGATACAGACTTGTTGTATGCTCTCTGTATGTTATATTTTGTTAAACACATATTGTTGTTATACTGTTTTGTTTATTGCATATTCGATTTCTACCCACTCCATACGTTAGAAACAACAATCTTAAGACAATTTTTGCGATTGAAATCATTATATAGCAAATTTATATCGTTGCTGATTTTGTACGTTAGCAGTAGTATTGAATTGAATTTGTGTTTAGTTCTTCTGAATATTATTATTTTACTGTTTGTGGATTAATTTGTGTGATTAATTGAAGTTTCTGTTTTAACAACAGAAATGACAAGTACAAGTACCAATCTGATTAACCCAAGTTGTCCTGCTCCACTGCATGGTGAAAAACCAGAAAAGTTCAACGGAAACGATTTTAAAAGATGGCAATAGAAAATGGTTTTCTATCTAACCACGTTGAACTTAGCTCGTTTTCTCACTGAAGATGCCCCAAAAGTGGAGGAAGGACAACCGTTGGATAAGGAGAAGGTTTCTGCGATAGATGCTTGGAAGCATTCTGATTTCTTGTGTAGGAACTATATTCTCGATGGTCTGGATAATATATTGTATACTGTATATAGTACTTTGGAAACAACCAAAGCATTATGGGAGAGTCTGGACAATAAATGCAAAACTGAAGACGTTGGCTTGAAGAAGTTTATAGTTGGCAGATTTTTGGATTTCAAAATGCTTGACGCTAAATCGGTAGTAAGTCAAGTTGAAGAACTACAATTGATTGTGCATGAGATTCATGCAGAAGGGATGTCTCTTAGTGAATCTTTCCAAGTTGCTGCATTTATTGAAAAATTGCCACCATCTTGGAAGGACTTCAAGAATTACCTTAAGCACAAGCGTAAGGAGATGTCACTTGAAGATTTGATTGTAAGATTGAGAATAGAAGAAGACAACAAGATTTCTGAAAAGAAATTTGGCAGCAATCCTATAGTTTCAAAGGTCAACATTGTGGAAGATGGTCCGAAGTCCAAGAAACAAAAACGCTCTAATGAGGGATCATCCAAACAAGGCCCTAGCAAAGGTCAGAAATTCAAAGGCAAGTGTTACAATTATGGGAAGCCTGGCCACCATGCTAAGGATTGTAAGAAGCCAAAGAATCTCAAGAAGAAGAACACCGAAGCCAATATGGTTGATAATGCTACTGATATGATTGATAATATGAGTCTTTCAGCAGTGGTAATGCAATGTAACTTTGTTGGTAATACGAAGGAATGATGGGTGGACACTGGTGCCACCAGGCATGTTTGTGTAAACAAATGGATGTTCTCTTCTTATACACCTGCAAAACAAGATGAACAACTATATATGGGAAATTCTTCTAGTTCAAAGGTTGAAGGTGTTGGAAAAGTGGTATTGAAAATGAATTCTGGAAAAGTCGTGACACCTAATGATGTGCTTCATGTGCCTGACATTCGCAAAAATTTGATTTCTGGATCCCTCTTAAGCAAGAATAGTTTTAAGCTTGTATTTGTTTCTGATAAGTTTATACTTTCTAGGAATGATATGTATGTTGGAAAAGGTTACCTTAGTGAGGGCCTTTTCAAAGTTAATGTAATGACTATCACCAATAACGGTGCTATTAATAATAATATTGATTATATCTATATGCTTGAATCCTCTAATTTATGGCATCAAAGATTAGGGCATGTCAACTATAAGTCAATTAAAAAATTAATTCATTTAGAATTATTGCCTAAAGTTGAATGTTCAAATAAAGATAAATGTCAAGTATGCATTGAATCAAAATTTTCTAAGTTACCTTTTCCTTTTGTTGAAAGATCAACTGAGTTGTTTGATTTAATACATACTGATATATGTGATATGGAATCTATACCATCTAGGGGTAATAAGAAATATTTTATTACATTTATTGATGATTGCAATAGATATTATTATGTGTATTTGCTTAATAGTAAAGATGAGGCTATTATTGCTTTTAAACAATATAAAATTGAGGTTGAAAATCAACTTAAAAAGAAAATTAAAATTGTCAGGAGCGATCGTGGGGGAGAATTTGATGACCCCTTCGAGGAATTTTGTATAGAATCTGGTATTATATACTAGACAACTGCTCCTTATGCTCCACAGTCAAATGGGATTGTAGAGAGGAAAAATCGGACATTGAAAGAGATGATGAATGCAATATTAATTGAGTCCGGTTTGCCACAAAATTTGTGGGGGGAAGCTATTCTAACGGCTAACTTTCTAATTAATAGAATGCCTCATAAAATGATACAAAGCATACCATATGAAATATGGAAAGGAAAGAAACCTTCCTTGAAATATTTGAAAGTGTGGGGGTGCTTGACCAAGGTTGAGATTCCCAAACCTAAGAGACTAAGAATTGGACCTAAGACAGTAGACTGTGTGTTTTTTGGCTATGCATATCATAGTAGTGCATATCGTTTTCTGGTTTATAAGTCTGATGTATCTGATATCCATGTAAATACGGCTATTGAGTCAAGGAACGCTATGTTCTTTGAAAACATATTTCCGTATAATATAAATAATGTTAATAACAACATAGTGATATCTCAGGATACTATGACTAATGATAATCTTGGAGAGGAATAACTAAGACGGAGTACTAGGCAAAGGATTTCAAAATCCTTTGGGCCTGATTTTCTGACTTATCTTTTGGAAAATGAACCTCAAACTTATGAAGAGGCTATGAGTTCTCCTAAAACACCATTTTGGGAAGAGGCTATCAATAGTGAAGTTGAATCAATTATGTCAAACCATACTTGGGAATTGGTTGACCTTCCTCCTGGCAATAAACCTCTAGGAACTACGTGGGTCTTCAAAAAGAAGATGAAAGCAGATGGCACTATTGATAAGTTCAAAGCTAGGCTGGTAGTAAAAGGCTACAGACAACGTGAAGGCCTAGACTATTTTGATACCTATTCACCCGTTACAAGAATTACATCCATTTGGATATTAATTGCGTTGGCATTATTGAATGGATTGGAGTTACATCAAATGGATGTAAAGACAGCTTTCTTGAATGGTGAATTAGAGGAAGAAATTTATATAGAACAACCTGAGGGATTTGTTGTCTCAGGACAGGAACGGAAAGTTTGTCGCTTAATAAAGTCCCTTTGTGGACTTAAACAAGCCCCGAAACAATGGCATGCAAAATTCAATGAAGTTATGTTATGAAATGACTTTATTATTAATGAATGGACAAATGTGTCTACATTCAAAATACTGAAAATGGGTTTGTCATAGTCTGTCTTTATGTAGATGACATGTTGATAACGGGTAGTAATAATCAAATGATTAAATCTACTAAGCGATTGATTACCAGTAAGTTTGACATGAAAGATATGGGTCTAGCAGATATCATTTTAGGAGTTAGAATTCATAGAACTCCTGATGGGTTAGCTTTATGGTAAGCGCACTATATTGCTAAAATTCTTGAGAAATTCAAGAGTTTAAACATAACTCCTGTGTCGAACCCTCTAGATTCTAGTCTTCAACTGTTGAGAAATACTGGCGAAGCTGAAAAACAAAAGGAGTATACTCAAGTGCTAGGCAGTCTTATGTATGTTATGAACTGCACCAGACCTGATATTGCTTACGCAGTAAGCATGTTGAGTTGCTTTACAAGTAATCTAAATGAGTTTCATTAGAGAGCTATGATAAGGGTTTTGGGTTACTTAAAGAAAACTCAAAACTTTGCTTTGCATTATGAGACATACCCTGCAATGCTAGAAGGGTATTGTGATGCAAATTGGATCACCAGCTTTAATGACACAAGATCCACAAGTGGATATGTATTCACTCTTGGTGGTGGTGTTGTGTCTTGGAAGTCATCCAAACAGACTTGCATTGCAAGATCAATTATGGAAGCAGAATTCATTGCTTTAGATAAAGCTGGTGAAGAAGCTGAATGGCTTCATAATTTTCTTGAGGACATTCCAAGTTGGCCAAAGCCGGTACCAGCAGTGTGTATACACTGTGATAGTCAAGCAGCTATTGGTAGGGCCAAGAATGTCATGTACAACGGCAAGTCTAGACATATACGTCGTAGACATGATACCGTTAGACAACTACTTTCAAATGGAATCATCTCAATTGATTATGTGAAATCAAAAGAGAACATAGTGGATCCATTGACTAAAGGGATTCCTAGAGAGTTAGTTAGGAAATTGTCCAAAGGAATGGGTTTAAGGCCGATCCATTGTTGATTATTGCGGTAACTCTATCTAGAAGAGTGGAGATCCCATGAACTAGGTTCAAAGAAACAACTAAGTGATGATCGACTGTTAACACTGTGGAGTTTTAAACTCATACTCATTCCTAGACAAGACAGTGCATATATATAAGGGTAAGCTTTTAAGCTTTTAATGGTTTCTTAATCTGATTTGTTCATATGATGTATGTTGACTTGCATCACAAGGAATCACCTAAGTGAGTGTGAAGTGTGGACCGCTTCTATGAGAATTTAAAGCGACCAATTCTCTAGAACACTCATAGAATTAGGCGGTGTCCAGGGCTAAAATGGACACAGCATGAGAACCAATGATGCTAGAGGAGCAACTGTGTGACTCCTATTGTCTTGGTATACACTAAAAGGTCGACAATTCAAGACAGCATGTTCATTGATTGACAGTATATCCGATAGGTTTTTACTAGAGAAAGTTCAAAGGCAACCCCTACCTTTCTCGATGCAGTTGTTTCTCGTAGAGGAACCACACTTTGCATACATGATCATTTGCATTCGGTCACGATGGACTTACTTCTTATCTATGAGGGGGATTGTTGGAATTTAGGAAGAAATCTCATAGTTTATGAATAAGAAGATGGATGGAAAAGAAGAGGAAAAATAAGAATGATTATATGTGTGGTAAAGTCCCACATTGGTTAGGTGGAGGGAAGTTGGAGGGTATATAAGCCCCAACTTTACTCTTATTAAATGGACCCTTGGGCTTACCCACTTTTGTGAAAGGGTGAGGACTTAGGCAACCCTTGGTCCACCACACACGCGCGCGTCGCCGCCACCGGCCGTCCGGGCGGCTCGGCTCGGTTCGGTTCAATAGGTCGCGCATGCTTCCCACCCGGTCCGGTCCATGCGTGTGAAATAAAAAATAATTTTTTATTAAATTATTTTTTGAATAAAATAATCCTTTTATTTTTATTTCCGTTGTGTCTCTCCTGTTTTTTCCACTAGCGGCTACGTACGACTCGTTCAGCTCCATCTGGTCACGTTTGTTCGTATGACCCGTCGACCTGTTCAGCTCCGTCTGGTGCATCTATTCGTGAGACGTACCAGTTCGCCGGCAACAGACGCAGGTCGCCCCTGTTCGTTCCGTTCTGGTATGTCTTTTCGCACAACGTACCAGTTCTCACAACAGACGAGTCCATCTGATCGTGTTTTTTTGAAGTCTATAAATAGGGGCCCCTAGTCACAGAATTTATTACATTCTTTCTTTCTGCATACACTCTTTCTGCATAAAACATTCTGTGCATTCCGAAAGCAGACTCGTTGGATTCGCTTGGGCTTCAGACAAACAGAGCCATCTTTCTGGAGACGAACAATCCGCTCTATCCTGGGAGGCAATTGCTCAGAAACCTGTGGCATCTATAGAGGGAGCAAAATTGTCTTAAGGAAACAATGAAAGTTGGGTCCGGATTTCTGCATAGTTCATAACCATATTCAGCAGTCTTGTGAGTTCGTTTATAGCTTTTTCATATGATACAGACTTGTTGTATGCTCTCTGTATATTATATTTTGTTAAACACAGATTGTTGTTATACTGTTTTGTTTACTGCATATTCGATTTCTACCTACTCCATACGTTAGAAACAACAAAATTTACCTGGCCTTACAAACCAAGTGCAGACCTGATACAAACAGCATTCATACAAATAAAGGTAGTCACAAGAAGAACACTGCAATTGCATTTGCTTGAATTATCCTACAAGTCATATTACATTAATATATGCACATGGGAGAAAGAGGAGCAACAAACAATTTTATCATGTGTGTTTTATTTTCACGCACAAAATCAATTGTCTAAATTAATCAATGGTAGGAGAAAAAACCATCAACTTCGAACCCCAAACATTTTTCATGCAAACTAGAACTGATTTGTATCGGAATCTTAGTAGAAAGTGAAGAATCTCTTCAATTATATCAATTGGGATATCACCCACGTTTACAACCACAAACATAGAAAACTGCTCTTGCCACGTGGGTGTAAATTTTGTTGTAAATGGCACATTTTCCCCCCTCATAAATTCCGTTGCTCGGTATTTTCCCGGATCTATAATCACATCCTTGACAAAGATATTCAATCCCCTTTGCCATGTCAAGAGCAATTTGTTGCAACTTTAACCATCCAAGGAACTTTCTCTCTTGTCAGGGGTATATATGAACTTTTGGAAAGAACAATTTGGTAAAAAGTCATAAGCACAAGAGCTGGGTGACACCTATCAGCTCAAAAGCCCAATAAACGAACAACATTGCTGTAATGAATTTTGGCCATTGTTCCCGTTTCATTAATGAAGTCTTTTATATCGTTATTATTGAGTAGTTTGACAGCCACTTGAATATCAGTAGGGAGCTTACCTTTGAAGACTGTTCCATGCGCACCTTCACCTAATTCATGCTTGAAGTGGCCTATGATTCTTTTAATATCGCCATGAGAGAATCTGGTAGGTTTAAGTGCCTTGTAATCCTTCAAAAACTTTTCAAGTCTTACTTGATCATCTCGTTTCTTCTTGACGTAGATGCATATGCCAACGCACACAATCAAAAGCGAAGCCAGCACAACCGGACCTGGAGTTATAGGAGCACAACAAATGAACATTGAATGTCAATCAAAGCAAAATCACAGATCCTAATGAATTCAAATATAGAGGAAAATCATAGCCTATTGTCAACTGTTCCTCGTAAAACAGCTTGCCGGCTACGTAAAGTAGGTAGTATGGGGTTGCTGGTTTTTGGTTGGATCCATTTGAGAAGTAACTAGCTCTTCCGATGATCCTCTGCGGGTATTGGCGAAGGTAACCGTGCAATCATGGTGCAGGAAACAAGGTCCCCGGACGGGACGCTATCGTGGGAGCGAAGAGCAGGAATGGGGCAGAAGTGGGACCCAGAGGAAGAACAATTGAAGAAGATAACATTGTGGGGAGTCATATCGGGATAATGGTACTCTAAAGGATGAATATTAGATGAATTGTAGAGACGGCGTCGTAGAAGAGTCTGGCAAGACAACCTTCTGGATCCTCTACTCCTAAGCTGCTGGTTCTCACCATCCTTGTATCAAAAGTGTAACCAGCAACAAAATTCTGACATACCAAAACATTCTAACCAAAGGATTTTGTGTGTGTGTTTGTGTTAATCTGAAACTTGGACTGGGGAGGAAATCAAAGGAAAGGGGGATACAACTTGGAATGATTGCAGGCCCATATAGATTGTTTGAGGTGGCGCGTTCTTGCAATAAGCAACAGTTTTGGGTTCCTCATATTTTTCTTAATTTTTAATCAAAACTTTTTTGAAAAAAAAAATATGAATGACCCAGATTTTGTCTAAAAAAAATAGGATTACAGTTTATTTTTGTCTTGGAAGTTGTCTCGTAGAAATGTTGCCTAGAAAGTTTTAAATTATAGCAATTTTGCCCCTACCATTATCTAGATTAAATTTGACTATTAATTAATCAAATATACTGAGTTAGTAAGTCTACAAGTCCGCAAAGATGTTTTCCCCAATCCTTCATAAGGAATGGATTTTTTTAATTTAAAAATCTAACTTGAAAACAATGAAGGGGAGAGCATGTGGACTTCTTAGATTAACATATTTGGTCAACTAACAGTTAAATATAACCTAGATAACAGTCATGGTAAGATTGCTACGATTAGGAAACTTCTAAAGTAATATTGCTCTTAAGTGAAAATTTTTAGAAAGAATTTTCCCTCAAACAAAAAATAAATAACACGGAAGACACTAGGACCTGCCAACTCAATATATTTAGTTAACTAACGATTAAAATTAATCTAAATAATAGTCAGAGCAAAATTGTTATGATTTGGAAACTCATGAGATAAAAATGAATCTTAACATGAACCAAATTTTTATTCATCAAAATTTTGAAAACTGACAAATAAAAATATTTTTTATTTTATGTAGGTAGAAATTCAAAGGGGGAAAAATAGTTTAGGCAAAAGAAAAAGGCAGTTGAGTGATATACACAAGGAGAATTGATGAGGACCTTTTTCGTCTTTAGTCTTAGGGTCCACAGTAAAAAATAAACTAAGGATTGCGTATAGGCAAACCTAGGATCGTTCTCTCTTTTCAAGGAGTCTTTTATTGTATCCTAAGTAATCTAAATGTCATACAAATACAATAAAAATAAGGGGAAATTAGGTTTTTGGATTTTCAAATTAATAAACTAAAATATTAATACAATTTAATTAAATCCTAAACTACTGTTTTTGGTATTTTCTCTATAATGGAGTGGAGTATGAAAATGTAAAATGAATGAATGCTCTTGGAAATGGAGCAGTGGCTATCATAATTCAATTAGATGTAGGAGCAAATTTTCACTAAATCTTCATGAAAAACCTCAAGCAAATGCTTAAGTCTAGTGTTCTTAATTAGTGATTACTCCTTACTATCGTAGCTAGCAATCATCTCTTAAAGCACTATTGAAGTACAATTAGTGTGCAATTAGGATTGGACTAATGTAACTTGCTTTCTCTTATTATGAATGCGATAACACGCCACTCAATTAATCCAATTCAATTATACACTACAAAAAAAGGACTTTTAGTGGCGACTTTTGTCGCCGCCAAAAGTGTGACTTTCAGCGGCGACAATCTGAAAGTCATATTTTTAGCGACGACATCAAAAGTCGTCGCTGAAAGTCAAACTTTCGGCGGCAACTCTCATATGTCGCCGCCAAAAGTAAGTTTCAGTGGCGACTTTATGTCGCTACCAAAAGTTTTTTTTTTTAATAATATTGTATATCTTTTAGCGGCGACATAAGAGAGTCGCCGCCGAAAGTGTGACTTTCCGTGGCGACAAATTATGTCGCCGCTAAAAGTCTCACTTTCGGTGGCGACTCTCTTATGTAGCCGCCAAAAGTAAGTTTCGGTGGCGACTTAATGTCGCCACCGAAAGTCTTTTTTTTTTAAATAATATTGTATAACTTTTAGTGGCGACAGATGAGAGTCGCCACTGAAAGTCACACTTTCGACGGCGACTCTCATGTGTCACTGCTAAAAGTAAGTTTCAGTGGCGACTTCTTGTTGCCACTGAAAATCTTTTTTTTTTTTTGAAATAATATCGTATGACTTTTGACGGCAACACCAATTGTCGCCGCTGAAAGTCATACTTTTGACCGCGACTTTTCATTGTTGCTGCTGAAAATATGGCTTTCAGTGACGACTTAAATATGTCGCCGCCGAAAGTATGACTTTCAGCGGCGACATTTTTTTATTTTTAAATTTATAGTAAACTCATTTTTTCTTTTTATTTGCTCCTTCTCTCCACCAATGCTCATCCTCGCAGATCTCACTCTCTCCAACTCTTCCACCGTCACCTTCCTCCATAACTTCGCCAGCCGTCGACCTCCACCACTGTTCACGCCGCCTCCTACCTTCATCGTCCGCCCATACTTTCCCTCCATTCACCGTAGCCTCTTCCATCTAGCCCACCGCCTCCACCATTCCTTCGATCTCACTCTCTCCTTCGATCTCATCGACCTCCCCCCGATCTCTCTCACTGTCGCCCTCCAGATCCCTTTTCCTTCACTCCGTCCAGATCCACCATCCCCACTCCACCTTCCTTCGATTTCACTATAATGTGGTTAAACTGTTCACGTTGGCCGTCGGAGCCTCAGATTTCGGAGATCTGTGGCTCAACAACAATCCGAGAATGATTCTCTTTCGGAGTTCATGTTTGTTGCGCTTCTGTTTGCGTCTCTGCTGATGGTACTTCTCGAAGCTGCTCTGGTGGAACGGTTTTCATGTGAGTTTTTTTCTTCCCCGTTAACTTGCTTTTTGTTTGGTTTCTTCCGCAATGTTCTCCCTCTTTGCTGTTTTGTGATGACGATAGGTCTAGATTTCTGGGATGAGTATAAAAATCAATAAAGAGAAAAATTAAAATGGTTTCCTCTCTATCGCATTGATGCCGCAAAACTTTTGGATGATTTTCATCTTTTTGTCAGCTTGTGCTTCTTTATAATAGTCTTAAATCTAAACTCCACTACAACTTTTTTGAAGTTTAGTTTAGAAAAGAGATTTGCAGAAGAAAAAGGAGGGGCATTAACCATGTTAGCTTTAGTTTTTTAGATTAATTTAAGATTTATTTTAAAGGGAACACCAGATCGATGGTTAGTCAGAAATACTTTTGTTTGCTCGCACACATGAACTGAGGTTGTAATTGAAGCAGATTAAATTGTAATGCGTTGTGCGTAGTGCGTTGGAGATTATTCATCGAAAGGTTTCTGAAATAAATAATGCAGGCCACATTATGTGTTAATGAAAATGTCCCTGTTATCCCTATTCCTGGACCCTGTGCTTTGATATCAGCTCTCTTCGCCTCCAGATTAGCTACTGCTGAATTTACTTTTGGTAATTTATGACTGACTCTGTTGGTCAATAGATCCAATCATAAATTTGGGCGTTAATTAATAACGCTTTTGGCACTAAACATGACATGTTTTTCTACAGTTGGCTTTTTGCCAAAGCATTCCGGATCTAGAAGAAAGAGACTTATGGTTCAGCAGATGAAGCAACTACACAAATATTCTACGTTCCTCCTCACAAGCTCTCACAATTTCTTGAAGAAAGTGCTTCATCTTTTGGTGATACAAGGTATTAAAAATATGCTTTAATTATAAAACTTACCTTGTATTATAGTCTGTTCACTGTAAAATGATTTATTGCCTTATTTTTATAGTTGTTAAGGGAGTGCTTTCACGCAAACTTTAGCATTGGCTTCAGACACTTGTTTTGATTCATCTCATGTATTGATGTGTGATAGGAAGGAAAAAGGAAGTCGCTTTAGCAATATGTACTTTAGCTGGTTCATTAAGGTTTAATGGTTAATGCATCAAGTGATTAAACTTTTTAGTATGTTTGTGTTTGGACTTAGAGGTTGTTCCTCTTTGCATTATTTTTATTATTATTATTTTTAACTGTTCAATGCCTCTACAAGTAATTATGGAGGAGCAGTAGGAAGACATGGAATAGTGAGTAATAGCAAGTTAAGATTAGTTTTAACTCGGTAAATTACCTTTCTTTTGTCATATGGCAGGCCATGTGTTATTGCTTTGGAAATTTTGTTACACTTTGCATTGTCTTGTGTTCTCTTAGGAGCATTTCTTCTGGTCATTATAGAGTAGCAGAAGGACATGGCTTTATTAAATAGTAGTGAGTCATGGTTTGGTTTTGAGTCACCCATTGATGGTATTGTAGGCAATGTGTCATTGCTCGGGAAATGACCAAATTACATGAAGATGTATGTTTCTCATTCATATCTGTAGTTTTTGTTATTGATTATCTTAATTATAACGGCTATTGGTTATCTTATTTATGATGGGTATTTTGTAGCAGTTGGTTCTGCAATTATTTTTCATTTTAGTCAATGTAATAAGTGCAACAGCCATTAGTTCCCTATTATCTTGAACTCAGGCAATTGGAAGAATTATTTTATATAGCTATGATGTCTCATTTCGACCTTATGCATGCTGGATTAATGGTATCTCATTATAGATTTTTGTGTATCGTCTTAGAGGAAAAACGGCCATGGATGTGTGATTGTTTGTCTCTATTTTTTTTCTCCCTTTGATAAGGTGGGGAATCATAACTAAGCATCACGTGAGCATACCATATGGTTTTTCTAAATTTGGTTAGTAGAGTGGTCAATTGATTTGCATTATATATTGCTTGCATGTGATCCTTTCTTTACTGATGTAAAAGATAATGCTTATGTAGTTTTGGCGTGGTACTCTTGGTGAAGCCATGAAAGCATTTTCATTGCACCAACCAAAGGGAGAACTTACCATATTGATTGAGGGGCGCACAAAGTCTAAAGTTGAACCAACATCAGAGATTCAGCTTGAGAATGAATTGAGATATTTAATTTCACAAGGCGAGAGTTTTTCCATGGTAATAGTTTGCTTTTATCTGGAGACTGCTATTTTTAGAACTACTACTTTAGCTGCTAAAGCTGGGTACAGTTAATGAGTACAAATGTATTTAGTGAAAATGAATTTCGAACCCCTAGTTGTTGTTAAGGATTGAATTGAATTGGGTTAAACTGTTTTGAACGCTTGCTATTGGATTGACAATCTCTTAGAACCAATGCGTCTCTTGATGATATTTTGCAAAATCTTGAAATAAGTGTTTAAAGTTTTGAAAAATCTTGAAAATTTTTTTCATTTATTTTTTTTTAAAAAAATTAAATGGTGCCATTTAATTTTTTTAAAACAATTTGTGACTTTCAGTGGCGACTTTTGTTGTCACTAATACCTACTTTCAGTGGCGACACAAAAAGTCGCCGCTAAAAATTTTTTCCATTTATTTATTTTTTTAAAATTGTGACTTTTAATGGCGACTTTTGTCGCCACTGATACCTACTTTCAGCGGCAACACAAAAAGTCGCCGCTAAATATGTTTCAGTGGCGACAAAAAGTCGCCACTGATACCTATTTTCAGTGGCGACAATTTGTCGCCGCTAATACTTATTTTCAGTGGCGACAAAATGTCGCCACTGATTGTCTACTTTATGTCGCCGCCAAAAGTATCACCCAGTCGTATCAGCGGCGACAAATTGTCGCCACTGAAAACCATTCAGTGGTGACATTTAAACTTTCAGCGGCTTGTTTTTTTTTTGTAGTGATACTATCTAACAATAACACGTAGAAAACACAATTTTATTGAGTCAATAAGGGAAATACATATATATAAATCCAACAAGCTACAACATGAAATATTTTCTCAGTAACCGTCAATATCCTGAAATATCATTTTAGTATCAGTTAGTATCATTTTAATACCAGTCAGTACCCTGAAATATTTTTTTAAAATTATAAAATACTTCATGATCTTAAAAAATTATTCTAAGATCTTATAAAATTATTTTAAGATTTTGAAAATATATTTCAGGATACTAACTGGTATTAAAAAGATATTTAAAGTATTGGTCTGTGTCCTAGAATATTTTTAGTACCCTCGGTATCCTAAAGTATTAAAATTTTTAACAAAAAAAAAAAAAAAAAAGGATCAGCTTTATGTTTTTGCGTCAAAAAAGACGCAGTTTCTTGGTACCGGAGGGCATATGAGGATTATGGGTATTGGACCAAAGCTAGGTCCGACACTCATAGCCTCTGATTGGAAGACATTGGTGCCTGGGGGAGTATGGTCGTACGCTGATAGTCACACCCTCCTTTCCTCTGGATTTGAGCTTTCCTGGCTGAACACTTGGTTTCAGGAGGGACCGGGACAGGATTTTCGAATCCCATCCCGTCACGGGTCTTTTATTATTTTCTAATTTTTCTCAAAAATCAATCCCTTACCCACTCTAAGAAAAAAATAATAAAATAAAATAATTGATGTTATTTTATTTTATTTTATTCATTTCTATTTTTTTAGGCCCACTATTAGGCCCCTTACATAGGAAAGATATTAAAAAAGGTTTAGAATAAAAGTAAATTCAGGGCAATCCCATCTCGTTTTAGGACCGGGACAACAAATGCTCTATTGAATTCTTTTATAAGGACAGGATCCCATCCCATCCCATCCTGTAAACACCCCTAAATGCAATACACATGTTAGCTCTCAGACATTATCGTCTAAAACATTAAATTTTATTTTGTTTTCTAAATTATGAAATTTTTTTCAATGAATTTAAAATAAGATGTTAGCCAGAACCAATCAGTCAAAGTAAACCAAATTTAATTAAAATTTAATGAATTTTTATTTGCTTGCCACTTTTTTTTTTTTTTAAACCGGGGTAGTTAACGCGTTCCATTATTGGGTTATGCAGGGGTGCAGAGTTGCGCATAGTTGCTGGAGGTAACATTAGATTTTGACATTATATCGGCATTCTATAATGTTGAACAAATTGATGATGAAAGTCACATTAAAATTTTATTGGAAAGAATGACTTAAATTAGAGTAGGCCTAATCTGTGTGGATAAAATTTATAGATTGCTTGTATTTTCTCTACATAAAAATTTAGAAAAAATTACATTGAAGTCCCAGACTAAAGAAAATACGATTGAATTTTGAACCCTTGAAATCTTCAATTTGCAACAAAAAAATGTGGGACATTTAGGTAATATGATTCAATTGTGAAAAGACTAAAATACTCTTAGTGAATTTGAATACATTATCCCAAGTTTTCTCAAATTCACCAAGGTATTTTGGTCTTTTCAAAATTAGATTATATTTCCCAAATTTCTCAAGAGCTTGACCATAAATTGAAGATTTCATGGGATGTTTTAATAATATTTTCTCTATTTTAGGACTTTATTGCAATTTTCCCAAAAAATGTATTAAGTACTTTTCCCGAGTGAAATTTTTAATGTAGTACTTTTTCCCAATTCCCCTATAAACATAACTCATTTTTCTTCATTTACAAATTAGTTTATACTCCCTCTAGAGTCTAGAGCTCTGAACTTAAATATAAGAGTCAACTGATATTTTTAAGAGAGCTAAAGAAAATAAAATAAGTTATATAAAAGTATTTATATTTACCTTTTCATACAAACCAAAAAAGGCAACTGACTCTTATATTAAAAATAATATAGTAAAATTTATAGAATTTAATTTTAAAGGGGGCTTAGTGCACAAGATCCCATAATGTGGGGTCTAAGAAGGAATACATATACGAAGCTTTATACCTACAAGTAAAGAGATTGTTTCCCGGATTTAAACTCCATTACATTGAGGTTCACCCTCTTATAGAATTTGATTTGAAATAAAAATTATTTTATCAAATATTTTTCCTACAAAAATGGTTTTCTCTTGAAAAATCCTTTGATATTTATTATATATAAAAATTAAGATATAGAAAATTTCAAATTCAATGATATAATTATTATTTGCATTCGTGAAATTAAATTTACTTTAGTTTTTCTCCATCTTGTTTTAATTTGCATAACAAGATATTTATCATATTTTTTTCTCAAAAAGTCTTGTAGTATCAAAGATTTAAAGAATATTTCGTTTTATTTAACATTTTAAAATAAATGTTTATCATATTTTTCGTGCATCGCAATTTCTATCTTGGTCTCTTGGTGCATGGGTTCTGTAAGAACCTACCAGTTTTCTAGTGGAGCTCTGTGTGTATGTGTAAAGAGCCACCCAGTTTTACTGAAACGATTTTTTTTTTTTAACTTTTCATCCAATCGTTCATCGTTCTTGACAGAAGTTATTTTGTTTTGTTAAATTTCCTTGCAGATTTTCTCAATGGAATTGCTACAGGTAAGGTTCTATGATTCACGTCATACCTATTCTATATTTCTATTTTTTTTTAATTATCTTTGACATGCTTGTGACTTTTTAATATGCTTTTATTTATTTAAATTTGAAATTTTTTTAATGCAATTATATATGCGAGTTATTTTTTGTTTTAAGTTCAGCAATCCATTAAGCGTTCTTTTTTCTTTTATGAAATCCTACCATCTATAATTGATTGATATTTGAAATGCACTGCGGTTTTGTATCAAATCAAACTAAATTATTCTCTAAATAATGCTACAACGTTGACAGTCCTGGTCTGGTTTTAGGTAAATGGTTTGATACCAATCAATACAATAACTCATAAATAATGCCATGTGAGCACACAATTCATAAACACACATTCAATCAAGAAATTGTATACACGGCCATATCACAATTTCAAGCAATAATCCCAACCAAAACATGCAGCAAATTCAGTATATACTCATGGAAAAATCAATGTCAAACTATATTGAATCAACACAATTTAAATAACATGAATGGAAAGACTTGTAAGTTGTAACTCTCTTTTTCATCTGATTAGTGTTACCGACATAATGGGAGGAAGAGAGAGTGGTGAATGGTTAAAATAGGATTATTAACTATAGTTAATAAAATTTTCAATTCCATTAATTACAACCAAGTGTTTTAACTTTAAATTTGGAGCAAGTATGATAAAATATCGAAGCCCCATCCTCAGCCTCATCTGCCACGGTTTTTTTTTTTTTTTTTTAAACAGATTTGGGCTTACATTTTTAGCATATTTGATTGTCTCTCTATCTTTTTATTTCTCGAACGAATTGCCCTTGCTAGGCTTAGAGTCTGTCTTTTTCTTTTTAACTTGAAATTATCATTTCTTTAGGAAATGACCTTCTAAAGAAGCAGCCTAATGTCCTCAACTAGTTATTCCCCACTTTATCTCCTTGTTTCAAACCCTCTCTAAAATTTTAAATAATTGGTTCTGGCTAATTTCACTTAATTAGCCAAATTTCCTAAATTTAAATCCATAAATTTCCAAATGAGAAAATTTTCTCATTTTGACTTCTTTTTGGTCTTCAAATACACAATCACTGAATCATAATCAAACATAAATTATTATTCACATATCACAATTATAAATGATTAATGAGAAAACTTAATAAAATTAAAAATACCCCTATAAATATATCTTGAAACTTGTAAGTAGTCAACGAAATAAATAACGCAAGATATAAACAAAACAATCACTAGAAAATAAGTCAAAAAATACAAAATTAATAAGAATACTTATGAAATAAAAAACATTTTTTATAAATTTTAAAATTTTAAGATTCTTAATATAAGTTGTTCTTATGAAACTTAATTCTAAAAAAAGATAATAAAAACTAAATATTTGTAATATCATTAATAAAATATAAAAAAAAATCAATAATATTATTATCATATAAATAATTTTTTTTAAAAAAAACATAGGGGCCTAAAAGGACCGACGCAACAAGCTTGGTCTGTTTTCCTGACTCAACCAATAACTAGCAAAATTAATTTTCTTAATATATGTGAATTAATTATATATATAACTCCTACGTTTAAGACGAACAATTTGGAATCAGACAATGTACAGTTGTATACTCATCCCAATTATTAATAGATGTTTTGCGACATTTCAAAAGTTCAAGGAGTATATTATTTTAATGCCCCTACTGATGTAATTAATGCACTTGTAATTAGTACTGAATTACAGAGAGATTTTATCTCCAATTATTATTGTTATTTAATTATCATAAATAAATTTAATTGGAGAAGTAATTTAAAATAAGAGGAGTAAGGGCAAAATGGTCAATTTCAAATTCCCACAATAAGGAATTTCGCCTATCATGAGAAAATTAGGTGATTTAAGTCATGTTCATGTTAGACCTGTAAGGCAGATCCCATAGGCGATTGATTGGTTGGGTTAGGACCGGTGAGGACCAGTTAGGGTTCTTTTTGGACTGAATGGACAAGTGTTGGGCCACTTTGAGGAGATGGAAGGGCGCCACATGTAAATATCTATTCATGGGAGAATATCTGGAAAAGTTGTAGAAAAGTACAAAAAGGAGCATTGTGGTACCCGGCGGGGGCTGGTTGGTCGGGAACTGGACGGATAAAGTGAAAGGAAATGAGATAATTAAAGGGGGCAGATGTGTTGGCTCCATTAGGCGCCAAATTACTCTCTTTAATTAAAGAAAAACGTTGCTTGGTGGCCAAGAAAGGTAAAGTCAAAGTAAAAGTCAATTGCGAGTCCCGAGATCAAAGAAAAAGGGTAAAATGGGAATAAATGGGTAAAATTCAATGGGAGCAAATTTGAGGGACCCACATGGCGTCCCATATGTGCTCTTGGACAAGTAAAAAGTTTCGGGCCAAAATCGGTAATTATCCAAAAGTTCCAGGGCAAAATTATAATTTTCGAAAGTTTTAGGCCAAAACGGGTAATTTTCCCCAAAATTTGAAAGGAAAAAATGCCAAAATAATATTAAAAAAAATTGCAAAAAACGCGAACTGTTGAAACATTTTGGCAAAATAGGCTATTTTGTGGCGCAACGTCAAATGGCGCCTTACGTGGCGCCACGTGGCGTGGCGCCACATACAAAGTGGCGTGCCACGTGGGCACGCCATAAGAGGCGCAGCCACATGGTGCGCCTCTTGTGGTGTGCCCACATGGCACGCCACTTAAGAGGCGCCAGTATCACTGGCGCCTCTTAAAAAATATATATATATAAAAGCAGGGCGCTGAAATGCTGCCTCAAGGGCAGCTTTAAAGCTGCCCTTGAGGCAGATGAAAAACATGTAGGGGCGTGAAAAATTCACGCCCTTACAGTAATATATTTTTTTAAAAAAATTTATCTATATAATAGCATCTTTTTGCCTCAATTCGAACACACACTCAAATTGACACACATATCTATTGGTAGAAGCAGAAGGAGAAACGAGAGAAAATAATCAGTCTTCATAATTTTCATCTTCATCCTCTTCTTGCACTTTCATTTATTCTTTTAATCACATTTTGTTTCTTCAAATATTTCTTTCTTTGCTATATACATTGTGTTTCTTCTAATTAGTTGCAATTTGTGTTGTGGTTTGTATTATCTGTAATTTTTTTCTACTCGTTCATTATACAATATAAGGAAAAAAATGAATCATATTCATGCAATTGTATATTATAACAGTGCTAAAAATATAGGTGCAGACGGATTGACCTTTGAAGGTGAAAAACGATACTTGTATATTGTTCGAAGCATGTCATATCTAGATTTAAATAAAAAGATCCGTCAGAAGCTAAACCTGCAGCAAGAGCAGGTAATATCTTCAGTGATGGTTAGAGTTCCTATGGCAGATGGCAAATATACCGGTGTTGATGTAGCCGATGATGAGGATATGGAAATGTTTTTTGAAACATTTGAGGTAAGTCCTACAAACAAATTTGCTGAGTACTATGTGAATATTAAAACGTCAGAGGAGGGTGTACCAATACCGTTTGATAGACTCCACCTTGGTAATGCGTCCTCATATATGGCATATTCCGGTACACGTCATCCAACACAATCTACCAGTGCGCATGGAGAAGAAAGCGATTATCTGGTAGATGAACCTGACAACGAGGACGAGCAAGAGGAAGAAGATGAAGACACATTACTGGCAAATGACGCTGATGAAAATGATAGTGATACAGATGATGAAGACCATGGTAATGTCATGCCACAACATATTAGCATGTTACAATCATCAGGTTAGTTACGGAGCTGTATTACTTTATATTATAATTTTTTATTAGTTAACATGTTTAAACTGTATTATTTGTGAATTTGCAGATATTACACCATTTTGGAGCCAGATTCCGAATTATGACGCTATTCATGATGATTACCCTCATGAGGATATACTGGATGTCGAAGGCTTAGGCCGAGGACCGTGGGTGAGAGGAGACGCATTATACGTGAAACAACAATTCGACTCCAAGAGTGCTGTCCAGGCCGTAATAAAACATTATTGCATGAAGGTGCATCATGAAGGAATAGTGGTTGAGAGTAATACAACTACTTACACGATGAGTGTCAGAATCATGAACAAGGTTGAACATTGAGAGTAAGAGCATCGAAGCCGAAGAATGGCAACGCCTGGATGGTTACTAAATGGGGTGGGAATCACACTTGTGTGAGCACAACTCTATCCCAGGTTCACACACAACTTGATTCCAAAATAATATCTATGGCTATAAGCGGTACAATGCACAATTTTATTTATCCTACGGTGAATTTATTCTTGTTTGTTTGTTAACATAAATAACATTCATGCATTACAATTTTTGTGATTGATTTTTCAGACATGGTCAAACAAACACCTTCGGTACCTGTGGCCCTGATACAAGAACGTATAACCGGAATGTATGGTTATCATGTTTCCTACACAAAGGCATGGAAGGCAAAACAAAAGGCAGTGGCCAATATTTACGGCGATTGGGAAGAGTCATATGCATTCCTGCCCAGGTGGTTCGAGTACATGTGCTTATTTTCCCCGGGAGCTTCTTACCATATTCAACATAGACCGTATATTGTTAACCGGCGGGTTGTTAATGGGGTTGTGGTCTTTCAACGAACCTTTTGGACCTTTGGTCAATGTTGTGCGACGTTCGACTGGTGCAAGCCAGTCATACAGGTGGACGGTACACATCTATACGGTAAGTATAAGGGGATCTTATTGATAGCCACCATTCAAGATGGAAATAACGAGATCCTACCCATTGCTTTCGCAATTGTTGAAGGTGAAACAAAGGAAGCATGAGAGTATTTTTTGTATAATATACGACAACATGTTACCAATAAGGTTGGCATGTGCCTCATTTCTGATCGACACAAAAGCATAATATCAGCAGTCAGGAATCTAGCACTTGGTTGGCAGCCTCCTTATGCCTACCATATGTTTTGCATCCGTCATGTTGCGAGCAATTTTGCTAACTGCTTCAAGGACAAGGAGTTGCAGAGAACCTTAAAGCATCTAGGTAATTAATATGCTCCTAGTGATGTTGAGTGACTTTTATCCCCTCTTTTATTGTATTTTACCAATAATGTTTTGTATTTCTGTCTTCCGTACAGCATATCAGCCGAGCAAAATCCACTTTGATGGCGGGTATGAGCAGTTCTGCAGTCACAATCTTGAAGTTGCTAAATGGATTGGGAGAATACCGAAAGAGCAATGGTGTCGGAGTTATGATGAGGACGGACGAAGATATGGTCACATGACAACCAACCTATCCGAATCAATCAATAATGTATTCCGGGGAGCTAGGAATATGCCAATAACATCATTGATGAAATGTACCTACAGACGACTTGCTAGTTACTGGGTCAAAAGAGGGACGAAAGCACAACAAGACACCATTGCCGGAAAGTATTTTTCGAGTGTCATTGGTGAAGCCTTGACTAAGAATGGAGAGAGAGCAACTTCGATGCGTGTACGTAGGTTTGACGTGGCTCAGACCACGTTTGAAGTTGACGATGACGACGATACCTACTCCGTGAACTTGACAGAGGGGAAATGCCAGTGTGGGAGGTTTCAAGCATTCAAATTCCCTTGTAGCCATGTAATTGCTGCATGTTCGGCTGTAGCCCATGATGCGCAACAGTACGTGGATCAAGTATTTTCGATCTACTATGTGATGCAGGTTTACTCTTCACCATTCCAGCCGATTGAAAGTGAACACGGAATAGCGCTCGCCGAAAGACCCAAGATTATCCTTGACCAATCATTATTGCGTGGTAAGGGGCGCCCTAAATCTACCCGCGTTCGAAATGATATGGATGAGGTAGAGGTCCAACCGAGCTCCAGTCGAGCTAGATGTACTATTTGTAGACAAACTATACGTAATAGGCGTGCATGTCCTATAAGGCATGTAGCTGATTGAATACACTAATTAATTATATTACATTGTTTGTACATTTATTTAATGTAGAAATATCTATTTATTCTTATTTCCATTTTTTTCATGATTTTTTATTAAGCCATTTTTACTACTTCAATTATTATCTTACATCATTTTCTCATTTGATCCCAAAATAACCTAATATTGTTAAAAATAAAGTTATTTCATTTGTTTTACCTTCTCCATTAATTGATTTTTTCATGATTTTTTTTTTCTATTTAAATATGGACTGGAAAATAAAGTTTACAAACTTACATGATACAGAAACAAATACAATAAGCGAATTTAACAAGTGCTCCAAACATAGCATGAAATAAAGTGCGGTCAGGATGGAGGAGTATAAGCTGGCCACTGTCTCGATCAGGCATCACGATCCGGGTTCCTTCGCGGTTGAATGATGAAATCCTCTTCAGTTGCCCGGATGAAGTCATCTGCGGTGTAACCCACGTCACCTCCAGATCGGTGACCTGACTGGTAAGGACTCCGGCTTGAGCCTGGTGCATCAATAGGTGTGATCGCAAACATACCGGACTGATAGGGACTCTGAATCAACCCCGCACTACCCACGTCAGAGCTGTACTGTCCATGCGTGTACGGCTGAAACACATTGGCGCCTGTAAATGTCTGACCATATGGCCGCTGGTATGCACTGAAACCAGTGAACTCGGTCGGTGGGCTATTTGACGGCCACTAGTACGTGTTAGGAAACTGTGAGGGCCCCGCAAACATCATTGGTGGCACCGGTGGGTAACCCGGCATGGGTGCATACATCATTGGTGAGACCGGTGGGTAATATGGAGCATGTGGCTGCATCTCCGGTGGCACCTGTGGATACGAAGGCCTATATGCAGACCCATGCGATGATGACTCTATAGATCCCGGTGTCGTCGTCTCTAGAGCCTCATATGGTGACGTCCCCACCGAAAAATGCTATGGGTTCCACGTGACAGTCATGTATGCCATGTTGAACCCTAAGGGTGGCCTATATACACCTCCATCACGAGGACCTGGCTGGGGTATCTCATAAGCCTGTGCGGGGTGCTATATCCGATGTTTTGCAATTCCATGTCCCTCTCTCGCACGGGGCGGGACCTCTATGGTGACATCAGGTACAACAGCTAACAATCCAATGGGTGCATGGGGACTAGGCTCGGCTACTCGTCCAAACTCTTTAAACGTAGCGAGCAACTACTGACAAACCCTCTGCACCTCCTTTTTATTGAATTCAGCGTCAAACTGGGGGGAATACATCCACTATATCCACTCTACATTTTCGACCTGCAGTTGTACAATAAAATAAATATCATTATTATCATATGAATTATGCGGCAATGAATAAAAAATAGGGGAGCACGATAATTACGTACCGCATGACCTAGTCGCGCAACCTGCCTCGTCATAAAACGTCGAGTATGTGTGAAGTACCACGCCATGTACTCCGCGTTCAGGGACATCGGTCCATCCTGTGGATCGGTGGTCACGATGTGCTCATATCTCATGTTCCAAAGCTGGATAAATGCATCCAGCTTGACCTCTCAATCTTCGGTAGACTTACCGCGTAAGGTAAAATCGTGTGCACCTATAAGTTGTGAGGCCGGCTCGGGGATGTGTTGCTGCATGCCGAATTGCCGCATGCAGCGGTCGGGCTGGTGCATCTCGACGATGTGGAAAGCAATTATGGGTGTCACTGCCCTCCACATGTCCTGCATGTGAACAAATATCTCAATTATATAACACAAATAAATTTAATCTTTTTGTCTTATTTTGTAAGCTCAAAAACAGTATACATACATCGTCACGCCCCATCTGGTCAAGCTCTATGCGGTGTGTCTTCAGATCACGGCGCACTGACTGCACATGTACACTATTGAACCTGCGATGAGGAGGACAACAACATTAGTTAAATGACCTTCATGAAAAGAACACATTTGATCAACTATTACACCCAATTGAAATATCCAGTATATATATATACTGCTTCCATACCTGCGTCCATAATGACCGCCATCGACACTGGGCTCTAGAGTGGGAAAATATAAGGGAGGAAATCTGGACCAAGCCCATATCTGCAATAACAACAGACAACCCCCAATATCATACGCGGAAGCTGCCGTGGCCTGACATAGCTCACGAAATAGTGTAGCGAGTACAGCAGACCCCCAGCTGTATTCTGCAGTCTCCGTAAGGTCACCGCCCAGTAATGTTATATATCGGCAAGGTACCTCATGGCTAGACTTGTCACACAACAAAAATCCACCGAAAAGGCGCATGAGGTAGGCACGTGTGTACAAGAACTGACCCTACATAGTAGCTGAGTGATCGTCCCAGCGGCCCCAATGGGCAGCAAACCACTTCATCTTGATGTTTCCGCCAATCAAGTGCTCTTCGCGGGGAGTTCGACCCATGTATTCATGCATGACTGCTCCCCAGTTCACATGCGTCCTACCGGAAACTACTCGACCCTCAGTGGACAGACCTAAAATGGCCTCTACATCTTGTAGAGTAATGGTCATCTCACCAACTAGCATATGGAAGGTATGAGTATCCGGCCTCCACCTCTCAACCAAAGCAGTAATAAGGTCTTTGTCAATTTGCACCAACATAAAAGTGTGAGATCGGATATGTAATCGTATTTATCATCTGTATCATGTACAAACAACTAGAGGCATATAATTAATTGCATTAAGAATAAAGCATACCAAGAGTCTCTTCATGCGAGACATGTGCCAAAAACCTGCCTGGCGAAGGTGCTGCTACAAACCTTGTGGGATGTCATCTGGGTCATGGACATCTCCCGGCCCTTGTGAGGCTCGCCTCACTTTCAAAGCATCACAATCTCTTTCGTTCCACACAACTTGTGATCGGTGTGACCGCTGCACATCCTCATGAAGAACTCCCCACTCTTTGGAGCCGAGATAAATTGTGGGGTCGGGTTGATAAGCCATTTGACTACAAAAATTTACCCTCACATAACACATTTTTTATATAATACTAACGAAAATTATTTATGAATAAGAAAATGAATAAAAAAGTACAACTCAAAATTATATAATAATACAAAAATTAATCAAACAATGCAAATGGATAATATATAATAATAATAATCAAAATAACATATATAATATAATGTAACGAAAATTAATCACAAAATAAAAAATGATAATATTAATGATAATAATAAAATTATTATATTAGCACAATTTATATAATCATAATGAAAATAAATTGAAAAAATTAAAAATTCTTCATAAGTACAATTATTCAAAATTATATAATCTAACAAAAATTAATCTTAACATTACCATTCATAGTATATTGTAATAATAAAAATTATAAAATAATTAAAATTCATAATATTTAAGATTATTACAAATTATTTAATATCAACGAAAATTAATCAAAAAAATGACCTAACTCATAACAAAATGGTAATTTTAATAAAAATAACATATATATAATATAATCTAACAACAAGTAATCTATACATTACAATTCATAGTATATTTTAATTATAAAAATAAAAAATTTTATATAATAATAATAATTAAACTTCATAAAAAACTAAATTCATAATATGTAAGATTATTCAAAATTATTTAATCATAACGAAAATTAATTAAAACAATGAAACTAATAATATGTAATGATATTAATCAAAAAAACACATTTTTGATATAATCTAACGAAAATTAATAAAAAAAATAAAATTCATTATATATAATGGTAAAAATAAAAACCACGAAATTTTTATAATAATCATAAAAATTAATAAAAAAATATAAATATTCATAAAATGTAAAATTATTCAAATTTATTTATCAATACCGAAAAAATAGATATTAAAAATAATAACATATATTACTTAAAAAAAATCATAATTATATTATAATAATGAAAATTATTCAAAAACTACAAATTCATTTAAGTAAAATAAATAACAAATAACAAATAAGAACAAAAATTAAAAGAAAACATAAAATTCATAATATGTATATAAAATACATAAACTTCAATATAATTATACATATTGAATTATTATTTTTAGTTTAAGTTTCTCATCATACTTTGGTGTTTTTCTCTACTGTACTACTAAATATTTTGAAAACTAACTCGATCAAAATTTGCATTATATGTCTACTAACCTAGCTATACTATTTGCATGACATTTAATCGGTAAGAATATCACATAATACAACGATGTTAAACTTTTTTAATGTAAAAATTAGTTTTACATTTCTCAAACAAACATAAAATGCATCTAAACTGCTTTAAATGATTCTAATTTAGCTACGTAAATAATAATATACAATAAATAACATAGCTTAAAAAAGCTCTGAACACTGAAAATCTCCTTTCCTTCTTTTTCTCCAAACCTCTCCCACGGATCAGCTCAAATGTGTGTGTATGTGTGTGAACTTATGGTGGTTTAAATAGACGAAGTAAATAAATTTTTTTTTTTTTTAAAATAAAGGCAGGGGCATGCTCTACGTCCCTGCCTTGTGCACATACCTTAGACTCCAGAGGTGGAGTAGCTTCACATCATTCTCAACGATGGACAGAGAGAAAGGGTTAAGGTGTTGGTATTCAGTGTTGTTTACACTTATTCTTGTAATACCTTAATTTTCATAATACATGTAAATATTATATTTTGATAAATAACGCCTATTAAAATAGGTGAATATGTGGTCTCAAAATTTGTTTAAATTATTAATTAAATTTTAGGCAATTTTCCTTTGGAATTAATTAACCAAAGGTTAATTATGAGACATTATTTAGGGGCTATATTTTAGCCTAAAGACAAGAGGTAGATGACAACAAAATTAAATAGGTATTAAAAGAAAAATGCCTAATCAAATGTGAATTAACTTGTGTAAGTATTTTCAATTTAATTAAAGGCAATTAAATGCATTAATTAAAGATTAATTGCAACATGATTTGAGATAATTAAATCATCAAGAAAAGGGGTTGGTATTTTGGAAAAAATGAAGATATTAATTGATGAGGATTAAATTGCTAATAATGCTTAAATAACTTGGATTAATTAGCAAACCAATTAGCCTTAATCATATTAGCGATAAAGAAGAGGATTAAACATATGATTAAGCTAATTAATTGTGCACCAAAAAGTCAACAATGACATGGTGGAGCTTTGAGAGCCAAGTATTTGAGATATTTTCTATGGGTTTAAGTTTAAGCCTACAATTAGTTAAAGAAACCAATGATGATTATATTTAAGAAGCTTTAAGCACTTGATTAGGGAGTTAATTAAACCTTGCTAATTAACTTTGAAAAGTCAAGATAGGTAGCTAAGACCAATGGCCAAGATTAAGCTTCATAAAGGTAGATCTAATGGTCCTAATTAACTACATAATTAAGCTAAATCCATGTGAAGCTTGGTGAGCCAATAAGAGGCTTGAGTATAGGATATTTTGAGTCAAAGAAACACAAAATGGGAGTAGGAGAAGGGGGCCACGTTTTTGAACTTGGAGAGGAAGGAAGTTTATAATATTCAAAGATAGATATTATGAAAGATAGCACATGGGATAATTAAAGAAGATGGAAGAGGATAAGAAAATGAAAGAGGATAAGGAGAGAGAAGAGGAGGGACGGCTTGTTTGAGTGTGTGTACGTGTGTGGCTGAGTGTATGTGTATGTGTGGCTGTGGGTATGTGTATGCGTGTATGTTTGCGTGTGGGTAAGGATTTGTTTATAATAAACAATTAAACACATTCAATTGGAACATTAATGGAGGGAACAAATTGGAAGAGGATAAGGGTATTACGTTAAGCTTCTTAATGATTTTAAAAGAGGATTAAGGAGAGAGAGTGAGAGAGGGACGAATTGGGGGAGGTGGAAGGAGATTATAAACTACTTCTTGTGCAATTTTTGATCTAAGGGTTGAGAAGCAAGAAGAGAAGTTTAAACTCCTTCATATTTACCAATTGTTGCCATAGGATTTCTTTATAAATAGCAAGCTTGTGCTTCATCTTTTCTCACACCAAAAATCAAGTAACATCTGATATAGAGAGTGGAAGTGAGAGTGAAGAGTCTTGGAGAAGTAGGAGCAAAGTTCTTGGTAAGTTCTCTAGCTCTAATTTTAAGTTCTTTAAGTTTTAGTTCTTAAATTCATAGTTAGAAGTAGCTTTTATGCTAGAGTAAGTTTAATATCATGTTTTTATAGTCAACAATAATGATATTTCAAAAATTAGATGAGCCACTTGGTATAGCAAAATTCCTGGAAAATTATGATCAAAGTAGTGAAGCTCTGACGAAAATTCATCGGGTAGAAATTTCTGAAATCAGTGGTAAAAACGCCAATATTTTATGTTGAAAATGGAGTTGCAAAATTATGAGAAAATTCATGGTTAAAGTAGACATGTAGGGCTTTCCAAATATATAAAATATGTAATGTTTTGTGTAACGCCCCTATTTCCTAAGTCCATTATGAGGTCCAATTATGGTCCTAGGACTCTTATTAAACTAATTCGAAAATATTTATCAGAGTGTAAGTGTTAATAGATCAGAGTGATTCACAATAGAAAGCATGCATAAGCGTTTGGACAACTGAGTAACTGATTTCATATGCGCAGACATATGCTGGTTAATTAAAATTCCCGAAGGAACAAAAATGTGATACAAATAATTTCGTCGCGTTTTTTCTCAGTAGACGCGTTACATTACAGTTATCCGAAAGGTTCAACATGCTTATACATATTCTTATCCAAAATAAAACTCCTTTCGAGTCTTCATCTTCACGCGTGTTGTTTAGCCTTTCCTCCCGCTCCCAATCCTCTTGATTCTGAGGCTAGGGTAAATTCTGAGATTCAATGTCCATTGAATCTTAGGTAACAGTTAACCTTATGCTCAAGTATAACAATATGCATGATAGATATTTAATTACATTTCAGCATAAAACCATACATAGCACACATTACATGTAATAGTTTATATCTCAACAATTACAAAGCACACAACAATTGTAATGTTAACCTCTACATAGCACACAACACATGTAAGGTTCACCTCTACATAGCACACATCCCATGTAAGGTTCACGTAGTTTGCACATAAACCAGTGCCACGCCCCCGGCGTGTCCTCAGCGCTAGGAAAACATTCATATGACATTGCCAAGATTGTAACCCGTTTTCAAATAAAAGCTGAATGTATTTAACATGGTGACCTAAGACCCAATCTTAGCCACAGTCTATGACCCAAGACCCAGTCTTGTCCATGACTATATGAATCATCTTATTACATATAAAGTATACAAGCAACATAAAAGTTAGAGTTATAGTACGCGTCCGTACATTAGACCTTGGCACTAGTGGTACGTTCCCCTTTGAGTACTGGTTTCAAACCTTTCCGGATATCCTATAATACCACTATCGCATTATTTCCCATATAATTAACATCCTTAGAGAGAGCCTTACCCCTATTGACTTTTTTACTTCTGGTAAATTTTATTCTATTTATATCCTTTTTAATTCATTATTTATTAATATTAACTCTTCCAGTTAGTTAATAATTTCCCTTAACAATAATAATTTTGTTGTTGTTGTTGTTGTTGTTGTTGTTGTTGTTCCAATAATAATAATAATAATAATAATAATAATAATTTCCCATTTATCACTCTTTCCCAATAATAATAACATTATTTGGTATTATTATTATTCTAAATTTCCTAATAACACTAATTCTCGTTTATTTATCTTGTTATTATTATAAATTTTATTACTTAATTATCAATATTTACTTATTCCTCTTTTAACTTAGTATTTTTATTTATTTAATTAGAGCCTATAAACTCCAACCATCATTAAGCACATAATTAAATGTATTAATTTGATGTTTCTCATGGTTTCCTACAATTTTCCATAATATAATACAAATTATGGTTCCTAAATTATTAACAATATATTCTTTAAATTAAGCTTTAATAAACAAACACCATACAAACTAATTTTTAATAAAGAGTCTATTAATACCTAATTATTAGTATACATATTTCTTTACTCATAAAATGACAATGGTTTCAAAGAAAATTAACAACCTATTTATTTAAGCTCTTTGTTCTTTAATATTAACAATAATTACTTCCATAATATACTCCCCAGCTAGCTCCTCATTTTTTTTTTCCTTTTCACAAACAGCCCCATACTTATATATACATATATAATTATGCCTCACGTACAGCCAAAAAGCCAACATCCACATAAAACATCAACTTAAATTTTATTTACTCATGTCTCAAATATTTTTATGTATATGTATAAACAGATTTCGTTGGTTCATTTTTCACCCATGCTCGTTTTCATCCTGTGTGTGTGTGTATACAAATAATTTCAATTGCACTCTCCTTTCCTCTTTGCCTTATACGAATGTAACTTCTGAGAATAATTGCACTTGATTTCCAGACCGTCTGGACCAGACGCCATGCATGCATGATTATACTTATACATATATACTATCCACTATCCAGTAACCACATCTACTTATATATATCTATTTCAAAGGTTTTCTCTTCTCTCTTTCTTTCCTCTCGGCATTAAGACACTCACAGATACACATTTCAGACACACACACACGTGTTCATACCAGCAAGGGAGAAGAAAAACACACACAGTAACTTATTTCTCTTTCTTTGCCTTTATACCCGACAATATGACAGCAATCTACTTCCAAAAGTCTTTCGTTGACAGCAACACATGCATATACATATCATTTAACAGCAAAAAGGGGGTCATTTCATGCAGCACTTTATCTATATATATATATTGTTTTTAATCACTCTCCCCAACCCCTGTTTTCTGTTTCGGTTCCAGCATGAATCATTTTAGTAAGTTTTTGGTTTTCTTACAATGGCTCTTGCTTGACCGAAAGTTGCTGAAACTAAGGAAGTAAGTTTGACACTTACCTTTTCCGAATCACACAGAAATGACGAGAAGGATGACTGGTTCCTTCCTCTGTTTTCAGTCACCTAAAACAGAGTTGTTTTGCTTCCCTTCTCACTTCTCTCTTCTTTCTGCGTTTTCTCTTCTGGGTGGATGCCGAAAGGATGGAAATGGATAACATGGGACGATGGAAACGTTTAAATAGAGTCTTAGGGTTCAAGCTTTGCATTGTGGAGCCGACAGCTGGATTATGACGTCTTGATCTGCTGTTAATCATGATTTGCTTCTGATCTTTGCGTGTTTGGAAGCAGGAGAAAGATGGGCTGAATGATTGGGTTTAGTTGGTGTATGGGCAGTAGGTGATTTTCGGTAATATGGGCTGTACATGTTTCGGTGGGAGCTGAAGCAATGGGCTGAAGAATTGGATTGGAAAAAAAACAAGCTGCTTCGGTATTCTTTCTCACGTCGGGTTGAGCTAAGAGGAAGATGATTGTTTGTGTATCATGTATGCTTTCATGTGGGCCAAGTCCAGCTGATACTAATTATATGTTTTTTTTTAGCTTTGTTTTATCCACTTGTTTTCACATGGCCCATATGCTTCTTTTGTTCTTCTTTTTTCTCTTTTTTTTTTTAAAAAATAACATTTGATTTGCAATTAACTTAATTGCAATTTCATGGAATTAAATCCTTAATTAATATAGGGATTTTTCCTAGGCCATAAAATAGCTATCCCGAAATATTTATGCCTAAAATTATCCCTTACAAATATTTCCTTGAATTTATTCTTTTCCCAAAATAATTTATGGAAAATGCACTTTTATTTCCCAAAATTCCAAAATATCATTCCCATAAAACATTAAATTTAAACTCCCAAAATTTGGGATGTTACATTTTGATCTCTGGTCAAGGAGATATGAATTTTTGAAGTTAAGCCATTTTTACTGGAATAAAATCTGGGCAATCTTAAGAAAAATGAAAACTGGGAATTTCTCATAAATTCTGGGTACATACAAGTATTTTTCCTTGAAAATAGACATCATAAGGATTTCGAGGAATTTTACGGATCCTCATTTTGATCTTTGTAGAATTAGTTATGATTTTTTAAAGTTATTGAAAAATCTACCCAGAAAATACTGCACTACGTCTTTGAATAAATGTAAGGGTAGAATTGTAAATAACAAATTCACCAAGGGTAGAGAGGTAAATAGAGGTGGAAATATCTCTTAGGATATTATTCTAAGTGATATGGTGATATGTTAGGATATCCGGGAAGTCTAGGGCCGGATTCAAAGGTCGGACGTTTGACGATTACCCAGTGAAAGGTACGTTTGCGTACTTGTAACTTTAATACTTGTGTGTCTTGTATGATTATATATGATTGGTTAATTCATGTTGAGTGCGAGACAAGACGAAGTCTTGAGTCATGTACCGTGATTAAGACTTCGTCTTAAGTCACTGTTTATACATTCAGCTATATATGGGTTATAGTCTTGATAATACCGTTGATTTTTCCTAGCGCTGAGGACACGATGAGCCATCATGGCACTGGTTAGTGCAGACGGGGATAGACTTTACATGTGCTGTGTGATATGTACAGTTGTATTGTGGTAACTTTACATCTGCTGTGTGCTATGTATTATTAATGCTGAATTGTTATGAATATCTGTCATATATATTGATTATACTTTGCATATGAGGTTAATTGTTACCTGAGGTCTAATGGGTATTGGACCTCAGCTTGGACTAAAGGTTCAGGAAAAGGAACTAGGACCAGAGAAGGCATCGAAGAATGGGGCCAAAGAGAGGCACCGATGGATAGAGCCGCGAAGAGGCACTGGTCGAAGACAAAGATCGGTAGAAGTTATTAGGACCTAGTGTCTAGTATAAATCTAACAAAGTTATTTAGACTAATTGGTGCTTAAACTAAGAAAGGGTTTGTTAATGGGTTGTCATAAGTCGCCGTGAAAGACAGGGAGACTCCCATTAAACTAAACACCGATCTGGCCAATATGTCTGATTAACTTTGTTGGGTTCCAGGCCATAGGTCTAGTTTAAGACTTAATTTGACAGAGGGCTGTATTTAAAGTCTCTGTATATTATATCACAGAAATATTCCTTCTGGAAATTTTAATATACCAGCTTATGTCGGGGCATCAACATATGCCTGGGCATTTTATATTAAATACTCATTGTCCAAATATTAGTGCATGCTTTTCGTTTCTGCATTACCTAAGCAGTAGCACCTCGAACTCTGTTGATTTTTCCTAAAACTAAGTGTCAACCGACACGATTTTCAAACATGAAATTTGGGGTGTTACAGTTCTAATGTATGGCCTTACGAGTTCTGAAGAGCAGAGCAATTCCTGTGCTCCGTCTCATTGCGGCATCATCACAAACATCTCATATCCATTCCGACTTCGAGATGATCCGCTCGACTGCGGCAATCCGATCTACGAGCTAGCCTGCGAAAACAACATCACTCTAGTTCATCTGAATTCAGGAACATACAGAGTACTCAGAATAAACTACAACAATTACACAATCAGACTCGTAGATCCAGGAATTCAGAAGGGCAATTGTAATACCCTAAAAATCCTATTTAGCATAACCACTATATTTTGATAAATAATACCTATTTTAAATAGGTGAATATGTGGTCTCAAATTTTGGTGTTGTATTTATTTTTATTCCTAGGCAATTTTCCTTAGAATTAGAAAGCCTAAAGACTAATTTTTCTAAATCTTATTAAGGGTCATAAAATATCCTAAGATTATTATAATTTAGTATAATCATAATTATATCATTTTAACAATTAAAATCATCAGAGGATGATAAAATCAATTAGAAGAAATTAATAACAATTATTGGGCAATTGGAATTGCAATAATTGGGATACTTTATTAATTTTTGAAATTAGTTAATAATTAATTTATAAAGGTCATAATTAAGGAAATATCAATTAAATAAAGGATCAAATAGTATTTAGAAGCTAAGATTAGCATACAAGGAATTGTTAATCATCAAAATTAAATTAGAACCCTTGTCAAATTGTGGTAATTAAACCTAGTAACCCCTAAAGCACTATATTAGCAATAGTAACCAAGGATTAATTAATTCTCCCTTTTTAAAAAAATGGCGAAAATTACTAATTAAGGAGTGAAGAAAATATATAAACCCTTAATCCTAAATCCTTGTGAAATTAAATTGGACCAATGGGAGATTTTTCTTCTTGAGTTGTGAGAACAATTAAAACATAAATAGATAATTAAAAAGAAAAGAGAGGGGGACGGTTTTACTTGGGTAGCAAGAAGGGAAAATGATTTTAAATACATAAGCAAACACATGGGTTAATTAAGTTAGAGTGTGGAAGAAGATATGAAGACTTTTGGGGCTTGATTTAAATGCAAGGGAAGAGGATAAAGAAAAGAGAAAAGTGTGGGTGTGTGTAGTGTGTGGCGTGTTGTGTGTGTGTGTGTTGAGAGTGAGTATGTGTGTCTAAGAGAGTTGTGTGTGTAGTAAGTTACCCAAGATTAAATCAAAGTGAATAATAGTTTGAAATCCAAGGTAAAAACTTAGGAAGCAAATTAATTTTTAATCAGATGCAAATCAAGGAGAATTCATAGAAATTAAATCATATCTTGAAACCAGTGAATTATAAGCTTTAACTTAGCTATTCCCAAAGTCATTTTCGTATACTTTTAGGATTCATACATAAGTGTTTCAGGAAGTTTAAAATCACCATAAATCTAGTTATAAAATTATGATTTCAAAAGTGAAATTAGATTTTGAATAAAAACACCAATTTATACTTAACTAAATTAGCATTTGGTGAATATAAGAGATGAAGCAAAAACTTAAGAGCTAAGGGGGAGAAGGGCGGTTTTTAGAGAGGTGTATGGGTGAGATTAAAACCTCCTCACCAAGTTAGATCCAATGGCCAAAATGCAAGATGAGTTAGGTTTGAAAGAACTACCAAAATATCATCACATTTTGCTATAAATAGGGGGCTTTGGCCTTCACAAAACTCACACCAAAACAAGCAAGAAGCATCTGAAAATAGAGTGAAAGTGAGAGTTAGTGGGGAGCAAGAAGGAGTAGCAAGATTCTCTAAGGGCAAGTTCTCTAGTTCTTAAGCTTTAGCTTTTAGTTTATAGCTTAAATGTTATTTTGATCTTTAATCTTCTAATTATAGTTTTATTTTCATGTTTTTATGCTTTCCATTGCCTTTATTTCGAAAAAATGATGAAGAAAAAGTATGGCAAAAATTTCTGGAAGATTATGATCAAAATAGCGAAGCTCTGGCGAAATTTCATCGGTTAGCGATTTTAGGAGCCAGTAGCAAAAACGTTAATATTTTATGAAGGAGATGATGTTCTAAAATTCTGAATAAATTTATGGTGAAAGTAGACATATAGGGCTTTCTAAATATGTATAGAGTGTGTCATTTGAAGTTCTGAGCAAAGAGATAAAAATTCCAGAAGTTAAGCTACGTTTTCTGGGGAAAATTTTGGGCAAAGGTTTGAAACATTGAAACTGAGAATTTTTCTTGAATTCTGGGTGAATTCCAGTATTTTTCCTCGAAAATAGAGATCTCAAGGATTCCGAGAAATTTAACGGATCCTCGTTTTGATTTTTCTGGAATTAGTTATGATTTTTCAAAGTTAGATGAAATTCTGCCCAGAAATGCTGAACCAGTGTTTTTTTTCCCAAAAATTTGAGGAAATAGTTGAAAAATAAAACTACCAAGGGTAAAATTGTCATTTGTGGCCAAGGTATATCTTGAAATAATGTTTGGGAATTAATAGAAGTGATATTACTCTTATAGGATATCAGAAATCGTTTTTCTGACCAACAGAACGTACCAAAACTTAGGTACGAACACGTATTGTAACCTTAACTCTTATGCTTATAGTTTGCTTATATATGATAGTTGTACTCACATATTTTGAAATTACTCTTTACTTATTGAATTGAATACGGGTTATAGTCTTGATAACACCGTTGAGTTTTCCTAGCGCTGAGGACACGATAGGCCATCGTGGCATTGGTGAATAGAGCAGACTGGGGTAATATACATATTGCAGTGGCTGTATTATGTTATTGCCTTACATGTTGTTATGATTTTGAAAGTTGTAATTGTGTACTGACTATGTGATACCTGTCATATACTGTTTACATAAGTATAAGGTTAACCGTTACCTGAGGTCCGATGGGTATTGGACCTCAACTCTTACCATAGCTTCAAGACTAGGAAACCAAGGATTGAGGATAGGAGTAAGCAGGAAGCGTAAGGACCCGACTGAAGATCCTATCTTTAGACATATACCATTATAGCATTACTCTGATAAATGTACTGTACATTATAAACAGACAAATACACCACAGATAATGATATATCAGTTACTCACTCTTTTACTTGTTTCGATGCTCAACTCTGATAATTTAAAATGATTTTTAAAAAAAATTTCCACTTTTGTAAATTGGGATGTTACAGCTCCTCCCTTCCTCGCTATCTCTTATCCAAATCCAATTTCACTGATACGTACAATTCCTCCTACCGATACTATGATAGTTATGATAGGCGTAACCCCTATAACGCCGCTCTGACGTACGGCCAAATGACATTCAAGCACGTGGTGTACCTGAAGTTCAGAGATGCTGTGAGGTATGAAGCAGCTTACCTGGATACATCTTCGTGCGTGAATTGGGCAGCAGGAGGTCATCTTTATGCCGTGGCTGGTGACTTGACGGCTGACCAGTTAAAATCTCAGTGTCGAGTGAAATCGGTGGTCACCATAGCGTCAGATTGGGATTCAATGGTTGGTGGAGGAATCAAGTCGTACGCTGAGATTCACTCCGTGCTTTCCTTTGGATTTGAGCTTTTATGGTGGCAACGAGCTTGTGCTGATTTTAAATGCCCAAGTGATCATACATGCTCTTTGACCCTTGAAACTCTCAGTCTCGCATGCGTTGAGTCTGGGAATATCTGTTACAGTCCTATGGGAGTAACATCAAGAACAAAATGCAGTAAGTCAATTTTAGTCAATAAATATTTACTCCGTACTTCCTTGTTAACTCAAATTTACTCAACACAGATAATATCTGCATGTGATCTTACAATTCTAAATTAATATCATTTTTACTTTTTTTGCGTGTTGCAGGTGCTTATTCAAAACTACGGATATTGGCAGAAGGTAATGGATGAATTCAAAATTTTTTTATAGACTGAATTCATTCATTTTTTTGTTGATACACACATAATAATATTATTAGGGGTGGCTTGATTCAATTTAGTTTTTTTTTTTTTTTAATGTGTGTGGTGAAATTAAAATTTAAATAAGTGTAACTTTTACCCACAAGCTCGTGGTTGATGTGGGAAGCAGTTTCAAGCCGGTAACAAAGAGAATACAACTTGAAATTTTAAGTACATTTATATACAAAGGTGAAAACCATTGATGTTTGGGGGAAAAAATAGTTTTAAGAGAGCTACTAGGTAGGTAACCGGCTCTCCGATCTAAGAAACCCACAGTTTGATTGCTTCTTTATTTTTTTTTTAATTTTAAATAAGTATATTATTATTTTTTTAATGCTAAAAATAAAATATCCTTTTAATTGAAATTTATTTTATAGTTTTATAGATTAGTTTGAATATATATAAATGTAAATAAGATTGGGGAAGCACAACTTAGATTCTTTTAAATAAATTATCACTCTAACTGTGAGAAATGGATTGGGATTTCAAATTTTAAGTGAACTAAGAAAGATTTTTATTATTTTCTTTGGTCATAAATGTAAGAGTGAGTAGAGAGGTTCATTTTTATTTTGGATGTAATATCTCAATTTGTTTTATCTCCCAAATTTATATAACTTTTTTATTTACTCTCCCTATTAAAACTATTTTCATTAATGGAGTAGTTTTTCGAAATAGTTAAGAAAGTATTGTATTTTAAAGAAACAGACATTTTTTTTATAAATAATAAATTTAACTAATTTTTTAGTAGTTATAAAATTAATTATTTAGCTCATACATATTTGGACTTTGAGTAGTACTTTCTAAGGAAGTCAGTTTCATCCACCTACTCATCGTTAACGACCTAGTTAAAGTTTCACCCCTAGCCTTATGCATGCTAAATATTTGCCAAATTTTTTAAGTGAATATCAGTAGTATTATTCGAAAGGAGAATACTTATCTTAAGTTTCCAATATATATATATATATATCCATTATGTCAACTTCTCCCATCATTTATGTACACATGATCATTTATCATATTTTTTTTATATACATCATCATTTAACAATAAATTGGCATGAAAGAAAAATAGGATATGTGGTCATGACTTGATATAAATAGATATAAAGAAGTTGACCTAGGTATTGCCCTATTTGAAAATACAAGTTTCATCTTACATTTTATTTTATTTTATTTTTATTCCTAATATTTTGTGAATTAAAAATAACATTTTTCCTCTTTCATCTACTCCTAAATATATAAAAGGCCTGATTAACTAATTTATAAAGTTAGGTATTTACTAGTATCATGTAAAAAATTATGGATCACTTCTCATAAAAATCACATTTACAAATTTAAAAATCAAATATTACACAATTAGAAATAAAATATAGATTAGAGTATTTTACTAAAATAACTTTTTGTTATTTTATAGTTCTTTGATCCGTACTTATTTTGTAATCTATCAGTTGTGCTGTTGACGTTCCTAAACTTTTCTTGCAGATTATCTTTATGGAATGCTAAAAGGTAACGTTTTATTTCATCTACGTTACTTTTTTTTTTTTAATAATTTATGGGTTTTAAATTTAACTCCTATTTATTTTCTTTATAAATTAAATTTTATTTATTTATTTATTTTCTGAATATATTTTTGTTAATTTATTTTCTACCTATAATTTGTGACATATCTATCTTTAACTTTATTTAGATACATCAAATTAAAATGATTCTACAAGTAAATTCAACACTTTTTCATCCTTTTAATGATTCCTCGACAATATCAAAATAACACTTTTTGGTTTTGATCGACTACCTAGTTATGCCATAAACAAAATTCTATAAACTTTATATGTCTCCCACATTTGATTTTGGTAGGAAAAATTTCTCTTTTGGCCCCAATGTTTCCCCTAATTTACAATTAGATTCCTATGTTTTAATTTGTGGCCAGAAGTTGCAATTATATTAACCTAGTCCACATGATTTCAAAAAATTAAATAAATTATCCTCATGATTTAATACTGTATGTTAAAAAAAGTTTCACCCAAGATATTCTATTTACTACTATTACTTCTCAAACTAATACTAATCTTGAGACTAATATTTATTTAATTTTTTAAAATCATTTATTTGACATATAATTCAAAGCATGAGATCCATTTGTTTGATATTTTAAAGCTATACTGCAATATTAATACCAATCAAAACATAGGGACCAAAGCCTAAATGGAGTGACAAAACTATAAGGACAAAAGTTTGTTTCCCCATTTTAATTTTATCTATAAACTTTTTTGGTCTTCTAAATTTGGAATTTGGTGCATACACAAATTTCTGTGTTCATTTTAAGTCCCTTAATTAACATGAGCACAATAAGTTATCTCCTATAATTATGTGATGGTAGGATCATATCTGGTTGAGAAAAAAATGAGGCCACTGCTGCCGAAGACCATAGCATGAGAAAAATTGGGGAGAGAAATAATTTGGAAAGAGAAAAGGGCTACATAATCCTTGTGAATGAATACTCTCTCCGGTCTATCATATGGGGCACTTCTATAAGGAATGTATTGTCCAGAATATAAATAAGTCATCTCTAATTTAATTAATGCTTGCTTTCTTATTTTGCCTTTGTAATTAATATTCATTTTTTAACTTTGGCCACTCATTATATCCCCAGTTTCTTTCTAAAATAGCAATCCCTAAGCAATTAAACGCATTTCTCAATAAAGGTAAAAGTGAAAATTTACATTTTTTGATATATTAAATGGCTTAGTTGTCATTTCTTGAGTCCTCTGATACGTTGAAGTGCCCAAAATTATGGACTGGATGGAGTATTTGGCATGCAGCTAGTTGGCTTCCAAAGATTTTTTCTGAAGAAATAAAAGATTTTTTTTTTAAAAAAAATGTCCTTCAATTCGTGTGCTTATTATGTACAAGTTATCAAAGAACCCAGGTAAAAAGTATAACACAATACACCTTAATTATAAAAAATACCATTGGTTTTGTTTTTTTATATTGATTCCTTTTTTTTTTTCCTAAGCACATGTATTCTCCTATTGGAGACAATCATGTTTGAGGCATTGTTAGGCACTAAATGTGGGGACATTTTCCAATGGGAGTTCAAATCATTTATATGATATTTACATTGCTTCACCACATTGTGAGCTAGAGCCAACTCCCATTGGTGACATTGATTCCTTTTTACTCAATGTAAAATCCTTCGGTGGGGGAAAAAATCCACCTCCAGTCTATAATATAATATTGACTTTGTAGTTCAAATAGAACTACAAAGTGAATATTTTATTAAGTACCGGAGATAGTCCTAATTAATGATTACTTCTATGCATATTCAGGTAGTCATGTTCTTGTCACTAACCATTTATATATATGATGTTTATTGGGAAAAAAATAAAATAAAATTGTTCCAGGATTGTTCCAAGTAGCAAGGAAGGGAATAGGCGATCATCACGTTGAAACGGATTTTATTCTAACAAATGCTACAATCAAATTGGGAATAATTACCGAAAATGGCGTTGTGCCATACGTCACAGTCAGGTTTTCCATTGGTATCATATTATTATCCATTTTTTTGATCTATACATACCGTAGAAGGCACATGTCAATGTTCGAAAACATTGAAGCTTTCATACGAGTTCACAACCTTATTCCAATAAGGTACTCCTATAAGGATTTGAAGACAATTACAAAAGGTTTCAGCGTTAAGTTAGGTGAAGGAGGCTTTGGCATTGTATACAAGGGGAAATTAAAGAGTAGATATGATGTTGCTATCAAAATGTTGGGTAAATCTAAAGCTAATGGCCAAGACTTCATCAGTGAAGTGGCAACTATTGGAAGGATTCACCATGTTAATGTGGTACACCTTGTTGGATTTTGTGTGGAAGGAACAAAGCGAGCTCTTGTCTATGAATTCATGTCTAAGGGATCATTGGATAAATATATTTTTTCTAAACAAGAAAGCATTTCCTTGAGTTATCACAAGATATATGAGATATCACTAGGAGTGGCTCATGGGATCGATTACCTTCATCATGGATGTGATATGCAAATATTGCATTTTGATATCAAGCCCCATAACATTCTTCTTGATGACAACTTCATTCCAAAGATTTCAGATTTTGGCCTAGCAAGATTATATCATGTTGATAATAGTATTGTAACTTTAACCACAGCAAGAGGAACAATAGGGTATATGGCTCCAGAATTATTCTACAAGAATATCGGGGGAGTGTCATATAAGGCTGATGTTTATAGCTTTGGAATGCTTTTGATGGAAATGGCTGGTCGAAGAAGGAATTTGAATCCACATTGTGAACATTCAAGTCAACTTTACTTTCCTTTGTGGATTTACGACCAGTTTGATGAAGAAAATGATATAAAAATGGAAGATTTGACTGAAGAGGAAAAGAATTTAGCAAAGAAAATGTTCATAGTGGCACTATGTTGTATCCAATTAAAGCCTGCTGATCGCCCTTCAATGGGTAAAGTAATAGAGATGCTAGAAACAGATGATGTTTCAAGTCTTGAAATGCCTCCAAAACCCTCTTTGTATCCTAATGAACAAGTTTTGGTGAATAATGGATCCTCATCTAGCCAAGCAACATCCACTATCTCTCTACATTATTCTCCTAGTAGTTTAGGTGAAGGCGCAAGTTGTGGGACATGAAATTTTGCAATGGAAGGATGTCAAAGCTGGTACGTACCTTAATAAGTTTCGCTTATCAATCAGTATTTGAACAATAATTAGTTATTGCCTTTATTTGGATTTTTGTGTAATAATCTAGAATCGTGTTTTCATTTTCTTATAATGATGTAATAATATATATGTGAAGACCGAAGCACCTATTTTCTTGAAAGTTCATATATAATCAGTTAATCATAAAACATCTATTATGTCGGTATAAAATGTCATTGCAATTTCATTAACGTCACAATAACCCCCCCCCCCCCCCCCCCCCAAAAAAAAACACAGTAGATGAATTATCAAGGAAACCCAACTGACTTGGAACTAATTACAACGCACTGTTGGGTTTTTGCATCCCATTCTATGTGGAGAAATGCCAAAATTTGAATTTTTCAATTTCGTTTATTTCCTATTTTATGAAAAGAAAAAAAGGAAAGAAAAGAAGAAGAAGAAGAAGAAGAAGAAGAAGAAGAAGAAGAAAACAAAAGGAAAGTAGAAGAGAGTGAAAAAAAGAAAGTTTCTTGATATTCTCTTTGAGAAAAAAAATTATTTTAGAGTTTCCTAATTTGATGCCCATTATGTCTCATTTATTTAAGTGGAGAGGGGTCATATTAGGGTATTGTCTGCTGTCGAAGAGGTCTAATTGTGCAGCCACATGGGACAAAAGAAGAGTGAAAGTGAAAAATACATCTCTACTGGGCAGTCTCAGTAAATCGGCATTTGCACACTCATTAACTATAGTAAATATGTATGTATGTATATTAGAAAAGGGAATAAATAATAATAAACACATTATTATTATAAAAGAAAAAGGAATAGATAACAGTATTATTAGAAAAAGGAATTAATAACATTAATATTAGAAAAGGGAATAAATAATAATTAGAAAGGGAAACTATTGATAGATAATAGAAAGGGAAATTAACAGTTATAATGGTCTTACGTTAGGACATTGAAGAAGTTTGAGTTTCTATTACCAGGATTGTATTTATTCGCAAAGTTGAGGTTGGTAAATTAATCTCTTCTTCCTTGTGTTTTTATATATGCTTGGTAACTTCATGTATTGTGGATTCATGATCGAGTTTGCCTACTCGAGTCTATGTTTTTTATTTAGCTAAGCTGTGAATTGTTGATTTATATAATAATACCATATGCTTATTTTCTTAGCGTTGAGAATTTGTGTCGGGAACACATGGCACTTGAGTATGCTTTCATTGTTAATGATGCATGTGCTATGTGTTATTGTAGTTGGGTAACGGCATGTTTGCTGAATACTTTTTTTTATTCTGCAATATATGAAATATTTGTCATGTATGATTTACGATTTAGATATGAGATTAACTGTTACCCTGAGATTCATCTGATCACTGAATCTCAGTAATACCAAAAGATTCAGGAGGATGTTCTAGATTGGGAAGTAAAGTGACACCACTGGGATAGAAGAAAAAGACCCCAAAGGAGGGGATGTAATTTAGTGAATTTCCATACTCTAATATTTTGGATTATATTTACTAACTATTTGACTAACATTAAATTTGGGATAACTGTATAACTACTATCCTTCAATGAGATTAACCCTGACTATTCGAAGTATTTAAATGGTATCATGCAAATATTCCTTCGAGAATTAAAATTGACCAGTATATATTTAGGCATATGTTATCAGTCACTTATCGTCCAAATGTTATGTATGCTCTCTGTTATGACTCACTCTGATCTGTTAATGCCTTCACACTGATAAATAGATATGAATTAGTTTAATAAGAGATATAGGAACATAATTGTACATCATAATGGACTTAGGAATTAGGGGCATTACACTGGTTCAATCGAGGGATATGGGAAGGAGCAGGTAAAATCTAAATCCTAAGTCCTCTTCCTCTTTCATGTCCAAGGCCAACGGAATGCCAGCCGTCATCTACAATCTCAAACTTTAGAGTCAGTGTGCATGTATGAATCGATCTTGATGAAAGCTACTGACGGAATACCAGTAGCAAGTCTCGAGGTCAAATTTGGTGGGTATTTGGGTTTAGGACTAGTGGGTGAAGGATCTTTTGTCGGCCACCTTGCAAAGCTCATCTTCAATATGAGGATTAAAGTAGGCATATGTTCGTGTTCTAATTCTTGGCTCTTGGGTATGGATAAGAAGACAAAGGTTGAAGAAGGGAGGTGAGATTTTATGGGCTTTGAATCTTGGCTCTTGGGAATGGATTCTTGGCTCTTATTATTCTGTGAAATAATTGAGTAAGTGTTTTTGGTTATGACCAATTAAGTAATGAGATTGACTAAAAGAATAATAGTTTAAACAACTATTAGTACTAATAATGTGTGTAAAAAGATTAATAAAGAGTTTTGGGTTTGACCAATTAAGTAATGTGATTGACCAAAAGAGTAATGATTTTGACAAAATCTGTAATAGTTTTGATAAAATCCATAATGGATTGTCATACGAGTATCTTTATCACTATTAACATGTATATGTATCATTCGGAATAAGAAAGTGTTCAAATGCTCTCAAATCCAGCAATCTCTATCAATTATTCGACGAACATATGAAAGTTGTTCCGTCATTAATGATTACGAAAGTCTCACACTTATTATCGACATCATTTTTAGATAAATAATTGTTTTTATGATACGAATGTGAACTTGAGGACTATTATGTCAGAACCTACTTTTAATTGTCGAGATCTTATGAGTTATATACCGGTATGTTTTGGCATCATGACCCCGATGATTGACTTCAGTTTTTTTTTTTTTTGGGGGGGGGGGGGGGGAATCAATTTGACTTCAATTTTAGACCTTGCTTTGGGGCATTTTTTTTCTGTGTGTATTATTCAACAACTAAATGCGTCACAAGTTTCTTAAAACAACATCATTTTGTTTTACACTGGACCTCAGAACTTACAAAATCGTGTTCAGCATTTTCTTTTTTTTTTCCCTGAAATTAAGTTCAATTGGAATAGCTTCGTTTTCTAATTTTATTACCAATTATCTATATGGAATTCAACACGGTAAAGTTCTATAATTTGCGTAACATTGTTGTTTTGTTGTTGTTTTATTGTTATCTTATTTTAATTTATTTTTCAACTTATAATTTGTGTCATGTTAGCCCTTACCTTGGGGAGGAAAATAAATTACGGGAAGCTAAATCTAAATTATTTTAAGTCTTTTGGTAACCTCATGAAATTCGTGTCATTTCAGGCTTTCAGCACATTTGCCTATAATTAATTTCTTACACTTTTTGGTGAATTCATACATATTCAGGGATACTTACGCAAGAAAAATCTATCTAGTTGATATTTGGGTTAAATTGATAGAATTATTGGTTTAAGTGTGAATATTTTGACATATTTCATCGATTTGACTTTTGTAGACTTTTCTTGTGTTGATAGGTTATCATTTGAGCCACATGTGGGGCCATTTGAAGCACAAATCAATGACTAAGAAGTTGGAAAAGAGTTTAAATAGTCAAGACACCATGACAAAACAAGAAAAGATGAGCTCTTGGCCTTAGCCAGCACATTTCGTGGCCTCAACCAGGCACAAGATAGAAAATTCTTGACCTTAGCCAAAGACACCGAAAAAAATCCCTTAGCCGTAGCCAAGGCTGGTCTTGGCGGCAACTAACGAGAAATAATGAAGCTGTGAGTTTTGAGGTTAGAACTAATTTTAGGGCTTTAAATATTGAAAATCACAAACAACAACGTTATTCTTCACTTCTCAGGCCATTTGGGAGCTTCTCTTTGTTAGGGTTTGGTGTTCTTGAAGGAGATTCAAGTAGAGATTGAAAATTTGAAGAGATTCAAGCTCATTTCCTTTGGTTTTGCTGATTCATTTCCCGTTCTTCTTCATTTTTCTAATAGGGTTGTAGTTGTTGGATGTATTTGTGGCTATTTGATAAAAATGAGTAGCTAGACTTTTCATTTTAGGATTATTTTGATCCTTTGTGTAGATTAAGACTTGAATATTCCTCTATTTTTTTGGGGGGTGTCTATATATATATATATATATATATAATTGTTTGGCCACCATTTAGATTTAGATCGATTTGTTCACTTGCATTTGACTTAAGAGATCTAATCTAAGTGTAGAACTTGGTTAAAATCATGCTTCATTAAAAATTTACTTATAGATGGATGATTTTGTTGGTAAAATAGAAATATAATTCCTAACTTGCATTGTCACATTAAGGTTGTTTAAAGTAGATTTTCATTAGTTGTAGCAAGAGTAGTGCATTTTAACAAAAATAGAAACTGTACTTTGACTTGAGAGAGTTTTTTCAAGTGCTTAAAAACCTTAGATTAAAACATATATTCATCGAAATACGATTAGAGAGGAAGTTAATAAAGTTTTATGAAGTATAAAGGGGAGAAATAATCTTAGGCTCTATTTAATTCTTGAAGTTAAAGAATCATTTGCTTTTATTGATTTCTAGCTTTAGAAATAGTTTTTACAATTCTCCTTTCCAGTCAACTTTGTTTTAGCTCAACTTAATTGAATTCACTAAGCCTCTTGTTTGATGATTTTGTTAACCAAATCTCTGTGGGAAATATATATACTTATCAATTTATTACTTGATGTGATTTGTGCAGTGCAAACACCTTTATGTTGAAAACAAATGATATTTATTCCATAATATTTTCATTTCTCCCAATAAATACGTTTGTCGGGATTCAAACTTGTATTGTTCTTTTTAATTAATTAGGAGAGGTAGTTTATTACCTCAAACAACAGCTTGTTGATAGAACCTTGTCATATTTACTATTACAATGTAGTTCTAATAGTTATGTTGAAGATCATTTAATTCAAAATTTGGGCACGGGAGTCTAGGAAACTAATGAAAATTTGGACTGTAGAGGAAGGTGTTGAATGATTCCTCAAAAAGGCATTGTTAATTGAGAAAGCTTTTTGGTTGTAGAGCAGAATGAATAAATAATATACCCATAGGCAAAATAGACCCCGCATGAAGCTATATATTGTTGACTCCGCATATCTCGGCTGATTCTTGTAGCTTACTACAAGGGGTGCTTTTATATATATATATATATATATATATATTTTAATTGTTTAGGTGATCATCTTTATAAAACTTTGTAGTCGCCCCAAGACATGTGCTTATCGTTAATGGGTAATTGAATACTGTGAATATGAAAGAGAATACATTGGTACCAATACAATGTTGATCTAGTTAGCAGTGTAAGGCTCTACTAGATCTTTTTAGGTTTTGAGTTCAAGTCTTAAATAAAACATTTTTATTAGGAGGGACAACCACAAAAGCTAAGACTAAAGGATTGGTTACTCAAATACCTGATAATATAATTGAAAAAAGGCACCAGATACCAGTTAATAGTATCATAAAAAAGAAAAAACATTGATTGACCATGCTTTTAGCTTGTGTGGGAACATGACTATGCCTTGCTTTCATCGAGGACCTCTTCATCTTTTCTTGCAGGCAAGATTTTTTTTTTTTTTTTTTTCTTAAAAGACATCTTCATCTCGATGAATGGGAGGCATGTAGTCATATTCACTCACGAGCTACTATTCTTCTAGTCCATAATATTATAAGTATTTTAGAAGTAAATTTCGTTCCAAAATATAAGAAATTGATGGGATAATTAATTATTGTTTTCTACTTTTACCTTTATAGGAGAGGGAAAGAGGTGATATATATTAAAAGGTATATTTGAAAATCATAAGACATATTAAATTATTTTACTTGGCATTTGATGGTTCGTATGAATTAATCAACATCTTATATTTTGGATCAGAGGAAGTACATGTATGGCCTACCAAGATATTCTTGTTATATTCACCTAAAACAATCACCCATTAATGACAAGCACGTGACTAGGGGGTCTACAAAGCTTTATGCATGGAGATGCTGACCTAAACCATTTAAAAAATGATAAGCACCCATTACTAAGAAGTTATCGTAATCAACCAAGACATGCAGAATCAACTATTGCTTTAGGTGGGCCCTATATTCCACATGGGTAAAGGGGTAAACTGTTCACGCCACTAGAAGCTCAGCTCCCATAAACTTCACATTATATACTCACTTCGTCCTTTTCTAAGGTTAAAATAACTAATTTATGTAAATAAAAAGTTAGTTAAAATTAGTTTTAAATAACAAATATGTAAAAAATGTAACTTAATTTTTTTTTTCAAAACACCCTAATTTATTGAGATTGAATGAGAAAAAATGAGTAGGAAAAATATATGAGATAGGCATATTTAATTAGGGGTAAAAGTGAAAAAAAAGTATTAATATTTAGACATTTCTAAAGTGTAGCTTATGAAAATAATCAAACCTGTTTTGAGAAATTGAAGTTTACAATAAACAATGGAGGGAGTATATCACACATATGAGGGGGCAAACAAATTCAAGATATAACTTCATATGTATATTTCGTCAAAGTGAATAGTCATATTCACACAAACTAAATGAATAGGCACCTAAGGTATTCTCATTCACATTCGCTAAATACAATCACCCATTAACGACAATTAAGCACATGACTTAAGGGGACTACAAAGCTTTATAATGATGCTTACTAAACGATTCAAAAAAACCAATCATGCTTAAACCCTAAAATGTGCCACCCAAATACTTCCTCTAAGTATGATCTCTCTCTTCTTCGATTCTACGGATTCTCAGAGCTCTCAACCTCTTGCTCTCACCTTACTGTAACATCCCATTTTCATAAACGTTTCCATACAGAGCTGAGAGTTGAAAATACTTTTAAAAACAAAGAGTAACTGAATAACATGGTAAGTAATGTATTTAACTGAACATATAATAATACAGTCCTCCATGTGCCAACTACACCTAAATAAAAATATCCAAAAAGATAATGCCTCCACAGAGTCCTCACGCCTGCTTCTTACCCTTGTCCTCGATCCTGACTCCATGGGATCCTGAAGCTATGGCAGGGGCTGAGGTTCAATACCCATTGAACCTCAGGTAACGGTTAACCTCATGCTTATGTAAACAGTATATGACAGGTATCACAATAGTAAATTCATAATTATAACATTCAAAATCATAACAAGTAACATAACACAGCCACTGCAATATGTATGTTACCCTAGTCTGAACATAACCAGTGCCACGATGGCCTATTGTGTCCTCAGCGCTAGGAAAACTCAACGGTGTTATCAAGACTATAACCTGTATTCAATTCAATATATCATGAGCAACTTTCAAAACAGAGTTTTAACATGTGAACACAACTATCATATAAGCAAACCATAAGCATAAGAGTTAAGGTTACAATACGCGTCCGTACCTTCGTTTGACGGGTTTTTGGGTACATTCATCATCGGAACACGTGCACAGTCTATCCTAAAAGGGTAATTGTAACATCCCAATTAAAAATGCCGAAAATTTTTTTTTCTTTTAAAGTGATCCGTGATCAGAGTCGAGCATTTCAATTAAACGAGTAACTGAATATTTAGAAGTACATAACCATAGTGTAATCATCCTTATATAGTCATTTGTTGATTCCAAAAAGACAATATCTAAATAGTTCAAAAACTAAAACATATAAGCTCTTCCAATCCGCCTATATCGGCTACTTGTCGCTCTCCTCCACCCTGGATCCTCCTGAATCTGAAACTACAGCTGAGATCCAATTCCCAATTGGATCTCAGGTAACGGTTAACCTTATGCTCAAATAAGTCATATATAGGCAACACATAGTCATAACAACATAACAGCACATCAATACATAAGCACACAGCAGATGCATGATCAACAATTGACAGAACATAAGCACACAGCAATTTGTAAAGCCCCACACTATGTCTGCACATAAACCAGTGCCACGATCTCCCATCGTGTCCTCAGCGCTAGGAAAACCTAACGGCGTTATTAAGACTATAACCCGTAACAAGCTGTATGTATGACTGACAACCCACGACAGAGTTTCAGTATATAAACATGTCTACCATATATATGAATATGAGTAGCATAAGTGTTAAGGTTACAATACGCGTCCGTACCTTCGTTGACGATTTCGGGCACTTCGGTAGCGTTGTGGTACGTTTGACGGTGGTACGACGGTGATTTGACAGCGGTGACAGCGGAAACAACGGTTCATGATTCTGGGTATCCTATAAGGATAATATCACCAGTATGAATATCTAAGACCATAACAAGCATTTTAGGTACAAATTACCATTTTGCCCATAGTTTTGACTTTTTGGCGGAATTTTGCTAGAGCTTCACTATTTTGACTTTAAACTCTCAAAATTTTTGTTATAACCTTTCCTTTATCATATTTCTAAGATAAATATTATATTTATTCCTAAAACATGATACCTAAACTAACTTGAAAAATTAAAGACTATTCTAGTAATCCTACTATAACTACTTAAAGAACTACCGAACTAAAGACTAAGGACTGAAGAACTTAGTTAGAGCTTCGCTATGATTTTTCTCTGGACTCCTCCTTCTTCCTTTCTCTCCCAAATTTCGAAATCCTCAAGAGGATTGGTGTGAGGATTGCAAATGGAATGGGTGGCTATTTATAGAAAACCCGGATGGCATTTTCGTAATTTTGTTGAACTTTGTCTAGTTGAATTTTGACCGTTGGATCGCACTTTTGCTAGGTAGTTTCATCTTGGCCTTACACCTATTAGGCCGAAATTCCCCCCCCCCAAAAGACAAAAAAATGACATCATCTAGCCTTATGTCATCTTGCTTTATCATATAAAATTCCTGGTTCGGTGTCCCGATCGCGTAATCTTTATAAAATCTTAAAATTCTGGGAACAATACTCTGAAGATCTTTTCTTCCTCTTCAAGAATACTGGGTTCTTCTACCCTTATACTCTCAGTAAAGACATTCTGTTACTAGCCGAAAATTTTCGGTAATCGGTACCAGTTACAGAAATAACTCCGGCCGGCACCAACTTCTGGATAAAAATTCACTGATCAATAATGTATTCTAGTTTTTCTTAACTCATACCCAGATTCTTGCAACGGAATTATTTTCTATCCATTCTCATTTATCCTGTTCACCTTTCTTTATTATTTTAATATTATCCATTTACCACATGTTTAATCTTATATTATTATAATATTACAAATATCAATCCATCCTTATCTCTCCAAATTTTCGGCCCATCCACATATATATATAATTAATTTTTCCCTTAACCACATATATTACATTTATCCTATATTCATTTTCCACAAAAATTTCCTATTGGTCCATAAGCAATTTCATGGATTTAGGCTTATAAAATTCCCAAAAATTACTTAATTAATCCTTTAATAATTCCTAATAATTTTCTTAATTAAAACTCATCATTTTCTCACAACCATTTTATTGACATTAATAATCTAAGCTCCATGCAAATTATTAAAAGTCATAGAATCAATTTCGATTCCAGAATACTTTTTAATTTTCCTTCTTTTTATTTTCATGGGAAATATTTTATTAAATTGTCTAAATTAAGAATAATATATTTCCTAAATTTTTAATAATTATTCCATGCCTTCTAGAATTTTTCCATAATTTTTCTTAGTACTTTCCTTTTGAAAATAGACTAATTACACAATATTTTGAGACCTCATATCCACCTATTTTCAATAGGTATTATTTATCTAAATATATATTTAAGTGTATTATAAAAATTAGGGTATTACAGTAATATCGTCTCAATTAATTCTCAAACAACATTTCAAGAGACACCTTGGCCACACTTGACATTTTTACCCTTGAAGGATTTACTTTCAATTATTTCTACATAATTTTCGGAAAAATCGCTGATGCAGAATTTCTGGGCAGAATTTCGCCTAACTTTGAAAAATCATAACTAATTCCACAAAACTCGAAATGAGGATCCGTAAAATTCCCCGGAATCCTTGAGATCTCTATTTTTAAGGAAAAATACTGGAATTTACCCAGAACTCATGGATAATTCCCAGTTTCTAGAATTCAAACCGCTGCCCAGAAAATGTAGCTCAACTTCTAAGATTTTTAACGTTTTGCACAGAGCTTCAAATGACACACTCTTTATAGATTTAAAAAGCCCTATGTGTCTACTTTCATTATGAATTTTCCCAGAATTTTCGAACATCATCTTCATCATAAAATACTAGCACTTTTACTACTGACTCCAGAAATTCCTGATTACCGAAATTTTGCCAAAGCTTCGCTATTTTGATCATAATCTTCCAAAATTTTTGCTATAACTCCTTCTTCCTCAAATTTTTGTAATACCTGTATAACTATTACTGGAATATTATATTACAATAATAAAAATGTGCATTTATGAAGATTTTGATCTCCACATAATATATAATTAGTCTATGTTCAAAGGAAAACACTAAGAAAATTAAAGGAAATTTATCAGCAGAAATGTGAAAAATGCACCTTAAGGCCATAAAGTACCTTAAGGAGAATTAAGAAAAAATTCTAAAAGGCATGAAACAATTATTAAAAATTTAGAAAGCATATTATTCTTAAATTAGACAATTTAATAAATTATTTCCTATGAAAATAAAAAGAAGGAAAATTAAAAAGTATTCTGCGACTAAAATTGACTTTATGATTTTTGATAAATTGCAGGGAGCTTGAATTATTAATGTCAATAAAATTGTTGTGAGAAAATAATTGGTTTTAATTAAGAAAATTATTGAAAAGTATTAAGGGATTAATTAAGTAATTTTTGGAATTTTATAAGATTATAGAAATTTAGGAAAGTTTTGGGAAAAATAAATACAAGATAAATAGGATATTAAGATAAATGAAAAAAAAATAATTACATATATTTATATGTGTGTTGGCCGAAATTTAGGGGGGAGGGATAAGGATGAAATTAGATTTTTTGTAATATAATAATATTATAAGATTAAAACATGTGTTAATTAAATAATAATATCATAAAAAGTAAACAGGATAAATGACCACGGATAGAAATAAAATCTTATCTATAGGATACCTGAAATCACGAATCGCTGTTTCCGCTGTCTCCGCTGTCATACCGTCGTCGTACCGCCGTCAAGCGTACCACAATCCTACTAAAGTGTCTGGAATCGTCAACGGAGGTACGGACGCGTATTGTAACCTTAACACTTATGCTGCTCATATACTATATGTGATAGACATGCTTATATACTGAAGCTCTGTCTGGGGTTGTCGGTATACATACAGCTTTATACGGGTTATAGTCTTGATAACGTCGTTGGGTTTTCCTAGCACTGAGGACACGATGGGCCGTCGTGGCACTGGTTATGTGCAAACATTATGTGGGGCTTTACATACTGCTGTGTGCTTATGTTCTGCCAATATGTGATCATGCATCTGCTGTGTGCTTATGTAGTGATATACTGCTGTTATGTGATTATGTACATGCTTTATCCATATACTGTCTTATTTGAGCATAAGGTTAACCGTTACCTGAGATCTAATTGGGAATTAGATCTCAGATGTAGCTTCAGGGTCGGGAGGACCAAGGTCGGAAGAGAGAGGCAGGAAGGCGGTGTAGGACCCAAGACGGAGTTTTTATTTTGTTATTTCTCTAGTTATGTATTTTACTTTCCTTCGGACATTAGAAGACTGTAATAGAACAATTACACTGTGGTTATGTTTTATCAAAGTTCAGCTACTCATTTTGTTAAAAAGCTCTACTCTGATCACCGTTTTAAAAAAAAAAATTTCCGCTGTTTTAAGATGGGATGTTACAATTTTCGAAATAAAGCTATTGGAAACCATAAAAACATGAAATGAAAACTATAATTGGAAGATTTGAAGATCAAAATAATCTTTAAGCTATAAACTAAAAGCTAAAGCTTAAGAACTAGAGAACTTACCCTTGGAGAATCTTGCTACTCCTTCTTGCTTCCCACTAACCCTCACTTTCACTCTATTTTCAAATGCCTCTTGCTTGTTTTGGTGTGAGATTTGTGAAGACTAAAGCCCCCTATTTATAGTAAATTGGGATGGCATTTTTGTAGTTTCTTCTTTTGCATCTAACCATTGAATTTTGCTTGGAGAGGAGGAAATGATCTTGGCCCTCCACCTAATGCTAGGCGTCCCCCCCCCCCTTGTCTTCTAGAAACATTTTGCTTTGTCCCCAAGAAAACCTATTTAATCTTTAATTACTCCCAAATGCTAATTTAGTTAGGTGTAAGTTGGTGTTTAAATTCAAAATCCAATTTTACTTTCGGAATCTTAATTTTATGATTAGATTTATGGTGATTTTTAATTCCCAAAACACTTAGGTATGAATCTTATAAGCAACCAAAAATAACTTTGGGAATAGTCAGGTTGAAGCTCATAATTCACTGATCTCAAATATGTACTTATTTTTAAGATCTAATTTCTAGATTTCAAGTTATGATTTAATCTCTATAGGTTTTCATTTAATTTTGTCTAATTAAGTCACAACTTGCTCCCTAAGTTTCACTAATCTTTTTCTACACTCTCTTTGACTTAGTACTTCTTCTTCTTCTTCTTCTTCTTATTATTATTTATTATTTTTTTTAGAATTCGCCCCTCCCCCCTAATTGTAATTAATCCATTATGTTTTAATGTTCCCTCACTTTTAAGAAAGAAATCCTCTCATTGGTCCATTTAGATTGTAGGATTTAAGGTTAATATAATTCAATTCTTTCATTTATTTGTATAATTTATTTGTTCATCATTAAATAAGAATTTTTGTCCTGTAGAGATTAATTAGGAATAATTAGTTAAACCCTAATTTTAATCTCTAATATAGTATTTTACATGGTCACAAGCTAATTTAATTTTTAGACCCTTGAATTCTATGGAAAAATTGCCTATAAATGTAAATAAATATAATACCAAAATTTGATAAGTTTCTAATTAAATTTTGATGATAAAAAACTCCAAGTATGCTAATCTTAGCTTCTAAATATTATTTGGTCCTTCACTTAATTGATTTTCCTTAATTATGACCTTAATAATTTAATTGTGAATAAATTTGAAAAATTACTAAAGTATCTCAATCATTGCAATTCCAATTGCCCAATAATTGTTACCAATTTCCTCTAATTGATTTCATCATCCTCTGATGATTTTAATTGTTCAAATGGTATAATTAAGATTATTTGACAATCTTAGGATATTTTATGATTTCCAAACGAAATTTGAAAATTCAGATTTTTGGTTTATTTAATTTTAGAAGAAAATTCCCTAAAGTAAACTACCAAAATTTGAGACTACATATTCACCTATTTTTAATAGGTATTTTTTTATCAAAATATAGTGGCTAAGGTAAATAGGATTTTTAGGATATTACATTTTACGGTGTTTCAGAGGATATAATTAAGTTGCAAATAGTTTGGGCACATAATAAGTTGCAAATAAGACTTAAATAGTTCATATAATCATAATAGGACCTGAGGATATAAGTTCCATATATGAGGATGACAATTGCAGGTATGTGTGTGAGAATGAGGATTACAAATTACAAAACGCTAAAATTAGAAAACAATAATTTAATTTTGTGTTTTTTCAAATGTCACAAAAGGTTTTAAGGAATCTACCAACAGCTATTAGTTGAGGGGATAAGTGACTTTAACCCATAAGGATAAGAACACAATTTCAAATCTCAGAAAGCAAACTCGTTAAAAAAGGTGAACACCCTTTATGCACTAAGCTTGGAAGAGGAAACCTATGATATAATTTTTTTAAAAAATTTAAAGAATCTGTTTTATTAAATCCAATTTCACTTATACTTTCAATCATTATTTTCAAACTCGCAAGTTGACTCTCTGAGTTTAGCGTTTTTACATTTCTATTTTATAAAATCGAGTCGGGTCATTGGTAAACTTGTTGTTATTATAAATTTGGTTAAACTCATGAGTTTATATACCGAGTTCACCGTTTTTACATTCATAGCTTAAAAAAATGCGTTTACTTATTCTCAAACTCATATTAACTTCTTTGATTTGATCATGCCTATCCTACATAAATGTAAATTTTATGGAAATGTTTTTGTTAAATATGATAAATTATAAAGTTGATAGGTTTAAATTCAATTATTTTTATTTGAAAAATATTTAAATCAAATTTTTATTATTTTTTATATTTTAATTATTTAATTATGCACTATTAATATCCACTTAATGGTAAAAGTAAACTCTTATGAGTTTATAATTCTAGGTCCTGATGCAAGTTTATCTCTTATCGTAACGAGTTTCCTTAAACTTACTAGTTTGACAACCTTGCTTACAACTTTAACTACATTTATGGTTATGATAGTTGTAACCCCTATAATGCTGCCGTGGCACACAAACAATTTTTGTTCAAGCATGTCGTGTGTGGCGGCGGGCCTGTAGGGCCTTTATTTATCAAAGTTAACGCATACAAGGATCAAGGTGATTTAGACGACCTGATTTCAGAATAAAAGTTTCCGAAAATATCTTAGTTTGAAAACATGAGGATAAATTTTTCATGATTTAAATTCATCTGATAGTTGGATGTTAATACAGTAATCCCAAAAATAAGCGAATGATAAACGTTAAGTACAATCTAATTAACCCTCTTTTTCCAAAAGGTTCCAACTGTTGTAACCCTTACAGCTGCTTCTTGCCTTTCGATCCCGAACCACTACCTGTATCTTTCAGGGAGTCTGGAGTCCAAATGAATGGACCCCAGGGTAACAGTTAATCTCATGCACATGTATGAAAGCATAAATGACATATTAGCACATGTTAAAGCATGGAAGCATTTATAAGTTCAAATAACCGTAACCGTAGTTAACGACCAAGGACCGCAGCCCTTGTCTAGGACACGCAGCCCCATGAGACCGCAGCCTCAAATCCATAGCTAGGAAAAACATATCACAGATAAATCAACCAGCATACATGATCAGCTAATTAATACATAAACACTTACATACATGCTTACAAGATTAGAGTTACCCACCTCAACCTTGATTCCTTATTTTTGTACTAAAGTTGTTGGGATCAGAAAAATTGTCAATGTCTACCTAAAAACATTTATCAGTGCTGTTAATCATTTATTCAAATCGTAAAGAAACTAATTACGCAAATTAGTTTAGAGGATTAATAATAATTATTAATCCCTTAAATTTCCCTAACAATTATTATTATTATTATTATTATTATTATTATTATTATTATTATTATTATTCCCAATAATAATAATAATAATAATAATAATTCCCCATTTATTATTATTATTATTACTACTACTACAACTATTATTATTATTATTATTATTAATCCTAATAATGATAAGAATTCCTCATTTATTTATTATGATTATCACTCCTTCCCAATAATAATAACATTATTTGTTATTATTATAATTATCCTAAATTTCTAATAATAACACTAATTTCCATTTATTTATTCTGTTAGTGTTATTATTTTATCAATCATTATTATCTTTCTATAATTAATGTAAACTCTTATTACTTATTTATCAACAATTCTTTTTAATTTATTCCCCCTTATTTATTTATTATTAATCAATTAAAATTAATAAAGACCAAACATCATATGAGAATATTATTAAATGTAATTATTTATGCTAATTCTACATAATTTATGCTTCATGTGAATTTTGAGTTTAATAAATATTAACATCTCATTACAATAATTTTTTATAAATACTAATTTGAATATACTAACTCCAGGACATGTGTTCATATATATTTATTCATATACATTTTTATGTCTGAGGTTTTTCAGCTACTTAGAAAAATATTGAAACTTTTATTTAAAAATCACTAGGCATAGTTTAGCCAATATTCTTGACAGTGAACTTTTCTTTCCTGGCACATAGTGTGTGTCTAAACTTTTAGCTTTGTTTTAAATATAAAAACAGTGAAGTTCCCTGTATATCTATATAAACCATGTTTAATATGTATACATACAATTATGATTAAACACCACACACACACACAGAGACCCCTTGCATACTTCCTTTCTTTTAGCCCATACATCCAGTGTTTTATCATACCTATATACTTAACACACACACGCAGCAACCCACAGGGCATTTTTTCTAAAAAGTTCTCTTTATTCATTTTATAACAGCAAGGTATTTCTTTACTAATAGCAAAAGCAGGTTTCACGCCAACACATGCAGATATTTATATATATGCTTGACAGAACATACACGCATACACACTCAAATCTTCAACAGCAATTTTTTCTCTCTTTCCTCTGACCCTTAGTAACTTATATATGCTTACACCCATTAAGACTTCTTTACATGCTGCATGTTTTTTAAACTCAAAAGATATACATATACTCATTCAGGAAAACACGTACACAACCATATATATAAACTTGACTTGCTTCTTTTATATGACAGTAATACCGATGACAGTGAGGGAAAAGAAACTCCAGCGTGTTTCCTTCTACAAAGTTGCAGAAAATATTCACATGAACAGTAAAATGAAATGGTGTGCCCGCGAGAGTTCATCACAGCAAAACGACATGGCAAGCTATATATATATTTAGAGTTAGTTAACGGTGTTGGAAATTATGCCCTAGGGGTTAATCATTAAATAACTTTCTAATTTGATTTATGAAGATAAATCAATGATTTAATAGATATCATATCTCAGATTTGATTTATGAAGATAAATCAAATCAGCTGGCTTCTAATTTGCATTAAATAAATTGATTGGATTGAATCAATTAGACTGATTTAATTTCCAATTCAATTTCAAAATTAATACGATTGATTTTGAATATTTAATGTAGCCCATTAGGGTTATAAATACCCTTAGGTTGTAAGTAATTCTATTATACACACAAGAGAATTCAAGAGCCACAAAGAATCCTTAGAAGAGAGACGTGAGACAAAAGCTTGAAGGCGCTAGCACGCTGCCGTTCGTGTTGGAGTGCTGTTCGGTGTGGATACCGGTAGAGGGAGTGGATTCGTAGAGTCGGCTCCTAGAGATTGATTGATCAAGAAGGTGTTAGCCCACGAGTTTGCAAAGCACGCACATGAGTTCACATAGATACGGTTTCTAATTACTAACCCGATTTAAACGCTGTTGATAGATCCTCTTCTTGAGATTCGTAATTTATTGGATAAATTTAATTCCACTGCGTGTACGAATCCCAACAGTGGCATCAGAGCCAAATCAATTGTGCATTTAAATTGGGTTTATGTTCCTAATGTGATTATATATGGGATATATTGTGCGTATATACTTAACCGTATTTTGTATGCCTTTAAAAAAAAAAATTTACGTTAGAGTTACGATCGGATCGAAAAGATATATATTTTATTGTTAATGTGATTAACAATATTTATATATAAATGATTTAATATATAAATATAATATCGAGATGTTTTAAATGATAATATTATAATAATAGTATCACGTTTTAAATTAGTTGCGGGATAATATTAACGGCAAATAATTGCGAGATGTTTTGGAATTGTATATATATATATATTATATTATTGCGTTAATATATATTGCATTGCGTATTGTTCAGGTTATATATATTTGTATATATATGTTTTGAATATATATTGGATATATATTTAGAAATATATATTCGAAATATATTTTGAATATATTGCTTTTACGTGTATATTGCTTTAACGTGTTTGTTTACAATATATGTTAATATGTTAATGTGATTTGATTCATTCATTCATATTGTCCAGATTCATATCACGTTATTGCAATGCATGTTAATGTAATTGGAAAGTGTAATTTGATTACACATGATTGCAATACATGATATTGTAATTAATTTCCAATTATAATAACATTATTATCTATTATTATTTGTAATCAATTGTTTTAAATCATAATTATTTATTGATGGGAATTGAGAATTGACATCATGTTATAATTATGGTATAATTATTAATTGATTGAGAAATCATGACATTTTTGTTTTCATATTGTATGAATTAATACCTGTTATGATTTACTTTCAAATTGTTTGGGTATGGTGAACAACATGGTTTTGGTCTTTACAATAGTTGTAATATTTAAATATGGCCTGCGAGCCATGTCTTTCTCTAAATATTCTCTATGTACATTCTCTTCTCATCTCACTCCCCTTAAATGTTTAAACGAGGTTTTTCTTGATGTAATTTTCTATTCTTATTTAGATAAGTCCCCTCATTGGCTTGAGAGGATTTTAGGCTAGGTGAGCCATTTTGTGTCACGTTTTATTATACTTTTGATTAGATCATAACATGTTTATTTTGCGTATTATGTGTTGCTTGTATGAGATACAACTATTATTGCATTCACATAAATATAATTAATTAGATTAAACCCTCCAAATGAAATCTTAAGTCGTAATGCCGTCAATTAATGGATACTTGTCAAAGCCTAGATTGCTTATTTGTATGTTCCACCAAAGTGGATGCACTTGAGTTATCTTGGTGAGATAAGAGTTGGTAATGGTGATACTCAACATTCATTATTGTCTTGACTTAATTGAGATTATCAAAACGGTTTTGGATCTCAAGGCATTAGATGAGATTAAACATGCCAAGTCATATGATGATCGAATCCCATAAAGATCTAAGAGTTACATGTGATGTAATTGGTAAAGAGGTTACCTACCTAAATAACTTGATTTTAAGCGTCCTGCCAAAGCGGACTTAAATTTAAGCCAAATATGGATCTTAGCCCACTAATTATATTGAGGGTTGTTAACTCAGTGGGAGATTATTAATTAACTTTGCATATCTTTTAATTGTGGAATCATGTCGACTAGTAATACTACTACATTATCACTGCGATCAGTCCTTGAGAATGACAAACTAAATGAGACCAACTTTCTTGACTGGTTTAGAAACTTGAGAATTATTCTTAAGCATGAAAGAAAGGGTATAAAAAGGAAAGGGTAATGGCTCAATTGGTAAGACCAAAGAGTTAAACAGGCCCGAAACTAAGCCTGCAACTAAGAAGACAAAGCCTTCAAATGACGGGGTTTGCTTCTTCTGCAATGAACCTGGTCATTGGAAGAGGAACTGCAGACTCTACCTTAAAGATCTGAAAAAGAACAAGAAGGATGGCAGGGTTATCTCTTCAAGTATTTATGTTATAGATATTCATTTCTCTACATGGATATTAGATACTGCATGTGGTTCTCACATTTGCACAAATGTGCAAGGTCTCAAGGACAGTAGAAAATTGAAGAAGGGCGAAGCGGACCTACGAGTTGGAAACCGAGAAAGAGTTGCTGCTTTAGCCGTAGGCACTTATGAATTAGTTCTGCCCAGTGAGCTTTTGTTAATTTTGAACAATTGCTTTTATGTTCCTGCTTTGAGTAGCAACATTGTTTCTCTTTCTTATTTGGATAAGGAAGGTTTTACTTTCATTACTAGGAACGGTAAATATTTTATTTATCATAATGACATTTTCTATGCTGATGGTGATTTGCATTTTGGTCATTATTTACTAAATTTAGAACATCCTAGTAATGGACATATCTATAACGTGTCTACCAAAAGGATCAAGTCAAATGATTTGAATCCAACTTACCTATGGCATTGTCGTCTAGGCCATATAAATGAGAAACACATTTCAAAACTCCATCAAGATGGATTTCTTAACTCATTTGATTCTGAATCATTTGATACATGTGAGTTTTGTTTATTGGGAAAGATGACAAAGGCACCTTTTACTGGGCATAGTAAGAGGGCCACTGATTTATTAGGCCTTATACATACTGATGTGTGTGGACCAATGAATACATCTGCCAGAGGAGGTTATATGTACTTCATTACATTCATAGATGATTTTAGTAGGTATGAGTATATCTATCTAATGAAATATAAGCATGAATATTTTGAAATGTTCAAAATATTCCAAAATGAAGTGCAAAACCAACTTGGCATAACAATCAAAACACTTCGATCTGATCGGGGTGGTGAATATTTAAGCCAAGAATTTACTGACCATCTTAGAAGTTGCGGGATCATCTCACAACTAACTCCTCTAGGAACGCCATAATGGAATGATGTTTATGAGCGGAGGAATCGAACTCTATTAGATATGGTTCGATCTATGATGAGTCAAATACATCTTCCGCCGTTCTTTTGGGCCCATGCCCTAAAAACAGCTGCGTTCACACTAAATTGTGTTCTATCAAAGGCAGTTGAAAAGACACCATATGAGATATGGACTGGGAAGAAACCTAGTTTGTCATTTCTTAAAATTTGGGGATGTGAGGTTTACGTTAAATAACAAGCCTCTGATAAATTATCATCCAGATCCTCAAAATGCCTTTTTGTGGGGTATCCTAAGCAAACTAAAGAATACTATGTCTACAATCCTACTGATCACAAAGTGTTTGTTATCTGAAATAGTGTCTTTCTGGAGAAAGAGTTTATCTCTAAAAGAACCAGTGGGAGTAAGGTAACCCTTGAAGAAGTTTATGAGTCACAAAACAACGTAGAACCACAAATGAAAAACAGAGAAGACTCACAACAAGTTGATGAGCCTGCTCTAGTAACACAAGGCCCACGAAGGTCTGATAAGACACGGCAAAAGCCCCAGAGATATGTACTTCTAACTACTGGAAGTCGTGATATCTTGCTCATTGAGCAGAATGAGCCAACCACCTATCAAGAAGCCATAGTGGGACCAAACTCTAAAAGATGGCTAGATGCCATGAAGTCTAAAATACAATCCATGTATAACAATAAGGTATGGACCTTAGTCGACCCACTTGAAGGTGCAAAAACCATTGGGTGTAAATGGGTTTTCAAGGAGAAAACTGACATGGATGGCAAAGTAAGTGTCTTCAAGGCACGACTGGTTGCAAAGGGATTCACTCAAACTCATGGTGTGGACTATGATGAAACCTTTTCCCCAATTGCAATGACCAAATCAATCAGAATCCTTCTTTCCATAGCAGCATATTATGACTATAAAATATGGCATATGGACGTCAAAACAGTCTTCCTTAATGGAAAGCTACTTGAGGATGTGTACATGACACAACCTGAAGGCTTTGTACGTCCAGAGGAATCTGGTAAAGTTTGTAAGCTTTAAAGATCCATTTATGGATTAAAGCAAGCATCTTGGAGCTTGAATAATCGTTTTGATGAAGTAGTCAAAGAGTTTGGATTCATTCAAAACATAGATGAACCCTGTGTTTACAAGAAGGTTAGTGGGAGCACAGTTATATTTATGGTGCTTTATGTTGATGACATCCTATTAATTGGGAATAACATCCTACCTTGCAGAGTGTCAAGTCTTGGTTAGGAAAGTTCTTCTCAATGAAAGATTTAGGCGAAGCCACTTACATCCTTGGGATCAGGATCTATATAGATAGGTCCAAGAAGCTGATAGGCCTAAGTCAGAGCACATACATAGACAAGATACTGCATAGATTCAGTATGCAAGATTCTAAAAGGGGTTACATGCCCATATCTCATGGCATCCATCTCAGTAAGGATCTGTGTCCTAAAACACAAAATCAAAGAGACCGCATGAGTAAAATTCCATATGCCTCCGCCATTGGATCTATTATGTATGTCATGTTATATACTCGACAAGATGTCTCATTTGCCTTAAGTATGACCAGCAGATATCAACAAGATCCCGGTGAGGGTCACTGGACTGCTGTCAAGAATATCCTGAAGTACTTAAGAAGGACTAAGGACTTATTCTTGGTATATGGTGGCTTGGAGGATGAGCTCTGTGTGATTGGTTACACAGATGCGAGTTTCCAAACTGACCAAGATGATCTAAGATCGTAGTCAGGATATGTATTCCTATTAAATGGTGGTGCTGTAAGCTGGAAGAGCTCAAAGCAAAATACTGTAGCAGATTCTACAAAGGAAGCTGAGTATATAGCAGCATCGGATGCAGCTAAGGAAGCCGTTTGGATCAGAAAGTTTATTACTAAACTATGGGTGGTTCCTACCATCTCAAATCCAATAGACCTGTTTTGTGACAACAGCGGGGCCATTGCGCAGGCTAAGGAGCCTAGGTCACATCAAAGGACCAAGCATATACTCAGACGTTTTTATCTTATCAGATAAATTAATGATAGAGGTGACATAAAAATATGTAAAGTACCAGGAGAAGACAATGTTGTCGATCCTCTTACTAAGCCGCTTGCACAGATAATACATGAATGTCATGTAAGGACAATGGGAATTAGGGAGATTAATGATTGTACCTAGTGCAAGTGGGAGTTTTCTATTGGAAAGGCTAATCATTGTACTTTAAACATTATTATTATTTGAAGTATTTCTCTATTTCGTCATCATATCATTTGCATGTTTATTATGATGATTGTATCCTTGGATATATCTTATAGATTATCCTAAATGTCCATGGTCGGTCATCTACGCGGGAGCGAAAATGAGATAAGACCAGTATGACTTTGATGAGGTATGGAGATACGAATCAAAGTCATGGGCACTTGTAAGAGTACAAGGTGCTGGACCGACCCACTATGAGAAAGCTGCATGGATTAAGTCATAAGCTTTTCTCATGTATAACCACGTCACAATGCCCTTTGACCTGAGATCATTATGGATTCCTACATGATGAGTCACTAATCTTTGACCTAGTTAAAAGTCACCTTTAACCGGGTGATGATAAAGGCTTGGATCGGGGTCAGTGGTTTTCATGCAGAGGAATATGAATGGTCAAGATGGAATTTGTCCCTCACATTTATAGAGAGATAATATTGGGCCCCTCGATGAGTGAGTCTAAGAAATGTATGGCCATACTGTGATGGAAAAGAGTTTTCATTTCAATTATTAGACTACTCAAGAATCGAGAAAGTAATGGTCAAGAAAAGGAAGTTGACATTATCCATGCCTCATCCTTGACCAAATTATCGCGTGACAAAAGGGACGTGACATGGTTATATGATAGGTTGTATCGAAAATCAATCCTCATGTGAATTGGGTAGTTGCAATGTCTTGCTAGAGGCCGCTTGCAACTTATGGGCTAGTACAGTATTGGCCCACTGCCAATCGCAAGTGAGCCTACAGGGTCACACACAAGAATAGCCTAACACGAGCTATAATGTCCAGATTCATTGAATCTAAGATATGTCTGAAATTCAATGAATACAACGTTTTATCTAGGGAGGGTATATATTTAATGATTGCACCTAGTGCAAGTAGGAGTCTGTTGGAAATTATGCCCTAGGAGCTAATCATTAAATAACTTCCTAATTTGATTTATGAAGATAAATCAATGATTTAATAGATATCATATCTCAGATTTGATTTATGAAGATAAATCAAATCAGCTGGCTTCTAATTTGCATTAAATAAATTGATTGGATTGAATCAATTAGACTGATTTAATTTCCAATTCAATTTCAAAATTAATACGATTGATTTTGAATATTTAATGCAGCCCATTAGGGTTATAAATACCTTTAGGTTGTAAGTAATTCTATTACACACACAAGAGAATTCAAGAGCCACAAAGAATCCCTAGAAGAGAGACGTGAGACAAAAGCTTGAAGGCACTAGCACGCTGCCGTTCGTGTTGGAGTGCTGTTCGGTGTGGATACCAGTAGAGGGAGTGGATTCGTAGAGTCGGCTCCCAGGAGATTGATTGATCAAGAAGGTGTTAGCCCACGAGTTTGCAAAGCACGCACATGAGTTCACATAGGTACGGTTTCTAATTACTAACCCGATTTAAACGTTGTTGATAGATCCTTTTTTTGGGATTCGTAATTTATTGAATAAATTTAATTCCACTGCGTGTACGAATCCCAACAAACAGACAGATGCATCTTTCCCTTCCCCCTTTTTTTTTTTCCTTTCAGTTTCAGCAATTATCGATGGAAATGATGAAAGCTTTGAGGGAGGTAAGCTCCATGGCTTACCTTAGATTCCAAGCTTGAAAGATGGAGATATTTTGCTGCTATGCTCCTCTGTTTTCCGTCATCAATACAGGGATGAATAAACCAGATGCGCTGACTCTCTCTCTCTCTCTCTCCTTCCTCTTCTCCCTCTCTCGGTCTCACCCACTCTCTCTGCACTCGCGATGGAAACTGAAGAGGAAATGAGGAATGACGGAATGGATGAAAATGGGACGATGGGAGAATTTAAAGAGAGACCCAGAATTCAGACGCAGCTAAGACTCAATGGTCCAGAAGCATAGACCGATGGATAATGGACTCAGGGCTCAAGGAGTATGGTTGGTCTGATTCTTTCTGCGCGATCTGCTTCTGTTCCCGTAGAAGGTGCTGAAACCAGATTATAAGTTGATTTTTCTGCAGCATTACGTGTGTGATCAGCCTCTGGTTCTTTTCGGTTTTGACTGATCTTGCGTGATTTGCTTATTCATTTTGATGGGTTGCTGATGATAGATAGGTTCTGGGCCGGCTTTCTGCGTGTTTCATGTTGGGTTGGGAGCAGGAAAAAAAAAAACTGATTTATTTGTTGATAATATCCATCTTCTACGTGGGCCAAGTCAAGTGCTTGCTTGATATGGTTTGGGCTTTTGGCACAATAGGCTTACACATTGGGTCTGTTTATTTTTGCTGATTCCATTCTTTCATTCATTTTTTTTTAATTTAATTAATTAGCTTATTACTAATCCTTTTTATTTTACAACATTATTTTATTTACAATTAAACTTAATTGCAATTCTTGAATAATCATGGAAATAAACCCTTAATTAATATAGGGATTTTTCCTAGACCATAAAATATTTATTCCATACTATTTAGGTCTAAAACTTATCACTTTCAATTATTCTTTGAATTTATTCTTTTCCCCAATTTAATTTATGGAAGATAAACTTTTATTTCTCATAATTATTGTTCAACTAAATCTTATAATTTTATTCCCATAAAATATTAAATTTCAACTCCCGATGTTAGATCGGGATGTTAGATGGTGTACCTGAAGTGCAGGGACCCAGCAAGGGACGACTCAGCGTACCTGGATACAGCTCCGTGCGCTGTGAATTGGGAAGGAGGAGGCCGTGTATATGCGGTGGCTGGAGACTTGTCGGCTAGCTAACCGGTTAAAACCTCATTGTCCTATATAATCGATGGCCACCATAGCCTCGTATTGGAAGTTATTGGTGCCTGGTGGAAGAATAAAGTCCTACGCTGATATTCACCCAGTGCTTCCCTTTGAATTTGAGCTTTCATGGTGGCGACGAGCTTGTGATGATCTTAATATCCCAAGTCATGGTAGATGCTCTTGGGACCTTGGATGCGTTATACTTTCATGTTGCAGTCCCATGGGATTAACTGGCGATGCCGGAAATATAGAATGTAGTAATTCTGTTTTACTTTCTGGCTTAAATTTAAATAATTTTGAGAAGACAGTGAAAAGTTCATTATGAATTTTTTTTATTGCTGTTATAGACTAGGATTTTATTCATAGAGAGTACAAGGACTTGAATTAAGGTTTTAATCATCAATAAAAATTTTAAATTTTGGCCAAAATTTATTCCAAAACATAATTTTAGTTGACAGATATTTACTCTATCAGAATTATTTAACAGTTTTCTTGGCTTAAATAAAACAAACTTTTTCCCGCAAAAATCAATAATTAATAACCAAATTATTTTGATTTTTATGGATTATTCCATAATCAAATCATGATAACATTATATTATTACCGTTTTAGCTTTTAACATCATGTTTCATTTTTGTGTGTTGCAGGTTATTATTCAAGGCTGCGCATATTGGCCGAAGGTAATGAATTAATGTCGATTTTATGTAGTATCCACTTTAATTCAATATTTTCCTGTGGGGCTCTACTAGGGTCTGGGTTTCCGTGCCTAAGCCATGCAAAAGGCAGCCGCTTGAGAGCTATCATTGGATGAAATAGACCTTCTTCAACGAAGCAAGAAGAAAGTTAAGGGGGGAGATGATGCCTTTTCTAATGAGCAGACATTGGTACAACGTGAAGAGGAGTGGATGGATAGTCAAACAAGTTTCAAGGCGATACTTATGAGGCACAACGGTGAGTGGGAGTCCGAAGAAGAGATAGCACATGCAGATGGAAAGGATATGGAAGTAGAGAACTATCACGACATACAGACGGAGAATCAAACCACTCGAGACGGTGTCATGATCGAAACGTGTGCTGATGGTAAGACGAATTTCAAACTTTCTGAAGCGTTCAAGGAAAAGGCGTGGAAACCATGGAAACAATCATTAATCGTAAAACTAATGGGAAAGAAAGTGTCGGTTAGCAACATGAAAAAAAGGCTGGAAAGTATGTGGGCCAGGGTAGGGAGAATCGTGGTTACCGATATTGAGAATGACTATTTCCTCGTTAGATTTGAGAAGAAGGAGGACATGGAGTTTGCCTTATTAGCTGGGCCATGGACAATATCCGATCATTACTTAGCGCTCAGGGCATGGGAGCCCGATTTTCAAGCGACTGAGGCTTCTATCACCCATGTTACCGCCTGGGTAAGACTACCCAGCTTTCCAATTGAATATGTGAATACGCCATTGATTAAGAGTGTAGGGAACTGGTTGGGGAAGTTCATGAGGCTAGATGCCGCAACAACATCACTAGCCAGGGGAAAGTTCGCCAGAATTAGCGTGGAATTGGACCTTAGTCAACCCTTAAAAAGTGAATATTATTTAGACGGAAGGTACAAGCAGTTGGAGTATGAAGGCCTACATTTGATCAGCTTCAAATGTGGCAAATATGGTCACAATTCCCAAACATGTGTTGATGCTGCTCTCACAGAAACGAAGGTAGTGCAAGGAGCAGAGAACAAAGGGTAGGAAGACCTGAATGAAAAGAGTACGAGAAGTGGTGAGGATGTTGGTGCCAATTTTGGCCCGTGGATGGTAGTTACTTGGCCGCGGAGAGGAAGAGTGCAAGGTGGTAAGAGTGGCAGTCCTTCTGCAAGTAGACTGAAAGAGGTGCAGCCCGGAGGAACATTAGAACCAAAGATGTCAAATGGGGGTAGTCGAGAGGCTGGAAGGGATGAAGAGGCAGCTATGTACGAACAAACGAAGAGACATGATGAGGTAAGGAAACAAGTGATAGCTTCCCAGGGTGGAAGTGCAAAACAAAGAGGTGGGAAGGACAAAATCATAGTGGTGGAAACGGAAACCGAATTTAGGCTTCTGGAGGGGGGCAAAGAAGTCACTAATACCAACGTGCAAGGATATGATGGACGAATTCGTGCAATGGGAGAATGGCGTAAAACACCAAGGGTAAATGGGGTGGAGAGGGCTAAAGGCTCAAGTAGTGCTTTAAGCCCTTGGGAGGGAGGCAATACGCAGAGTCGACAAGCAACTCAGTCAAGGGCCCAGGATCCAACTTGTGAGGAGATGGACTAGATGCGGGCAAGAAGTGCACAGAGTGGGACGCATACCGCTAAGGAATCTAGACCCCCGGACCCAGAAATTATCAGGGCTGAGGTGGAGGCGTCGGAAGGAAAAGATGAGTATTCAAAGACTGACACGGTGATGAACAGGAGTATTATGTCGCAGGTGCACACTCATCCTGCAACGAACTCCACAGTTATTTAATGTCTCTGATCTTCTGGAATTGCAGGGGGGCGGCCAAGTCTAAATAAGGACGCACCCTCAAAATGTTGATAGAGAAGCATAACGTTTTCCTGGTTGCACTCATGGAAACCAGGACACACGACATAAACAGTTGCAAACTAATGAAAAAGATAAACTTTGATAAAGTCATTATCGAAGAAGCTTCTGGGTTTTCAGGTGGTATTTGGGTAATGTGGGACTCAAAAATAGCAAATGTGGAGATCATCAGTCAAGCTAACCAATATATCCACATGAAGATAGAAGTGGCAGGCATCAGAAGTTTCCTGTGTACGGCCATCTATGCCAATCTGCAGGAAACGATCAGACATATGATGTAGGAGGAAGTAAAGAATATTAGTCACTCGATTCGCGAGCCGTGGATAATGGCAGGTGATTTTAATGACATAAGGTGTTACTCAGAAAAAAGAGGAGGCTCGCACCCTGACCTCTCAAAATGCCAAAGATTCCAAGAGTTTCTCGACAGTTGTGAGGTGGAAGAGGTGACTTGCACAGGGGCAAAATTTACTTGGCAAGGGCCAAAGTGGAATCACCTAGACAGAGTATTCAAGAAACTTGACAGAATTTGTGCCAATCTGCAGTGGAGACTTGGGTTCGAAAATGCTTCAGCTCATGCACTTCCTAGAATAATGTCAGATCACAGCCTTCTCCTCCTAACAGTGAAAAACCGCATACAAGAATGGAGTGACAGACCGTTCAGGTTTATGGCGTCTTGGATGGAGCATCCAGGATTTGGTAAGCTTATGGATGACAAATGGAACATGGAGGCAAGGGTTAATTTAATGCTCGAGAATTTCATCCCTCATCTCAAAAGGTGGAATAGAGATATTTATGGAAATATCAACAAAAGGAAGAGCCAACTCACTAATAGAATTGCAAATATTCAAGCACAAAGGGCGCAGGAGGACTGTTCGAGATTGCAAGAAATAGAGGACCAATTGCATAAAGAGCTGAATTTGACATTGGACCACGAGGAGATTATGTGGTACCAGAAATCAAGACAAAAATGGATTGCAGATGGGGACAAAAATACCAGGTTCTACCACCTTAAGACAGTGACGAGGAGATGCAGCAATAAGATTACAAGGCTCAAAGGTAATTCGGATGTGTGGATTGAGGATCTGAGTGAGCTAAAAGATCATGTATGCAGGTTCTATAAAGAGCTTTTCACAGAGGAAGTGCAGAATCGGCGATGGCTTTCATCTAGCAACATGTGGCCAAGACTAGATCAGGGAGAGCTCATGGCGTTAGAGGCCCCTCCTAACGATCTAGAGATCTGGAGAAACATTTGCTCAATGGGAGCATACAAAGCTCCTGGCACCGATGGATACCCTGCCATTTTTTTCCAGAAACAATGGAATAAACTGAAGGCCCAAGTATGCGACGCAGTCAAGAGAATGTGGGCCCACCCAGAAGAGATCCGCGATATCAACTCAACGTTGCTAGTGCTCATTCCAAAGATCAAGAAGCCTGAAAGAGTTGCCCAGTTTCAGCCAATATCACTATGCTCAGTCCTATACAAACTCCTTTCCAAGACCGTCGTGTCAAGACTAAAGCGCGTAATGTAGAAGATTGTCTCCCCACACTAGGTCAGTTTTGTCCCTAACAGACAAATACAAGATAACATTACAATTGTGCATGAACTCATTCACTCCATGAACAAGATGAGAAGACGTACGGCATACATGGCAATCAAAATTGATCTTGTCAAAGCATACGACAGAGTCAGCTGGCAATTTATGCGCAGAACCTTAGAAGAAATTCACATCCCAGAAGCTTTAATAAGAGTAATAATGCAATGTTTGACAACAAGCCGGATTAACGTCATGTGGAATGGGGGGAAAACTAGCAACTTTGAACTGTCTAGAGGCTTACGACAAGGGGACCCCCTCTCTCCATATATGTTCGTACTGGCAATGGAAAAATTATCACATATAATCATAACAGCAGTTAATGGCGGATTATGGAAACCCATGAGGCCTGGGAAGGGCGGACCAAAGATCTCGCATTTAGTATTCGTCGATGACTTGATGGTGTATATGGAAGCGAAAGAGGACCAGATACATACTCTTATGCAATGTATGAAGCTCTATGAGGACATGTCGGGGGAAAACTCAGTGTTGAAAAGACCTGTGTATATTTCTCTAAAAACACCGGGGCTGAAGTTATGGATAAGATAACCCAAGTAAGCGGATTCAAACGTGTTAAGAACATGGGGCGGTACCTTGGGGCAATGATGCAACATGGGAGGGTCTCAAAAAATTTATACACAGGGATTATTGAGAAGGTTCGTGACAAACTAAATAACTGGACTCAACTAACTCTATCTCAAGCAGGGCGCATAACACTATCTCAATCAGTTTTGGCAGCAATACCTTTCTTCCAGATGCAAAGTTATAAACTGCCCACGGCAGTTTGCCAAAAGATTGAGAAAATGCAATGGGACTTTATCTGGGGCGATACGGAGACTCAGAGGAAGCACCATTCCATCAGTTGGGAGATTATCACTTCCCCAAAGGCCGAAGGGGGCTTAGGTCTAAAACGTTTGGAGGTCATGAATGATTTTTTCTTAGCCAAGAAAGCCTGGAGGTTGTACTCTGAGCTGCATTAGCTTTGGGTGCAAGTATTAGAAGCCAAATACAAGTCTGGGAGAAGGGCTGAGGCTTGGTTTGTGGATCGAAGGGGTGATTCTCGTCTCTGGAAAAATCTATGCAGAATGTAGCACGTACTAGAGGATAGGCTTGTTTGGGAGGTGGGGGATGGTAGAGAAGCTCGTTTTTGGAAAGATAAATAGTTGACAACCTCCAGTACGCTGGAGGAATTGGTGCCTGATGAGTATCTAGCTACCAATGAGAACATTAAGGTGTCTGAAATGGTCACCCTTGCTGGTGAATGGAACTTCCAAATGATTTGCAATTGGCTTCCAAATAACATTGTGGACATGTTTCATAGTTTTCTCTCACCATCCCCGGCGGAGGGCCCTGACAGGAGAATGTGGAGCCTCCCTGACTCCAATTCAGCCACCGTTAGAGCTATATACAAGAGCCTTTCACATCAAGGTGGTGCGGACGAAACTGCTCAAAGACCGTAGAAGAGACTCTGGAAGTGGAAGGGCCCGCAGAAAGTAAAATTTTTTGCATGGAAGCTGATACACCAATGACTACTCACAAAGTGTAGAATTGCTGGTTGGAGTAGGGGTAACGGATTATGCCCTTGCTACAAGAGGGACCCTGAATCCTTAATGCATGCATTAAGGGACTGCTTGTTTGCAAAGGGAATATGGGAGAAGCTTGTGCCCAGTACATTGAGCCGGGAGTTTTTCACCCAAGATGAAAGGTAGTGGCCAGTAACAAATTTGGGGGAGGCTGATAATTATGGTGCTATGGAAAAGTGGCAAATGATGTATCTATTAACATGTTGGAAAATATGGAGCTGGAGGAACAAAATGAATCAGGGGGAAGAGGTACCTCCACTAGAGACGAAATTGGAGATCATTAGTAGACTGACCCAGGATGTGGAGGAGGTGGAATGGATTATAGGGCCACGACTAAAGTTGGCGCCTGGCAGCTTAACATAGCCTGGCAATTCCCTGATGAGGGGTATATAAAGATAAATACGGATGGGGCAGCAAGAGGTAATCCTGGGCCTGCATCTTGCGGGGTGGTGATTAGGAATTCGCAAGGCCGGTGGATGGGTGGATGCGCGGTTAGATTGGGGACATGTTCAACATTCATAGTTGAACTTTAGGGAATCTTGCATGGACTAGAAACAACTTGGAATACCGGGTACAGGAAAATTATACTGGAAAGTGATTCATTGGCAGCAATTACTGGGCTCACCAGAGGGGGTAGAGCAGTCCGTGAGATGCGTCTATTATCTCGTATATGGACATGGATAAACAGAGAATGGGAGGTGCAACTACAACACACTTATAGAGAAGGAAATATGTGTGCAGATTGGATGGCCAACTACATCCTTGACCCAGAAATTCAAGCAGACAGGATCTTTTTTGAGGAACCACCAGTAGGAATTCTTTTGCTTTATCAGGCAGATTTTGCGACAGTCAATAGAGAGCGCACTATGGTCTTTCCTTGTTAGTAGTTTAGTTTGGTTATGTTTGTTTATTTTTGTTTGTTAGGTGTTTAGCCTTTGGCTTTTACCAAAAAACAATGTCGATTTTATGTTTCGTATATGTTATAGACTAAATATTATTAGGGGTCGCTTAATTAAATTCAGTAAAAATTTTGGACTGTTTAATAGAGCTGATAAAATAGGTCCAACTGACAAAAATATCGATTTGGCTTTCCTTCTATGCCCCTTACTATCCTTTTCCCTCTTTTTTTTGTATCGTTAGATTAAGATCTCAATGATCCAGATTTATCATATGATTAAAATATTATTATAAGAGAAAAGGAGGGGAAATGATGGTAAAAAGAGATGATAAATCTGGATCATTGACATCTTAATCCAATAGTGTAAAAAGGAAAAGGAAAGAAAAAGATGGTAAGAGGTATAGGAGGAAAGCCAAGTCCAAAAAATATACGCGGCATTGGATAGATAAAGGTTAGGCTCATTTTAAAGCAAGTCTATTCACCCTAGAGTCGAGAAATCGGGTTTACTTGTTTAAACCCTAACCCTTTAAGGGCCGAGTTTGTAAATTGGAGCTTTTAAAAGAAGTTGACTCTATTGGGCCGAGGGCTTAAAAGGGCCGGCCTATAAGACCTCTTAATTTTATTTTATTTTTTTGGTTTTATTAACTTGACTTGTCTAGGTAACCGAGATCGAGAGTGTCTGAGGTGAGTGACCAGACCTTTTGTAATACCCGAATAATTATTTATCTGGAATATCATATTGACAAATAATACCTATTAGAAATAGGTGAATTTGTGGTCTCAAAACTAGTGTAATAATTACCTTATTTCCTAAGGTAATTTCTCATGAAATTAGGAGGAATAAAGAGCTAAAAATCCCTAAGTGAATTTGTGGGTTATAAAATACCCTGAGAACATTATGATAAATCCTTAGAGGCAACTAAATATTTATTAAAAATTAGAAAGTATGTTGTCTCTAATTTAGGTAATTTATGAGATTATTTTCCTTGGGAAATAATGAGGCAAAATTAAATATCATTTTGGGGAACATAAATTGCCCCATGATTTTTAATATTATGCATGATGCATAAATTTGAAAAACCGGAGCAAATCACCAAGAGGGGGGTGAATTAGGGATTTAAAAAAATTCTTTCGCTCAATTCTGGAAAATGAACACTGAAGCAAAGTAGTGCAGAGAAAGGGAAGAGAGAACAAGACACAGCAAGATTTATACTGGTTCGGTCTAACTCCTTGACCTACGTCCAGTCCCCAAACTCTCTGGGATTTTCACTATCACTCACAATCAGTTACACACTCTGTACTCGAAAGTTATCCTCTCACTAGGATACACTTCCCCTTACAAGTTATACACTGATATTCCCAATCTCTAAGTCACCTGACTTGAGATTCTTATAACAGGTTACCTAAAACAAAAACAAACTCTCTCTAAGAGTAGATTTTGATAAACACTGAAACTCTAATCTCTCAAGATAATTTACAGAAGAAAGAATACAGAAATTTGAATATTGTTCACAGTAAGTTCTTGTATATTGTCTGACTCTTCTTCTTCGAATCTGAGTCATATTTATAGCAGTTGAAGCTTATTTGAAATGAAGAACATGACTGTTGGAAGAGCACTACGAATTTGGCTGTTAAAGCTCCACTTCCAGCAACTAGCTATTGAGAATCCACTCACAATGTTCTTGATGGATGGATTATACTTTTGTCTAAACTGGTGTAGACATTCTTGTAATGTGGGACATAATTAATATGAAGATAATGTTGATGTCCCTATGTAGAATGGGCTGTACTCAAAGATGTAATAATTTAATCCAAGTTGAAGCACTTTATAAGACAGCATATTCTCTCTCTCTTGCTTTACAGCCCATTGTCTGAATCTTCACTGTTTCCTTCACAAAATCATCTGAAACTTGCTAATCAAACTGGTTAAAAGATGTTAGGAATAGTAGCAATTAAAGATACGAAGTATAAGAATCATTCAAATGATTTTCGCAAGTTTGCGCCATCTGGTTTTACAAATCTGTGTGTCACAAACTCGAGTTTACAAACTTAGACTCGAGTTTGGAGCTCATCCAGAGAGCATCTTGTTTTGAAAAGCTTACTAAACTCGAGTTGATAAGTGACTGACTCGAGTTTGGTTCTTACAGAGAGGAAAAATCGCGAGTTGCTCTTGGATGATGTTTTGAACACAGTGCTAAACTCGAGTCATTTAGTGACTGACTCGAGTTTGAAGCTTTTATGAAAAGCTTGAGTTTAAGTTCAGAGCTTCAAAACTGAAGTTTAGTAAATGCAACTGGAGTTTACAAAACTTGAAATGTTACTTAGCTCTCTGTTTATGCCAAACTCGAGTCTACACAATCCAGACTCGAGTTTCCAGTGAAAACTGAAAACATGAAGGCTATTGCATTTGGTAAACTGGAGTTTGGAAAATTTGATAAAACTTTAAAGCTTCTGTTTGATCTCAAACTCGAGTTTCCAAATCATAGACTCGAGTTTACAAGTCTTTAAAACTTTTAGCACTTAAACTTTCATGTAAACTGGAGTTTAGAAAAACTGAGAGTAGAGTTTGAAAAACAGGCTGTAACTCGAGTATCTCTTATTATGCCAAACTCGAGTCTACAAAACCCAGACTCGAGTTTACAAGTCTTCAGTCATAAACTCTATTATAAACTAGAGTTTCTCATAATCAAAGGTGGAGTTTGGAAACAGGTTGAAATTCGAGTGTCACTGCCTTTGATCTAGACTCGAGTTTACAACTCTTAGAAATTTTGATTGCTCTCTGTAACTCTTCAAACTCGAGTTTGCCTATGCAAACTGAAGTTTGACCATCTTTGTAAAATTTGAGCTTCTGTCTGTCAAATCCAAACTCGAGTTTCTATACCAAAACTCGAGTTTGCCTTAAACAAAAAGTTTTACAACTTTCAAAGACAAACTTCAAATTAAGTTTACAAATGTTAGTTATCATCAAAACACCTAGAGAATTAACAAAATTTTCAATGTCAGTAAAATAGTTGTGAGAAAATAATTAATCCTAATTAAGAAAATTGTCAACAATTAGTAAGTGATTAAATAAGTAATTAATTGCTGATTGTTTAAACATGAATAAAGGGGGATATCCAAAGTTAATTATATGAAACCCCTAATTTGATATTAATGACCAATGGAGGATCAAGATTAGCATAAAGAGTGTTGCTAATTAATTTAGCATAATTAAGAAGTATATAAAGTGGATTACAATTAATCCCTTAAGCTTACAAGATTACTAATCTTGTGATTAAAACTCTAATTAAACTTGTTAATCAACTTGGGAAAAATAAACATTAAGTAATGGCTAGGATTGAATTTCATAAAGTAAGATCAAAGGCCTACAATAATTCTAACAATTTTTAAATGCCTAAATCCTTGTAATTAAGTAAGGACCAATGAGATAGTTTTTTGGAATTTTAGAAGATTATTAAAATATAATATGAAATTAAAATTTAAAAAAAAGAAAAAAAAGAAGAAGGGAGAAAAACCGAAATTTAGGTGTGAAAGAGGTTAAGGATTTTTCCAATAATATCATGATATTTTGTGATAATATAATAATATAAATAAGATATTTTGTAGAGGAGTTTATAGGATAAAAGAGAACCGATAGAAAATAAATCCTATCTCAAAATATGTGAACTAAGTATCTAACATAAGGACTTATTATAAATAAGTATATTTTTATCCCGTAGTGGGCTATCTCCGAAGTCATTTCCGTAACCGGCGGAATGATTATGAGATAAGACGAAAAAGATATTTTGGGAAAAAGGGCAAATAGTATAAATGAGAACCAATGGAAATTAAATCATAACTCAAAAACCATGAACTAAGTTTCTAAGACCAAGACATATTACGGACGGGTGAATTTTTATCCAAAAGTTGGTGTTGGCAGAAGTCATTTCCGTATCCGATGGCGTTTGTTCGGAAATGTTTGGCAGGCAACGAAATGTCCTGAATGGGATCAAAAATTCAGTTAACCCAAGTATCTTGAAAGGGGAAGAAGAGATCTTCGGGGCTATGTTCCCGGAATTTTGAGGTTTCCCAAGATTACACAATTAGGACACCAAACATGGAACTTTATCGGGTAAAACCATAAAGCAAGAGTTGCTGACACATGATGACATCATCTTTGTTGACTTTCAGGGACATTTTTATTTAGGTGTAAGGCCGGGATTGAGTCTTCCAAAATATCCTAGATCCAATGGTTAGAATCTGAGTAGGGAAAGTTCAAAGAAATTACCAAAATGCCATAGCTTTAGAGAAAGTTCAAATAAATAGCCTTCCATTCTCTTTCATTTTCCTCACCAATTCCTCTTGCAATTTTGAAATTCTAGAGTAGAGAAGGAAGGAAGAGCTCTAGAGAAAGTTATAGCAGAGTCCTAGGTAAATTCTTCGGTCCTTAGTCTTAAGTACTAGTTTCGTTCGGTAGTTATAGTAGAAATGCTAGTTTGATCTTTAGTCTTCCAATATGTTGTTGATATTATGTTTATGTTTAAATATGGTATTTATTTTGAAAATATGATGGAGGAAGAGATATGGCAAGATTTTGGAAGATTAGAGTTAAAGTAACAAAGTTCTGGCGAAATTTCGCTGATTAGCGAAGTCAGGGGAAAATAGGCATTTTTTACTAAAATGTCCGTTATGATGTTTATGAGTTAATAGATCTTGTATTACCCTCTAAGAATATCCGGGAGGTTTGGAGTTGGGTTAAAAAGGTCGAACGATTGGCCATTACACAATGAAAGATACCAGCCGTCAAACGTACCAAATATCGTCAACAAAGGTACGGACGCGTACTATAACTTTAACTCTTATGCTGCTTGTATGCTTTATATGTGATGTGATGTTTCATATAGTCATGGACAAGACTGGGTCTTGGGTCATGAACTGTGGCTAAGACTGGGTCTTAGGTCACCATTTGAAATACATTCAGCTTTTATTTGAAACGGGTTACAGTCTTGGTAATGCCGTATGGATGTTTTCCTAGTGCTGAGGACACGCTTCAGGGCATGGCACTGGTTTATGTGCAAACTATGTGGACCTTACCTGGGCTGTGTGCTATGTAGAGATATTGTTGAGATATAAATTGATACATGTGCTATGTGCTATGTATAGTTATATGCTGAAATGTAACTGAATATCTATCATGCATACTGTTATACTTGAGCATAAGGTTAACCGTTACCTGAGGTCCAATGGGCATTGGACCTCAGCCTTAATGAATAGTTCAGGAAAGAAACAGGGATAGAGAAGGTACCGGTAAATGGAGCCGTGAGAAGACACTAATGGATGGAGCTGGGAAGAGACACCGGTCAAAGCCAATGCCGGAAGAGCGTCCTCAGAGTATTCATTCTAGCATGATTTAACGAGGTTATTTCAAACAGTTTGGTGCCGAAGGCAGAGCTAGTTTATGTGGATCAGTCAATAAGTCGCCGTGAACTCGGTCAGACTCCCATAATAGACACCTACCTGGCCAAATTGTTTGATTAACTGAGTTAGGTTCAATGCCCCAAGTCTAGTTACGGCTTGGTTGAAGATTGTATGATTACTATGTAAGTATTGTAATTATATAAAGCTCTGTAATTGTATCACATAAATATTCCTTCGGGAAATTTGTAATATACCAGCTTATGTCAGGGCATCAGCATATGTCTGGGCATTTTATATCAGATACTCATTATCCGAATATTAGCGCACGCTATTCGTTTCCGCATTACTCTAAACTGTAGCACCTCAAACTTTGTTGATTTTCTTAAAACTAAGTGTCGACCGACACGATTTTCAAGCATGGAATTTGAGGTGTTACATCTTTTAATTTATATGTATTTTGTATTTATTATAGAATTATTTATCCATTTAATTACAAATACATCATAACTATACTTTGCTTTTATGATTTGATTTATCATTTGTTCCAAATAAAGATTATGGATGTATTCATGACATAGGAAAAGATATTTTTGATATTCTTACCGATAAAGCAAAGCCTGCTGTACCCAAAGTAGTGAAGCACAATAAAATGTCTTTGAAATTGATGATAGTGGTAAAGAAGATGAAAATGATAGTCATCATACTCACGTTGCTTAGTGGTAAGCTTGTTATGTTGTATGAGTTACTTGTAGACAATAATTTACTCTTGATTATAAATTAGTGACTGCGTTTAATTATTATATTAAGTGTATTGAGTAGACATTAGTGTTGACAATATTTATTTGATAAATTAGAACTTTAATTATTGTATTTTACAAATTATATTTCTTTGAAAAAAAACAAGAAAAATAGTTTTAATTCATGAAAATGTCTTCCAGCCTTAGCCTTCATATTCTCGAGTTAGGCCTTGAAAAATAGTTTTAATTCATGAAAATAGTTTTAATTCTGATTCCCACATCAAATTCACCCACAATCGCTTTTTCCCAAGATCATGGTAAGTTAGACCCCACATTGGCATGAATTAGGTAAAGGAAGAGGGGTCATTTTTTTAGTTGGTGGTTATTCTGGTGCTTTCATTTTAAATGTTAATAGGCATCATTTTTACTTTCATTTTAAATGTTAATATATATTTTTGCACCTTGAAAAATTATATAGCATTTAGCATATTTTAGGTAAAAGTTTAGGAGTATTTTTAAGCCGTCACCATTTTGGATAAAAGTAATCGGTACTTTCATAACATTAGCATGGGCCCCACAAAAAGTAATGGCTATTGAGTTATTTTAACAGTTGTATCATTTTTGCTTTCATCTTGAATCTTCATGAGTACTTTATACCGCTTTTGAAAAATATATAGTATTGGATGTACTTTATCTAAAAGTTTATAGATATTTTTGCACATTTACCTAATAAAAAACTCTATTTTAAATACGATCATACTATTATAATCCTAATAATTTTATGTGCATACCAAAGTATTAAGCAAAAATCAAACAAATTCTTGTTATATCATATATAGTTTGTGACGCCCAGCCTTGGGGCGCCTCTTTTTATCATAGTTATCACGCACAGGCATCAAAATCATTTGGACGACTTAATTGCGGAATAAAATTTTTTGAAAATAACTTAGTTTAAAAACATGAGGATAAATTTTTCACGATTCGAATCTATTATATAGTTGGATATTAATCCAGTAATCCAAAAATAGACGAATGATAAATGATATAGTTCAATCTAACTACTCATATTTTTCCATAAAGTTCCATTAAATATCAAGTCAGCTTCTTCCAAAAAGTTACTTCTGCTATAATCCTTACAGCTACGTCTTTCCTCTTGATCCCAATCTAATAAGATAATAGTTACCCATCTCAAGCTTGAGTCCTTAATTTCGTCCGAAGTTGTTGGGATCAGAAAGTGTCAAGGTATGCCTATAAACGTTTATCATTGCCGTTAGTCACTTTTGGCGTTGCAAAGTGTAACACCCTAAATTCCATATTTGAAATCGTGCCAATTGACACTTAGTTTTAGGAACAGAGTTTGAGGTGCTACAGCTTCGAGTAATGCAAAAATGGATAGCATGCACTAACATTTGGACAATGAGTATCTGATATAAATGCCCAGACATATGTTGATGCCCCGACATAAGCTGGTATAATAAAAATTTCCCGAAGGAAGATTTATGTGATACAATATACAGAGATTTAAATACATCTCTCTGATAAACCAAGTCTTTAAACTAGACCTATGGCTTAGAACTCAACGCAGTTAGACAACCATATTGGCCAGATCGGTGTTTACTCTAATGGGAGTTTCCCCGTCTTTCACGGTGACTTATGACAACCCACCAACAAACCCTTTCTTAGTTTAAGCACCAATTGGTTTGAACTAACCTTATCGGATTCATGCCAGAAACCAGGCCCTAGTAACCTTCTTCAGGCTCTCGTCTTCGACCGCTGCCTCTTCATGGCTCTATCCACTTCGCTTTCCTAAGTCCATATTTCCTTCCCTGAACCTTTAGTCAAGGTTGAGATTCAATACCCATTGAATCTCAGGTAACAGTTAACCTCATGCTCAAGTAATAACAATATATATGACAGATATTCAATACATACATCCTAAGAGATATTCTTGCAACTAATTACCTTTTTACCCTTGGTGCATTTAATATTACAATTTTACCCTTTCATTTCCTTAAAAACGAAATGCTGGATTTTTTAGGCAGATTTTTCAATAACTTTGAAAAATCATAACTAATTGTACAAAAATCAAAATGATGTGAAATCAATGCCAAAATTTCCCTCAACAAGTCTATTTTTAGGGAAAAATAACGGATTTCACTCGAAATAACCATATCATTCCTAGTTTTAGTTTCTTTTAGTGCTTAAAGCTTCTTACTTATAACTATTATTGGCTAATGTAATTACAAGAAGTCTTAACCTTAATCTTATTGAAAATATCTCAAAAAATCACTTGGTTCCCCTTGCTCCACATGCTAGCCGAAATTATTGAGTTTTGGGGCATCAATAATTAGCTGTAATCATGTGCTTAGTCTCCTTCTTTATTGTTAATATCTTATGTTAATTGATTTGCTAATTAATCCAAGTTATTAAAGCATTATTAGCAATTTAATCTTCATCAATTAATTGATAAGCGGTAAATCTACCATGTTTTTAAGGCCCAAATTGAGCTAAACTTGATCTAACATAATTAAAAAGCTTAGGAATAATAAGTAAAAAACATGGATTCGATGTCAGACATGCCCTCACAAGTATTCTCGTGTGTTTTGCAGGTTTTTATTCACAAGAGAAGCCAAATTGAAGAGCTAAAGAAAGGCAAAAAGAGAAGCCACGAAGGAAGCCAAGTTGGCGTCCAAAGCGCCAACTATTTGGGCTACTTTTGGAGTTGGCGCCCAGGGCGCCAACTCTCGTCCTGGAATTTTAAAGTTGGCGTTCGGGGCGCCAATTAGTGCAAAGTTGGCGCCCAGGGCGCCAACTCTCTGTCTTGTGAAAAGAGTTTGGCGCCCAAGACGCCAAAAGTGGCGCCCAGGGCGCCAGAATTACGAAAATCTGATTTTTCTTATTTTAGGGCCCGAAAAAGGAAAGAAATTTATATTCTTTAATATTTTTGAAGTCCAAGGGGCCCTAGAAGATAAAAAGAAGAAACCCTAGCAAAGAAAGAGACCTTCTTAAACCTAGAGCGCAAGAAACAACCCTACGGCATTGGAGAAAGAGGATCAAAGCTTCACCGTGGAGATCAACCTTCCTCAATCATCGAAGACTTATTCTATTTTCATCTTTTCTTCTTTGTTTTCTTAATCTAGCCATGCTTGGCTAATTTCCTTTTTGTAGTTAGGGCTAGGATGAACCCTATGCAAGTTTATCGTATTTGCTTGAATTCTTGATTGAATCTTGATTTCCCTTATTGAATGAATTATCTTTACTTAATGCTTTCTTGGAGATTGATCACCTTTAAGATTGTTCTTAGGTTGATGTATGACAATAGAGATGTTGGTGCATCTAACTACAACTTGTTAATTCATTATAGAATTGCATAACCTAGACGTAGGCTTACGAATTTATGCGATCACTGGATTCTGGTTCAAGATATGATCTTTCTAGACAATACTAAGACATTAGGTTGTTTTTTAAGATAAAATAGACTAAGGTAGCATCAAGACATTGGGACTTAGTCTATCCTTAGAGAATCGATCGTCGATTTGGGAATCATAATCAATTGAGGTTTCAAACCAAACACTTAAATGAGCATAGGGAGATTCTAAACCTTAGCTGCGTTTTTCTTGATTGTTTATCTCTCTTAACCATCGTTCTTGAGACCCTTGCTTTTAGTTTATTGTTTTCTTTGAATTCTTGAAATTCTTGATTGGTCACAATTCATCCCTTTTACGCAATTTACCCAACTAAAGCGAATATAGCGAATTAGTGATTGAATACTATTCCTTGTGAGACGATACTTTCTCACCACTTTATTACTTGTAACGACCGGTGCACTTGCCGAAGTCGCCCTTATCATTAATCCCTTCATTTTTTTTGAAAATAACAACCCATTATTCATGATGATTTAATTATCCCTAATTATGTTGCAATTAATCTCCAGTTAATGCAAGCTTAGGTGCCTTATAGTCTTTGCTAATTGTTTTAATTTAATTAAGTGCTTCCATTGCTCACTTTATGGACAAAATTGGCCCAAAATTAAAATCAATATATTAAAATTCCTCGAAACCCATATTCACCTTCATTTAATATTAATCATTCATCAAAATAAAGATTTATGATGAATATAAATTTTAGGTATTACATTTCTCTCCCGTTAAATAAAATTTCGTCCTCAAAATTTACTACACACTAATTACACTATGAGCCATAAACTCCGGATATTTCTTCTTCATATCCTCCTCTGTTTCCCAAGTCGCCTCCCTAGAAGATAACCCCTTCCAAACCACTTTCACAAATGGAATATTTCTATGTCTGAGCTGTTTCTCTTGATAATCAAGAATTCGCTCCGGCTCGACCACGAAAGTATTGTCATGTCGTATTTTGACTTCTTCATACTCAATGACATGTTTGGGGTCCGGTTGATATTTCTTTAATTGAGAAACATGGAATACATCATGAAGATTGCTAAGGTTTGGGGGTAAGGCCATATGGTAAGCAACCGGTCCACGCTTGGCCAGTATTTTAAACGGCCCTATATAACGAGGGCTTAGGTTTTGCCTTTTTAGTGTTCTATTTATTGGCAATATCTTTAAAAACACATGATCTCCGACTTCAAATTCCAGAGGTCTTCTCCTTTTATTAGCATAGCTCTTTTGTCTGCTATGTGCTACCAGAAGTCTCCTCTTAATCAAAGCAATTTGTTCGGAGGTCTACTCAACTATATATGATTTGAGTAGCTGTCTCAGACAATTATGTCCAGCATATAGGTCACTGACACTTTCTTCCATACAACGCTTCAAATGGAGCCATTCGCTCCAGGTCATAGTCCTTTAGATACTCCATCCAGTGACGTTGTCTCATATTGAGTTCTTTCTTATCAAACAGATACTTGAGACTCTTATGGTCGTAGTACAATTCTACAGTAGTACCATATAGGTAATGCCTCCATATCTTCAAAGCAAACACGATAGCCGCAAGCTCTAAATCATGTGTATGATTGTTCAACTCATGAGGCTTCAACTGCTGAGAGGCGTAAGCCACCACTTTGCCCTGTTGCATAAGGACACACCCCAATCTTATCTACTGGCATCACTATAGACTATATAAGTCTCACCCGGATCTGGGATAATCAATACCGGTGTTGTAGTAAACCTCTCCCTTAGTTGCTCGAAGCTCTTCTTACAAAAATCATCACATATAAATGCTTGATTTTTCCTTGTGAGCTTTGTCAATGGTAGGGTATGACGCGAGAAATTCTGTATAAATCTGTTGTAATATCCTGCCAAACCTAGAAAAACTACGTATCTCCATAATTGTCTCCAGCCTCTTCCAGTCCAGAACTACTTCTACTTGTTGAGATCAACAACAACCTCGTTGTGTGATATAACATGGCCCAGAAATTTCACTTATGATAGCCAAAACTCACATTTGCTTAGCTTAGTAAAGAGTTGCTTTTCCCTTAGTACACCCAGTACTAGTCACAGATGTTCTTCATGTTCCTCTCTACTCTTTTAATAGATTAGGATATCGTCAATAAATTTATCTAGGTGTTGACGGAAGATTCGGTTTATTAAACCAAAAGGCATCACCATGAGTTTGTAATGTCCATATCTGATCCTAAAGGCCATCTTCAAAACACCCATCGCCTTTACTCGCAGCTGATGGTATCCTGAGCGTAGATCAATCCTCAAAAATACGCAAGAACCAGATAATTGATCAAGTAGATCATCTATCCTGGGGAGTGGATATTTGTTCTTAACGGTCACCTTGTTCAACTCTCGGTAATCGATACAAAGCCATGAACTCCTGTCCTTCTTCTTTACAAACAATACTGGAGCTCCCACAGTGACATGCTGGGTTGAATAAACCCTTTCTCTAGTAATTCCTTAAGTTGTTTCTTCAGCTCTTGCATCTTGTTAATAGCCATACGATACGACACCTTTGATATTGATCCTGCACCCGACATCAATTCGATAGTGAATTCAACTTCTCTTTCTAGAGGTAACTCAATGAGATCCTCTGGAAATATATCAGGGACTTCATTCACAACTGAGATGTCTTCAAGCAAAGGTTCAACTTCTACCTTGATTGAGAAGAATAGCATATACCCTTGGCATCCATGGCTTAAACACCTTTAGCTTCCACAGCAATAAGGAGATTTAAACTTACCTCTGCCTTGTCACCTTTCTGTGAAGGAGGGAATGTTATTGTCTTATTACCGCAATCGATCATCGCCTTATTGGTCGTCAGCCAATCTAGACCCAAAATAACATTGATGTCATAAAGCGGTAATTGCATAAGGTCTATAATAGATTCTTATCCATCCACACTCACAAAGACAGTTTAAATATGCGTTTAAAGCTAAAAATTTTACGCCAAATGGGGTAGCAACTATCAAATCATATGGTAATCTATGGGCAAGCATTTCTAATCGTTTTGCACAATCATAAGCAATAAATAAGTGACTAGTACCCAAATCATACAATGCCTCAAGTAGATTCCCATTAAGAGAGATAGTACCTTAAACCAGTTCAAGAGACTTTATGGCTTCTTCATTTGTAAGCGCAAAGACCCTACCTGGGTTTTACAGCCTTGTCTCCACAGTCTTTTGAGGACATTCACTTCTATAGTGCCCCGGCTTCTGACATTTGAAGCATATCTATTTCCCATCACAGTTAGCGCTTGGATGGTACCTCTCACATTTCGTACAGGCTTGGGACCCAGGTACTCTAGTATAGCTCTATTGCCCAGACTGGACTGGTCTCTTACTTCCACCTCAAGAATTGTTCCCAAATGCCTTCATCTTATGTAAGGAATTTTCGCGACTTAACCCGCCATGGTTTACACTACTGTTGTTATAGTTTCTAGAGTTGGGCAATTCCCGCAAATTGCGTTCAATCAATCGGCATGACTCCACCACTTGATTTAACTCTTGAAACTCTTAGGACATAAGCCTTTCCCTTATCTTGTACTTCAGCCCATCTATCATCATATGCGCCTTCCATGTCTCGTCGTCGTGACGCTTTAAGTATGATGAATACCAAGATAAACTGGTAAAACGGGCAAAGTAATAATCGAATGACTTATCATGGCCTTGTTGAATGTGATGAATTCCTTCTCCTTGGCCACTTGCATTGTGTGAGGGAAATATTGCTCGTTGAATTTCTTCATAAAATTATCCCAAGTAACAGGAACATAGCGTGCTCGTAACATTACTGCAATGCTCCTCCATCCACCACCTATTTGCATCTCCTTCCAGCTTATAGATTGATAATTGATCTTTTCGATCCTCTAGACATTCCAAGACCTCGAAGATCTTGTTCAGCCTCATTAGCCAATCCTCAACTAAGTCGGACTTACCACGGAAAGCTGGTGGCTTCAGTTTACAAAATTGGGTGACCTAATACTGTGTTGTTTCAACCACTCTGTTGGGTTGAGGCAACACTTTCAGTGCTCTATCATTTTGAGGATGTGTCACATATCTTTCTGACTCCTTTGCTCATCTCCTTCCTCAGCTTCACACTGTTCAGCATCTGCTTGTTGTTCAGCTTTAGCTTGCTAACCTTCTATCCGCTATGCTTCAGCGTGTTGCCTTTCAGTTCTTCTTTTGTGCATGTCAACATGGAGTTCATTGATGAAATCCCTATGCTCTTGCAACATACCCAAGACTTGCTATAAAGGATCCTGGGTAGGTTAATCCGGACCTTGTACCGGCACCTATGTCGTTCAAGCTTGTCTGCCTCTTCCTCTCCCTCTCCCTCTCCCTCTCCCTCTTCCCCTTCCTCTAGGGGCTCCTGGTCCTCTAAGATTTGCCATTCTCAATTTTCTAAAATTCATTAAGAATAACAATTATAGATATTAGGGAGATGTAGTGGTAAGAGATAACATATTCATATTCATATCATCAACAAACTAAAACATTCTTTAGTACTTGCTAACCTAGTTAGATGAATATGTTACATACCCTTTTCTATAACAGGTATTTTACAACTTCTTAAGGCTTTTAGAGAAGTACCCTTAAGTCTTCTACAAATAACTATACTATAGTGCTATGCTATAAGTCGTTCTAAACTAAGTCTGCTCGTCTTTGCTAATACTGCTTCTACTCCTTCTTTAGGTCCTGTGGGCTACAAACCATTTGAGCCGACGTAGGAAAACACGAAAGCTGGTGATGGCTCCTTTTCCTAATAGCTCATTTGACCTCTCCAACCAGTAGCGGGTTCAAGGAAAATGGTGGAGTATCGATCTTGCCCAATCATCACAAGGGTAGGGAGGAATTTGGTATAGCTCCCTTAGGTCATAGGTGGTTCTTATGTGCTCTAAATATTGGTAGTACTCCTCGTCTACTGTTGCTGTAATTTGTGCACCAATCTATAATCAGTGCCTAGGACAGTTACTAGCAGCTCGTTATGGTCCAGTAAGTAATCTAAGAAGGCAGGTTCAAGATGATAGTTAGTGTGAGACTCACTATCTCAAGTTTTCTTGATTTGCGAACTGGGGGTCGTCGAAGTTATCTCTAACGGACGATTGTCCTGATGGATCAGGCTTTTCTGGCTCCGGCAAAGGCTGTCCTTTATATGGGGGTATGCCGTTGAGAGGTTATGGGTTGTAAATTGGTTCGGCAGGGTATTCTGGTCCGGGATGATATTCGGGCTCAGGAGGGTACATAGGTGTAATGAATTCGAACCCTGCTAGTTCAGGTATTACCAACCTACTCGCTATACATCTTCTCATTCCACAAAAGTGTATGTATGAGGATCTATCTTCATCCCTCTTAACTGTATAACCATTCCTTATGGTTTGAAACCCAACACAGTTAATCATACACATTGGCCAGATCGTTGTTCAGTCTAATGGGAGTCTCCCCGTCTTTCACGTTGACTTGTGACAACCCACCGACAAACATTTTCTTAGTTTAAGTACCAATTGGTTTGATGTAACTTTATTAGATTCATGCCAGAACCTATGCTCTGATATAAAAAATTGTAACACCCCTAATCCATACTACTTATAATGTATATAAACATATTGTATATATGAATATCATTAATGTGGAGCAATAGAGCATATGTGTCGGGTGACTACTGATACATATTCATGGCTATAAATGTAAACTAATATCTGGTTGGTACAATTACGGTACAATAATCTTGGTATTTACATAATGAATATAGTCTAAAATAAAAATTCCAACAGAGTCTTCACGTATGCCTCTTACCTTTTATACCAGCATCTTCTGATCTTCCAGATCTTGAAGCTAGGGTCAAGTCTGGATTCAAAAGCCATTGAATCTCAGGGAACAGTTAACCTCATGCTCAAGTAATAACAATATATATGACATATATTCATTAAATTTAGTGAACAAGACACAACACAAAGCAGATGCATGTCAAAACCACCATACATAGCACACATCACATGTAGGTTGACAATGTTTACACATAACCAATGCCATGAAATCCACATGTCCTCAGTGCTAGGAAAACATACAAGCGGTATTATCAAGACTATAATCCGCGTCAAGCTGAACAAAGAAAGCATATGAGATAAATGTTTGATTCAGAATATAAGCATTTCGACAGTGCAAGCTCTCATCATTTTCTCCTGTGTTGAATGTGCCTCTACTTATAGACAACTGATATTGATCCGTTAAAGCATTGGTCCATTCTAGAATATTATCGTTGCACGTTTTCAGTCTGTTGGAGAAATAGCTGTTGACAAATTTAAATGTTTTGTCGTCGAAGTACTTGGTGTAGATGTTGACTTAGAATAATAGTCGGAATAAGTGTGCCTCAAAGGAATGTTTTCATCTGCTCAGAATGTTTGTTCCATTTGTAATGTCTTCATTAAATGCGTCTGACATAATAAACAACCATTTTTCTGTAACGTGATTACTTGAGGTGCATGTCGGCCTTGGAACTCTCCTTCTACGCTCAGTCAGGCTCTGCCACGATTCTTAGCTAGGATGGCTTTCACTAGGATCCTTAGCCGGGATGCCTACATCAACATCAAGTAATGATTTACAAAATGTTTATCTCGGCAAGTATGAGTCAGACCATACCGATCATCATATTTGAAGCATAATTCGAGTTCTTGTTGAAGTGCCATCTTGGATGATCGGTGTAGTTTGTTGTGCCAACAAGACATCTTGGTATCTTCTTGCCGATGTTATATCTCGGCATTTGCTGCATTTTGCTTTGTCGTCGAGCTATCTTGGCATTTGCTACATTTTGCTTTGTTGACGTGATATCTCAGGATAGTCGGGGTAATTTACTATGCTTGAGTACCATGTCAGAAACCACAGAAATAGAAGCCTTGTAATGCATTAAACCATTCAAGCATTTTCGAGAATTACAATTCATATACTCGAGAATTATACATATGACCAGAAAAGAATGCAAGAGATTAGTCCAGGCATAGTCAAGAATTATGATGTGCATACTCGAGAATGATAGTGTATGTAAGTAAGTAATCATTGTAGCCATTCAAGCATTCTTGAGAATTCTAGTGCACATACTCAAGAATCAATAATTGTAACCAGAGACATGGAAAGAGATTAAGCTTCTGATGGAGTTGGATTCTCAAGAATCATTAGACAATACTTGAGAATCATTTAGTCATGCTCAAGAATTACTTCAAAATGGGGAGTTGGATATTGAGAGGAATGAACTCGTTGATACTCGAGAATCAATTACCCCATACTTGAGAATTGCTTTGCAATAGAAAATTTGTCAAAACAACCATGCTCAGAAAGTTTTTCAAGGCTTCTTTCCAATTTCAAGAAGAATCTACTCCAAACTCGTTGTATTTCGTCCGTTATCATCAGATGAATGGAGGTTATTCTTGACTAGCGTTTTTTGCAACATCCTGAAAAAACTATCAAATTCAAAACATCATATCTCCTTCAATTGATCTTTATTTTTTGTGATCTTGATATTTTTAGAAAGGTATGTGAGTCTAGTATCCAATGGGACTGATTTCAGCTCATTTGGATGTCTTTTGCGAGATACACTCAAAATACCGAAGCTTGGTCTGCTGTGTGACGTTGACTAATGTGTCAACTTGTGAAATTCATAGCTCTCTTATCTGAACATCTTTGAGCTTGAAACTTTGTCACAATAACGCATTGGGAGTCTAGTTTCAAAAAAAAATTGGTTTCACCTTAATCCGATATCCGATTTAAGAGATACCATCGATTTACTAAACGTCGCCCAGGTGAAACGTGAACAGAGTTGAGCAGAGTAGCTGAAACACAATGATTCTCGAGAATGGCTGTATGATTCTCGAGAATTGCTCAAGAATGACTGAAATTTTTGCATGAATAGTATCATACTCGAGAATCACACTGTAGTACTTGAGAATGACTTCAGGAATCCAATTGTAGCTTATTTTAACTCAAAATTGAGTCATTTCAACTTCCACTTGATCATGGAGACTTCTAAAATCAATCTTGGAGCTTGTATAATGATATTCTCATTCTATTCATCAAGTTCTTTCATCTCCCATCTTCCATCTTGATCATTCTTTATCATTTAACATGGACTCATTTATTTTCTGCAAGTTTTACCTTCTTCAATATTTCCTCTTCTTCTTGAACTTAACATTTTCTTCAATTTCTTCTTTCTGAAATCTCTTATCTCCTTCTTGTTCTATAATTCAACTTGGACTAATCTACATTAATTATAGTAGTTAGTCAATGTAGGAGATAAATATATTATTCAAGCTTTTTGCTTTTAAAAATGACATCTATATAAGAGATCATCAAAACTAATAATATCCAACATATATTGCATATGCTTGGAATTTGAAATTAATCTGTTACTCTTGGATTCATTCATTTGAATCTCAGAGCCTTCCAATAATTCAGGGCGTAGGCAATCTAGTAAGCAGGGAGGAAAAGGCAAGGGCATTGTTACTACTTGAGGCCAATAAGGTTTTGAGGCCAATAAGGTGGTGGAGCTGATAATGCAGCTTATCTTATTTTGTTTCACTTGCTGTATATATATTCCTTTTGACTTAGTTAATATTTTGAGATAGCCGTATGTGGCTATTGAGATGTATATTTATGTATATACTATGATCTAGTATTAGTAGAATATGTATATATTATATTGTTGTAGGGACGATCACATATATCATGAGCCCATAAATGAAATGGATGCATGAATGAATGGTAGAGCACTAGGTTAGATATAATATATAAGAAATATTATGATGAAATCTAACCAAGTCTAAGAGCTTGTTTGGATGTTGATTTTGGAGAAGAGTATAGGGATTTACGAGGTAGAAATAGCTTTTGGAGAATAGATTTGAAGAATAGCTTTTGAAAAAAAATGATAGTGTTTGAATATTATTATCAGAATAACTCTTTGAGGGTAAAATTTACCAAAAAGGACATTAGCTTTTAGTAAAATTACATATAAAGGATAAAGTTATATTTTAAATATTATAAACATTAAATTTGATAATAACTACCAAAAATTACATAAAATTATTAGAAAAAAAAATATTTATATCATTAGAAAATCATGTAACATGATAAAAATTAGATTTAACATTTATATTAATAAATTGTATAGACAAAAATAATTTTAACATATAAAAATTAATCAATTCTTGGCTTGCACTTGATTATTAATTATTATAATAATAATATATACGTGACTAATGAACAAACACAACTCTTATCTAGCATTATCAAGATAAATACTCATCAAATTTTCAATAAATTTATATTTAGGAGTTTTTTTTTCTGTTCTGAAGAATTTGATTTTTTTTTCTCGGCTACTGCAATAGGAGACCACAATTTTTAGGTGGGAAATAAAATAAGAAACAATCAAGATAAGACATCTTACAGAAGAGTATGCTCGTGGTGACCATAAACCCAATCCAAGGGATCAAAATGTTGTTGGGTAACAATCCAAGGGCTCACATTGGCTGAACAGAAATAATAACATTGTCACACAGACACTCACGGCCCGCACACCACTGAAATCACACCATTTCCCATTCCAATCTCCAAACTTAGAAACCAAAAAAAAAAAAAAAGCTTCTATGATTTTTTTTTTTCCACTCTTCCAACTGTAACATCCCAATTTTCTGGGATTTGAATGTTGGAATATTATGAAAAATTTAAATTGAGAAATTCGGGACAAAATAATTATGAGAATACTTGTAGGGAATTAAGGCCTATATTTTCCATTAATTTATTTCAGAAAAAGAATGAAATTCAAAGAATAATTGAAAGTGATAATTTTAGACTCAAATATTATAAGATTAATATTCTATGACTTAGGAAATTAAGAAATTGAAATTTATGCAATAACGGCAATTAAATCTAAATTGCAAATAAAAAAAAATTATACACTCATTCTCTCTCAGCACTTGACCCACGTGAATCAAGGAATGCTAGCAGCAAGTGGATCCTATTGTATCTCTATCCAAACCGAAAAGAGAAATAGATGCAGAAGCATTTTCGGTGAGATCATAAGACATTGGATCAACCCAACTCAAAGCCCAAACCCAAAACACATCATTCATTCACCCATCAAAACCAAACCGAAAAGAAAACACTGGAACAGCAGAGGATCGAAAATAATAAACTGGTTAAACGTTGGCTTCAGCAATTAATGACAGCAGGAGGATTAAAACCAAAGCAACTGATCAACACGTCATAATCCAGCTGTTGGCTCCATAATGCAAAGCTTGAACTCTAAGACTCTATTTAAAGGTTTCCTTTTCCCATCCTTCTCCATTTCTTTCGGCCAGAGAGAGAGAGAGTTAACAAAGGAAAAAGAAAGGAAGCCGAGAGAGAAACTGAGAGTTGGAAGAGAGGGAGCGTCGGAGGGAGAGCGGTCAAACAGTGAGTCTCATGTTCCCCTGCTCATCGCGTCTGAAACAGGGCAAAGAATCAGTCTCGGTCACTCCTCGTTCAGCCTGATCTTAAGGCTCTTAAGGCTATTAAGGCTCTGTTTGAAAGTTTGAAGTAGAAAAAAAATAAAGACATATAGGGAGTTTGAAGGGGAGGAGAAGGAAGGGAAATGGAAGATATTTCCTCCACTTGTTTGGGAGTTAAAAAAATAGTAAGGGAAGATGGATGATTAATGAGTTATTTTTACTATTTTATCCTTTTATTTAAAAATTAATATAATTATTATACTTTACAAATAAATTTAAATTTAAATTTTCTAAAAAATTTATTTACGTAATTTTTATATTCAAAAAATATTGTCTCTCTCTAAAAATATTTTCCCATAAAAAAGTATTTTCTCTCTCTCTAAAAATATTTTCCCTATAAAAGTATTTTCTCTCTTTAAAAATATTTTCCCCTACAAAAATATTTTCTCTCTCTAGAAAATATTTTCCCCTAAAAAAATATTTCTCTTTCTAAAAAGTATTTTCTCTCTTTAAAAAATATTTTTCGTGTGCATTCCAAGAATAGAAAAGAAATAAAAAATAACGAGAGTGCTTTCTTTGAACGAGGGTAAAAAAAATAATTAATCAATATTTCCTCTTAAAACCCCCCATATTGGGGGAACTTCATTTTTGTGAAGAATAAGAGTTTTGGAGGATTTGTAAAATCCTTGATCCCCTCCCCTCTTATTTTTAAAACTCTCAAACAAGGGAAGGGACTACCAAAACCCTTCCTTTCCTTTTCCTTTCCCTCTAAAATAAAACTCCCAAACAAAGCCTAAGAGGTTTTTTTCCCAAAGTGCCCTTTTTTAGGAAACTATTTACTAAAATGCGCCGACTTTGAAACTATTTCCCATTATGCCCTTCTCTGGAAACATATTCCCTCTCTGCCCCCATTTAGCCGACTAAAACAGAGCTTTAGTCAACTAAATATCGAGCCTCTTTTTTTTTTTTTTAATTTTGTCGACATTTAATCGACTAAATCCTGGGATTTAGTCGACTAAATGTCGTGGGATTCAAATTTTTTTAAATTCCCCCGACATTTAGTCGACTAAGTCCTGGATTTAGTCGACTAAATGTCGACAATAGACTTTTTTAATCTATCATTAACCAATTTTTCTTTATTCTTTAATCCCTTTTCTCAATATTATCTTTTTATTTATCTTCTTTATTTTGTATTATGAGTTAGATAATATAGAAATTAGTTAGTTAGTTCAGATCCTATTATTTAGGAACAATTTAATTCAAATCTTATCTTTCTGATTTTCCCGATATTATATTAGAAGAATAACTTCTTATATATTTATTTAGTTATACCGATATATAAGTAATTTATCCCTACAATCTCTCAATATCTTTTTTGTTCGTATATTTGAATTTGAATGCACTAATTTGTTAAACTTTAGGAAAAAAGTTGGGATTGTTATCTTCAACACAAAATACAAAAAACTGGTAATTGTTTATTATTATTATTTTGTATTTTGTGTTGAAGATAATAATCCTAGCTTTTTTCTCAAAGTTTAACAAATTAGTGCATTCAAATTCAAATATACGAACAAAAAAGATATTGAGAGATTGTAGGGATAAATTACCTATATATCAGTATAACTAAATAAATATATAAGAAGTTATTCTTCTAATATAATATCGGGAAAATCAGAAAGATAGGATTTGAATTAAATTGTTCCTAGATAATAGGATCTAAACTAACTAATTAATTCCTATATTATCTAACTCATAATACAAAATAAAGAAGATAAAAAAAAAATAATATTGAGAAAAGGGATTAAAGAATAAAGGAAAATTGGTTGTGATAGATTAAAAAAGCCTACTGTCGACATTTAGTCGACTAAATCCTGGGATTTAGTCGATTAAATGTCGGGGAAATTTAAAAATATTTGAACCCCATGACATTTAGTCGACTAAATCTCAGGATTTAGTCGACTAAATGTCGACAAAATTCAAAAAAAAAAAGGCTCGACATTTAATCGACTAAAACTCTATTTTAGTTGATTAAATGGGGGCAGAGAGAAAATATGTTTTCAAAAAAGGGCATAATGAGAAATAATTTTAAAGTCGGGGCATTTTGGTAAATAGTTTCCTAAATATGACACAAAGGCAAGCCTAAGAGGTAACTCTTGGAGCCTTTTTTCCCTCTATTTTTCCTTTAGTTTTCAACGCAAGTCAGGAGTGTAAAGCGAAAGAAAAGAAATAAAACCGATGCTTGCTGAAAACGAACTGAAAACTGAAACCGAAAATGGAACATAAACAGAGACTATCATCGGGTTTCATGATGAAAGAAGAATTGACGTTGCATGAAAACACGCTAAAAACTCTGTTACTTACTGTCATCGTGCTGTGTGAAGGAAGAGACATGTGTGGTTTCATTAATACATAAAAGACAAATTTGCCCATGTATGTGCAAGCCGTGGGTTTCTTGGTGTGGATTTTCTTTGCAAATAAATATAGAAAAAATCTATTTTTGCTTGGTGTTATTAAATTCAAATTTTGCTATTTACTTATATATTTAAAATTATTTTACGTGGCTCTAATATTTGTTAGAGCCCTAATTTAGGATGTTAATAGGTAAAAGAGTTAAATCATTTTGTGGTGATTTAAAATGTAGATATGAATATGTGTCCATAATACATATTATATATGTGTTAGCATTTATTAAATTTATTTTGACTCATTATTTATTTTACATGAAGCATAAATTATGTAAGATTAGGTATTAATAAACTCCTAATTAAAAATTAGTTATATGGTGTCTGCTTATTAAAGCTTAATTAAAGAAAATATTGTTAAATATTTGGGAAACCATAATTAGCCTTACATTATGGTCAATTAAAGGAAACCATGAGAAACATTAAATTAATACAATTAATTAAGTGTTAATGGTGGTTAGTACTATAGGCTCTAATTAATTATCTAAAATACTAAGTTAAAAGAGGAATAATTAAATATTGATAATAAAAGGAGATTGGTAAATAAATAAATGTGGTTCTTAAGAAAGAGGAAGTGGTTAATAAAATAAATAAAAGGGGAACAAATAAATAAAAGAGTTAGTATAATAATAAATGATGAATTAAAAAAAAAAGATGTAATAGAATAAAAATTCACCGGGAGTGGAAAGGGTCAATAGGGGCAATGCAATCCCTTAGGAGATTAATTATACGGAAAATAATGAGGTGATGATATTATAGGATACCTGTGAAGGTTTGGATCCAGTACCAAAAGGTGAACTACCACTAGCGCCAAGGTCTAAGATACGGACGCGTACTGTAACTCTAATTTTTATGCTACTTGTATGTTTTATATGTGATGAGATGATTCATATAGTCATGGACAAGACTAGGTCTTGGGTCATAGACTGTGGCTAAAACTGCGTCTTAAGTCACCATTTTTAAATACATTCAGCTTTGATTTAAAAATAGGTTACAGACTTGGTAATGCCGTATGGATGTTTTCCTAACGCTGAGGACACGTCGGGGGCGTGGCACTGGTTTATATGCAAATTATGTGGACCTTACATGGGTTGTGTGTTATGTAGAGGTGAACCTTACATGTGCTGTGTGCTATGTAGAGGTTAACATTACAATTGTTGTGTGCTTTGTAATTGTTGAAATATAACCTATTACATGTGCTGTGTGTTATGTATGGTTTTATGTTGAATGTAATTGAATATCTATCATGCATACTGTTATACTTGAATATAAAGTTAACTGTTACCTGAGATTCAATGGGCATTAAATTTCAGAATTTACCCTAGCCTCAGGATCATGAGGATCGGGAGCGGGAGGAAAGGGTAAGCAACACATGTGAAGATGAAGACTCGGAAGGAGTTTTATTTTGGGTTAAGAATATGTAGGTGTATGTTGAACCTTTTGGATTACTGTAACTTAATGCGTAAACTATGAACAACACGACGAAATTAATTGTATCACGTTTTTATTCCTTTGGGAATTTTAATTAACCAGCATATGTCTGCGTATATGAAATCAGTTACTTAGTTGTCCAAACGCCTAAGTACGCTCTCTGTTGTGTTCCACTCTGATATGTTAACGCCCTTACTCTGATAAATATTTGCGAGATAACTTAGTAAGAGCCTTAGGACCCTAACTGCACTTCATAATGGACTTAGAAAATAGGGGCATTACACCAACCGCAAGAGTCTTCACCACAATGGCAGCGAAGAGTGCCGGAGGAAGCAAGGAGGAGAAAGGCCTTCTCGATTGGTTTCTGGGAGGGTTGCATAAGGAAGATTAGTTTTATGAGACCGATTGGGAGAGGCGAAGAATGGATCTGGGATCTGTGAGAGAAGGAGAAGGATCTGTGAGAGGATAAAGAGACAAACAAAGGAGGAAGAATGTGTGTCGGGAGAGAGAAAAACATGGGCATAATGGGGGTATTTTGGGGGTTTTTCTTTGATTGTGGGTCCCACTTCTGCATAAAAGAGTTTCAAAATTGAAAAAAAGTTGGATTTTGGAAAACTTAGATTTTGGATTCAGAATAGCTTTCGGAAAAAAGATAAGTGTTTGTCAAACTTTTTTCAAAACCTATGTTTTGTTTCCAAAACCTAGGTTTTGAAAACTGCCAAACATGCATTAAGAGTAGATGTGTTTGTTAATAAGAGTTTGAACCACTTATTTAACGTTTTTCAAAAGTTTTAAATTTTCAGAAAAGTCAATTCAAACTATAGTTTTGAAATCCATGAATGGGTTAAGTTTTGATATTTTTTTTAAAGGTAAAAGTTTTTACATTTTGTGATCAAACCTAAGCCCATTGGTTTAAATTCTTTATTAAATAATATATTAAATTGAATTGGGAAGATGTCACTTTGCTATGGGTACAGAATAGTGGGGTGTTGTAATTAAGGAGTAGTTTTGATGCATACTATTCCTACCTCCAATTATTTTTTTTCTTTATATATATATATATATATATATATATATATATATATATATATATATATATATATAAAAGAGCCCAATTGAGATTGCCTGAACATTAAATGTATTTTTACCATTTTTATCCCCTAATTAATTCTTACATATCTATTTTTTTAAAACTAAATTCAACTATGTTTATATTTTCTAAAACCGCGTAGTTTGGTTATCAACCTCTTATTAAAAAAAGGACATAAAGGAGTATTAAAGAGTGTCTTTTAAAGATAAGAGGGAGTAGTACGTGGAGTAGTTAGTAAAATATTAAGAACCAATTAGGCAAGGGCATAGCTTCAATGGATAGGTTAGGTTTCTCTCGTAATCTTTTTCTCAATATCCCTCATAATATCTAAATTACATCTGTCTAATCAACACGAAAAGTACTTTATCCTTTCTCTCCTCTTCCCAATCAATGGCCTAGATGGGATGATGAGAGAAAATGAGAAAAGAAATGAGAAGAAGATCCACTTCCGTAATGGATATAATATCTGAGTAGGATGATCTTCCCTCATTCATTTGTAGGCATTTTGGGTTTAAGAACCAATGATCCGTTAAATACTTTGAAATTAAAGTTTACAAGTTAAAAGCAGTGCTTTAATTAGGAAATTTCTTTAACAAATGAGATAGTGTTGCTTGAGCATCACAAACATACATAATTAAAATAATTATTCTCATACGTTTTATTCTTTCCATATAACCTTTTTTTGGTTCAATGATTCTTGCGTTGCATATTTGTTCATTATTTTCATATGTACTTTACATAAATTGAAAGTGAGTTTTCTCTGTTGCACGAGATTTAGTATATATGATTTAGAAATTATAGATAATATGCATGGTTGTATAGATTATTTGGTTTATTTAAAATACATTGGCTTATATAAAATATGAGTAATTGAAGTTAAGATATAAGAAGTACCTGCATCCAAATACACATATAACTAATATGATTTTTAAATATATTTTAAATGATTGAAGAAAGCAAAAAAGAGTTGAATGAAATAGAAATTAAATTTGTTTTAGGTTAAAATTTTAATTTCAATTTACTTTATATTTTGATTAGGGACGCGGTGAGAAATCATGCTTTATGCTTAAAATGTTATGTTTAAGACATAATTTTGTTGTTTTCTTCCATATAAATTTATTGAATTCATACACACAATTTTATTTATTTAGTTGCAAATTTGCTAATATCTTCTTTTATTTAAGAAATCCTCCCATGATAATCTCTCTCTCTCTCTCTCTCTCTCTCTCTCTCTATATATATATATATATATTGTAGTTAAGGCTAGCTATAAGTATAGAAGAAACTAATTAGAACAGGAGAGTTAAGTTTCACAAGTAATAAGTAGTGGAATTAATGGAGGTGACAGAAGAGGGTGAGCACCCGGCTCTCTTGCATGGCCCTTATTTTCATGCTAAAAGCTGTGTGCTTTTTCTCTTCTTTCACCACCCTTCCTCTCTTTTCCTTCTCTCTTGGATCTGACAATAATTTTCCTTTAATATTTTTCTTAACCTTGTGTGCATCTTTACATTTGTTTCTACTCACACACACATACTGACCCAATTAGTGTTTCAGCTAAGTTATTATTACACGTTTTCTGAAGCCTTTTGTTGAACATAACAGATGCAAACAAGAAGACAGAGTACTGATAAATTCAAACTGCATATATATGTGCATCCCTCAGCTGAATCTAGGATTCAATCTTCATAATGAAAGTGCAGGAAGTAAAATTATTCTCTCTTCAAAGAGATATACTGAAACGTGTAAAAGTCAAGCTAAGAGAGGGCCATCACGCCATGTCCCAACCACATGTATGTAAACACAGTCCTATAATCTCTCTTTGCCCTTTGGACACACACACACACCTAATCATATAAGGAAAAATGTAAGTCGATTACAACGTTATATGTGGTTTGTTTTCCTGTGTGGTATTATATGAAACGATTATTAGACACTTGTACTGTAATATCCATTGTTTCATTATTTCGGTCAAACCAAAAAAAAAAAAAAAAAAAACAAATGAAGACAAAAGCGCATATTGTAATTAAGGGAAAGCTTAATGTCATGAAATTTTTCCATTCTACCACCGACTCTGACCAGAAAATATCCATTAATTGAATCTCCTCCTATTCCATTTATTTCGGCCAGAATCAGCAAAAAGGAGAGAAGCTTAAGTTGATCAAAAATGGCGTAGGGAAATTGAAGAGGAGAGAGAAAGGAATCTTAAGCAAAATCTCTTACCAAACCACCTCCGATCCAAAAACTCTCTTCACTAATATTGTTCTACACTTCGAGAGCTTCAATTCTACGGTTTCGGTTTTCTCATAGGAGAAGTTTCAAGTCATTGGGTTAGCCGAACTTCTGCTGGAATTTAGAACCGATTGTGGAATCGTTATCAGGTAAGCGTAAGCTTCTATTTGAACCGATTGATTTGAAGTTTGGTTGAATTTTGAAATTGTTACGGAATATTTTATTTTCAGCCAATTATGTATTTTGGAGGCTTATGGTAATTTATCCATGAATATATGATTATATGATGACTTGAGATTATGAGAACCTAATTTGGTGGATAAATTGTGAATTGGCAAATTGTTATAATTAAAGGTAATTTCGGTCTGAACAGGGAAGACCTAAGGAGTGAGAATTTGGTCATTTTAATAGTTCCATTGTGTTCAAAATGAAAAATTGTATAGGGTAGAGGTTCAGCAGAAATTCTGGAAGCTCTAGGATTTAATTATACCGAAACTAGCAATCTGTTTGGAAAATCCTGCATGGGCAGTGAAATTGTGGCACATTTTTGGGGTAGCAAATGATGTTGGATTACCATGAAATTTTACAGGATTAAATTAGACATCATAAGCTTTAATTTGATAGGTAAAACATATTTTTCTGAATTATGTGCTAAGAGAAATGAATTTTTGAAAATGACTTTCTGATTCTGGACTTAATTTCATACAGCAGACACATTTTAAGCTATAAACTGATTTTCATTTAAGGCTGGCCCAATATAGTGTTTTTGGTTGAAAATAGACATATTAAGGGTCATTTAGGCTTTGAAATCAACTCAAAAGAAGGTTCCTAGATTTAATTGTGAATCTTTTAAGATCGGTCATTGTTTGTTGGAAAAAGCTGAAAATAGAAGGAAATAGAAGGAATATAAGCTCATATTAAATTCCTTGATAAGAAAAGGAATTTAGTAAATATGGATACGTGAATTGAGCTTATTTTAATTTAACAAAAGGAAATATTTACTAAAGAGGAATTAATTATATTTGTATTTGGATATTCTAGAGCTATTGTAATATTGTGCTCCAGGGGAAAAACTATTTATATATGTGGTCGACTGCTAAGTAGTAACCTTAATCTTCATATACTTTGTGTGATTTGTATATGTATGTTTTACCATGTATATTGCATGCATTTGGCTATCATTTATTTTCGAGTACTCTAGAACCGGAACATACTGTGTGCAATAAGGGCCTTGCTGTGTGCCGTGCCTGGTGGTCTGTGTTGTGTGCTATTAGGACTACTAGTTCTAGATTTGACTTTGTGTCTTGCTGTGTGTATGATATTGAATGCTATGTGGTCTGTATATTTATTCTTGGTTTTTCTTACATGCATAATTATACATTTTATATGAGATTAACGGTTACTCTAAGATTCACTTATGAATCCCAGCCCCTTTTAAGTCCTCTGGCAGCTTGTCTAGAGCGGAACAGGGCGACAGAGGTAGGACCTTGGAGCAGGGCTAGTAGGATGATGGTGGATGGTGGTTTCTTTTGGTTATTTGTTGTAGTTATTTGAATAACTGTATACTTTTGATCATTTTGGGAAAAGTTTATCTTTCAGTATTTTTATCAGTATATTATTGTCCAAACCAATGTATGTATGCTCCGCTACTTATACTTTGATGTGTAATATAAATTAACCTGGGAAAAGTAAGCTAGAATTAAATATAAGTAAAGGATCGCACTACCCACCACCCGTAAGGGCAAGGCCAGTAGGTGTGTAACATGTACAGTCTAGTCTGTTAGTAGGAGAATGTTCTGTTACAATCCACGTGACTAATCAGTTACAGATGTAACTACTCACATGTGTATCACAACACCACTAGCTACTGCCACTTCACTATACACGTGTGGCTCAAGTTTAAACACATGTAATATATATATGAGACGTACAATACGTAAGTGATTATGATAAAGGGATCCAGTTGCTCTATCTGTTAAAAACTTTTCCGCTTGCTCTGTTTTCTTATAGATATGAAGAAGACATAATAAAACGGCAAGGTTGGGTTATTTACGGATAATGAGAAAGCTATATATTTCTGCCTTTTTTTTCCTTTATTTTCTGGTAATTAACTAATCAGCTAGGGCGGCACAATTACTGGAACAATGAATTTATGAAGGGTGGGAAAATGGTATACTTACTCACCATCTAAGGATTGCATAGCCATAAATTAAAGGGTATTAACCAGTGTTCCTGAATTGTAAGTCTAGTTTTAATTACTGTCATTAGGAAAAATCAATGACAGTTGGATGTCAAAATTAAACATTAATTTAATTTCAATTTAGCACAGGAAGATTCTTTAATTTCTGTGAACCTTATGATGTATTCTTGGCACATATATATATTATATATATATATATGAGTTTCAGTCATACTTCCTCTGTTGTTAATATACAAGACATATTTACCTTATGTACCTAACTTAAATTAGATTAAGGAAGTCAACTTGATTATTATTACACAACTCATTGACTATCATTTTAACTCCAAGCTTGGTGATTGAGGATGAACACTACGACATTATATAGGTAGCGTTGTGTTCGTCGTTAGGCGATGTGGGACTTCCCAATAATTCCAAATATTATAGTAGTTCATGTAATCACCGAGTCGGGATGTAGAAAATATGTGGATGCATCAAAGAAGCTGTAAACTCTGAGTTGAACCTGCGGCTTTTTGAATCACCTAGAAAGCATACAAAAACGTGTGAACAAGCTCCTAAATTCACCCTGTAAACTGAGAGCTTTATGTGTTTAGTCTCCTTCTAGTTGTAGAAAAAGACACAGTACTGGTTTAAACAAAGTACTGTAGTTGCAGTGTTTGATCTGATCTGAGCGAAGTTTGGTTTTCGTAATCCTTATTAGAAAGAGCAACAAAGACTTACCTATAATATAACTCGGAAGTTTTAAGGGATCTTTTAGTACTATTTTTTGTAGCTTGGGACCTCAATATAATTTTCCTTGAAAATAAAAGTTTAGTCGTTTCCTAACTTTATACAAGCTTTTGATTTAGTTTATTAATTTTAAAATACTAGTGTATCTTTATTCATCAAGATATGAAAGGATTTAGTTTAGATCTTCTCAACTAACTCATCCTGGTTCAATTTGTATGTTTGTTAGGATAATTAAGAGATTTTTTTTAAAAAAAAAAATTATACCCTCTTCTGTGTATTAAAATTAAATATATATAATGCACTCGTCAATAAAACCAATCTCATTTTTAAATAACAGCAAAAAAAAAAAAAAAAGTTTAAAGCCGCTTTGGAAGGATTCTAGAGTAAATTCTTATAAAAAGTGTTACTGTGAATTAAATGATTTATTATGATCTTGATAGTAGTGTATTGTTATTATTTTATTTCTCATAAATACGTTGCCTTTAATAATAAATAAATTGTTTAAACTGCTTTTAGATTTTATGAAATAATCTATCTATCTATTTATATACCTTTATAGATAGATATATAAAGGTTAGCCTCTTGTTATTATTTTTTTTTGGTCGGCATATATTTGTGACTTGAGGTCTATGTTTGTTTTGGATTTTTCTATTGATTCCTTAAATTTTGTTTTTAGGGTTTGAGGGTTATTTGGTGTTCTATAAATACATTATTGTAGTTGGCTGTGTACGTGAATGAATTTTCCTCACTATGGATTTACTTTCTCTTCCAAATGATATACTGAAAGAAATATTGATAAGGGTTGGGAGGAGGGGCAAGTCGAGTTTCGGACATGCACGGTTAACGTGCAGGTTATTTAGGGACTTGTGCGATGATCCATTAGTTCTTAAGCGTGTCGTCGTTATTTGGAATAGCTACCGGAGTTCAACTAATTTTTTCAATCGTGATTTACGGCATATGAGGTAAGTATGTGATAATGGTTTTGTCTTAATTTATGTGAATGAGTGCTTTTGCGATCCCAAAACAATTTCATGAATGAGTGATTTTTTGTGTGTCTCTCGTTTTCCATCTTTTCCTTATGGTCTATTATTGACTTAGGGTTTTTAATTTTACAATATTTTAATGCCTACGTGTTTTATTCTTTTCTTCGACAGGGGCTCAGGGAAGCTGGCTTTGGATCTTCCTTTTTTTGTTTATAAAGGCCTAGAGCGTTATGGTTAGAGTCCTCTTAACTGTGTTTTTTGATTTTTTTTTTAATTTTTATATATTGATGTGTGATCAGTTTACGCATACTACTGTAATAGTTGCGGTGTTGTTTCTGTATATTATCCAGCAATTACATGGTTTTCGATTCTTCAAGGATCTAAGAATATATCTTATTTCGATATTAAATATTGATGAACAAGAAAATAATTAATCAGATTATGTTTCATCAGTAACCGATTCTTATGATCTGAGAATGTATCTTGGGAAATTTCTTGAAGTCTTGAACTAATCGATTTCAAATATGAGGATATTAAACAGGAAAATAATTAATCAGGTTAATATTTCATCAATAACCGGAGGTGAAACAATTTTTTGGAAAAAAAAAACTCGGGTTGGATAATTGTTTTAACAAAAATATATTTTTGATGAGGTGATATGCGGCAATAGATAGTTTTCCAAAACAAATTTTATTATTTTTTTAAGAAAACAAAAAAGACTTTTTGAAAACAGAAATAAACTCACCCTTTTCTATCACATATGCTCTAACCGAAGGAAAAGTCAGGGAGAGAAGGTATAATAAACATCATTGATAACTCAAACATTAAGATGAAAACGTACATTAGCTGACAAAGTTTATCTGAGAAAATATAACATCAACGGACTGACACTACATTAATGATGATTAGCTAAATCAAACTATACCTGATTATGAGTTCCATGAAGTCTTTGAATTTCAACCATTTTCAAAGGAACCGAAGGTTAAACAAAAGAACATGACAAATTTTATACAAAATGAATTTCGAAGCTTAGATCGAGTCAGGTCAAGTTTAACGTATATGTTTGAATTGAAGAGAATGGAACAAAAGCAGCAGTTTGGTTTTGACCTTTGTCCACCTTCCCTTCTAACTCCTTCATTCTCTTTAATCCATATAAACCTTGAAGCTTATTCCTCCAACATAGATAAGGGAAATAAACTTCCCCCATATCTGAAAGCCTGAAACATTACCGGTGCAACATGAATCGGAAATTCCTAGGCTTGCTGACGAGGGGTGACATGAAATTAAGGGTTGGTTGTCTTCCCCCAACTCTCTTTTCCAGAATCCCAAGAACGTCCATCGTAACATCGCTTTGTTGCCTACCGCCCTCACGGCTTTAAAACGTGTCAAGAGATGAGGTATCAAAATGCTTATAAGGCGTCTTTAAACACTCCACCCACCCAGCGTCTTCGTTAGCACATCAACTCACATCAACCAATGATACGATATTGTTGGCTTTGGGGCTTGTAACATCCCAAAAAAATTTGGGAACTTAAACTTAAATATTATAAGAAAATTTAATATTAATGATTATTTTAGGCTTAATGATTAAAGATATTGTTTGAAATAAATAAATAAAATAATAAAATTTTGCTTTAGTCACTTTAAAATTGATTATTTGAAAATTAAGGTATATTTTCCAAAATCAAGGAATTAATTTACTCAATTAAATAAAATGAAATAAATGCTGCCATTAATTCATTTATATTAATTTCTCCATCTCCTTTCATTGTGGTCGAGCACGTGAGCAGAGTAGGATAAACAGTAAAACCCAAATAAATCATTCCTTCATCCAATCTCCATTTTAGCCCGTGTTAAGATATCATAAGCCCAATTTAGTCACTTTGTTTGACCAGCCCATAAGCACTTCATCCAATTTCTTTTATTCATGAATCAAACTCTTGAACTATATTTGAAGCACGTCAGCAGATACGTGTTGGAAGAATAATCTGACAGCACATCTTCTGCTCAATATTCATCTTCTTATTCAGCCTAATATACACCTCCTCTACGTCTTTATTCACAGAGAAACCACAACCGAAACTGAGAGAAAGAGAGAGAGCTGAGACAGAGTTGAGAAGAGAGTAAGAGAGAGAGAGAGTCATAAGCCCAGAACGTTCTTCTCTGTTTCTGGTCGCTGAAACAGGGGGAGTGGTCCAGCATTCCATTCTCGTCGCCCCAGTCGATCAGTGAAGGTGAGCTTTCAAGCTTCTCTTCTCTCTAGTTTCCTTCCCTTTTCCAACGTGAATCAAGAGTTCTAACGGTAGAAGAAATAAAATACTATGATCACTGAATCTGAACTAAAAAAAACGAAGGAGCAGGGGGCTGTTAGTGTCTGAGAACCTCATCTATGTTATCCGCTGCATGCATGAAACATCTATATATATATATATATATATATATATATATATATATATATATATATAATAACGATGGAAAGAGAGGATGAAGCATGCATATGGAGTCATGTGAGTTTTGCTGAATCTTGGATCTGTTTTGTTGTCATCGGTTCCTTCGTTTCCTTGCTGTCATGGATACATCTGTCATCGTTTTCTTCCCTTCTCTTTCTGTCTTGGTACGAGAGAGAGATGTAGGTGGTGTTGTACATGTGTTGCCGATGGGGATTATGAAGGGATTTTCAATGGTTAATATAGATATATATGCATATGAGTGTGATGCATGCTGTGTTAAACGATAAGAAGCAGAAGAGAAACACGCTGAGGAAGGAGGGAAGCGGTGTATGCGTGTGTGTATAATATATTATGGGCTCTGTGTGTGTGCGTTTAAATTGGTTCCATGAAGCCAAAACATAAAGTAAAACATTAAATAATAATAATATGGATGATAATAACAATAATTAATAGTGATTAGTAGAATAATGCAAAGATATTTCTCTAATATAAGGGGAAATCAAAAAGGTAGAGCATGACTTAAATTGATCCTATATAATATAATAGGATCTAACTAACTAATTCGGATATTGTTACACTTATAATATCAATTATAAAATCAAAAAGGTAGAATAAGATCTAACTTATTCCTAAATAATAGGAAGATAGGAATAATGAAATAAATAAATTACTTATAATATCAATTATAAAATCAAGAAGGTAGAATAAGATTCAACTTATTCCTAAATACTAGGAAGATAGGAATAATGAAATAAATAAATTAGTAGTGATATGCAAAAAGATAGGATTTGAGTTAGATTATTCCTAAATAATAGGATTTGGACCAACTAATTTCTATATTATCTCATCTATAATATCTTTTATGAAATAAAGAAAATAAATCAAAGATAGTGATTATAATTAAGAAAATTTGATTAAATAGTAAAGAAAATTATTAAATATTATTAATAAATAATGAATGAGATAATTAAGCAATAATGATTAATGTTATTAATTATTATGGAGTTATAGATTTTTAAGGAAGTTATTAATGGATGATAGTGGAATAAATAATAATAATAATAATTATTATTATCTATCAAAGTGTAATAAAAATAATATTATGAGAAGAAATGGTTAATAAATAAATGTATAAGATTATGAAAGGAAATAAATAATGAAGGGGTTATTATTTAAATTAGTATATTTTTTTAATTATCAGTTATAATCTGGATATGTGGAATTTTAATAATTTTATTAATTGTTAGACAATTGATTTATATAGATTAAATTATGGAGTATATTTGAGCCCTAAAATTAGGAGCAGTGTGAAAGTAGTTAGCTCTGGCGAGAGGTAACCACTTTCCACTTGTTATGATTATTAATATGATGCTATTGAGTATTTGTTTAACTGATTATGATTGTTTTAAATAAGAATTTTCTTATTGTAAATATTTATTGGTAAGTGAGATATGATGAGATGTTTATGAGCCTTGTTAACTGTGAATATCTGGAAAAATGAACAAATGAGTTTTTATGATAACATTGGAATGGGAAGAATTGGGAGAACATGGAAACTTATTTACACCACGTGGTGATGCCTCCATGGGTGCACGATGGTTGGCTTATTATTATCCCACCAGAGTGATGGGACTTACCCACCAGAGTGATAGGACTTACCTATCAGAGTGATGGGCTTACGACACCTTACTGGGATAAAGTGAGGAAAAGATCTATGGTCTGGGACAGGTGCTCTGAGGATTTTGGCCGGTCCTCATCACTTGACTAGTGAGCTTTTGGAATAACCAGTAACATGGGTGTAACTTAGCCTATGGGTCTAGTCGAAGGAAATAAGGCGGTTCGGTTGGATTGAAAAGATTTATGACAACCAATGATGATGCACAATAATAATGCGTTATTATGAATTGTTTATTTGGATTGGTTTGTTTTATTCCACTTGGCACTTCACTAACACTTATTGATATTCGTAATGAGCTGGACTGATGGTTACAAAATTTTCCCCAGGTGACCAGTCCGGTCCAAGTCCTTCAAGGAAGCCGGCAAAAGTGTAGGATATTTAATACAAGTAGGACTTTTCTCTGTCTTTTGTTGTATTGATAACTATATATTGCCACACATTAGGGCTTATCATGCATACTTTAACATATTTTGAAAATTTTAAATTCTGCCTAAATTCTAATCTTAGGTTAACTCTGATTATTAAGTAATTACCCTAATTAATAGATGATAATTTAGTTAATTAAAACAGTGGTTGTTTCAGGGCTCATCGCCCCCTTATAAAGGGTCTTTCGTTCCTGCTCTTGATATTGTCTACCCGAACCTGACTTCTGACTTTGATACAAATTTTAACATCTCAGAGCCTCGCTCTTGATATTGTTCGCTTTGGGGCTCATCGACACCCTTATAAAGGATCTTTCGTTCCCCTCGTAGAACATAACACTCCACCTACCTTTGGACTTAGCCTCCTCGCTGGCACGTTAACCTACATCAACCCGAACCTAGCTCTGATATCTATTGTAACATTACAGCTATAACATCCCAAATTTGTGGGATTTGAATGTTGGAATATTATGGAAATTTAAATTAAGAAATTTGGGCCAAAATAATCATGAGAATAAATATTGGGAATTAAGACCTATATTTTCCCTCAATTTATTTCGGGAAAAGAATAAAATTTAAAGAATAATTGAAAGTGATAATTTTGGCCTAGATATTATAAAATTAATATTTTATGGCTTAAAAAGTTAAGAATTTAATTTATTTGGAAATATTGCAATTAAATCTAATTGCAAATAAATTAATATAATAAATGAGAATTTCATGGGCTTTCAATTGGGCCTAACATGTTAGCAACAGATTTTGTTAAGCCCATACCACAAAAGCCGAAACTATATCCAACATCAATTAATAATTGGCCACCTGAAGATGCAGCAGAAAAAAGGGGGGGAGTTATATTTATATTATCAGCCAAGCCCAAAGTATGATTCCATCAAGCCCAAACGTGCTAGGCCATATGCAGTCCAACTCTCACGATTAACACCCTCACATATACATATATTAGTTGGAAAATGCCAAGTAGTTCACGCAAGCATCATAAATGCTTATGGTAGCCGGTAGGGGCGTAGAAGCAGAGAGGAAAAGAAATCTGAACCCACGCTGAAACCGCCGAAAAACAGATAGGATAAGAAAGTCAGAAGGATCAGAGAACGCCCTTGCCTCTTGAGCCTATATAACCATACCCTCTGCAGTTGGTGTTCTCGAGCCTTGTGCTCAATATCCTTCAGTCATTACCCCTGGACCGAAACGCAAGTCTGGACAATGAATCCTTTATTTAAATGGTTGTTCTGGAGTTGTTCGTTCCATTTGGCTTTTGAGCAGAAAAGAGAGATAGAGTCCGAGAGTTTTGAAGAGAGGGGGTTGGCCGTGAGTAAAGGAGAGTGTAGGTGTTAAGCTAAGATCCATTGCCTCTGTTTTTGCACCGAGAAGCAGAGGTTGAGAGCGTGGAAGAGAAACGCCGAGAGAGAGACTTAAACAAGGTTTTACTTTGCTCTGTTTTAGCGTCAAAGTTCAGAGGAGATGTGCAGCAAGCTTTGCTGCCATTTAAGCTTGGAAAAACAAAGGTTAGCATCTCATTTTGTGTCTCTAAGCTTGGTTTTGTTTTCTGGACTGTTATATATATATATAGGTATATATATACTGCTTCAGTTTTGTTTTACCCGTGAGAATACTTATATATATATATATATATATATATATATATATAAGAGAATAAAAGAGGATGTATAGTGTTGTTTCATGCTCGTGAAGGTTGGAGATTCCCATAGGTTCTGAGAAGTCTCTGTTTTTGCACCTAAGCAAAACATGAAATAAGATTGTCATTAGTTATTGCTGAACCTGAACTTTTTGTTTCGAATTGTTTTGCTGTCATTCTCAACTAGACCACCTAAAGATAAAAGAGAGTAGGGGATCCTCCTTAAAAACCTTGTTATGGCTTGACTGATTAGAGCTGGAGTTTCTACCTGAAAGAGCTACTTTAATAGCGAGAACTAAGAACTTATTGCCTGGGAAAAATGAAGAAGAAAACGCATATGAGTGTAGATGTGTGTATATATATATATATATATATTAAGTTGTGTATGTATACCGAAAAGAAAAAGTAGATGTTTTAGTTTCCTGGAAAACATGATCTAAATAACTGAACAGAGTTTTTCAACGTATGCTACAGTAAATCGTAAATGAACAGTGCCATGTTACTGTAGCAACGATCCTGTTCACGTACAGAATCTTCAGTTGGGCAACGATTTTTAAATATGTCAAAAAAAATAGTAAACAACCTTCTTTGACCCTGAAATATTATGAGCATTTAGTACACATACTAAACTTTAAAATAAGCTTTGATTCACTTCAATCCGAGGTCTATAACTCAAGTTATGATTTTTGTAAAATGGGTCAAAATCCTGTAACGTTTTTGTAATATTTTCTGGGCAGTAGTCACATTTTTATAAACTGGGAATTTTTGGTTAAGATAAAATCATTAAATTTTCCAGAAAGAGAGTAGAGACATGTATCTTTCTTTTGGTGGGTATTTTATAATTTTCTAAGTTCTGAGTAAAGAGTTATGATTTCTACAAATGACCCTAAGTTTTGGAGGCTAAAACTAAACAGTCTAGATGTTTTCGAAATCTAGTAATTGATAATTGAATATTTTACACACTTATTTTGTATCTTTTGGGTAATTAATTTAGGATTGTTAGCTAATAAATAATGGGCTTTAATGATTATTTGAGCTTTGGGCTTTTATTTGGATTTAATTCATTTTCATGATAAAAATTTCAGATTTAATATGCTTCACTGTTTTAACAATAACTTTTGAACCAGACATCGGATTTGCCTCATTTTTGTCTCATATTTCAGTTGATTCAAAGGGCTACAAATGTTATGAAGACTCATAAGGCAAATTCGGTCAAGATGATGGTCAAACTTAAAGCCAAAGTCAGAGACATTTTTCTAAATTTTTGGGCCCGAATATTGTATTTAAAACCCCATTTACCATTTATTTCATTTTGGGCCATTATGCAACCCTAGCCCATTTCCATTTTAGGTTAAGTTTAAGTTAGGAACAGCCACAAACATATGTGTTATTACGTTTTTGGATTATTTTGGATTGAAGACACAAGTTTCATTTTCTCTGCAATGTTTTTCGTGTTCTTTGTGTTCTTCATCTGTTCATCACTTTTTCCAGTCATGATTAGCTAAACTTCTGTGATTAGCCCACGGATTAAGGATTCCACTATCCAAAGGACTCGTTCTTAATGGCAACAAATTCATTTCTGTTTTGTAATTTCGGATTCGATTTACTTTCGGATTTGGTGTTAATCTAACACCCAGATTGAGAAATCCCAAGGATTCAGTCCAAACTAAGTTCAAGTGCTTGCTGTACGATTGTGTAGTGACACACTATTGTTTGGATAAATGCTAGACGATCGTTTAATTGAGGGATTCTCTGGACAAACTAGAGATTTTAGTTTGTCCAGAATCAATCATGAGTTTGTTAAAAATCTGTTTTCGTCCAAGGAAGGAAAGTAGTGGAATTCAAAATCCTGGGTTAATCTTCTGTTTATCTGTTTAATCTTCGTTTTACTTGTTTGATCTTTGCTTTATCTATTTCGGTTTAGTTCTGTTTTAATATTCACTGCATTGAAAAACTCCCCCCCCCAAATTGTTACCGTTTTGTTTCACTGTTATGGATTAAACCGACTGTGAATTCATTGGGAAACGATACAGGTTACACTATATTGTAAATCTTTTGTTAACTTGGTTATTTTGGGAGAGATCATTATAAATTTCTGTCGGTAATTTTTTGACAAGTTATAACTTATGGTAATATTTTTATATGAAAGGTGACTTGTCTAAGATCACGTGAGAGTTGACGGCAAATTAATATGATTTTTGTGCAATTAATTAAAAATACCGAAAGTTGCTGGATGTTTAAAGACAGTGAAAGATAAAGGTTAAAAGTAATAAGTTGAAGTTACTTAATTCAACCCTAATTAAATAAGGGTTAAAAAGGAAATATATAATAATTATTAATTAATAATAATTGAGGATTATTAATAATTAATAAACAATAAAGGAAATATATGAGAGTTATTAGTTAATAATAAATGAGAGTTATTATTAATGAATAAATAGGGGTATTATTGTTAAGGAAATTTAAGGGATTAATAATTAATATTAATCCTCTAAACTAATTCAAGAAATTAGTTTACTTGCGATTCAAGTAAATGACTAATGACAATGATAAACGTTTCTAGGCAGACTTTGACACCTCTACCGGTCTCAGCATCTATCAGACAGGAAGTTAAGGACTCAAGGTTGAGGTGGGCAACTTTAATTTTGTAAGCATGTGTGTAAGTGTTTATGCATAAATTAGCTGATCATGTATGCTGGTTGATTTACTTGTTATATGTTTTTCCTAACTATGGAATTAAGGCTGCAGTCTCATGGAGCTGCGTGTCCTAGATAAGGGCTGCGGTCCTTGGCCGTTAACTGCGGTTACGGTTTTTTGTACTTGTAAATTCTTCCATGCTTTAACATGTGCCATATGTCATTTATGCTTTCATACATGTGTATGAGATTAATTGTTACCCTGGAGTTCATTCATTTGAACTCTAGATTGCATAAAAGAGACAGTTGATGGGTCGGGATCAAGAGGCAAGTTGCAACTGTAAGGGCTACAATAGAAGGAACTTTTGGAAGAATATGCCTTAGAAGAAGTGGAACTTTTTAGAAAAATACGAGTAGGTAGATTTTATCAGAGCATTTATCATTCATCGAATTCAGATTAATGTAATAACATCCAATTATTGAATGAAGGTGAATCCGGAAAAAATTAGTCCGTTTTTTTAAAATAAGTCAATTTCAAAAACTTCGATTACGAAATCAAGTTGTCCAAATCTCCTCGATCCTTTTCGCGTTAACTCTGATAAATAAAGGCCCCAAAAGTCAGGCGTCACAATAGCATCCGCTTTAGGACCCATCACCCTCACAGCTTTAAAACTTGTCAAAAGGGGGAGGTATCTAAACCCTTATAAGACGTCTTTTGTTCCCTTCCCCAGCCGATGTGGGACATAACACTATTGGTATCAAGCCAGGTTTGGGTCGATATGAGTTGACTTGTTAGCAAGGATGCTAGGATGTTACAATTGGTATTACAGAAGATATGAGACATTTGTCAATGTGTGTCTCATTTATTTTTTTGTTGATGGGACTTTTGTTTTTTCTTCTCTCTTTTTTGGACCATTAAAACAAAAATGTTTAGGTATTGGTTAGACGTTGGAGCTTGATTATTGAAAATATACTCCATTTGTGGAAAGCGATTGTCACCAGGTTATTGACCTCATCCATTTGAGCTTACAAGATGATCAACAATTACTATCACGAGATTGGAACGTCAAAATTAAGCACTGTGAGAGGGATGTAAATTCAATGGTAGATGGTTCAGTTAATGAAGCAAGGAAGATGGTAGTAGATGTGTGGACCTTTGCTACTCTACTGGATTGCATATGAGACGTGCTGAAAAAGGAAATGGAGCATCATTTGTGTCATCTTAGTTGGTTACATGCTTGTTTGATATCACGTTTAGGTGCTTAAAAATGTTTATTCATGTAAATCTCATCACATACTTATCTCGTATACTGTAAATTATTATTGAAAAGCTGCTTTTGAAGACTTCAATCGCTTTCCTAACAAACACATAGATGATTTTCCTTTTGTTATTAAAAAGGAAAGAAAGAAGAAGATGATGAGTGTGAGAGAAATTGAGTTGGAACAAAGACATTAGAGAATAAGTGGGAAAAAAGACGTGAGAGAGACATACAATTAATTGAGGATAAAAATAGAAAAGATGCATTCAATTTTTAAACAAAGCAAATTTGTTGCTTACATATATGACCAAGACCATAAGAGAGAATGTTACTTAATTATAAATAAGACAAGAGGAGAGGAAGTATAAATACAAATTTGTATAATCATCATCTTCTATCATATTTAGTAGGAAACAATAGAAGCTAATAAGAGACATTGTTACACACCTACCGGCCTCGCCCGTTCGGGTGGCGGGTAGTGTGATCCTTTACTTATATTCAACTCTAACTCATTTTCCTCAGGTAAATGTACATCACATATCAGAGTATAAGCAGTAAAACATACACTGGTTTGGACAATAATATACTAATAAAAATGCTAAAAGGTAAACATTTCCCCAAAGGGATAAAAATATATACAGTCATCCAAGTAGCAGTGCCTGACAGGCCAAAATAAATACTACAGACATTCAGATAATTACAACAAGCATCCAAAAGAAATCATCATGATCACCATCCATCATCCCACTAACCCTGTTCCGAGGTCTTACTTTCTGTCTCCCCACTCTACTTTAGACAAACTGCCAGAGGACTTAAAAGAGGCTGGGATTCATAAGGAAATCCTAGAGTAACCGTTAATCTCATATAAAATGTATAACTATGCATGTAAGAAAAACCAAGGATAAAAACACAAACCACATAGCATTTAGTATCATGCACACAGTAAGGCACACAACCAAATTCGGAACTAGCTGTCTTAATAGCACACAACACATACTGCAGTGGTCCTAATAGCACACAGCACAGACCACTGGGCACGGCACACAGCAAGGCCCTTATCACATATAGCATATTCTGGTTCCAGAGTACTCGGAAATAAATGATAACTAAATGTATGTAATATACAAGGTAAAACATACATACACAAGTCACAGAGTATATGAGGATTAAGGTTACTACATGACAGTCGACCGCAAATATAAATGAATTTCCTGGTGCACAATATCACAATAGCCCTAGAATAGCAAAATACAAATATAATTAATTCCTCCTCAGTAAATATTTCCTTTTGATATCTTAAAATAAGCTCAATTCATGTGTCCATATTTACTAAATTCCTTTTCCTACAAAGGAATTTAATATGAACTCATATTCCCTTCATTTTTGTCATTTTTCAGGATTTCCCAACAAATAGTGACTAATCTTAAAAAATTCACAATTAAATCTAGGAACCTTATTTTGAGTTGATTCCAAAGCCTAAATGACCCTGAATATGTCTATTTTCAACCAAAAATACTATATTGGGCCAACCTTAAGCGAAAATCCATATATAACTTAAAATGTCTCTGCTGTCCGAAATCAAGTCTAGAATCAGAGGGTCATTTTCAAAAATTTATTTCTCTTAGCACATAATTCATAAAATTGCGTATTACCTATCAAATTAAAGTTTATGATATCTACTTTAATCCTGTAAAATTTCATGGTAATCCAACATCATTTACTACCCAAAAAACGTGCCACAATTTTGCTGCTTGCACAGGATTTTCAAAGCAGATTTCAGGATTTCGGCATAATTCAATCCCGGAGCTTCTGAAATTTTTACCAAACCTCTATCCTACACAATTTTTCATTTTGAACACAATAGAACCATTAAAATGACCAAATTCCCACTCCTTAGGTCTGTCCTGACCGAAATTACCTTTAATTATAACAATTTGTCAATTCACAATTTATCCACCAAATTAGGTTCTTATACTCTCAAATCATCATATAATCCTATATTCATGAATAAATCACCATAAAACTCCAAAAATCCCTAATTGGCTGAAAATCAAAGATTCCATAACATACTCAAAACTCAACCAAACTTCAAATCAATCGGTTCAAAATGAAACTTATGCTTACCTGATCACGATTCCACTATCAGTTTTGGATTCCAGCAGAAGTTCAACTGACCCAATGACTTGAAACTCCTCCTATGAGAAAACTGAAACCATAGAATTGAAGCTCTCAAAGAGTAGAACAATATTAGTAAAAGGAGTTTTTGCATCGGAGGTGGTTTGGTAGGTGATTTTTCTTCAAGTTCATATCTCTCTCATCTAGGTCTTTCACGCCATTTTTGTCATTAAGCTTTTCTCTCTTTCTTTCCAGCTGGTTCTGGCCGAAGAGAATGAATTAAATGGTGATTTAATGAAAGTCTCATAGTCAAAGTCGGTGGTGATGATTTTTGACCGAAAATTAATGGGTTACAAATGATTTAATATCCATTTGCTTTGTTTGTTCGAAAAATAGTTAGAGAGGCAAATGATTTAATCAATGTTTTCCAAGTAGAGTCGGTGGGATCATGGCAATAAAATAGGACATTGACTTTTGCTTTTAATTACAATATGCCATTGATTCCATCTTCTCTTTTTTTCCCCTTTCTTTTGTTCACCGACTTGAGAGCTTTAGGGGATGGAAATATTGGATATTATAGTCATTATCATTGAAAAAAACGAAAGTAACAATTTAATAAACTATATATATATATATATATATATATATATATATATATCAATTATAAATGGCTGCCAACCCGTTGGGGCTTGCGACGGCAAACCTTGTTCCATCGCAGGCCCCCGTTGAAGCTTGCGATGGAGCCCCATACCGTCGAAAAACCCCGTTGGAGCTAGCAACGGAGCCCTGTTTTGTCACAAAAAACAGTTGATTTTTCTCTGCTTTTTTGCGACAGAGTATTTATTCCGTCACAAAATGCACTTATTTTGCGACAAATTTATGTTTATGTCGTAAATTTTTCTTTTTTTGCGACAGAAATTTCATTCCATCGCAGAACCCCCCAAATTTGCGACGGAATACAATTTCTATCACAAAAAACCAAGAATTTACGACAGGAAAACTTCTGTCACAAATTCTGTCGCAAATTACCACTTTTCTAGTAGTGAATTAGCGGTGAGAGATTTATTACATTTATTATTTGTTTCAGATAGCAACATGTTTATTTATTTTACATGCCTTATTTGTGATGTATTTTTATGCTTGTAGGTAACCTAAGAGAAGATGTCACACAAGAAAGCCTTGCAGATTGAGAATGACCCCGAATCATCTCAATTCAATAACGAGAACCTCTTCATTCAAGCTACAGGCGGATTTGACAAGAAAGGGAGACTCTTCGGGATGGGTGTCGGGTGAAGTCTACAAAGCGCTCATCCAGCTATGTCGGAGGTGTTTCTGCAGGTAAACATAATACTTTTAATATTAATTATTACATTTTCAGTCCCTTGTCCATTTAAATGAAGTAAAAAAATAAATAAATTGACTGCCTAATGTTGTTTTTGCAGATGAGCTTAAGAGGGTGAAGGCGTTAGTGAAATAGCAAGCAGAGTAGCTGTCTTGGCAAGGAGAAAAGTTGGACTGGTAAGAGCATATGATGACTTAGCAAGCAAAGATGATGAAGTAGATGCACAATCTACTCCAGTCCCTAATGAAGGACATAATGGTGATGATGACCATGCTGCTACTATCTAGACATTTTTTTAGTCCATTTTGTTGGCAACACTATTATTCATATTTTGTTTTCTCTATGTAAACTCTTATGTTTATGAAATACATTTCTTTTTTATTTCTTTTTTTTAGAAATTCAATTTTGTGACATAATTAAAAGTCCGTCACAAAATTAAAAGTTCTGTGAAGAAAATGATTTCTGTCGCAAAATTTGGAATTTACGACAGAAATGCTTTCACTAGCAAAATTTCCAGTTTGTGATGGAAAGGAATTATGTCACAAATTTCAAATTTGCAACGGAATTCCTTTCTATCGCAAATCTCAAATTTGTGATTGAAAGCATTTCCGTCGCAAACTTGAAATTTGTGATAGAAAGCATTCTCAACAGAAAATAATTTTGCGACAGAAAATAATTTTTCCTTTAGAAATTTGGCTTTGCAACAACCTTTGCCACGGAAAAAATTCCGTTGCAAGTCTTTGCGACGCATTTTGTCCATCGCAAATTTTGACTTTTTTGTAGTGACGAATCAGCAATTCCTAAACTAACTGACGAGCTTTAGCACTATATGAAATCAACGGCTGCTCCTCTTCTCCCATAAGAACCACATCTTCTTTCCAAAATCCCAAGAACATACATTGTCCAACACCTAGTCCAATCACATAATGTTTGGTCAAAGATGCTTCAACTCCATATTCATTCATCACCAAAATATCAATCCGAATATCCATTGAGTAATACAAATTATATTCCTCTATATAAGCAATAGAGTCATTGATCACAGCAACTTTACACACTACAAGTTGATGAGCTGGATTAAATTCTAAATTTTCAGGTAACTACATTTGCCAAAATGCATCATCACTAATGTCAAAGCAAATGATGGCTTCTTCAAAAAAACCAAGGGTCAACCAATGATAATTCCTTTCAAATAGGTGCATATCGATAATTTTCCACGAATTGGTACTAAGATTATACACCTTAGCTTTAAAGGGTCTGCAATCTACCATGTCAAATTCCATAGCAATCAAAATTCTAACGACCTTATAGTCATTTGTCTCAAGAATAATACCAAAGCCATGTATGGCAAAGTCATCTATCAAGGAAATTTGATGGTTAGGTGAAGGAAGGACCTTGACCTCCCTTGTTACTGGATTCCACAAACATAACTCATATATGCTATCATTGTAAGTATAATTAAGACAGAAAATACAATTAAAAGAACCAAAAGGTATGATTTCAGTCAGAATTTTTTTTAGGGAGGCAGAAGCTCTAGGTCAATGACAAGCTAAGCGATGCCATCAAATAGCAATGTTGCAGGAGACTCCACATCATAAAGCAATGCTGCAGAAAAACGTGTTGGTGTCGAGCTATGAAAGACCAGAATACTTGGTTGGCTTTCAGAGAGTTGAATGTGTTTCTTGATGAACGTAGAGGTAGTAATTAGTGCATAGATGGATTTGTTCAAGCTTTTGCAGCGCAGTGGAAATTTCCAAGGGAGTTTTAAGAGAATTTCCACCTTGATATCTTGGGGTAGGTCCTTCCATTCCATTTTGTTGTAGCGCATCTTTTGGCTTGCTGATGATGTGAGTAGGGAGTGCATAAAAGCACAAAGACAGATTACAAAACCGTCATACTTTGCATCAGTCATGAGTCAATAGTTAACAGATTACAGAATAACAGGGATGGTTGGAAAGTGTGATTTTTTCTCTTCCTTTTTTCATAAAAGGATAGAATTAAAATCCCAATGGCCCAATAAGAAAATGCTACATTAAATAAGATAATAAAGGTTTTTTTTTTCTTTGTTAATGAGATTAAGTAAAAAAAATGACAAAGTAAAGAAAAATCTTCCATATTACCAGAAGTAAAAGAAATAAATTTTCTGTGGATATGATTTTTTTTTTCTTATTATAGTTACTTTCCTTTTACTAAAATTACTTCAGAAAGAAAAATCAATAACTACTTTCCCTTTTTTTTTCCTTTTTCTATTCTTCTCAACCCAATTTTTTAGATTTGATCATGAGTTTCCCCTTCCAAAGCTTAAAGGCCAATGAATTTTCACCTTTCATAAGTTTATATATCGACTTTACCATTTTTATGAGTTTACGAAATTGTGTTAACTCATTTGTAAACTTGTGTTAACTTTTTTTGAATTGATCATGCTTAGTGACTTCATATATAGATTTTATAGAAATTTTTATGTTAAGTATGACAAATTATAAATGTTGATGGATTTAATTTCAATTATTTGGATTTAAAATATATGTATATCAAGTTGTTGCCATTTTTTATATTTAAATTATTTAATTATACACTATCGATACCTATTTAATGATAATAGTAAACTCTTATGAGCTTACGATTTGAGTTCATGATATTGGTTTACTTCATTATCATAAATTTACATGAACTCGTGAGTTTGACGTGAATATGAATAAATGGATCAATTATCTTCCTTTTATATACAGATAAAATAAGAAATATAAACACTGCGAAAACATATTAAGTTTGATAAGACATCTAGAATAAAACTGAAAAAGAATAGTAATAAATATTAAAAAGGAATATATATATATATATATATATATATATATATATATATATATATATATATATATATATTTCTAATAGAAGAATTATGATCAGTATCATTATCATCTGATGAATGATTGGAAAAAATTGAAATTCATTGTTAGAATGAAAAAAGATACTGAATTTCTTTCGTTCATTGTGGAAAAATTATTAGGGTCCCTTCTAGAATTCTGGATAAGATTCTTGGAAGAAGAACGATTCCATTCTTACTCTTCTCGTTCGATTGTTGTGTATATAAGCATCTCCATACAATATTGTGACCTTGACCCTCAAATCACCCCTTCAGGGTTTTTTCTCTTCTCTCACACAGACGCCTGTGTGGGCCAATTATCTCTGAGACCACATCCTTCTGCTTTGTCTTTTGGTGAGGTGAATCCACCCACAATAGAAGAAAAATAAAACCTAACAAAACCAGGAAAGCTCAGAAAAATGAAAATGTTGAGTGTTGATCTTCCTGAAGAAATTGTAGAGGAGATATCGTTGAGGCTTCCTGTAAAATCCCTACTTGGATTCAAATCTGTGGCGAAATCCTGGTACGAAGGAATCGCTAATCCATCTTTTATTGCCAAACAATTCGACTGGTCTGATTCAGTCTCTGAATACTGCCACCACCAGTTGATCGTTCGCTTGCACAATCTCACTATGAAGCCCTGCATTTCTTTGATTTCCGATCAGGAAACCAAGGATGTTGAATTGCCATTTCCTGAGAAGGATGTGGAATACATATTTGTTTATGGGCAATGTAATGGGATGTTTTGTCTTTATGGGGTTTATGGAGGAGATAAAGCTGGTAGGTCCAGTTTGATTCTGTGGAACCCAGGAACAAAAGAGGTGAAGGTTCTTCCTCCATCTCAGAACCTACCCAAAGACATGGTTTATATCATCTTTGGGTTTGGTATTGATCCTGTTACAAAGGATTACAAGGTTGTTCGATTTGGGAATTTGGATTTTGAAGGAAGAGAACTTCCTCCAGTTGAGGTATATAATCTCGGTACTAATTCTTGGAGAACCTTAGATGTTGTTGTCCCCGTTTTTCGTCTGTGCTATCCAAAATGTAGGGCTTATTTGAATGGGATCTATCACTGGTTAACTGATGATAATGATGAGGCCATATTGTTCTTTGATTTCAGCAAGGAGGTGTTTGGTAAGATTCAATTGCCTCCTGGAGTTGATCAGTCTGATGAATTAAATGTTGTTGTGATTGATGAGAAACTTGCTTGTATAGCTATATACACCACCAATCACATATTCGAAATCTGGGTGATGAACGAGTATGGAGTTGCGAGTAGCTGGACTAAGAAATCTGTTATGAGACCATGCCCTAAGTTTGGATCATTTTTAGGGCTTCTGGGATGCCAGTTGGTTTCTTATAATCTCAAGAATCAACAAATTAAGGGGTTTGAAATCCAAGGAATTCCAAAAATGTTCAAAGTGTTTTGCTATTTGGAAAGCTTAGTTCCTTTGAACATCTAAGATAACTATTACAAAATGAATCTTCTACATTTTCATTCATTTGCAAAGAAAGGAAAGTATACAAGGGGAAGAGTGTTGTATAAGATATTCGTATCTTATTTTTACACTCTTCTTTTTTCGCTTTCCTATCTTTTATTAATGCATCTTGTGCATTTATTTTTCGTGGAGGTAGAAGATTCATGATGAAATAGTTGTATTAGTATGTCATGGACCCCCCCCCCCCCCAAAAAAAAAATATATATATATATATGAACTCGGTCGTGTGCGCACGAAGTCTCTATATCAATTTATTGGTGTTGCCTTTTCTCTTCTATTTTTATATCTTATCCAGTGTACTTTCTCACATTTACCGTAGAAATCTTAAGTTGATTGCCTATCATATATGGAGTTCATAATAAAACGTCACTAGATAATGTCAATTAAATTTAATGATTTCATTAATTGTTTGGTCCTTTAAATATGTTTGATCCTTTAAATTTATGATTTTGGATAAAATATATGTTTGGTTCTTTAAATTTTCATAAAGTTTGAGTTTAATCCCTTAAATTTATAAAGTGTAATTTTAATATTTTATTCTTAAGACATAATTTAGCCCAAAATGTTAACTTTGCAATTAAATCAAGGCAAAATATGCTTATAGCTATTTTTATAATATATAACTAAAATAAATGTGACTATCAATGTAACATCCTAAATTTTTGGGAGTTGAAATTTGAATATTGTATGGAAAATTTTATTGAGAAATTTGACCAAATAACTATAACATTAATTATTGGAAATTAAGGTTTAATTTCTTTGATTTATTTTGAGGAAAGAATAATTAAAGCGAGGAATAATTAGGCATAAATTTATGGAGGATGAGGTTGTCAAATTTTTCTTAAAAAAAAAGAAAAAAAATTATTAACTTAATTATTGAAAATTTAAGATTTTATATTAATTGTAATTAAGTGAAGCCAAGCCCATGTGATGAGAAAACATAAGCCATATTGATTTCCTTCTTGCCTGCTGGGCCACGTGAGAAAACATGAAAGATCAGCCCAACATGTGATGATCAACAGAGAATGAAATAGAACGAGCCCATGATTCTGAAATTTATTTCATAAGTCTCCCTCATGCTTTCACTTTCGGCCAGCTTATTATTAGTAAACCCATAAATAGATATCAGCATATCAGACAAAATGAAGAAGCAGGCTCGCCGAAAACGCAACAAAGGGCCCAGTTTTTGTCCAAAACACACATTGCCCATTAAGAAACCTGACACAGCCGAAATAAACAGACCATATTAATTAAGCAGCAGGATAAGATCAGCGTAAGATCAGAGGGAGACCATACTTAGGTAGGGCTGTAAATAGGCCAGGCCTGTTATGCAGGGAAGCGGCCTGAGCCTGGCCTGTGGCCTGTAATAGGCTTATTTTTAGGCCTAAGCCTGGCCTGTGGCCTGTTAAGTGGCCTGTATTTTCAAAAATCCTATATCTAAGCTAACAGGCCCCAGGCCCTAAGGAAAACAGGCCAAAAATAGGCCAGACCGAAAACAGGCCGAATGCGTTTACAAGCCGAAAATAGACTTCCTACGTTTATAGGCCTCAAGCAGGCCTCCTGTTCACAGGCCGAAAATAGGCCTAATTGATTAAATAGGTCAAATTTACAACAATATAACAGATTCTACAATAGCATAAAAAATGAAATTAAATACAACATCCAACATAAAAATTCAACATCCAACATCAACATACAAATTAAACATCTAACATCCCACCAAGTTACCAATATACAAAAACCAACATACAGATTTTTCTTTAAGCCACTGGACATTGACATCAAATCTTCAATATAATTTCTTGTTCAGCTTCAAAGACCTTGAAAAAAAGTAATAAAATATATAGAATTAGAGTATAACACAATGTACAACAAATGATATTATTTTAACAATGCAAAATTTATACCTTTTGTTTCTTTTTTAATCCATACTTGTTGCGAAGCCAATCCCCACCACAAATAAGTGCTTCAATTGATTGTTCATTCAATCTAGAATGATATTCATCAATGACTCTACCTCCAACACTAAATGTGGACTCTGATGCCACAGTTGAGATTGGAATAGCTAGTATGTCAGCAGCCATCTTAGATAAAATCTTATACTTCACACTATTATTTTTCCACCGTTTTAGAGTAGTAAAGGAGTTATAATTGCCATCAGGTATAAAAACAGACTCCTCAAGATAAGCTTCTAATTCTGATTTCATAGGGGGAATTGCTTGCTTTTCACGAACAATGGTCATGATGTGATCAAGTCCAGTAATTATAGAAGAACTAGGTACATTGGAAGAAGAGTTGTTGCTAACATCGTGATCTTCATTACATGCCTCTCCCTTATACACAGCAACGTAGCCATCATATACTGAGTTTAAAGCTTTCACCACTTTATCTATATTCTCAGAAGCAACATATTCAGGCTTGTAAATCAAAGGAAAGTAATAATGAGTCACATATAATTTGCACCTAGGATCAAGACTACTAGCAAGAGCCATTACCATGTTGCATTCTCCCCAATATTTGTCAAACTTCTCTTTCATTAAGATTGCCATTTCCACCATGAAGAAATCATCATCATCCAAAGCATTGTCAATTTCTTGTTTCACTCTCCAAACTTCAGCAAGGTACAAATTTGCAGTAGGATACTCATCGTCTGATATGATATGAGTGGCTACATTGAACACTTCTAGAAATTTGCAAATCTTTTCAACCTTCTTCCAATCCTCTTCTGATGGTGCATAGTTGTAGTGTGGTTCTCTTTCCTTATAATTGGGGAAAACAGACTTGAACTTCATAGCAGTAGATAACATCCTATATGTAGAATTCCACCTTGTTGGATAATCAAGAATGAGCTTCCTTTCCTTCAAGCGTTTCTGCTCAACAATGTCACAGAATGCTTTTAGCCTTGAATCATTGTAGTTGATATATTTCACACTTTCACGGACATTATTTATAATGTCCTTAATTCTACCAAAGCCATCTTGCACCAACAAGTTTAATATATGCGCACAACATCTAACATGAAATAAGTCACCACCAAAGGTAAAGAACTATTAATTGATAAAGTGTCCTTAAGAGCCCTCAAACAAGAATCATTTAAGAAGCATTGTTCTCGAGCCCACCGCTAATACCCTCTGGTTCTTAACCTTCGCAAACCGTTGGCTTTTCTTTCGGACCAGACCTCTAGTTCATTATAAAACCAGTGCTCTTCGTTCTCATTCATCCTTCACCAAGAAACTGAGGTGAGACCGAGACCAGCTGAGAGACCGAGAGAAAAAGAGAGAGAGAGGAACCGAGAGAGAGTTGCCGAAGGAAGGGAGTGGGAGAAAACTAAAACTCATTCTCCCTGTTTTAGCATCGGTGAAACAGAGGAGACAAACACCAAGCTTGATCTGCCACGGTGAGTTTCAAACCTCTCTTCCTCTAGCTTTATCTGTAGTCCTGTCGATGGGTGTAGAGATTTAACAAGAAGAAAAAGCCAAACCTGGACCTTTAAACTGAAACCGAAAACGAAGATATAAAACAGGGGGTTCAACCGAAAATACACTATGCTAATAAAAGCTTTGCTACCATCGGGTTGCTGTAGGAAAAAGAAAGAAAAAGAAGAAAACACGCTGAACCATACATGTATATATACATATTTTCAGACCTTGGGTTCTATTATTTTGGGTTGTAAGTTTCTGCACCCTAACATGAATATAAAAGAGAAAGGGAAAGAAAAGACAGAATCAGCTAGGTATATAGGTATATATATGTTCTGCTATAAGGAGTTTATTAACAGATAGATGAAAAAGAAATGCTGAAACGGGGTGTATGCAAGTAGATATTATGTGTGTATTATTTTCCCACGTTTGGAGTAAGTTTGTACCGAAACTCATGGCTGTCATAACATCAACGTGAATGAGAAAGAGGAAAACATTAAATATGTATATATAGAGTTGCTGCCTATATATGAATAAAAACGCCATCATCAGATTCTGGCATAATATTGCATGAGTGTATAAATATATTTTGCTGATAGGAAAGAACATATACATAGATATATAAAGATGGACTTTAAATGCTGTCTTGCACAAGCTCAGAGAAGGAGAAAGAAAAAGAAAAACGCTGGAAATTTGGACATATATGGGGATCTGTGTGTGTGTGCTTGTCGAGGAAGGGAAAGAAAATTTTGAAAAAATATATACATATATATATATACATATAAAAGATATGCACGTGGTTGCTGGCAGTGTAGTGGGTATATATATATATATATATATATATCCTAGTAGGTGTAATATACAGATCAATCAATGCATGACGTAGGTTTTTATGTGGGAAGCACCTCTGACTTATTTCATCAAAGTACTTGTTAGTAGCTGTTAGTAGCTTTTTGGAGTTCTAATGTTAATTCATTAAAGTAAAAGGTATGTAGGGAATGAAATTAATTGTATCAATTCCTTGTCTTTACACTTTCTGCCAAAAATGTCGAAATATGTCTAGCTACTGGGCATTTTATTTATGCTTATACTAGTACTAGGGCCTATCTATTGAAATAGAAGTGAAATTTTTCCAGGATTTTGACTTTATATGTGGAATGGGGAAAAAAAAATTGTGGAATATGATAAAAATATATATATGGAACCCAAGACAAAGCATATGTTTACGTGGGTTTCTTGGTGTGGATTTTTACATATAAAGATAGAGACCTATTTTTGTTTGGTGTTAGTTTTATTCTCATTCAATTAGTATTTATGAAATTTATGTTAATGTGATTTTTGGGAGTTAATTTGTAAATTTCATTTTATATATAAATGTGCTTAATGATAGTTAGTATTTATAGACTCTAATTAATTATTTAAAATACTAAGTTAAAAGAGAAATAATTAAATGTTGTTAGTAAAAGGAAATTGTTAATAAAATAAATTAAGGGAATGATTAATTAATAATCAATAAGGATTATTATTAATATAAAGGAAATATATGAAGAGTTAATAATTATTATAAGGAGTGATAATCATAATAAATAAATAAGGAATTATTATTATTGTTATTGGAGATGATCATAATAATAATAATAAATTATCATTTTAAAAGGGGATGATTAATTGATAATCATAATAAATGAGGAATTAGTATTATCATTAGGGCTAGTAATAATAATAATAATAACAATAACAGTAATAAAATTATTATTGTTAAGAGAAATTATTAACTAACTGAAAGAGTTAGTAGTGATTAATAATAAATTGAAAAGGGAATAAATGGAATAAAATTTACCAGGAATAGAAAAGTCAATAGGGGTAAGGCTATCCCTTAGGATGTTAATTGTACGAGAAATAACACGGTGATGGTATCATAGGATACCTAAGAAGGTTTGGAACCAGTACCGAAAGGTGAACGTACCGCTAGCGCCAAGATTTAAGGTACGGACGTGTACTGTAACTCTAACTCTAACTCTTATGCTACTTGTATGCTTTATATATGATGAAATGATTTATATAGTCATGGACAAGACTGAGTCTTGGATCATGGACTGTGGCTAAGACTGGGTCTTAGGTCACCATTTGAAATACATTCAGCTTTTATATGAAAACGGGTTACAGACTTGGTAATGCCGTATGAATGTTTTCCTAGCGCTGAGGACAAGCCGGGGGCGTGGCACTGGCTTATGTGCAAACAATGGTTGAACATTACATGAGTTGTATGTTATGTATTGTGAGACATTACATCTGCTGTGTGCTATGGATTGTTTTACATTACATTTGCTGGTGCTATGTATTGTTGTGTTGTGAACCTTACATGGACCGTATGCTATGTATGGTTAATGCTGGAATGTAATGAATATTTATTATGCATACTGTTATACTTGAGCATAAGGTTAACTGTTACCTGAGATTCAGTGGACATTGAATCTCAGAATTTACCCTAGCTTCAGGATCAGGAGGATCGGGAGTGGGAGGCAAGGGTAAGCAACACGCGTAAAGGCTCGGAAGGAGTTACATTGTGGGATAAGGATATGCATGAGTTTGGTTGAACCTTTCGGATTATTGTAACCTAACACGTCAACCGAGGTCACCGCAATGAATATAAGTTGTATCACATTTTTTATTCCTTCGGGCATTTTAATTAACCAGCATAGCATATGAAATCAGTTACTCAGTCGTCCAAACGCCTAAATACGCTCTCTGTTGTGTTCTACTCTGATCTGTTAACGCCATCACTTAAATAAGTACACACGAATTAGTTTAATAAGAGATTTAGGATCATAATTGGACTCCATAAGTGGCTTAGGAAATAGGGGCATTACAATCAACAGGTTCATTTTTAATTTGGAGAATAAAAATAATTTGATCAAAGGATTAAAATTAGAGAAAACTATGTTGCAGGTACCTACACTTTCACTCAATTTTTAATTTGGTATATGTGATTCTTTCTCTTAATTAAATAATTAATTTTTCTCTGTTAACACCATTAGATCTTGCAACTTTGCTCTATTAACATTTTTTACCCCTGTATGAGTTAATGGAACAAAAAAAAATTAATAGTAAAATTAAAAATTTAATTAGGAGAGAAAAACACACAGGTGTGCCAAATTAAAAGCTTAAGCAAAGTATAGGCACATGCAAATAGGCTTCACTTTAAACTGAAATAAACCTACCTACCAGCATGTTTATCTTCATTTCAAAATATAAAAATATTATATTAAATATCTAAAATTAAAATAAACCTAGTGACCGTAGGTTCTTTTTTATTTTAAAATAACAAAAACAATTATAAGAATGCTTTGCCAACATTCAATTCAAGACCTTTAATTTCATTACTTTATATTTAAAAGAAATTAAGTTGTATGTGCTTATTGTTTAAGTAATTCGAGTCCTACATTCGAATCACCGTCGTTGAAATGAAACTTCCAAGTTGATTGTGTATCTTATGCGTGGAACTCGAGTCATACACTCGAGCCTCGCATATCATAATGAAAAATCAAGTAATGTGCTATCACTCGAATCATTGTTAGAAGATACACAAACTTGACCGAATCAAAAAGTATAAGTTTTTTGAGTCATAGGCACTAGCCAATGAAGTTTTATGTGTGTGTGTGTCATTTCTGATAATACTCGTTTTATAAAGCCTTTACTAATTAATTAATGCGGTATTGTCTTAAGTTTATATTCAGTTCATATAAAAATAAATAAATAAATATTTAGTTTAGCCAATAAATAAGTAAAGCCTCGAATCGGTGCTTCAATACTCTCAAATGAACACACGCGCGCATTTCAAGACACAGATTTCAATGAACAAAAAAATTCAATGAACCATATATAAAGATAATAGATTGTGGCTATATAAGCAAATCAATCATCCAACACACAAAATCCAGTGAACCAAAATAATTGAATGAACCACACACACACAGATATATCAAAATAATCGTGGCTAGGTAAGCAAAAAATCAATCTAAGACAAAAAAAAAAAAAATCTAATAAATTGAAAGAGTATATTGATGATATGTTGATTCATTTATCATAAGTGATTGATGGTATTTGGATTGATCATAAGTAATTATAATATATATATATATATATATATATATATATATATATATTTAAACTTTCTATTAAAAAATATAATTGAAAAAAAATTATTAACTTTTCCCTCCATTTACTATTATAAAATTGTTTTTTTAAGTCTTGTATTTTAATTTAGAAATTATTTTGGATATACTCAAATTATAAGATTATTTTGGTCATTTAAATTTATATAAAGTTTGAGTTTATTCTCTTAAGTTTATAAATCGTAATTTTAGTTCTTTATATTATTAGCACTATTAGTTTAATTTTTAACGGAAAACACAGACACTACAATTAATTGATTAAATACTGAAAAAAATATGATATAATTATTTTTATAATATAAAAATTCAAATAAACTTGATGATCAACAAGTTTATTTTTTTCACTAAATATAAAAAAAAATTTATTGATGTATCAAAATTAATATAAGCCTACCATTAATTAGCATGTTTGTCTTAATTTATAATATAAAAATATTATTAAATATTTAAAATAAAAATAAAATTGTCGACTGTCAATTTATTTTTTATTTTAAAATGATAAAAATGATTTGTTTATTATAAAACAACCGACACATATAAGAATGAATCATAATCAAGCATTAAGACATGGAGACTTTAGAGGCAATTGGAAGAGGATAAGTGTACTATGTAATTAATGTAGACTTTAGAGGCAATTGGAAGAGGATAAGTGTACTATGTAATTAAAGCTCTTAATTACATGGAAGAGGATAAGATGATGAGTGATAAGAGAGAGGGGGAGGTGTGTATGTGTTTGTGAGTTGTGAGTGGGTGTGTGCCTAAGAGTTGTGTGTGTGTGTGTGTGCAGTAAAAATATCCAAAAATAAACCAAGATGAATTATGGATTGGAATCCAAAGTAAAACTTAAGTAGTAAGTTTGTTATTTAATCAGATACAAGTAAAATGAGAACCTATGCAAATTAAATCATATCTTGAAATATTTGAACTAAGTATTTAAAATAAGTAGATATTTGAAACCAGTAAATTATAAGCTTGAACTTGGCTATTCCCAAAGTCATTTTCGTATGCTTTTGAGATTTATACCTAAGTGATTCAGGAAGTTTCAGAGAACTATTAATTAAGTCATAAAATGAAGAGTTGTAAAATAAAGTTAGATCTTGAATAAAAACACCAACTTACACCTAACTAAATTAATATTTGGAGTAACAAAAAGATGAAGCAAAATATCTAAGAAAAGGGGGGGGGGGGAGGTAGCGTTTTTGAAGAGGTGTAAGGGCAAGATTAAGACTTCTTTACTAAGTTTAAATCAATGGTTAGAATGGAATTAAAGATGTTAGGTAGTTAACTCATGTTTTGCTATAAATAAAAGACTTCATGCTTCTTGATTCCTCACCAATTCACAAGCTAGAAAACCGAAATTTAGAGAGTGAGGAAGTGAGTGGAGAGGCTTCAAGAACAAGAAGCAAGGTTCTTCAAAGAAGTAAGGAAGCTTTTAGTTTTTAGTTCTTAGCTTATATAGTTTTAGTAGAAATGTTATTTTGATCTTTAATCTTCTAATTATATTTTTGTTTTTATGTTTTTATAGCTAAAATTGCCTTCATTTCGAAAAATTGGTCAAGTAGAGGTTATAGCAAAATTTTTGGAAGATTATGATCAAAATAGCGAAGCTCTGGCGAAATTTTATCGGTTAACGATTTCAGGAGCCAGTAGCAAAAACACTAGTATTTTATGAAGAAAATGAGGTTCTAAAATTCTGAATAAATTCATGGTTAAAATAGACATATAGGGCCTTCCAAATATACTCAAAGTGTGTTATTTGAAGTTTTGTGCAAAGAGATAAAAATTTCTAAAGATAAGCCACGTTTTCTGGGGAAAATTCTGGGCAGAGGTTGGAAACTTTAAAACTGGGAATTTTTCTTGAATTCTGGGTAAGCTCCAGTATTTTTCCTCGAAAATAGAGATCCCAAGGATTCCGGGAAATTTTACGAATCCTCATTTTGATTTTTCTGGAAGTAGTTATGATTTTTCAAAGTTAGACAAAATTCTGCCCAGAAATGCTAAACCAACGTTTTTCCGAAATTTTGTGGGAATAATTAAAAATAAATCCACCAAGGGTAAAATTGTCATTTGTGGCCAAAATATCTCTTGGAATAATACTTGGGAATTAATAGAGGCGATATTACCCTTATAGGATATCTGTGATCGCATTCCGACCGTCAAAACGTACCGAAACTCGTCAACGAAGGTACGAACGCGTATTTAACCTTAACTCTTATGCTTATGGTATGCTTATATATGATAGTTGTACTCACATGCTAAGACTCTATTTTGAATTGCTCTTTAAACATGAAATTAAATACGGGTTATGGTCTTGATAACGCCGTTAAGTTTTCCTGGCGCTGAGGACAAGATAGGCCATCGTGGCACTAGTGAATGTGCAGACTGAGATAACATACATATTGCAGTGGCTGTGTTTTGTTATTACCTTACATTTTTTTATGGTTTTGAAATTGTGACTATGTACTTATTATGTAATACCTGTCATATACTGTTTACGTAAGCATGAGGTTAACCGTTACCTAAGGTTCAATGGGCATTGAACCTCAGCTCTTGCCTTAGCTTCAGGATCCCAGGGAACCAGAATCAAGGACAAGGGTAAAGAGTCAGCATAAGAACCAAGCGGAGACGTTATTATTTTGATATGTACTTAGGTGTATTAAGCACTCGGATGAATGTGCTGTTGAATGTTCAACTAGATACACCACAGACAATGTTATTCAGTTACTCTTTATTTTGGAAAAAAATTTCAATGCTCAACTCTGATCACAAACACTATGGAAACATTTATAAAATGGGGTGTTACAAGCAGTCCGCCTGAGGACACAGCCGTAGATTTTGTTTTGGGATGCATATTATTATAGCTGGATAAATGTACCGTTATTATGTCTAATTAGAAACACCATAATTGTAATATGTATCAGCTACTCAATTACATGCTCTACTCTGATATATATATATATATATATATATATATATATATATATATATATATATATATATATTATTCCGCTTTTGAAAAATAGGATGTTACAAATAAATTTTATTTTTTATATAGATTTTAATTAAAAAATATTTTTAGAATATAATTATAATTTTCTTAAAGAGCTAATGGTTTGGACTTAAATATGTATTTTTAATATAGAAAAGATGTCTGTATAATTAAAATAAAACAGAGAGGTGATTATAGTGTTCTATTTTTCTTTATTGATAAAATGAAATCAAACATACGGTACCATTTTTAACTAGAGATTGACTATATTATGAAAGTTCAACAAGACAAAGGTTTGATAGTGTGAGAGGGAGGGATTTCTTCTCTTTTATATGACTTTTTTCTTATTGCGGATATCTCGAGCATTTACGAGCTTAATTAAAAGAAGTTCATTTATATGTTTAATGGGACATGTTCAACTTTCATTTATTTTTCTATTTCATTTCATTTTACCTATTAAATGAACATTAATATTTACATGAAATATCATCTGTCGTCATGGTATTATTTTTCAATAGTATTCAAATTTTGATGTTAATAAAAAGATTAGGATGCTTTTAAAAAAAACCAACATAATATCTTTTTTAAAAAATACCAACAAAAGACCCTATAAAAGAGGATTTCTATTTTCGAGTAGTTTTCAATACAAAATGATTAGATGAGTATATATTTTAAAAAGGCCAACATAATATTTTTTTTTACAAATAATTACTTAACTAATTTTTTTGTTGAGCATAGATATTCTTCTATTGGGCGTAAACCTATCTAAGGCACTGTCAGGCGTCAGCCACTGAATATGGGTACATCTCTTAATATATGTAATACCCTAATTTTCATAATACATGTAAACATTGTATTTTGGTAAATAAATTAGCAAAATACAAAGGTGAATATGTGTATCAAAGAATTATAATCTATTTATTATATTTTCTTACAAATTTCACTTTGGAATTAATTAACTAATGGTTAATTAATGAGACTACATATTAGGAGCTGATTTAATTGCCAAGGAATAAGAGTGGATAAAGCTTGCTAATAATGCTCTAATAACATTGATTAAGTAGAAGACCAATTAGGCAATGACAAATGCAATTAAGAGGCATATAAGCAACTTGATTAAGAGGATAATTAAGCTTAATCAAGGAAGCCCCAAAAGTCAACAATGGCAACTAGCACATGTGGGATCAATAGGTGAGATTGATGCACATGTAATCCAATCCAATGGTCTTAATTAATCCCATAAATAAGCTAAATCCTCTTGTAATTAAATGAACCAATGAGAGCTATTGATTGTGGGATGATTAACACTTGGAAAACCAATCAATGGCCATGAAAGAAGAGAAAAAAGTCCAGCCATGGTGTAGGGTGGATATGAAGCTCCTTAGAGTGCAAGTTGGATCTAATGGTTGAAAGGAAAGAAGCTCGATTGGATATACACAAAAATTACCAATTGAGCCATTGGTATTCTGCTATAAATAGAGGGTTCCCCTCTTCATTCTCTTCATATCAAATCAAACTCCAAGTAGTTGATTTCTAAGAAGTGAGAGTGAGGGAGAGGCAAAGTCTTGGAGCAAGGAGGAGGAAGGAGTAAGAACTTCAAGAGGTAAGTTTTTAAATAAGCTTTTAGTTTTTGGTAAAATTATAGTTTAATCTAGGAAATTGTAAAGTATAGTTATTTACATGTTTTTAAGGTCTCTAATATGTTAAAAACGAAAATTAGATTAAAAACATGTTGGGAAGTAATTGTTGATAATTATGGAACAAGAAGATTGTGAAAATTTCAAGAAAACTGGGCTGTTAAGTCAGTACAAAGAGGCTGGTATTTTATGTATCAAATGAAGTTATTAAATCATGAAATTTTTCAATTATAAATTATACATCTAGGGCTTTCCATTGATATAGAATAAGTGACGTTTTAAGCTCTAGACAAGGAGTTATGAATTTTTGAAGTTATGCTTTGTTTAAAATGTTAAAATCTGAACAGTAGTTGGAAAAATTAAAACTGGGAATGACTCAAGGATTTTGAGCTTGAGGCGTTATTTTTCCCTAAACATAGACTTGTCAAGGGAAATTTTTGCTTTGGTTTCACCTCATTTCGATTTTTGTAGAAATAGTTATGAATTTTCAAAGTTAGGGAAAAATCTGACCATAAAATCTAGCAATGCGTTTTTAAGGAAAAAGAAAGGGTAAAAATGGAAGAACAAATCCTTTAAGAGTAAAAAGGTCATAGGAAATAACAATAACGCTTAGAATATCATTTCAAGTTATATGGTATTAATTGTAATATCATACAAAATATGGAAAAGGAAATAATCTGACGGTAACATTATAGGATACCAGAAAAGGTCAGGGTTGGATTCAAAAGACAGGTGTATTGGTAACTACGCAGTGAAAGATACGTTCGCGTACTGGTAACTTTAACTCTGATGTGTCTTGTATGATTATATATGATTGTTTAATTCATGTTAAGTGCGGGACAAGACGATGTCTTAAGTCATGCACCGTGGCTAAGACTTGGTCTTAAGTCACATTACATTCAGGGTATAGCTGTGGTTTTCAGCTTGACGTGGGTTTTCCTAGCGCTGAGGACACGTGGGTATCATTGATTGAACCATATTTTTATATTGTATTTCATGATTAAATTAGGATTCTTAATGCATTTTGTCATAGTTATGGAGCTTAAAATGCTTTTCTTATGATAAATTGAGATTATGAGTAAATACATTAAATTAGGGCTAAAAAGGGCAAAATTGTCAAAGAAATTGTAATTACTTTTAATCATTGATTTTTATGAGAATATTTAATGTTAGATTAATTATTTTTTATTGTAGAAACCTGAAATGATTAGATCCAATTTGAAAATGAAAGTCTAACTCAAATTGCAAAACTGTCAATTTAGTCCCTCTTAGCTACAGTTTTTTTCTTTTCAATTTGGTCCCTGGTCAAAACTTGCGTTTTGACCGGGGGAGGCAGCTGACCTAAAGGCTGGACAATTATTAATTAAAGAAAGAGTCGAAATGAAGAGGAGGAGGCGGCTGGGAGGAATGAATATTAAAAATGGAGAGACAGAGTCGATAAAGAAAAACACAAAGCGCTGCGGAAAGAAACGGGAGGGTCGACCTTGACGCACTCATTCACATTCACCATCACCTCCGTCGCCGGCGACGTCCACCTCACCTCCATTTTCGCCGGCGACCCACGTACACCACCGGCGAGATTCAACTTCAGATCTGTGATTTCCAGAGAAACAGGGACGCGAGCTGGAGGAGCGACCTTCTTCTTCCACCACACCATCTTCACCCTCATTCCACTGTTTCATATTCACCCTGTCAGCACCAACTTTGTTCACGCCTCCACAGTAACTTCACCATAGCCTTCATTTTCCCCTCTCAAAAGATTCGACGCTTCAATCCAGTTTCTATGGGAGTTTGGTGCTTTGAAGAGCTATTGTTGCATATTTGACATCATCTGTGGCTATTCTTTTCTTTTTAATTGGTTAGTGACGTTTTGATGTTGGGAAGTGGCTAATTCCCTCGCTTCTTGGTGATGGGGATTTGTTCTTAAGCTTAGTGAACTACAAATGGGAGTTTTTCTATTATTCTATTTGTTTAGAATTATATATTTAGATTGCCTAGTTTTATGAATTATTGTATATGATTTTGGAACTGAAATTAATATTAATTGTCTTTGTTTGTTTAATATATGTGATTGATATTGGATTTTGTAGTGTGAAAAATATATATTTGGATTTCTTTGTGGTTGCAATGAGATTATATTAATTAGCGTGTTATTGTCTAATTAATGTAGTTGATTTGTGCCCTTGAGGGGCTGTTTAGCACTCAAATTGAAGAAGACTCATATGACATTATTCCAATTCTAATTGCGCATTAAGTAGTTTCAAAAGATATCTCAAAAGATAGTAGTTAGCTATAGTTATAGGAGCTAGTATTAATTGGGAATATTGGACTCAAGTGGTATCTTGAGGTTTTTCATTAAGACTTATGAAGTTTAACTCCCATACTTTTTGAGCAAAAATAGCAACTATCTTCATTACCAAGAGCATCCATCATTCATATTTTCAATTCCACATCATATTCATTTCAATACCATTCCATTTTATAAAAGTACCCAAAAACAATAGTTTATGATTTAATTTAATTGCATTCTTATTTTAGTTTATTAATTCAAAAATCCAAAACCAATTTTCCCCTTGTTTTTATTGCATTTGCCTATACACAATCCTTGGTTAATTATTGATTATGGACCCCAAGGTTAAAGACAAAAAGGCCCTCATCAATCGTGGTACTGGTTAGGTGCAAACATTGTCAACATGCATATGCTATGTATTATATATGGTTGTTTTGACATGCATTTGCTTTGTGCTATGTATTGTTCACTGAATGTATTGAATATCTCTCATATATTGTTATTACTTGAGCATGAGGTTAACTGTTACATGAGATTCAATGGGTATTGAATCTCAGCCCTGACTTAAGGTTCAGGAAAGCAACTTGGATCTGAAAAAGCAACGAAGCCAAGAAGATGTGAAGTGGACAGAGCCGCGAAGAGGCATCGGTCAAGACAAGGGCCTGAAGAAAGATATTAGGGCCTAGTTTCTTGCAGGAATCTAATAAAGCTATTTTAGACCAATTGGTGCTTAAACTAAGAAAGGGTTTTGTCGGTGAGTTGTCATAAGTCATCGTGAAAGACGGGGAGACTCCAATTAGACCAAACACCAATCTGGCCAATATGTTTAAGTAACTGCGTTGGGTTCCAAGCCATAGGTCTAGTTAAGACTTGGTTTAACAAAGAATTGTATTTAAGTCTCTGTAAATTGTATTACATGAATAGTCCTTCGAGATATTTAATTTACCAGCTTATACCTGGTCATTTTGTATCAATTACTCATCGTCCAAACATTAATGCATGCTCTCCGTTCCGCTTTATTCTGATATGTACACTGTCAACACTGTTGATATTCTCAATACATGGGTATAAAAAAGTATTATAAGACCGAATGAAATAGGCCCCGTAAGACCGGACCAATGACCAGTCTCGTTCCAGGCGATCTTAAAAGTATGTAACTTTTAAGACCGAATGCAAACCGGTCTTAAATATTTATTTCAAGACCGAACGTAAGAAACAATAGGTCTTAAAAATCGCACTATATAAACCTTACATATATATAGTTCGGTCTTAAAATCAGAATTTATTAGACCGGATAATAAAAGGTCCGGTCGTAAATACACCACTTTCAAGATCGGACCAAATGTCATCGGGTCTGAAAAATATGAAACTTTCAAGACCGGACAAACATATTCATCGGTCTCAAAAATAAAGAAAATAAGACCTTACTTTAACATATAACCGGTCTTAAAAATATTACTTTTAAGACTGAACTAAATTATAAGTGCGGTCTTAAAGGTTGATCTTTTTTTATACGATTATTAGAACTTTTAAGACCGTATAGAATAGCGTCCGCTCTAAAAAGTCTCACTTTTAAGACTGGATATCAAATACACCAGTCTTAAAGGTTAGTCTTTAATAGCGTTATTAGTAGTTTTAAGACCGTAATAGCCTTCGCTCTTAAAAGTTTGACTTTTAAGACTGGACCTTCAATAGACCAGTCTTAAAAGTGAAAATTTCCTCTGTTCAAAATAAATTCGCCACACAATCCAGCATCTAAAAGACAGTACTCTAAGCTACAAGCTATAATTGAATTGGGAATGGATACAAATATTATTTACCAGGCATCGTAATGAATGAGCTTGTTACTAGCTATTACAGTACAAACCTAATAATAAATTAATGTAATTAATACAATAAGACAAATACATACACTGAGTTACAAATAACAGTGTACAACACCTAAATGAACATATATATACCAATTCATTACCTTGTCTTCATCGGATTCTCACCCGGCCAATAACAATGAACTTAACTAACATTCCTCTTCTTTTGTAACAAGCTAGCCCATTTCGATCGGATCCTGCCAGAAAAATAAAAACAAGAATAAAAGACAGTCAGTGACATTGTTTAAGAACATAATTAAGAAGGAATTGAATATAGTTAAAAACTTAAATTAAAACCTTAAAGTTTTCAAAGAATTGTGCAGATGAATATTACCTTATGAATTGATGACTCTTTTATAAAGGGATATCCTCTCATATCACTTCTTAATGATCATTTCTTATGCCGAGTTCATTATCCGCTTCATCTTCTTCGTTGATGTCCGGTAGACCCCTTGATAAAGGAGTACTCTCAAGAAGACCATAATTTGCATCATTTTCCTCATCAATATCAATAACCCTTTTTCCTTGGAGAGCTACAGACTACATTTTATTTTCTTCATCGGTGATATAGAAAACTTGTTTCGCCTGGTCTGCCATAATAAAAGGTTCATCTCCAAAACTTGTACTATTGAGATCGACTAATGTAAATCCTAACCCATCAATCTGAACACCATTATTGACATTAACCCACTTGCATTTGAAAATGGGAAATCTAATGAAGACATAGTCCACCTCCCAAATCTCTTTAATAACCCCATAATATGACATGACTGCCAATTTAGGCCGCTTGTCTTTTGAACTGAAGAAGTGCATAGATTCATGTAAAATGTGTAATCGTTGATCACATATGAATTCCAACTTATGACATCAACCTCAGGACCACGTGCTAACCATTTGATTATCTCAGAAACAGATTCCTCTCCCTCAATCTTTTGTTTGAACCAGTTTGCAAAAGTTCTGTTATGCTCCCTAATCAACCTTTGTTCAGTCATTCGGGGATTTTCTTTCCTCACATCTTCTTTATGTGCAGCTATGTTGGCTTGAACTTCATCAACATTATTCAAGATGTATAAGTGGACTTGTGACAATTCATCAGGATCCACTCTATTTACTGAGGCCCCTCGTCTACCCCCTTCAGCATGCTGATGTTTTGGAAGCCTGATATATCTTACTTTGGCCAAATAATTTTGACAAAATTCCATGGCCTCTTCAGATACATACTTCTGAACAATTGATGCTTCTGACCGTTATGCGTTCTTCACGTACCCCTTTAGAAATTTCATAGATCTTTCAATTGGGTACATCCACTGTAAATAGACAGGGCTGCACAACTTTATCTCCCTCACTAGATGAACAATTAGATGAACCATGATGTAAAAAAAAGCAGGAACAAAAAGCTCCTTAAGCTGGCACAATATCATATATCATTCATTTTCCAATTCATCCAATTTTCAATCTCGAAAACTTTACTGCAAACGACATTGAAGAAGAAACAAAGCCTAGTCAAAATGTGTCGAAGATCATACTTGGCAATGCCTCAAATAGCTACTGGGAGTAGCTGTTGCATTAAGACATGACAATCATGAGACTTCTGGCATACTAATTTCAAGTCGTTCATCGATACAAGCCTCTTAAGATTTGAAGAATACCCCGAGGGAACTTTTGTGCCATGTAAACACTCACAAAAACTTCTTTTCTCATCCTTAGATAAAGTATGAGAAGCCGGTGGACAATAAGTTCTCTTACCATATGGCCTTGGATGTAAGTCTTCCCGTATCTCCATTGCCAGCAAATCCAACCTTACATTCACACCATCCTTGGAACTACCTTGTATGTTAAGAAGCGTGCCAACAATGCTATCACATACATTTTTCTCAACATGCATGACATCAATATAGTGTCTCACATCAAGGTTGCGCCAATATGGAAGATCGAAGAGGACATATCTCTTTTTCCATATATTTTTTTTTTACCCTTTGCAGTCTTACCGAAGATGACACTTGTATTTTTCACCTTTTCAAAACACTTGCTCCCCAGTCAATGCCACCGGAGCATCTTCATACTCTTTCCACCAATAAAGGCTTTCTTTAATCGACGATATGGGTAGCTCCATCTAAGAAATCTTCTATGTCCAAGATAAACCGTCTTTCTTCCATGTTGAAGTTGATGGTAGCGTGTGCCTTCTTCACAAACCGGACATGCTTTATGACCTTTTATACTATACCCTGACAAGTTCCCATATGCTGGAAAGTCATTTATGGTACAAAATATCATGACTCTCATTTTGAAGACCTCCTTCTTGAAAGAGTCAAAAACATCGAAACCTTCTTCCCACAACTCCTTCAAGTCTTCGATCAAGGGTTGAAGGTAAATATCAATGTTGTATCCGAGTTGTTTTGGTCCCAAAATCAACATAGACAGCATGATGTACTTTCGTTTCATATATAACATAGGAGATAAGTTGTAAATAATCAGGAGTATAGGCCAGGAACTATGTATGCTGCTAAGGCTTCCATATGGATTCATGTCATCCATGCTAAGGGCAAGCCTAAGGTTCCTAGGTTTTTCACTGAAAGTCAGAAATAATTGATCGATTTTCTTCCATTGAGAAGAATCGGCCGGATGTCGAAGCTTTCCATCAGAAATCCTCTCATCTACATGCCACCTCAAATTTCTTGCATCATTTTCATTAGCATACAAGCGCTTGAACCTTGGTATGATTGGAAGATACCACAACACTTTTGCAAGCCCTTTATTTGACTTGTACCTTAGGGTTTCACATATCGAACATTTCTGCTTATCTTCAAACTCATTTCTATACAATATGCAATCATTTGGGCATGCAAGGATCTTTTTGTACTCCATCCCCAGTGGACAAAGAATTTTCTTAGCATTATAGTATCGACGAGGCAACACATTATCATCTGGAAGCATGTCCTTAAAGGCCTCAAGCATTTCAGAAAAACTCTTCTCGCTCCATCCATGACGTGCTTTCAAGCTGACCAATTTCAATATGGTATTTAACAATTGGTATTTTTTACACCCAGGGTATAGCGGCGTCTCAACATCACTGCACATATTACCATATGCATGTGGTTGATGAAAAGCCTCTTCGCCTATATCACGAATAATGTCCTCTATGCCATCATCTATATCCATGTCATTATCATCAAAGTGAAGCACCTTCCCTCGGGTGTTTAAATTTTTACCTTAATCTTATGCAGTAGTGTGGCAAGAACCATAAATAATAATTATATTGATACAGCGGAAATTAAATTTGTTTACATAACAGGGGTAATCCCAGGGTTAATACCCCTTTCTATTGCTTACATTCATTATAGATAGTGAGGATTAAATGCACTACAACACTGTCATCCCTTGGTTCTTTTGCGGTCCTTCTGTTGTCTTTCTGCTGGGCCGACTTCAAGCAACGCTCCCTTCTTGAATCTTGTGCAGCACTTCTCTTAAGTGCTCACCTGTCTATTGGTTGGTAGGGGAGGGTGAGATTCTGAGGAATCCCAGTAGTAGACAATACAAAACAGTGCATGCAAGATAAATGCTAATGTATGATATGCTTACCTTGCACAAGCTCATGTTAACATAATGAAATTCTGCATGCTCAATGCTTTATGCATCATACTCATGGTCATAGCATAATCATAGACAGAGCTTCAAACATTCAAATATGTTACACATAACAAGCAAGCATGGTAATCATACATATAAACATAAGCAATAATATCAAATACATGCAAGTAAGGTAAGCCCACTACCTTTTAAGAACTATTGTCCTTATTCGGGTTCTTCTTTCGCCAACCGGCAAAATTGCTTGAAGTTCATTCCTTTTCCTTTTTCGCCCTAGGGACATAATCATATTTTTAGAACCAGGGAAAACAAATGTTTATTTTCCTTTTTAACCCTTATTTCATTAGGGTTCAATTAAGTAACTTAAACTTGTTACTTTCAGCCTTTATCTTAACTACCCTTGAAATCCAGCAACTTTTGGTATTCTTAATTAATTGCATAAAAATTATATTAATGTGCCGTAAACTCTCACCTGTTCATTGACAATTCCCCTTTCATATAAAAATATTTCCAAAGGTCAGAACTTGTCAAATAAATTCCCAAATTTTATGTTTCCACGGTTTGTCCTGTTAAGCTTCCAGATTTCATAGCTTAACTTTAAAAATTCATATATGGAGTTTTAGATATCAAATTTAGGTGGTTCAAAAACCTATGAACTCCTTATTAAGTCTAGTTTCCATGAAAATTGGTTTCAACCTTTTATCACATGCCATAAATTCCTAGATTTCAAAAATGTAGTCTCTGTTCAGAAACAGTTTCAGATTTGTAACCCATTTTCCAAAATTCATAATTATTTCTATACTTATCGAAATATGATGAATTACCTATCAAATTAAAGCTCTATGTGTCTACTACACATCTGTAAAATTTCATAATTTTTGAAATCTGTTTACTCCACACGAAATGCCACGTCATTTTGTGACTCCAGACTGACACCAAAAACATTGTCAGATTTTTGTCAAACTTTGGAAAATCATATCTCAAGCTATAGACCTTGGTTTGAGGTAAACCAAAGCTCATTTTAAATTTTAGTATGTCTACTATATGTCCATAAACTTTCAAGGTCAAATAAGGTCATTTACTATATTTTTTCCTTTCTCAAAGTTTACTGTTTCAGCAAAAATCCAGAAATGTTTAAAGGCATCATTTTATGTATATATTCTAACACACACGTCAAATACACACACAGAGCAAGGTCACATGCAATCTTAAGGTATTTATATATATGCACTCGTAAATACATATCCTTGGCAACTACGACATGCATATATATACACATACTCCTAGGTTCTTATTTTTCCTTCAGTTTCAGTGACACACACTTACACCCTTCGTTTTCATTCTTTTTCTTAGACCAGTGACGACACAGATATACACACACGACAACAAGCATGTTCACGTGGTAGACTTGGGTTCCTTATATATACTCTTTTCTTTTACCGCTTACACAAACAGAACCATCCAAAAACAACCTGCAAAAGCTTCACCCCTGATATATGTATATATCTATATTCACCTAGCCTACGCGTTTTCTCTTTCTTTTCTTCTTCTTCCTACAGCAAACCCGATGACAGGTAGCGTGTATATATATATATATTGTTTCAGCTTGTTCTCTTTCCTTTCACTGCATGCATACTTAAGTGACGGCAAAACAACCACATACATATGTATAAGTCTCTGTTTTTCATTTCCTTTTTCGGTTTTGGTTTTGTGTCTTCATTTCTAATTTGTTTTGGTTTTACTCTACACTAGGATCTGACAGAAGACAAAGGAGAAGGGAGAACGATGGTCACCTTCAGATTTCAAGCTCCAAGGTGATGAATATCTTGCTGGTGCACTCCTCTGTTCAACCGATACAAAAACAGAGAAAATAAGATTTAGATAGCTCCCTCAGCCTCTCCCTTTTCTCCAACCTCTCTCTCATTTTTCTCTATAACTCTAGACTCTCTCTTCGCGTTTTTCTTATCTGAGTGACTGCCGAAAGAAAAGAATAGGAATGGGACGATGGAAACATTTATATATATATAGGCTCAGGAAAACTCAACGGTCCAGGGAAATCTTGCATGCACCGTGGAGCTGACACCTGGATGTATAACGTGTTGCATAATTAATTGTTATCTATCTCTAAACTTGCCACGTCAACGTTTAATCGGCTTATAACTTCGATCCTCTGCTGTCTCTGTTTCTCTTTTTTTTTTTTTTTTTTTTCGGTTTTGCTGGTTCATAGCCTGAGAGAGAGTGTGTGTATATTATAATTATATTTGGGTGTATAATGTTTGTAGTCTTTGGGTTGGGCCGAAATAAAATGGTCTTTGGTGCTCCAAAATATTTCAGCTGCCTCTGCTCCTGATTCTCGCCAAGTTGGAGTTGAATGGAGAAAGTGATCATTGTGTATTATTATATTGATGCTTTTCTGCGACCAAAAAAAAAAAAATATTGATGTTTTTCTCATGGGCCAATTAAATGGGTTGGGCCACAATAGTGGCGAGATAGGCTGAACTTGCTTCTGCGTTTTGGATGAAAGCTGAAGCATGATTAATGATCTATCTTCTTCCATTCCATTACTATCACGTGGGCCTGGTAATGTATGATTCTTTGTGGCCAATATTTACTCCTCACATGGCCCATTTGATCTCTCTTTTTTTTTTAAAAAAATAATATTATATTTGCAATTAACTTTAATTGAAATAATTCCATAATTCCAAGGAAATTAAATTCTTAATTTCCTAAGTCATAAAATATTAATCCCATAGTAATTTAGGCCCAATTATCACTTTCAATTACTCTTTGAATTTTATTCTTTTCCCAAAATAAATTAAGAGAAAAAATAGGCCTTAATTCTCAAAATTACTTCTAGAAATAATTAAGGCCAATTTATAAATTCTATAATTCTTTGGCCTAATTTATCCTTCAATAATATTCCTTAATTCATGGAAAATATGGCTTAAATCTCAAATTCTCAATCTTTAAAATTCTTTAAGGCTACATTTCCTATAATTAATTCTTGATTCCCAAAGCCTAAAATTTGGGGTGTTACACAAAGGACACTTCACCACGTTGAAATGCACTTGGAACTTTTTCACCATGCCATACCCATATTGTATAGGTCTTACAAAATCCTTCACATATTAAATGTATGTACATAACTTCAGGACTTATTTGCCTCTCGTTCAAACATTCTACACATGGGCAATAAAACTTCTCACTACCATCATGAGCATTTTCTTTAGCAAACTCTATAAATTCCCTCACTCCATTCTCATATTCAACACTCGTCCGTCTCGAATTTATCCAACTACGATCCATGTGTAGATCAGAATTTCTATAGACAGAAAGATTTAACATACATTATCTGTAAAAATTGAAAATTGCATATAAACTAAGCCAAGTCCAAATGCATATAAGCGAGACTTTGTCCATTAAATGCAACACAAAGAATCACTTTATTTGTCTTTAAATTTCCCTCACGAGGACGTCTGTTTTCTTAGCTTGTAATACCTTTTAACAGTAATATCCTAGTATTATTCCAAAAAAAGAGACTTTGGCCATTAAATGCAACATGAAGAATCACTCGTGCTCATAAATGTATCACGTACAGTCAATCCAAGAAGCTAAGGAAAATAAATGCATGAAGCGAAAAATAAATGCAGACAACAAAAGTAACCCTAAGTGCACTTCAAAGTACAGTATTCAAATACAACAGAGTAACCCACGTTAACATTTCATCGATTTCGTGCAAACCATGAAAAGCCCAAAACGAAGAGCAGAAAAATAAAAAATATATGTAACTGAAATACACATCTTACAGGTCTATCACCGTTTAGCTAAGGAACCAACCAGAAAGTGATAAGTTGACCAACACTAGCTTGTCGAGAGATATGTCTTGCGTCAGCGACGAAGCAACACACAAACATTTGAGAGTTGAGAATGAACAGGAGTTATTATCACTTTCGGTGGGACAAGAAAAGTTCAGAGAGGAAAATTTAACTTTTCCGCACGACAAAGTCATTTATATTAATTTCATTAAGAACAGTTAATTATAAAGAATTCGGACCTAAAGGTATAAAAGTTTTAAAATCAGTTACGTATTAAGAATCCGCTCCTAAAGGTCTCATTTTTTTTAGAATTTAGTGAAAGTCCTCATTTTCTTTAAAATTAAACTAAAAGATTGCAGCAGTAGCAACTGAATGAAAATAAAGGACAGTTGAGAATAAGTTTTTTTCCATTAATATAGTTAGTTCATTTTGATTTTTACATCAATGGAGAATGTGCAAGTACAAAAGAAAATTAATAACAAAAAACTTGTACAATTAACAAAAACAACATGTAATGTGACTAAAATTCCTAAAGCTGATTATCAACTAATGTCTTATCGATATCGACTTCAGCGGTAAAAATTTCCCGTCGGATATCAGCAATTTCCTATTGTATGTGCAAGCTGGGACCAAGAGGCTGGAGAGGGGGAGCGGGAAACTCTTCATGGTTTGAAGGCTGGAAGGGGCTAACAACCTCTTCATCATCCAAAATAACAATGGGTCCAACGACCCAAGACTCCTCTATCTGAATAGAACGCCTTTTCTTGGTCTGAAAAGGACGTAAACCTACGAGATATCTCAAGATCCTCCAATGAGCTTCAGGAGTACCCTTGCGAGGGGTTATCTTGTATCTAACCATTGTCTTAGATTAGGGGAGTTAGGACTTAGGGCAGAGTTCAGTTTGCTAGTAGTTAATAGTTAGAACGAAATAAGAATGTGAGAATATTGGGATTCAATTGGATATAAATAATTAGTAATAATATTCAAGACCTAATAATTATATACGCCCAGTCCTAAAGGCCTATTACTAATTTTTAATTTGAACCAATCAAAATTTAAGTTGAAATTCGTAATATCTTTAAGATCTCATTTCACAAATGGCCGGTCTCAAAAGTACTTTTAAGACCATCCTTTCTAAATAATTGGTCTTAAAAATATTTTTAAAATTTATTTTTACTTATTTTTTCATATTATAATTAAATGCCTTATATTTGCAGTGTGTAGCCTAAAATTTTCAAATCAATATTTTTACTTATATATTGGTGCAGTGCGTAACCTAAAATTTAATGCTTCAGTTCAGGTGAGTCTCCTCATAACATAAAATTGTGTCCTTAATTTTTTTAAAAAAGTACAATATAAATATTTGTTTACCATTGTATTTATAAGAACGGTTGTCTTAGAATATGTGGTCTTAAAAGTGTCGTCAATACGAATTCCGATATTGGGAGTCGCATCCTTAAATTTAATGCTTCACTCAGATGAATCTCCTCGTATCCTAGAGTTGTGTACGCCTATTGATCTAAAAAGTACATATAAGACCTGTTCTCTTAGAATATGCAATCTTAAAAGTGTCTTCGTTCCAAATTCCAAGAGGTGTAGTTGTATCCTTACACTTTGTAATGATGATTCAGAGTCTCTTTGGCTTCTGAGGACAATCCAACGATGATGCTCGTACTATTTAATCCCCTCGTTGCTTTAGTTTCTTCACATTCTTCTCCACATCCTCATTTCCTTCTACAATCTCCGACTTGATTCTACAATGGCTGCCCCACCACCTCGACCATTGGGTCTTCCTTTTCCTCCTCCTCCTCTCCTACTTGCGAGACCTCCCCCTCCGCCGCCGAATCCAACGGTCAAGCATATGGTGGAGTATCTACTGGCCCGCGTCGATTACATTGACTGACGACTGGGCAAACTCTATGGCCTCCTTCATACCGTCAACAATAAGATCAATATGGTCCTCAATGCCAATGACGTCGAGGTCCCTACTTCTGAAGCGGACACTACATCCTCCTCCTCCTCCGGCAACAATATGGAGGATTAATTAGATTTTTTTTTCGTACTAGCTGCTGCCTTATAGGGAAACATATATATATATATATATATATATATATATATATATATATATATATAATTGCGGCCGTGACTGCCATTTTGGACAAATCTACTTGGATTACCTGATTGCGTTTTTTTTTTTATCAAAACCTGATTGCATACGTTTGAGAAGTTACAAAAATAGCTTTGAAATTAACATAAGTTACATAATAACAACATTAATTTGTTAAAAAAAATAATAACAACAATAATTAAGAACATACAAAACATGCAAATTAAAGTCCTCGTGAGTCATCGCTAATTGACTTTAAAATTAACCATAATATATTTGCTTAATTGATTTGATTTGAACATAATTTCAGTTCTGTCTAAAAGAAATGGAATAATTTATTTTTTATTTTTAAAAAAGACCTTTAGGACCATAGACATATAAACAACTAGTCCTAAATGTCTATGCAAAAACTTTTAGTGACGGACATTTATTACATAGACGGTCCTAAAAGTCTCCAATTTAAAAAAAAAAAAATTATATGAGGACTTTTAGGACCGGACATTTATTAAAAATTCGTTCCCAAAAGTCTAGCATATTTTTAAAATTAAAAACGTATTTTTTAAAAGACCTTGAGGACCGAACTGTTATGAAATAGACGGTCCTAAAAGTCTCCAATATTTTAGTTTAAATTTCTCATGTTGTATGGGAAGAAGAAGATTCCTACACATAACACATGAAATGGTGGGACCCACATATATATGTCATGTAATATTTTAAAAAGGACTTTTAGGACTGGATATTTAATAACTAGTCGCTCTTAAAAGTCTCGCATATTTTTGAAATTAAAAACGTATTTTTAAAAAGACCTTCAGGACCGAATTGTTATGAAATAGACGGTCCTAAAAGTCTCCAATATTTTAAAAAATTATACGAGGACTTTTAGGACCAAACAGATATGAAATAGACGGTCCTAAAAGTCTCACTGGACATTTTAAACTTTATAATAAGCTTATTTACAGATCCTATCCTAAAGGTTTAAGAAGTAATTCCATGCAATACAGTCAACAACAAAAAATAGAAAGCATCAATATAATTTGTTGGAAATGAATAAACAAATTTATTAATTATTGATCATTAAACTGTACAATTGTTCATTATTATCATTAAACAGTACAATTGTTTATTATTATTTACTAAAGATGTAATATAGGTCTACAGCACATATTTACAAATTAATCATGGGGGGCATTTGCGATTTCCTGACTGAGATATTCACAAATGACTTAGCGTATGCGCTCAATATCACCATCATGAAAGGGGTCAGCACAACCAAACATCTGTAACATCAAAGACAGAAATATATATTAGACCTTAATTCCTTGCATCAAAGGGGTCAACAGTCAGCACGCCAAACGTATGTATAATATCAAATACATTTACCTGTTCAGTGATAGACAGAATTCTTCGCGTGATAATATCATACATGTGTCGCATGACATAAAGCCCACATAAGTTAGAAGCATGTAGTTGCCGACGTGTCTAAAATCAAACAAGAAATATATATATATATATATATATATATATATATATATATATATATATATAAGAGCGCATATAATTTGTTACACAATGACCAAGTTCACAAGGCAGTGTCCATGCGTACTAACCTTTGGTTTGATCCATATAGGATCTTTGACCTGATGTCCAGCCTTTCTCTTGGCCTTCTTTTAGTATTCCAACATGTCCCTATTATCAAAATCAAAAATTTCAATTATCAATATTGGTAATTGAAAATGTAATACCCGGATAATTATTTATCTGAAATATTATATTGACAAATAATACCTATTGGAAATAGGTGAATTTGTGGTCTCAAAACTAGTGTAATAATTACCTTATTTCCTAAGGTGATTTCTCATGAAATTAGGATGAATAAAGAACTAATTATTAATGCCCCAAAAGTCAACAAAATCAGCTAGAGCTTGTGGAGTAAGGATAGCCAAGTATTTTTGAGATATTCTAAGCTTAAGCCTTCTTGTAATTACATTAGCCAATGATGGTTATATTTAAGAAGCTCTAAGCACTTGATTAAGAGACTAATCAAATCTTGCTAATCACCTTTGAGAAGTCAACAATGGTAACAAGCATATGGTGTAGCTTTGTGAACCAAGTATTTCAAGACATTATCTTAAGAAATTAAGCTAAATCCTTTTGAAATTAATTAAACCAATTGGAGAATTGAATACATAATATTATTAGCATAAATTGAATACATTAAATCACCTCCCAATGGTCACAAATTTCGTGCAGTTGCTGGACCAAGGGATAAGAATCAGATTTTTATGGATTAAAGCACATGCAACTTAAGCAACTTAATCCACAAGTCTTCTAGAAATTAAGGGACACCTAAGCACTCAATTATGTCATCAAAATGACCTCATCAACTTGCCAAAGAAGTCAAAAAAACGTCCATCCATGTTGGAGGGTGGATATGGAACTCCTTATGGTGCAAGTAGGATCTAATGGATAGGAAGAAAGAAGCCAAGTTGAAACTCTAGGATAATTACCCTTTATGCCATTGAGTTTTTCCTATAAATAAAGACCTTGAGCTTCTTCATTCTTCACACCAAACTCATACCAAAGATTGGAGAGTTTAAGAGGAGAGTGAAGCAAGAAGGAGGAAGGAGTTCAAGAGTCTTTAAGGGTAAGTTCTCTAGTTCTTGAGTTATAGCTTTTGAGTTCATAGTTTAAATGTTGTTTTGATCTTTAATCTTCCAATATATTTTAGATTTCATGTTTTTATGGTTAAATATGTCTTTATTTCGAAAATATTATGAAAAATATTATGGAGCAGAATTCTTGGAAGTTATAGATCAAAGTTACAAAATTCTACCAAAATTTTCGGTTAGAAGTTTTTCAGAGTCAGTAACGTAGAGGCTATGATTTTATGTTGAAGATGGGGTTCATTGATTCTGAAACTTTTCATGATTAAAGTAGACATATAGAGCTTTCCAAATATGCCTAGACTGTGTCATTCTGAGTTTTGTGTAAGGAGATAAAAATTCACAAAGTTAGGATATGTTTTTATGAAAAATTCTGAGTCAGGGGTAAAGACGTCAAAACTGGGAATTGTTCTTAAATTCTGGGTAAATATCAGTATTTTTCCTCGAAAGTAGACATCCTAAGGAGTCCGGGAAATTTTACGGATCGTCGTTTCGATTTTTTTAGAATTAGTTATGATTTTTCAAAATTAGTGGAAAATCTGCCCAGAAAATCTGTAGTAGCGTTTTTCAAGAAATGTAAGGGCAAAATTGTAATAATAAAGCCATCAAGGGTAGAGTGGTAAATAGAGGTGGAAGTGTCTCTTAGGATGTTATTCTAAGTGATATGGTGATATGTTAGGATATCCGGGAAGTCCAGGGCCGGATTCAAAAGTCAAGCATTTGACAATTTCCCGGTGAAAGGTACGTTCGCGTACTGTAACACTAACTCTGATATTTACAGTATGCGTATGTGTGGTATGTGTGTTGTATGCATGTTGGTGGTGTGTTCTTTGAATGTATAGTGTTGTTAGAGGATAACTGTACATCTGCATGCACTGGGAGTGATATATCTGTATTCACTGGGAGTGGTACATGTCGCTGGGAGCGGTACATTTGCATTCGCTGGGAGCGACATATTTGGGAGTGATTCATTTGCTGTGTTTATATACCGTATATGTAAATATGAGGTTAACTGTTACCTGGGGTCTGTATGCATGGGACCTCAGCTCTTAACATAGCGTCAGGGTTAGGAGAACCAAGGACGGAGGAGAAGGGAAAGCAGCATGCTTAGAGATCCGGCAATAGGTTCCTTTTTGGGTGTAATTCCTTTTTTATAACACTCGGTATAATGTACCGTTATTGTAATTATCCAGACTTATGGCATTTTGAATATACATATCAGTTACTCTTCCGCTCAAATGCTCTACTCTGACGATTTGAAATGATTTTAAATGAAAAAAAAAATTATTCCGCTTTTGAAAAGTTGGGATGTTACAGAAAATTCACAGAAGAGATTTCAGACAAAAATCAGTGACAAAATGACATGCACTTACTTATCAACAATCTGCTTTAATGTAGGCACTGGTTCATGGTGAAGGGAGCATAAAAAGACTACTTTATTTTCCTCTGCGGAAAGGAGGACCAACTGCCAATGGTTAATTTGGTTGAATGGTGCAAGGTACCACTTTCTCATATTGGTAGACAACCTCCTAGATATGTATGCTATTCTTTGATTTACGGTTGCCGCACTTATGTAGTCTGGGCACAAGAATCCAAAATCATGTTCTCTTCCTTGTACTCTAATTTCACGATGCATCAACCTACAATAATGACATGCATCAATGAATTAGCTAGTATATATGTATGTGTACGTGTCTAAACGACCCCTCTTAAAATTATGTACATACTCATAGAAGAAGATACTACTTACTTCATCAATAACAACACAATTGCATTAGTTATCTCCTTTTTAGGAAAGAGAAGGGAGACTAAATCTTCTTGGTCAATGAAGATCGGTTACTTCTCTTTTAGGCCTACTTCAGCATTTACAGGCCACGATTTGACTCCAAAAGTTTGATTGACTACCATAAGTCCAATTTCATTCTTGGCAGTCAACTTAGGAGTGGGCAAAATATCACGCGGGGCTGCAACTTCATCAGCAGGGGCTGGGGCTTGAGGAGGAGTACAAACACGTACAAGCTTCACTAGCCATGAGATGAAGCCTCCCAAGCAATCACTCACAAGTTTCATTTGATCGGTTTAAAGAGAGATAGGTGCATCAATGATGATCACCTCTTCAACTGACACCCTGACTTCATCATCAGCTATTTGTTGATGGTGTACAGTTGATCCCAAGTTGTAGACATTCCCTCTTACAACCAATCGTCTACCATAATCCTCCACGTAGAGCTCACAAGTTTCTGCTAACTGTCCAACAAAGCAGCTCCTTTTAGTGCTCTGCTGGATAGGTGGAGGTGAGTGTGGGAAGGGAACAGTGCTCTCTCCACGAGAGCTGACAATCTTCATCATCTCCTCCTTCATCTCTTTCAACTTGTCTTGAAAGTTTGCACTTAATGAAGCTTCTCGCTCAGCTGCTTTCTTCTCTGCTCTGGCCTATGCTTCCTTAGTTGCTTTGGCCAGCATATGTTCCATCTCCTCCCAGGTAACCATTGCTTGTTTTTGGTGTTTGGATTTACCAAAGTATTCCTTCAGGCCTACCCATCCTCTAATTCCCCTTACACGCCCTGCTTGATCCGGTTTTCCAGTTGCAACGGTAAGAATATCTTTCCTCCCGTCCGACACAAATGATCCCTCTTGTTCTTGCATTTTGAGTTCTTCTTGTAAGATACAGATAACAAGAGCATAATTAGTAACTAAAAATTAAAAAATAATGATACTTACAATTCTTTCAGCAACTACACGAGTTTGTTCACTAGAGTATGCCTCGTCTTTCTTTTTGCGAATATAGAGTCATAACTCCTCATGGCGTATTGGAGATGCTAGCTGTGAATCACATATCTCAAAAGGATTGGCTTGATCTTCATCTTCCAATCTCTTTCGCTTGGCGGCCATCAACTCTTTTTCGACATTTTCATATCCGCCGCGAGAAGCCGTATGCAGGCAATCATTCTTTCTCCCAATCTCTTGTGCTTGTTGCCTTCTTATCTGTGAATCAGAATAAAAGAAACAACTATTCATTATGAATTCCAGACCTCAATTCAAACACTAGTCAAATTCACTTCATCAAGTTTCAAGACTTTGTTAAGGAAGATGTAGAATTGTATAATAAATTGGGAGAAACAGAGGAAAGGGAGTTGCAGAATTGCTGTCAACTCGGTCAATTCATTCATCATAACTAGTTCCAACTCAGTCAAGTTCAATAACAGCTTGCACATATACCATTACACAATTAACATACTAACTAACTAACAGCAATGTCTATGTGACCTACTATAACAAAATACCTTCCTAAGCAAGCAACCTGACCAACGGCCTCATAAATGAACACAATAACATTCACATATCCACATAAGTTAATAAGTATATAAGAAGGGACAAAAAAATTTAATACAGACTCACCAAAGCTTCTTTAGTAGTCTGCATCTGAACAAATTGTTGCCATGTTGCTTCATCAAGAAATGCATACTTGGTGCAAGGATTAGGGCAAGGCTCACCAACCGAAACCTAGGCAAAAATATAGTTGTTTGCTAACTGGGTCTTAAACTTCCTCCAACGATCAGCAAAATACGACAATATCTTGACTTTCAACTTCTCATCGTCAGGAACATTGTACGTAAGCCGGATAGAGGGCCAGATAAGATCCTTCACTTTCTCTTGGTCGACATTTTTCCACTCGTTGACCAAAATGCTTGGCTTGCTGTGTGCTAGTAAGCCGACATAACTAGTATATCTGCTTTTATTAGAGTCACAAGGAGCCAAATGTTCATCAAACTGTATATCGAGCTTTTCACCGGCAGTCCGCGCTAGGGCAAACTCTTTCAATCAGGTAAGGCCTCTTCTACCACCACGGCGTGCAGGGCGGTTACGAGGAAGCTCACTCTGAGAAGGAGATGGTTCGTTTGGACTAACACCAGTCACATCATCAACTGGCATTTCACGAACAGGACTACACTCGTTTCCTCCATTCATTTTCGAAACAAGAAAAGAGGTTGAGAGAGGTGGTGCAAAAGAAGAATGCAAGAGCAAATGAGAGAGTAACAGAGGATGGTGGCGGTTTGTAAGGAAGAGATGTAATGTAACAGGAAGAGATGTTTGAGTATTTCGCAACAAGAACAGGGGTTTCAGTGTTCAGACAAAAAGACATAAGACACAAGTTAAAGTTTCGCTGGAGAAATATAGTAGGCAGTTTTAAGACCGGAGAAATACAAAACGACGGTCTGAAAGTTTAACAATTCAGAACGTCCTTTTATTAGGTCCGGTATTAAAAGTAATAAACTATTAGTTTAAATTTTTTTATTATTTAGTACCGGGTAGAAGTCATATCCGCTCTTAAAAATATTAACTTTAAGAGCGTCATTTATATATGTCCGGTTTTAAAATTTTTATACCATTTTATTTATATATTTCCTTATTATTTTGCACAGCAAAAAATATAAGTCTGATTGTACGGGAATTTCTCAATAATTTCATATTATTTCAATTTTTCTTAATAAATGTTTTAAGAGCGGTCATTTATATATGTCCTGTCTTAAAATTTTTATACAATTATTTTTAAAAAATTCCATGTTATTTTGCATCGCATAAAATATAAGTCGGGTTGTACGAGATTTCTCTTTAAAGTAATTCATATTTCGATTTTTTTAATAAATGTTTTAAGAGCGGTTGTTTTTTTCAACAGTCTGAATAATATATTTAAGACCTATCACAAAATGATATGGTCAAAGATGTTCTTTGATATTTACAAAATTGTCACCGTTCATATCTTTAAGACCGGAGCGTTGATCATCCGTTGTAAATGAGGCGGTCTTAAAAAATGATTCGGTGGAAGAAGTTCTTTATATTTACAAAATTGTCACTAGTCATTTCTTTAAAACCGAGGTGTCGATACTCTGCTCTAAATGAGGCGATTTTAAAACACTTTTTTGCACTAGTGATACTACGTACGTGTCACTGGACACAATAAGTAGTATGGAATTTGAATTGTTACAGTATAGATTCAAACCTTAGTTTGTCATGTGATCAGGGATTAATTTTTTTAATATCCATAAAATAATTATCTAATTTCTTTGTGATTATTGGTATTGTGGATTGTGTTGGGTCTTCCTCATATTACCAAAAACTCCAGCGCACTTGCGCCGAGGTGCAGGGCTTGGTTACATAAATTAATCTTACGTGGCTTTTATAAACTTCTTATTTTGATTATAACCTTGATATAAGACTTACCCTTCATCCTTAAGCTCAACTAACAAAGGGGTTACACTTTCTCACCAAAAGGGAGAGGATTCAATCCTAAAGTTGGTCAAGGAATTGGGGGAGGCATTCTAATCAATGTAAACTTGTGGAAATGCAGGTTGAGGTAGAAACATGTGTATTTTTAGTCCTGTATACCATGGGGAGCAAAATCATAGCACCCTGCCCTTGGTCTGTGGGTGAATCCAACCCCTCTCCTAAAATTTCTATATAAAAAAAAAAAAAAGACCTTGATATAAGACTTATTTTTTATATTTACTAATTTTTTTTCTTAATTTACTCTCATTGATGTTCTCTCAACCTAGAGAAAACGAGAGAATTAAGAAAGATGACTAGGATATTTTAGAAAATACATGTCATATTAACTAACTTAACTAACTTTCTTAATCTAATCAAATTAGGTAAATATGTCTTATTAATTATGTGGGAGTATTTCGCCATTTGCCACGTCATAAGGTATGGAACTTAAAACAGGTACTGGATGGGCTGGCTGGTGAAGGGTATTTTTGTCCATCTATTATATTTTTAAATACAATTAATAATCATAATTTTTTCGTTGAGATCCCAATAATTTAAAGTCATTAAATGTAGTAAATGCTGTTAATACAGTCTTCAATTGTGATTCTCCCATAACTCAACACACACTTTTTGAGCAAACAAAACTCAAAATACAATCCATTTTTATATATTTATATAAAGACGGTTGAATTGCCAAAATTCTAATTTGAGTCATTGAACATAGCAAATTATATATCAAGTAATGCATTATAATTAGGGATTTAAAATTTAGGTCAAATTACCTTCATATCCCTTAGTTATTAAAACAATGAAATTGAAAACATAACATATTATTTTCTTTATCAATTAATTCTTTGAGAAGGACTATACGAATTTGTGCATCGATTTATTTCCAAATATTAATTATGCCCATATTCTTTTGTTATACAATATTCAATTTTTTAAGAAAGTAGGAGTTCATATAATTGAAAGTGGTGAATTCTTGCTTGTGCACTACAATGCTTTACAAATATCTTTATATGAGATTTTCTTTTTTATAGAAAAATACTCATGGATTAAATATTCACAATATTCATACAGGATTTGAGTCATAAAATTTTGAATAAGAATATAAATATCAAAAGAAGGTAACATATCTCTATGTGGACACAGAGATTTACCATCACAATAGATTTCGATTTATCCTAATACTTTATTATATAAAATCGAATATTGTATAAAAGATATTGTGCATAATTTTTTTATTGAGATAACATCAACAAACTCGTAACAATAGAGCTTTAATAGTTTGGTGGTATATATTTCATTCATCATTGCTTGCGTAATTAATGTTTGAAAAGAAGTATGAGAACAAATGGTGCTTCAATGTACCGTACTTCCTAATAAATTAATTGATAGAGTAAATAATAGGTTTATTATGTTTTCAATTTTGCTATTTTAATAACTAAGAGATATGAAGGCAATTTGATCTAAATTTTAAATATCTAATTATGATGTATAACCCGATATATAATTTGTTAAGATCAGTGATTCAAATTAGAATTTGAGTAATTCAACTATTTTTATATGAGATTTTCCCTTTTATTAACATCAATAGATCACTCCTTTGTTCTTTTTCATAAGAGTCCAAAATTTAAATTATCTTAATCCTTTTTATAAGAACCCGACAAGAGCTATCCCAACATTTAATCAATTTTTTTATCTTCACCCCTCATTAATTATATACATTGAATTAATTAAAATATTGATGATATCTATATTTATCTATTTCTTTCTCTTTTCCGCCCCTCATAAATAAGAGAATACTTAGAAAAAAATTTATTTTAGATATACTTATTATTTTTAGTTAACTTAAATCACTTTCTTAAACTATGTAATTCAGTTATCCGACTCTTATAAATAATATCAGTGGGTGTAATAAATTAATAAAAACAATAAAAATGTAAAAAAGGTATTATTATTCATAAAATATAAATACAGAAAATCCCAATTTACCCATATTCATAAAGTATTATTAAGGTAATGAAGAAAGTAATTATCTTATCTTTAAGCCCCTTATAAAAAAAAAAAAAAAACATTGAAATCTCATTAACTATGTCTTAAAAATTAATTAATTTTTTTTAACTCTACTCCCATTTAATATTACATCCGATCTTTGATATAATATATAATTTGCAGTGGAATTGTAGGAGCGAAATGGAGGGGTTTAAAACATAAAACTATTTCTTAATATGTTTGTCTATCCTCATACACTCTCATTGCTTATATTAAGCAACAAAAAAGTTTCCCCAAAAAAAGTTACGAAAGAAAATACTACTATTATTCTTATTATAAATCCAATTTATTAAAAAAAAAAAACCATAAATCGGTCCCTAAGTGTCTTCTTTAATGATTTTTTTTTTCCCGAATTTTATCCCTTTTGAAAGTGTAGGTGGGGGAAAATGTATAGTATCTTTTCTTTTAATACTCATTATTAAACAAATTATGAAATTCAATCAATTTAAGTTATATTAGATGTCCTTAACGTACTTCTATTTCTTAGTATTAGTATGAGATTTGATCAAACTAGATTAATAATAAGAACCATGTATTGCTTTAAATTTTACCACAAATGGCATGAGAACAAATTCTTAAAATAATTATACATTAAACAAAAAAAATCTAGGTCATACAATTCTCGAATAAACAAATTTAGGGAATTTATGCTCTTCTTCTGGGAGGATTTTATTGTTGGCGATTATATTTCAATTTAATAACTATTGCATTTGAAACTTAAACTATAGTATCTTGGTTTAGAGATAAATGGGTTAAGATATTAGTTTATCTTTGAAATTTTCACTTAGCAATTATGTTACTCCATAAATTTTTAAAATGTTTAATGTCGCTTTGAAACTTTCAAAATCGAATAATATTGTTTTACTTTGTTAAAAAAATAACATTGAGTGTTAAATTATTAAAGATAGGGAACAATATTGGTCTTATTTAACACTTTTGACCGAAATATATTAAATAATAAAAACTGTAACGGAAACATTATTATTGAATAAAACTTTCCCAGGTAAATTTAAAGACCTTGAACTATTTGCAATAATGGATCCCCCAATTAATAGAAGCCATCAATACCAAAACTAATTGTTTTTTTGCTCGAAATATACAGTAACTCATTCACCATTCTCCATGCAATACGTTGGAATTAGAGTTTGAATGTTTGTTACAGACGTATTATAAGGTGGAGAAAGAGGCAGGGGAATGGAAGGGACCCACCTGTTAGTGGGCCCACGTATACATACACATTCAAACACGCAACCTTACGTACTAAATAAATGTAAAACATTGTTTTATCATAGAGCAAGGATGGATTATCAAGGAATCAGATAGAACCCACTGGTTAATCTCACATGTTCTTTCAGAGCAATTCTTATCTAAAGGTTAAACCATTTCATCTCTTTTTAATCTGGCAACTTGCAACATGCCCAAGAAATGAAATTCAAGATTTCTCATGAACTTCTCCAACAAAATAATATCAAAATGAAGAACAATTTCATTGCATTGATAGGAAAACATCTTTGATACATCAAACATAAGATGAACACATACATGAGCTAAGAAACTTTGTCTGAGACAACATAATTTCAACGGACTGACACTACATTAATGGTGATGATAAGCTAAATCAAACTATACCTAATTATGAGTTCAATCAAGGCTTTGAACTTCAACCATTTTTAAAGGAACAGAATGTTAAACATAAGAACATGACGGATTTTATACAAAATGAATTTCAAAGCCCAGATCAAGTTAGGCCTAGTTTAAGGTACGTTCGACCTGAAGCGAACGGAACAAAAGCAGCAGTTTGGTTTTGACCTTTGTCCTAGATTTATACTCAGATCAAGCCTTTCTTCCCTTCTATCTCCTTAATCCAAACATACCCTGAAGCTTACTCCTCCTCTAACACAGATAAGGGAAAAATACTTCCCCCATATCTGAAAGCTTGAAACATTTCCGGTGCAACATGAATTGGAAATTCCTGAACTTGCTGACGAGCTTCAATGTCATATGAAATTAAGGGCCGGTCATCTTCACCAACAAGAACCTCATCTTCTTTCCAGAACCCCAAGAACATCCACGGCCCAAGACCTGGTCCAATCACATAACGTTTGTTCCAGGAGGCTTCAACCCCATATTCAGTCATGACCCAAATATCAATCTGAATATCCATTGAGTAATACAAATTATATTCCTTAACATAAGCAATAGAGTCATGGATCACAGCAACATTACACTCTATGAGTGGATGAGCTGAATTTTCATCTGAATTTTCTGGCAACTTCATTTGCCAAAATGCATCATCACTCATGTCAAAGCAAATGATGGCTTCATCAGAGAAACCAAGAGTCAACCAATGATATATTCCATTTAGATATGAGCAAAGTCTGGACAAACTAAGCTATAAACAGATTCAGTAGTGTCAATCATTCTCCACGAATTGGTACTAAGACCATACACCTCAGCTTTAAAAGGTTTGCAGTCTTCCAAGTTAAAGTCCATAACAGTCAAAATTCTAACAACCTTGTAGTCATTTGTCCCAGGAACAATACCAAAGCCATGTATGGCAAAGTCATCTATCAAGGAAAGTTGATGGTGATGTGAAGGAAGGACCTTGACCTCCCTCGTTGCTGGATTCCATAAGCATAACTCATCTGCGCTATCACAGTAAGTATGATTAAGATAAAAAATACCATTGAGAGGACCATAAGGTATGATTTCGCTCAGAATTTTGTCTGAGGGTGGCGGAAGCTCTAGATCAATGACAAGTTGAGTGATGTCATCAGATAGTAATGTTGTAGAAAAACTTTTTGGTGTGGGGCAATGAAAGACTAGCATGTCTGGTTGGCTTTCAGAGAGCTGGAAGTGTTTCTTGATGAAGGTATGGCTAGTTATTAGCGCATAGGTGGATTTGTTCAAGCTTTTGCAGCGCAGCAGAGATTTCAAAGGGAGTTTCAAGAGAATTTCCTCCTTGATATCTTGGGGTAGGTCCTTCCATTCCATTTCGCACCTCTTTTGGCTTGGTGATGATGCAAAGCAAGAAGTGTTTATAAGCACAAAGGCAGATTACAAAACCTTCATACTTTGCATCAGTTAGGAGTCAACGGTTGACAGCAAAGCAAGATGGTTGGAAAGTGTGATTATTTTTCCTTCTTTTTTTTTTTTTTAAAAGGAAAGAATTAAAATCCCAATGGCCCAATAAGAAAATGCTACATTAAATAAGATAATAAAGGCTTTTTTTTCCTTATTTAATAAGATAAAGTTAAAAAAATAGCGAAGTAAAAAAAAAAAAAACTTCCTTATTATGAGAAGTAGAAGAGATAAATTTTCTATGGATATAATTTTTTTTCTTTTTATAGTGACCTTCCTTTAACTAAAATTACTTCAAAAGAAAAATCAATGACTGTCTTCCTTTTTATTTTTGTTTTCCTTTTCTATTCTTTCCAACGCAAATTTAGGGTAGCATATGATTGTATTTAAAGAATTGCCTTGTTTACATTGTGAAAATACTTACCTCCAAAACAAAAAACTTAATACAATCACGGCTTTACTTATCATCTAAGAAGCATAAATACTTTCTGAAATCTTTGTAGTTCGGAACACACTACAAAAATAATGGTATGAAAGCATATGTCATTGATCGAACCATATTTTTATATGATATTTCATAATTAAATTGAGATACTTAATGTATTTTCTAGGACATTATTGCATGATTAAGCACTAATTTAAGTTAAAGACATTTGTATTAAATTAAGTGTAGTTAGGGGCAAAATGGTCATAATTTATTAATTATTCATGTAAATGATTTCTTATACTTTTGATGCTACATTGTGTTTAATTTTGCATTGTAGGTGTTTAAGAAAAGAATTCAAGATTTCAAGAGATGTGAATTGGGGTTGGAACTAATATTTTTTTAGGATGGAAAAAATTACAGAAAAGACCTAGAATTCCGGAAATAATAAACCTGAGAAGGAAAAGATCCAGAGAAAATTTCAGAAAAGTACCCATAATTGTTATGAATTTCATTAACCCCAGAAACATTTCAAACATTTCTCACTTAGGTTCCGATACAAAAGTTTAAATCTTTTCACTTTAGTCCCTGGTCAAAACGCTAGGTCAGATTCAAATTTGACCATGGGCTTTTGTGCTGGAGGCTGAGGGGAAATAATAAAAAGACACGGACTGAAAATGAGAGACACGATATGAGCTAAGAACAGAGAGCATCGCACATCACGACCTGAGCTTCTTCTTCCTACCCTCTCGCCGGCGGCTTCTTCTTCCACCACGGTCGCCGACAAGCTACCTTCTTCTACCACCATAGACCCAACAGCCACACCGGAGACACAACGCCACGGATCGAACGAGGGAGCACTGCCCATCACCATTCCTTCTTGGTTGCCGGTGACCTATGCTACTTCCACTGTTGCTGGCAACCAAAAACCAACCACCATCTTTTGAGCTGAGAGCAATAACAGAAGTGAGCATCGCCAACAGGGAGGACCAGACAGACGCGAACACAGATCTGAATATATAGTTGCAGCGCCGAAGAGCTTCACTTTCACCCTCACCACCGCTCTTCAACAGTCATCCACCATCTCTCTCTTTCACAGTCGAAAAATTCCAGATTCCGGCGAGTGTATGAATTTTCCAACGACTTTCTCCAGTTTCCGGTGACTTTCTCCAACAGTCAATGAGTGGCTAATTTCCCTTGTTATTGGTGATGAGGATTTATGCTTGAGCTCCATGGACTTCATAGGGAGTTTTTCTATCATTCTATTAATCTAGAATTATATATTTAGATATTCTAGTTTTAGGAATTACTGTATATGATTTTGGAACTGAGATTAATGTTAATTGTCTCTTATGGTTTAATATATGTGATTGATATTAGATTTTGTAGTGTGAAAAATATATATTTGGATTTCTTTGTGGTTGTAATGAGATTAAATTAATTAGCTTGTTATTATCTAATTAATGTAGTTGATTTGTGCCCTTGAGGGGCTGCTTAACACTCAAATTTAAGAAGATTCATATTACATTATTCCAATTTTAATTATGCATTAAGTGGTTTCAAACAATATCTCAAGAGGTAGTAGTTAGCTATGATTGTAGGAGCTACTATTAATTAGGAATATTAGACTCAACTTGTATCTTGAGGTTTTTTCATTAAAACTTAATAACTCTCATACTTTTTAAGCAAGGATAGTAACTTTCTTCATTACCAAGGGCATCCATCATTCATATATTTATTATACATTTCATACTCATTTCCATACTCTATTCTATTTTATAAAGAAAATACAAAAAACAATAGTTTTTAGCATTTCATTAAATTGCATTTCTATTTTAGTATATTAATTTGAAAATCCAAAACTATTCTCCCCTTGTTTTTATTGTATTTGCATGTCATTTAGATTATGGATTCAATAAAAGGCTCCTCGAAAAGAGAAAACGATCTTAGGTTTGCTTATATGCAGTCCTTGATTATTTTGTTGATTGTGGACCCCAAGACTAAAGAGGAAAAGTCCCATCAGTCATGTTTGAACAAAATCTGAGGTTTTGTGTTTCCGCTGTCATGAGTGTCAAACACATGTAAAACTCACATCTAGACAATATTGAAAGCTAAACAACATAAATCATGCAACGAAGTATATTACGATACTTGGATTCTAGTTGCCCCTCAAATGCATCTACAGACTTCATTGAATGACCAAATCCATTTTCTTTAAAAAGGGAACTAATCGTAATCGTTGTGTACATTTTCAATGCATTCTTTGACATTGTTTATATATTCATATTAAGTTACTTTAATGACTGATATATTAAATTAAAACTCTTTTAAAAGCTCATATTTAATAACTTTCCACCTGTTATTATTCATGTGTTTTTCTTTGTTACACTGCGCACAACAAAACATCTAGAGCCAAAAGAAAGCCCATTAAAAAAAACCCCATCTTTGAAAACCAGAATACATGGCAATCTGTTCAGGGTGTGATTTTGGCACGTCTGCTTCCTTTAAATTGTCTAACTTATATTTGTGTTAGCTGCTTTGACTAAGTGAAAGGGAAGCAATGATATATTAGGAAGTTATTTTTTATTGATACTTACAATCAAATCATTTTAAGGATTTAGTAAGAGGAGAGATTTAAGATTGATAATCCTATTTATGTCTATAAATGAACTCATTAATACAATTCGTGCTCACTTTTCATGAGTTCTAGACCATAAACATCAGATTCACCAAAAAATTTCCAATTTCAATTAACCTATGAGTTATGCGCTTAAATCAAACCTATCAGGCTATTGCCCTGCCAGAATAATAGATTCCACAATATCTATATGCTCACATGCACAACTGCAGAAGTTAAAAAGAACATTACTTAACTTCAATATGTGATACTAAATGTATAAGCGAAGACTTAACTTCAATGTGATACGAAATGTATAAGCCAAGGAAATACCTCATAGCATGGGTATAACTTGGTCTCTGCAGAAATTTAGTCTTTCATTGTATAGAGCAAGAAAGGGTGAGAAGATCTGAAAAATGCCAAAATCTTGGGCAGTTGAAGGTGGAGTTACTCTACCTCCCTCCAATATGTAATTTGTGAGGTTAAATCATAATATTGTTCAATTTCAGATTAAAAAAAATAGATATTATTTATAACAGCATCATGTTAGCGATTAGTAAAAGATATGCGAATAGAACGCAAAGGAGCATAAGGTATTAGAAGAATTTATAGGAGCATAACGAGTATTTGAGATAGAACTGTGATTCACCTCATGTTCGATAGGTTAGATATATACACAGTTGGGCCAGTGGTTAATTAAGAAGGCCGCCAATCTCGCTAGGAAGATTACAAATAACACAAAATAAAGAATAAAATATAATCTAACCAATTTACAACTAATCGATGTAGTGTACATTGATTCCCAACAAATAAACTCATAATATCTCCAACTATTGTTTCCCTCATCACCATGTAACGTAGTCTGATAATCGTAACATGTAAATATCACAACCAATATGCTAGTTATAAGCTTTAACTCTGAAGCAAAGGAGTTGTGAAGGAGTTGCAAAGTCTACTAGTCATACACTTAAACTCTTCTTGAGCAACTTCTATGGTAATAAGCTATGAAGCAAGGACGCTTCTAAATTCATGTCAAGGGTACATAACCATGCCTATACCTATTAGCGGGCACTCTGAGATAAGTATCTTACGGTATTTTCATGCTTTACCCAATATATATATATATATATATATATATATATATATATTTCAGTGCATAGTAGGTAAATTTTATGTGATCCAACAAACATTTAAACCTTTAGTGAAGATCCTAAATTAAATATGATCATATCAATCACCATAAAACAAACAAAGCTAGTATATCGTGTCAATACCTTTAAATTAAACTTATTGTATCTCATATCATACCTGAGCCCAAACCATACCTGCACCTGAGCAACATAGATGTGAGTTGTCTATGGTTAAAACCTACTCCCTTTGTGTAACACCCCAAATTCTATGCTTGAAAATCGTGTCGGTTGATACTTAGTTTTGGGAAAGTCAACAGAGTTTGAGGTGTTACAGCTTAGAATAGTGCGGAAACGGATAGCGTGCGCTAATATTCGGACAATGAGTATCTGATATAAAATGCCCAGACATATGATGATGCCCCGACATAAGCTGGTATATTAAAAATTTTCCCGAAGGAATATTTATGTGATACAATCCAGAGCTTTGTGCAATTACAATTCTTACATAGTAATCATACAATCTTCAACCAAGCTGTAGCTAGACCTGGGGCAATAAACCTAACTCAGTTAATCAAACAGTTTGGTCAGATAGGTGTCTATCATGGGAGTCTCACCGAGTTCACGGCGACTTATTGACTGACCCATATAGACTAGCCCTGCCTGCGGTACCAAACCGTTTGGGATAACCTTGTTAAATCATGCCAAAATGAATATTCTGTGGACGCGACCGGTGACCCTTCCCAGCTCCGTCCACCGGTGCCTTCTTACGGCTCCATCTACCGGCACCTTCTCTATCCCAGTTTCTTTCCTGAACTGTTCATTAAGACTGAGGTCCAACGCCCATTGGACCTCAGGTAACAGTTAACCTTATGCTCAAGTATAACAGTATGCATGATAGATATTCATTTACAATTCAGCATATAACTATACATAGCACATAGCACATGTCATAGTTCATATCACAACAATACCTCTATATAGCACACAGCCCATGTAAGGTCCACATAGTTTGCACATAAACCAGTGCCACGCCCCGGAGCGTGTCCTCAGTGCTAGGAAAACATCCATACGGCATTACCAAGACTGTAACCCGTTTTCACATAATAGCTGAATGTATAAATAGTGACTTAAGACAGAGTCTTAATCACGGTGCATGACCCAAGACCCAGTCTTGTTCACGACTATAGGAATCATCACATCACATATAGAGCATACAAGCAGCATAAGAGTTAGAGTTACAGTACGTGTCCGTACCTTTCACCGGGTAACTGTCAAACGTCTGACCTTTGGATTCGGCCCTGGACCTCCCAGATATCCTAATATATCACCATATCACTTAGAATAATATCCTAAGATATACTTCCACCTCTATTTACCCATCTACCCTTGGTGGATTTGTTATTTACAACTTTGCCCTTACATTTATTTAAAAACGTAGTGCAGAGTTTTCTGGGCAGATTTTTTTGGTAACTTTGAAAAATCATAACTAATTCTACAAAAATCAAAATGAGGATCCGTAAAATTCCCCGGAACCCTTAGGATGTATATTTTTGAGGAAAAATATTCATTTTCACCTAGAATTAGTGAGTCATTACCAGTTTTTACGTTTCTCAACGTTGCCCAGATTTTATTCCAATAAAAATGGCTTAACTTCAAAAATTCATATCTCCTTGACCAGAGATCAAAATGCTACATATTTTATATGTTTGGAAAGCCCTACATGTCTACTTTCTTTCTGGAAAATTTCATGATTTTATAACTTCATTTGTTATATAAAATCATAGCATCTTTTTCGCTGTTTGTCTAAGATTTAAGAACCGAAAATTCTACAACTTTCACAACATTAATCCATTGCTTCCCAAAAATTATTCCCTACTATGTTTTTATCTCTTTAGGCATTTTTCAATGCAATGAGGCCTAAAAACAAGTATAGGTATTTATTCTCTAATTTTCTAGATTAAACTAACATTTATACTAAAAACTTATAAAAATTAAAGACTATAAATTTAAGAACTAGAACTTACCTCTTGAAGACTCTTGAACTCCTTCCTTCTTCTTGCTTCATTCTCCTCTTTAACTCTCCAATCTTTGGTATGAGTTTGGTGTGAAGAATGAAGAGAGGAGAGCTCTCTATTTATAGCCAATCCTTGGTTAACTTCCTAGCAACTTTAATTCCATTCTAACCATTGGATTTAAACTTAGTAAAGAAGTCTTAATCTTGCCCTTACACCTCTTACAAAAATGCCACCTCCCCTCCTTTTCTTAGATTCATCTTTTCTCTTTCATCCACTACACACACACACACTCACAACGCACACATGTGCTCTTGTGATGTCATCTTGATGACATAATCAAGGCTTAGGTGTCATTGTTGACTTTTCAATACTAATTAGCAATTCTTAATTATCATGTTAATCAAGTGTTTACATGTTCCTTAATTATATTTTGCCATTAGCTAACTCAATTACATGAAGATTTAAACTTAATTACTTGAGATATTATTTCATTCTCTTTGGCTTAATTATTTTCAAATATAATTAGCCCTCATTTGATACTTTTAATTTGTCTTTAATCATCTTGAAGAATTATGCAACTAATCTCAATTAGTGCAAACTTATTTTGTTAAAAATAATTGTAATTCACTTAATATACCTCTTAATTATGCTAAATTAATTAGCAACATTCTTTATGCCAACCTTGACCCTGCATTGGTCATTAATATCAAATTAGGGGTTTCATATAATTAACTTTGGATATTCCCTTTTATTCATGTTTAAACAATCAACAATTAATTACTTATTTAATCACTTACTAATTATTGACAATTTTCTTAATTAGGATTAATTATTTTCTCACAACTATTTTACTGAAATTAATAATTTATGCATTATGCAAAATATTAAAAACCATGGGGCAATTTATGTTCTTCAAAATGATATTTAATTTTGCCTCATTATTTCCCAAGGAAAATAATCTCATAAATTACCTAAATTAGAAACAACATACTTCCTAATTTTTAATAAATATTTAGTTGCCTCTTAGGATTTTATCATAATTTTCTCAGGGTATTTTATGACCCACAAATATTTCAGGGACCTATTTGCAAATTATCTAATGTTTTAGAGACATTTTCGCACATTTTTTAATCTTAGGAGAAACTGTCTTAATAATAAGGTAAATTCAATACAAGGTGTTTGAGACTTCATATTTACCTATTTTCAATAGGTATATTTTATCAATTTATGATATTTACCCTAATTCAAATTTTAGGGTATTACATAAAAAAACATGTATTATGAGACAAATGTGCTCGTCTATAAGACATTTATACGTATTTATAAGACAAATTAAATAAGCTTATTTGCAAGAAAATTATGCATGTCTAAATCAGCTGTTAGTGATAGAAAGGTAGGGAATCGAAGCGAGTGGGCCAACTTATGGCAAGTTCACGTACACATTCAAAACACAATTAACTCTTTTAAAACAAAAATGATCAAGAACCTCATAATTCATATACGAGGCTTAGAGTGTAAAAAGAAGTTCTCACCGTCTCCCAATATATACGCTTTACGAGATTCAAACTTATATTCTCATTTTTATCAAGGATAAAGCCACTTACTACCTCAACCGACAACTTAATAGTGACTTTGATGTTAATGTTTATGTGTTTGCCCTTTTTCAATTGGTATGGATGTTTTATTTTATCTTGTTTTATCATTTTAAGTTTTTTTTTAAAAAAAAACATCGATCATGGTTTAAATTTGATTCTATCCTGCTCCTGCCTAGAAAATTCTAAATTTTATTTGATTACTTCACGATTCTGCCCAACAAGCATTATAACTTCATGTTGAGAGAACCCGAACCGAATCACATCATCAATAAATGAAACACGAGATAAGCATTGAAGCTGAAACACTGTCTTACAAAAAAACTGTTTGCATGCACTTAATAATCACTACATTGCTACTCCAATTATCACAAGAAAAGAAATTCAAGATTCCTCATTAATCTCTAACAAAATAATGTAAAAACAGAAAATAATTTCATTGCATTGAAAAGAAAATATTATTGAAAAATTAAACATAACACATGGGCTGAGAAAGTTTTCCTGAGAAAACATAATTGCAACGGACTGACACTACATTAATGTTGATGATAAGCTAAATCAAACTATACCTGATTATCAGTTTAATCAAGGCTTTGAATTGAACCATTTTCAAAGGAGCCAAATGTTCAACATAAGAACCTGACAAATTTCATGCAAAACAAATTTCAAAGCCCAGATAGAGTCAGGTCTAGTTTATGGCATGCTTGAATTAAGGAGAATGGAACAAAATAGGAAGTTTGGTTTTGATATTTTTCTTGGATTTAGACTCAAATCAAACCTTTCCTTCCCTTCTATCTCCTTCATTCTCCTTAATCCAAACATGCCCTGAAGCTTACTTGTAACATCCCATTTTAAAACACCGGAAAAATTTTTTTTTAAACATGTCAAATTGTGATCAGAGTCGAGCATTTTGAGTAACTGAATATTTAAAAGTACATAACCATAGTGTAATTATTCATATACAGACAACTACTGTTTACAAAAAGTAATGTCAGTATATTTACAAAAATATAAACTTCTTCGCTCCTTCTACGAAACTGTCTGCCCCTCTCATCCACCCTGACACCTCCTGAACCTGTAGCTACAGCTGAGATCCAATTCCCGATTGGATCTCAGGTAACGGTTAACCTTATGCTCAAATAAACAGTATATGGCAACAGATATTCATAATAACATCACAACATATCAATACTAAATCACACAACAAGTACCACAACCAGTACCACAACAAGTCTGCACATATCCAGTGCCACGACGGCCCATCGTGTCCTCAACGCTAGGAAAACCCCAACAGGTTATCAAGACTATAACCCGTGAAAAGCTGTATGTACAACTGCCCTCTCTCGGCAGAGTCTCAATCAATGACATATCTTTCACATATATGAATATAAGCAGCATAAGTGTTAAGGTTACTGTACGCGTCCGTACCTCCGTTGATGATTTTGGTCACTCCGGTAGTGTTTTGACGGCGGTTTGACAGCGGAATGACAGCGGAAACAGCGATTCGTGATTCTGGGTATCCTATAAGGATAACATCACCAATATGAATATCTAAGACCATAACAGGCATTTTAGGTACAAATTACCATTTTGCCCCTAGTTAGCCTTTTTGGCGGAATTTCGCCAGAGCTTCGTTGTTCCGACTTTTTACTTCCAAAATTTTTGCTATAATCTTTTCTATAACATTTTTCTAAGATAATTATCATATTTACTCTAAAAACATGATATCTAAATTATCTTGAAAAATTAAGACTATCCTAACACTTTTACTATAACTACTGAAAAAAACTACCGAACTAAAGACTAGGGACCGAAGACTTACTCAGAGCTTCGCTGCGAAATTCCTCGGACTCCTCCTCCTTCTTCCTCTCTCAAATTTTTGAAATACTCAAGAGAGCTTGGTGTGAAAATGGTGAAGAATGGAGAGATATTTATAGAAAAACCCGATTGCATTTTCGTAATTTCGTTGAACTTTGTCTGGTCGAATTCTGACCGTTGGATCGCACTTTTCTGAAGTGGCTTCATCTTGGCCCTACACCTCAAAACCGTCCTCTCCCTCTTGCTAGAAGACAAATTTGATGATCTCATCCTAGCTGCATCATCCTCTTGCTTTATCTGATAAATTCCCGGTTCGGTGTCTGGTTCGCGTAATTCCGTAAAATCTCAAAATTCCGAGAATGACATGCTGAAGCTTTTTACTTCCTCTTTCAAATGTCATATTTTAACTGGATTTCTGATCCTGTTAGGGACATTCCGTTATCAGCTGAAAATCCTCGGTTTTCGTGTCCGATTCTAGAAACAATTTTGGCCGGTATTAGCTTCTGGATAAAAATCCACTGACCAATAATATGCTCTGGTTTTTCTTGACCCATAACCATATTCTCACAACGGGAATATTTCCTATCCGTTCTCATTTATCCTGTTCATTTTTCCTCTGATTATTATATTATTTTCTTTTTAACACATGTTTAATCTTATATTATTATTATATCTAAAAAAAAATCTTCTCATCCTTATCCCTCCTATTTTTTTTTTCGGCCAGCCCTCTTTTTCTTTTTTTTTTCTTTTTTTTTTATTTTCCAACATATATTATATTTATCTTATATTTATCTCTCACAAAATTCCCTTATTGGTCCAAAATGAATTTAGGCTTATAAAATTCCCAAAAATTACTTAATAAATCCCTTAATATTTTCTAATAATTTTCTTAATTAAAACTTATCATTTTCTCATAAATACTTTATTGACATCAATAATCTAAGTTTTATGCAATTTATTATCAATTTTAGTATCTATTTTGATTTCTAGAACACTTTTTAAATTCTCCTTCCTTTGTTTTCATAGGAAATATTTTATTAAATTGTCTAAATTAAGGATAATATGGTTTCTAAATTTTTATAATTATTTCATGCCTTTTAGAATTTATTACCCTATTTTTAGGATGTTTTATGACCCTAAAATGCCTCTTTTTGGCACTTAATTTTCTTAATATTTCCTTTTGAACATAAATCAATTATTTAAATTAGAGACAACATATTCTCCAATCTTTAATAAATATTTAATTGTCTCTAAGGATTTTTAGGGTATTACATTACTCCTCCTCAAACATGTTAGTTCTCTGTGTGTTTTGATGATAACCGACAATTGTAAACTCAATTTGAAGTTTGTCCTTGGAAAGTTGTAAAACTTTCTGTTTAAAGCAAACTCGAGTTTGGGTTGTTAAACTCGAGTTTGGACTTGACAGACAGAAGCTCAGATCTTACAATGTTGGCCAAACTCCAGTTTGTATAGGCAAACTTGAGTTTACAGAGTTATAGAGAGCTATCAAAGTTTACAAGAGTTGTAAACTCGAGTCTGTGTTTATAAACTCAAGTCTAGATCAAAGGCAGTGACACTCGAATTTCAACTTGTTTCCAAACCCTACCTTTGATTCTGAGAAACTCCAGTTTACAAGAAAGTTTATGTGTTAAAAGTTTAAAGACTTGTAAACTCGAGTCTATGATTTGGAAACTCGAGTTTGAGATCAAACAGAAGCTTCAACGTTTTATCAAATTTTCCAAACTCCAATTTCAGTTTTACAAACTCCAGTTTGCAAAATGCAATAGTCTTCATGTTTTCAGTTTTCACTAGAAACTTGAGTCTGGATTATGTAGACTCGAGTTTAGCATAAACAGAGATACTCGAGTTGATACTTGTTTTCTAAACTCCAGTTTAAATTTCAGTAACTCCAGTTTATACTTAAATGAAAAGTTTTTCAAAGTTTCAATATACACTGAAACTCGAGTCAGATTTCTGGAGACTCGAGTTTAGGACTATTTGAAAATACTCGAGCTATTACATGATTTCTAAACTCCAGTCTGCATTTCTAAACTCCAGTTTTGAAGCTGTGAACTTAAAATTAAGTTTTTCATAAAAGCTTCAAACTCGAGTCAGTCACTAAATGACTCGAGTTTAGCCAAGTGTTCAAAATCTCATTCAAGACCAACTCGCGACTTTCCTCTCTGTAAGAACCAAACTCGAGTCAGTTACTTGTCAACTCGAGTTTAGGAAACTTTCAAACATATCTTGCTCTCTGGATGAACCTCAAACTCGAGTCTAGAACAACAAACTCGAGTTTGCATCGGTAACTTTTGAAAACCAGATCAAATCAATCTGCGAAATCATTATGGGTTAATCTGAAATTATCATATCTTGTTGCATTATTATTCCTAACGTTATTGATTAAGTTTTTGATAAGTTTCAGACAGGTTCATCACAAGATCAGAGAGAATCAAAGATCCAGAATAAGTGCATTTAATGAAGAACCAAGAACAGGATTGATTCTTCTCCCTTATCCCAGATGTTTAGTTCAGACCATTGGAACACTTTAAGATCACCTCAAACAGTCAAATTAATATCGTGGAATGACAAAGAATCTGGAAGACGTTCTACAACAACAAATTCCAGGATTTCAGTCAAGAATTGAAAGAACAGAGGAAAATTTGCAACTGTCATTTTCCAGATCTGCAACTGAACGTTGGAGAAGATATTGCAACGGCTAGTTCATCTAGTTAGGCTATAAAAGGCTATGAAGACTTAGAGCAAGATACACAAGGAATCTACACTTGAACACATTTGCATTTTTGAGTTTGTGATTCTTTTATCTGTTCTTCAGTGATTATCAATATTCACTTTTTCGAGAGATTGAAATTCTTTTAAAGTATTTGGTTTTGTAAACTCAAGGTTGTGGAATCAGTGAGTTGGGTTGTTTAATTACAAGGTGTAAGGGGGAGCAAGTCCTAGGTGATTAGGACTGTGTCTTGTCTTCATTGTTGTAATTAAAAACCTGTTGAACTAGTGGAAACACCCAGAAGGTATCTGGGGACTGGACGTAGGTCAAGGTTAAGACCGAATCAGTATAAATCCTATGTGTCTGAGTTTTTCTTTCTCTACTCTTTCATTATTCATTTCTTAAGCTTTATTTTTAAAGAGTTGAAAAGAAATTTTAAAATCTCCAATTCACCCCCTTTTGGTGATTTCTTCCACTTTAAAAACACAGATATGGGAAAAATACTTCCTACATATCTGAAAGCCTGAAACATTTCCGGTGAAACACGAATCAGGAATTCCTGAACTTGCTGACGAGCTTTAACGTTATATGAAATCAGCGGCTGCTCCTCTTCTCCCACAAGAACCACATCTTCTTTCCAAAATCCCAAGAACATCCACTGTCCAAGACCTGGTCCAATCACATAATGTTTGCTCCAGGATGCTCCAACTCCATATTCATTCAACACCCAAATATCAATCCGAATATCCATTGAGTAATTCAAATTATATTCCTCGACATAAGCAATGGAGTCATTTATCACAGCAACATTACGCACTACCAGTTGATGAGCTGGATTAATTCTAAATTTTCAGGCAACTTCATTCGCCAAAATGCATCATCACTCATGTCAAAGCAAATGATGGCTTCTTCAGAGTAACCAAGGGTCAACGAATGATATATTCCTTTCAAATAGGTGCATAATTCAGGAAAAACTAAGCTATAAACAGACTCAGCATCATCAATAATTCTCCACGAATTGGTACTAAGATTATACACCTCAGCTTTAAAGGGTCTACAGTCTTCCATGTCAAATTCCATAGCAGTCAAAATTCTAACAACCTTATAGTCATTTGTCCCAGGAACAATACCAAAGCCATGTATGGCAAAGTCATCCATCAAGGAAATTTGATGGTTAGGTGGGGGAAGGACCTTGACCTCCCTCGTTGCTGGATTCCACAGGCATAACTCATCCGTGTTGTCATCATAAGCATAATTAAGACAGAAAATACCATTGAAGGGACCATAAGGTATGATTTCACTTAGAATTTTTTCTAAAGTTGGCAAAAGCTCTAGATCAATGACAGGCTGAGCGATGCCATCAGATAGCAATGTTGCAGGAAACTCCGCATCAAGAAGCAATGTTGAAGAAAAACTTGTTGGTGTCGGGCTATGAAAGACTAGAATACCTGGTTGGCTTTCAAAGAGATGAAAGTGTTTCTTCATGAAAGTATGGCTGGTAATTAGCGCATAGGTGAATTTGTTCAAGCTTTTGCAGCGCAGTAGAGATTTCAAAGGGAGTTTCAAGAGAATTTCCACTATGATATCTTCAGGTAGGTCCTTCCATTCCATTTTGCTGTAGTGCCTCTTCTGGCTTGGTGATGATGCAGAACAGGGAGTGTATATAAGCACAAAGGCAGATTACAAAACCGTCATACTCTGCATCAGTCAAGAGTCAACCGTTGACCGTTTACAGCATAACGAGGATGGTTGGAAAGTGTGATATTTTTTTCTTCCTTCCTTTTTTCATAAAAGGACATTATTAAAATCCCAATGGCCCAATAGGAAAATGCTACATTAAATAAGATAATAAAGGTTTTTTTTTTGTTAATAAGATGAAGTAAAAAAAATAACAAAATAAAGAAAAATCTTCCATCTTAACAGAAGTAAAAGAAATAAATTTTCTATGGATATGAATTTTTTTCTTTTTATAGTTACTTTCCTTTTACTAAAATTACTTCACAAAGAAAAATCAATAACTACTTTCCCTTTTATTTTTTTCCTTTTCTATTCTTCCCAACCCAATTTTAGATTTCATCAAGGGTTTTCCCTTCAGATTTTAAAGGATAACAAATTTTCATCTCTCCCAACAAGTATGCTTCCTAGAACAAAATAAAAGCCTTAATACAATCATGGTTTTTCTTACCATCTAACAAGCATAAACACAGAAATGTATATAGTCGGGAACACACTACAAAAACAGTGACATGAAAGCATATGTCATGTTTGAGACGAATTTGAGGTTTTTTTGTTTCCCCTGTCATGAATTTCGAACACTTATATAATACAGTATATGACTTTGTTTTCAAAGTACCAGCTCTTCCTGCCGCAGTATGATGCAAAGGCATTGATTTACTATGATGAAGTCCCATGGAAAGGACTTAATTACCAAAAAATTTCAATTATACGTGAGGTGTTGTGATTTCTTACACTGGAATTTGTCACCGCATGCTCCTAAGTTGTTATTGGGACTTCTATGTAATTAAGTCCCTTTTTTGAGACCTCATATCAATTCCCCCCAGATTTAATTCTTAATTTTTTAAAAGCCACTCACAAAGTCAACCTTGCACTAACATTTATTACTGTGCCATGCCTGAGTTTGTAAGACTGGCCTTTTCCTACACTAAACACTTATTCTCTCTCTCTCTGTTCGACGACACACTCATACTACTGCTAACAAAACAACTATTCCAGTTTACTCTCCTACCCTTGTTTTCTTTTCTTTTCTTTTTTTTTTTTTTCCTTTTTGTGCTAAATATTTTTCAACCTTGCACAAATGGCTTTCCTAGGGTCTTTTAAGCACCAAGTAGGCCTTATCCTAGTCACTCCAGTCTCCAGCCCACTCTTATGGTGGCCAGCCCCTTCCACATGCTCTCAATGAAACCACCAATTGATAGCAAATATCTAAAACCTAGCATATGATAAGTTGGAGAGTCTCAAGGCCCAAGTAAATCTTGAATTTTGATGCTTGCCCAATGAAGGACCCAGTACCTGGTGTACATAAGATGTATTATATTCTTCGTTTTAACTATTTTTGACATCTGCTTCCCTTAATTAAATTGTTTGACTTATATTTGTGTTAGTTGCTTTGACTAAGTGAAAGGGAAGCAATGATATATTAGGAAATTATTTTTACTCCATTCTTACAATCAAATCATGTTAAAGATTTAAGATTTATAAATGGGAGAGGTTGAAGATTGATAATCGTATTTATGTCAATAAATGAACTCATTAATACAATTCATTCGCACTTTTAATGAGTTATAGACCATAAACATCACATTCACCACAAATTTTCTTATTTCAAGTAATCTGTGATATCAGGCTATTGCACCGCCTAAATAAAAGATTCTACAATATCTGCATGCACAACTGCGGAAGTTAGAAACAACATTACTTAACTTCAACGTGTGATGTTAAATGAATAAGAGAAGGAAATACCTCATAGCATGGGAGTAACATTACCTTCGTATCAAGCCACCAAAATCACGTAACCTTGGAAGCAAGAGAACTAAAACCAGTGTATCATGTTTGTGACTTGATCTTCTGTCTCCTCACTCTAGAACTTTATGTTTATTCAGGCCAAAAGGACATATGAGCAGGCGGAGAGAGGGACAATGAGACCATTACAAAGAATCAAGATATCTAAGACAAAGGAAGCATATAGTCTCTGCAGCAATGCCTTTCATCGTGTAGAATAAGGAGGGGTGAGAAGATCTGAAAAATGCCAAAAACTTGGGCAATTGAAGGCCGAATTACTCTTAACTCCCTCTGGTAAGCAGTTTGTGAGGTTAGATCATGCATGTATTGCTCAATTTCATATTAAAAGAACTTAGATCATCTCTAATTATTTAAAACAGCATCATGTTAGCCACTATTAAAACAAACTTGAATAGAACAAAAAGGAGCACAAGGGATTAGAAGAATTCAATCTTTCCAGATCAACCTTGACATTGAATTTCAAAGTGCAATGAGAAAGGTACGGGAAACTCTACTAGGCTATCTAACAAGAAAATGAAGCAAATTTATTGGATATAAGCAATCTAACAATTGAAGAATCATTCATCATAAGTTAATTCTTCAAAAGTGAAAATTTAAGCTTATTCTCCCAAATACTCCCTCTAATCCTAATTATAAGGTGTCTTCTAGAGGACTTTAATTTCTTGGTCCATAACATAAGGTGTAATGTAATATCATATAATAGTTACCCATTTTTACCCCTCAAACTTTTAATGAGTGGTCTGTTCGATAAAATGTCACATGGAAAGAAGTAGCCGAATAGGGGTTCTATTATGTTTATAATCCTTTAATTAATAAGGATAAAAATGGAATCTTGGGCTGTTTTTTTGAAAAAGTTAACAAGGTAATATACTTTCTTTTAAGACACGCGAAGTACCTTAAAACACCTTATAATTTGCTACCAGAGGGAGTAAAAATCATTTCATCTCTTCATTCAGGCAGGTATGCAAGTCTTTCACCAAAACTGGTCCTCAGTTGTTATACCTGAATTGCAAGTAACACATCACATCCAAGAGATATAAATATTCTGGCAGTTTGTTGGCGATCTGGCTCAGATTTGATCTCTAGAGTCAGATAAGTGGAAGTTTCTTACTTGAATAGTTGAAACATACTTAATAATTCATACATCTGCACCTTCAACAAGCTAGATCAAATGGCAGAAAATTATACATAAATTAAAATAGGAAGCAATTGATCCATAAAATTTCTTCCTCTCCTCTATTATTTTCCTATTATAATTAAAATACCAAACTAAAATCTAAAGAGGCTGTCTGTTATATGGTAGATGTATTTGGCATTTAGAAGTATAGAAGTAGTATTACTCCACACAGCACGCTATTGCATCTGCATAAGTGCATATCTTCCTGTTTATACTCGTAGTAGTACACATGGAGTTCTCACAAAGTAATAATATCTCCAGCTATTGTTTCCCTCATCACTAAGTAACATAGTTTGATTATCATAACCAGTTAATATCACAACCAGGTAGCCTTGTTATACTAGTTATACGCTTTCTGAAGCGAAGGAGTTCAGAAGGAATTGCGAAGTCTGCTAGTTATCCGCTTTAACCCTTCCCAAGCAACATACATGGTTTTAAGTTATGAAGTACGGATGCTTCTAAATTCATGTTAAGGGTAAATAAACTGTACCCATACCTATTGGGGGCACTGCGAGATAATAAGTATCATATAGTATTTTCATGCTTTACCAAAACAAATTGATTTCAGTGCATAGTATGCAAATTTATGTGTTCCAACAAACTTTAAACCTGAATATTGAAGATCCTAAATTAAGTATTATCATACCAATCAACATAAAACAAAGTTAGTATATACTTCAGTGTCACATCACCATATATGTTTGGTACCTTCAAATTACAGAAAACTTATTGTATCCCATACCTCAACCCACACACACCATACCAGCACCTGAGAAACATAGATGGTGAGTTTTTTACAGCTAAAACCTATTACTCAAACATTTAACTGAACTAGACCATTGCACATTAGACAAAATAAATTCCAGGAACTAGCTTGGAACTTTACAAATTCCAAAAATTTTGTTTATCATATTTCTATAGAACTCGCTATCCTCTTTTCTTTTACAGGAATCTAGCTTTCTTATGTTTTCCCCCTTACGTGAATTTAGAGAAAGTAGAGATCATCAAAGGAAAAGTAAATAGAGTCCTGGATGATCAAGAAACCTCGTAAAACACAAAAAGGGAGCAAGGGAATAAATACACACAGAACAGCCTAGGAGCAGGAGATTCTCCAATTTCTCTGCAAGTTGGATGCGGACATACAGCAAACACACAGGCACAAATTAAGGATTGATTGGTCTCATACTTCATTTTCATACATATTTAATTAAGAACTTATCATTTGGGTAAATCTACATGTTCTCATTCCCCATCAATAAATTTCAGGCTTGATTTCTCCACAAATAGATACACACACACACACACACACACAAACAAAAGAGTAAATGAAAGAAATTATCTATTTTGATGGCTATTAAGAATACTACCACAACATTATTTGCATTGGCTTGAAAACCTTTTTGAAACATATAAACTTACCTAAAAAGGAGCTGTTACACAGATCCACTTAAGATTGTGTTGTCATTTAAGGCCAAATCTCGCACTCCATGCTTCCTAAGATGAAACAACTCTATCCCACTCATTCTCAGTCTCACTTATTATTTTGTAACCCTACCATCTAAAAATAATAAATAAATGGAGTTGCCATGTTTGTGCGTCCGCAATATATTCCCATACATGTCATTTTATGAGATAAGAAACTCTGATAAGGAAATAGTGTTATAATCCAATCACAATAATATAGTATGAAAATTTTGTCACCATTTTTTAGATGATCAGCAAAATTATACCATAATATAGTTTAGGCTATCAAGATCTCATTATAGAATATGATTTTTTTTATTTTAGCATTTTGTCCCTTAATCCTTATTTTTTTAAAATTCATTTATGGGTTTGATTGTTTGGATCTATATTTGTGATATGAAGTGCTTTCTCAACAATGCTTATATCCGTAGAATCATAATAAATTGCCAAGTGTACTGCTTTGTTTATTTGGGATACTTGTGGATGTAACACCATATGCTTGTGATTATCTTTTGATTGAATGGATTATGCTTGTGATATGCTTGTTGGTGGTGCAACTTCTTGTTGTTCGCGGTGGAACTTCTTGTTATTGGCAGAACTGAGTTGACTGAATGCTTATTGAAAAATTTTAGGAGATTATTTAAATTTATGTGAGAATTTGGTTGTGATGTAACATCTTATTATTTAATTGTTTGTTTGTACTGACAGTAAAAGCTTTTTTTTTACACGGTATATGAAGTAAATATGTGACATAAGTTTTATCTCGATTTACGTAAACATGTTTTCTAAAGACTTATTTAGTTTGTTACTTCTAGGTTTATCATCACAATAGTAAAACCTCCTTTCTTGTGGTGAATGTTTTGTTAGATGAAGTTTTAGTTTGGGGCTACCAATAAAGGTTGACCTAATTAGTAAAGACGTTGGCTCATAACTATAATGTTATGAATTTAAATCCCACCGATTCAAGGACCCTGTTGATAGACAATTTGTAAATACTTTTATAGGTGCTATTTGAGCCTGGAAGTATGCATTGACCCTAATGAGCCTCTGAGACCTAACTCCCTGAACTTTTATTATAACAAAAACAAAACCAAAAAGAAAAAAAAGTTTTAGCTTGGGGCTTGATTTTGGGCTCATTTATTATTGGGTCTGTATAGACTATATTTGCATTGAAATGTTCTCATTTCTAAATAATTTAGTGTATGCTAATTAATATTTTTTATTAAAAGGGTAAACACTAACGATATATGAGGGTATAAGTGGGATTAAATTTGCGACCTCCCATTTATTAGGGAGCTTTCATGCCGCTAATTTTCTTATGCTAGTGAATTGTCTATGATTTGGGTGTGGGTATTTTGTTAAAATGGAATGGCGTTGCCTTACTATTTTTTCATTTTTTAAATAAAAGAGCAAAAATAATGCATATTATGGCATAATAAATATACCCTCCCCACTTACATATATCTTTTTACCTGTTTTTACAATAGGGTGTTAATTTCCAAGGATAAGGGCATGGAGAGGAAGTAGAGTGTAACATCCCACCTTAAAAACAACGGAAATTTTTTTTTTTCTAAAACGTTGATCAGAGTAAAGCAATTTCGCAAAACGAGTAACTGAATCTTAATATTACATAACCACAGTTTAAGTGTACTTATACAGTCATCTACTATTCAAAAGGAAATAGCACCTAACTAGGCATATAAAACTAAAGCCATAAAATTCCTTCTGCCATCTTACGCCAGTCGCTCGCCCCTATCTTCAACCCCTTGGTTCGCCCGAACCTGAAGCTACAGCTGAGATCCAAGATCTCAGGTAACGGTTAACCTTATGCTCAAATAAATAGTATATGGACAACAGTTATTCACAAACTCATAACAGCAGTAAATCACTACATAAGCACACAGCAGATGCATGATTACAACATTGACAGAACATAAGCACAAAGCAGTATGTAAAGTCCCACAACATGTCTACACATAACCAGTGCCACGACGGCCCATCGTGTCCTCAGCGCTAGGAAAACCCAATGGCGTTATCAAGACTATAACCCGTATACAGCTGTATGTACAACTAACAACCCTAGACAGAGCCTTAGTATATAAACATGTCTATCACATATATGTATATGAGCAGCATAAGTGTTAAGGTTACAATACGCGTCCGTACCTCCGTTGACGGTTTTCTGGCACTTTCGTCAAATTACGGCACGTTTGACAGCGGCACGACAACAGTGACAGCAGAAACAGTGGTTCGTGATTTCGGGTATCCTATAGGGATAACATCATCGATATGAATATTTAAGACCATAACAGGCATTTTAGGTACAAATTACCATTTTGCCCCTAGTTTGATCTCTTAGTGGAATTTTGCCAGAGCTTCGCTATTTTGACTTTAAACTCTCAAAATTTTGCTGTAACTTTTCCTCTAACAAATTTCTGAGATAAATATCATATTTATTCCTAAAACATGATATCTAAGCTAACTTGAAAAATTAGAGACTATTCTAGCAATTCTACTATAACTACCGAAAGAACTACTTAAACTAAAAACTAAGGACTGAGAAACTTACTCAAAGCTTTGCTATGAACTTCTTACTCCTCTTCCAGAGCTTCTCTCTCTAACTTCTCTCTAGGATTGTGAGTGAATTGGTGAAGAATGAAGAGGAATGAAGGGCTATTTATAGAAAATCTCAATGGCAAATTTCGTAATTTCATTGAACTTTGTCTGGTTGAATTCTGACCGTTGGATCGCATTTTTTTGAAGTGGCTTGATCTTGGCCCTACACCTATTTGGCCGACCTCCCCCCCCCCCACAAAGAGACAAAATTGATGACATCAACATGCTTGTGTCATCTTGCTTTATCAAATGAAATTCCTGGTTCGGTGTCCTGATCGCGAAATTTTTGTAAAATCTTAAAATTCCGGGAACAACATGCTGAAGGTCTTTCCTTCCTCCTTGAGAATACTGGTTTTTCCTAACCTTATACTCTCATTAAGGACATTCCGTTACCTGTCGAAAATCCTCGGTGATTGCTACCAGGTACAGAAATAACGTTGGCTGGTGCCAACTTCGGGATAAAAATCCACTGATCAATAATATACTCTGGTTTTCCTCAACTTATCCTTGAATTCTAGTTTATGAATTATTTTCTATCGGTTCTCATTTCTATTATCTGTTCTAATTCTGCAAAATATCCTCTTAGCCAGATCTCCAAAACACTCCGTCAGTTACCGAAATGACTTCAGAGACAACCTACTCCGAAATAAAAATTCACTTGTTCATAATATACTCTGACCCTAGTAACCTAGTTCACAGTTTCCTAGGTAGGATTTTATTTCTATCTGTGGTCACTTATCATGTTCACTTTTTAATAAAATAATATTATTTAATTACCACTTGTCTTAATCTTATAATATTATTATATAACAAATATCTAATTCCATCCTTATCTCCCCTTAATTTTCGGCCCACACATATAATTATATATATATATATATATATATATATATATATATATATATATGTGTATGTATGTATTTCATTTACCATAATATCCTATTTATCTTACATTTATTTTTCCCAAATTTTCCTATTGGTCCAATAATAATTACATAGATTTGAGCTTTTATAATTTCTTGAATAATCCTAAGCCTTTGATCTTGGTTTTTCAAGATTACATCCTAACCTTCATTATTTATTTAATTAGGCCAAAAATTTCGGCCCTTAATATTACTTATTTATATTTATTTTATTTTTCACATTTCTTAAATTCCCATGACCTTATAAAATTCCCAAAAATTACTTAATTAATCCCTTACTAATTTTTAATAATTTTCTTAATTAAAATTATTAATTTTCTCACAACAATTTTATTGACATTAATAATTTGAGCTTCATGCAAAATATCAAAAATCATAGAGTCAATTTTAGTCTCAGAATACTTTTTTAATTTTCCTTCTTTTTATTTCCATAAGAAATAATTTATTAAATTGTCTAAATTAAGAATAATATGCTTTCTAAATTTTTAATAATTATTCCATGCCTGCTAGAATTTTTCCTAATTCTTCTCAGGATGTTTTATGGCCTTAAGACGCATTTTTCACATTTTCGATATTAAACTTCCTTTAATTTTCTTAATGTTTTCCTTTGAATATATACTAATCACATAACATATTGAGACCAAAATCTTCATAAATGGGCATTTTCATTATTGTGACATAATATTCTAGATAATAGTTATCCGGGTATTACATAGGGTAAAGAAGCAAGATTTATGTCATGTGATAATGTTTTGTGCAACATCCCCAAACTTGATTAATTATTGAGGACTGAATGAGAATTTAGTTCTTTGTTTTAAAGGTTTTTGAAGGAGAAGAGGTAAAGGAAAATAAGGAGGAAGCTCCAAAAACAAAAAAAGTTTCTGGGAGGGTAATGGGCAAGAGAGGCTTTGCATGTTCCCCGATAAAACCACAGCATTAGATACATGGGCCCTTTTCTGCTCTTTTTATTTTTATTAATCTAATGGAAGAAAGGAAACTTATGGCTATTTTCCACCCCTAAAACAAGCTACATATCTTAAGCATTTGAGGGCCTCTCATTTTATCTAGTTCCCTTTTCTGAAAGTAGTAAAAAGTTTTTATCAAAATTTTTATAAGTATGACAGTGATATATTTTCACTTTTCATTAATACTTTGAAAGATTTTATATATAGAAAATACAGACTTGGCTTCTCTCATATACATCTTCCCATCCTTTTTCCTTTTCTATCATTAGATTAAGATCTCAATGGTCCAAATTTAACATATTATAAAAATGATATTATAATTTCACCTAAAAGTTACAAAAATAATTTTTTTTATACAAGATGAAAAATAAATTTGAACCGTTAAATTCAGAAAATCTTAATACTTGAACTAAACTTCTTTTAGTGAATAAAAATTTTAAATAGAGATTTCTTACTGATTTTTCCTCTCTTTTTTATCTTATTGAGAATGTTTGTTATGAATAGAATATTTCTCCCCCTTGTCCTAAATGTAAAAGCTAGTTAATGAGTTTATTTTGGTTCTAAATAAAATATCCTCTTATTCTACTTTGTCTCCTAAATTTATGAATTACATTTTCAAACCATCCCTCTTGATTTAAGATATTAAGAGATTTTCATTAAGGAGTAGTTTCGATCTCAATCAGGAAAAAAAAAATAGTTTTGATGCACGCTATTACTCCCTTCAATTTTTTTTATAAGAGCCTAAAATTTAATGTATATTTACCATTTTTTATAAGATGCCAATTGAGATTGTCTGAACATTTAATGTATATTTACCATTTTTATCCCCTAATTAATTCTTACATATCTATTATTTTTAACCAAATTCAATTGTGTTTATATTTTCTAAAACCACATAGTTTGGTTATCATCCTCTTATTTGTAAAAAAATAAAAAAATAAAAAAGGACATAAAGGAGTATTAAAGAGTGTCTTTTAAAGATAAGAGGGAGTAGTGGAGGAGTTAGTAAAATATTAAGAACCAATTAGGCAAGGGCATAGCCTCAATGTAATATAATATCTTAGTAGGATCTTCCCTCATTCGTTTGTAGGTATTTTGGGTTTAAGAGCCAATGATCCGTTAAATACTTTGAAATTAAAGTTTAAAAGTTAAAAGCAGTGCTTTAATTAGGAATTTTCTTTAACAAATGAGATAGTGTTGCTTGAGCATCACAAACATACATAATTAAAATAATTATTCTTATACGTTTTGTTCTTTCCATATAACCCTTTTTTGGTTCAATGATTCTTGCTTTGCATATTTGTTCATTATTTTCATATGTACTTTACATAAATTGAAAGTGAGTTTTATCTGTTGCACAAGATTTAGTATATATTATTTAGAAATTATAGATAATATATATTTTTATATAGATTATTTGGTTTATTTAAAAGATACTGGCTTATATAAAAGATGCGTAATTGAAGTAGTTAAGATTTAAGAAGTACCTACATCCAAATACAAATATAAATAATATGATTTTTAAATGATTGAAGAAAGTAAAAAAGAGTTGAATGAAATAGAAATTAAATTTTTTTAGGTTAAAATTTTAATTTCAATTTACTTTATGTATTGATTAGTGACGTGGTGAGAAATTATGCTTTATGCTTAAAATGTTATATTTAAGACATAATTTTGTTGTTTTCTTCCAAATAAATTTATTGAATTCATGCACACAATTTTATTTATTTAGTTGCAAATTTGCAAATATCTTTTTTATTTAAGAAATCTTCCCATGATATTATCCTATATTTTTTATAAATATCGTATACAGTAAATGTATCTATATTGATTTTAGTCAAATTTAATTATTTATGACACAAATACACAATCATGAATAATTTCAAGGGAGAAACCAAATTAAATCCATTTCAAATACTAAAATCCAAATTCATGCCTATATTTAAAACAAGTTACTAAAAAGAACAAGATAATTAATTAGGAATTTATGAACCTTGTAAGTCTATCCCAATGTCTTTCAATGTTTACTAACCCCTCTACTCTCTCATCAACCAAAAATCTCTCTTTCCCTCTATCCTTCTCACTATCTCTCTAATTATCCAGCACCTTGTACCATCTGAAAGACTAAAAGACTAAAGGTGTGTTTGGTTTGAGGGGAGGGGAGGGAGGAGAGGGAAATTTTTTCCCTCATGTTGACCAAATTATCCATGGAAACTTTTCAATATTTCATAAATACACTCTCAACAAAAGAGAATATTCTTCTCATTAATGGCAATTTGATCAATGTTCTTTCTCCCCTCCCATCAAAACTAACACACTGTAAAAGTTTGAGAGCTTAAACTTCCTACCGCATCTTCTAATCTTCCCAATATTTAATGAAATAATCAATATTTATTTTAATTAATTCAAGTTAATTTAAATTTTAAAGTAAAAAATTAATTTAAATTATAACCAATGTTTTTCCATATTTTTTAACTAATAAAAAATTTATATTTTGAATAATTTCAACTATATTTTTATTTATTCATTTCATACTCTTGTTTTATTTAAAATTATTATACGTCCAATTATTGGGGTTAAATTGGATCACCTAGTTAATGAGAGAGGAAATGAGTTAATAAACATTGAAGGGTAGGCATGAATTAGTAATTTATTTTTTAAGTATGTTAATTAGAATTGAATCCCTAAATTCAAGTATGTTAAATATAGTATTAAATAATTTATTTTAACATACTAACATACAACGTCATCATCAGTTTTGTAACTTTGTTAATTTATTTCTTCACACACACAAATCAATTTTTCTTTTGGCAATTTTTTTTATTCTTATAATTGGATTAATGCTTACCTAAACAATAATATCCTTCTTTATTCCCTTTCCATTATGAATTATTATTACTTAATTAATGATGATGTTACATAAATATTCCATGATTTTTGGATTAATTAATGTAAATAGTAAGGGCAATATATTGAACGGTAAGTAGTGATTAAGGAATTAGCAAGATGGTCAATTGGATTTGCTGGCATTTTGAATTGCACAAGAAAACTGTTTTTAACTTTTTATGGTTGAGTTAGGTTGGGAGTTGAGCCGCCATTAAGACAAAATCCGTAATTAGCTAGATTAGGAACTGTTTTAGAAAACCAAACAGATTTTGGGCTTGATGGATATATATATATATATATATATATATATATATATATATATATATATATATATATACTGAAAAAATTTGAAAATATACTATGATCCAAAAAAAAATACCCTCTTAAAAGGCCTAATATATTTCCATATACATCATGTTTAGTCTTACATATATACATATAATGTTATTTCGTTGAAAATTTGATATGTTAGTGTTTTTTTTTTATCGAAAGCTAAATATATATTAATATTTGAGATTGATACAGTAGATGAAAACAAATACAAACAAAACGATTTCAAATACAACCAAATAAACCAAATACAAAAATAGCCAAGAGTACATAACAGATTTAAAAATAGAAGAAAACTCATAGGCGATAGCGGTCTCCATTGTAACATACCAAATTCCAGGTTCGAAAATCGTGTTGGTCGACACTTAGTTTTAGGAAAATCAACAGAGTTTGAAATGCTACAGCTTAGAGTACTGCGGAAATGGATAGCGTGCGCTAAGATTCGGACAGTGAGTATCTGATATAGAATGCCCAGACATATGATGATGTCCCGACATAAGCTGATATATTAAATATCCCGAAGGAATATTCATGTGATACATCTTACAGAGATTAAATACAATTCTCTGATAAAGAAAGTCTTAAACTAGACCTATGGCTTGGAACCTAACATCAGTTAATTAAACAATTTGGCCAGGTCGGTGTTCAATCTAATGGGAGTCTCACCAACTCTATGGCGACTTGTGACAACCCACCGATGAACCCTTCCTTAGTTTAAGCACCAAATGGTTTGAAATAACTTTATTAGATTCTTGCCAGAAACTAAATCCTAATAACTTCTACCGACCTTCGTCTTCGACCGCTGCCTCTCCACGGCTCTATCCACCGGCATCTTCTTTATCCTGGTTTCTTCCCTGTACTAGTCATTAAGACTGAGGTCCAATGCCCATTGGACCTCAGGTAACAGTTAACCTTATGCTCAAGTATAACAGTATGTATAATAGATATTCATTTACAATTCAGCATATAACTATACATAGCACACAGCACATGTCATAGTTCATATCACAACAATACCTTTACATAGCACACAGCCCATGTAAGGTCCACATAGTTTGCACATAAACCAGTGCCACGCCCCGGAGCGTGTCCTCAGCGCTAGGAAAACATCCATACGGCATTACCAAGACTGTAACCCGTTTTCACATAATAGTTGAATGTATAAACAGAGACTTAAGACAGAGTCTTAATCACGGTGCATGACCCAAGACCCAGTCTTGTCCACGACTATATGAATCATCACATCACATATAGAGCATACAAGCAGCATAAGAGTTAGAGTTACAGTACGCGTCCGTACCTTTCACCGGGTAAATGTCAAACGTCCAACCTTTGAATCCGGCCCTGGACCTCCCGGATATCCTAATATATCACCATATCACTTAGAATAATAACCTAAGATATACTTCCACCTCTATTTACCCATCTACCCTTGGTGGATTTGTTATTTACAACTTTGCCCTTACATTTATTTAAAAACGTAGTACTGAGTTTTCTGGGCAGATTTTTCGGTAACTTTGAAAAATCATAACTAATTCTACAAAAATCAAAATGAGGATCCGTAAAATTCCCCAGAACCCTTAGGATGTCTATTTTTGAGGAAAAATATTCATTTTCACCCAGAATTAGTGAGTCATTACCAGTTTTTACGTTTCTCAACGTTGCCCAGATTTTATTCCAGTAAAAATGGCTTAACTTCAAAAACCCATATCTCCTTGACCAGAGATCAAAATGTTGCATATTTTATATGTTTGGAAAGCCCTACATGTCTACTTTCTTTCCGGAAAATTTCATGATTTTATAGCTTCATTTGTTACATAAAATCATAGCATCTTTTTCATTACCTGTCTAAGATTTAAGAACCGAAAATTCTTCAACTTTCACAACATTAATCCATTGCTTCCCAAAAATTATTCCCTACTATGTTTTTACCTCTTCAGGCATTTTTCAATGCAATGAGGCCTAAAAACAAGTATAGGAATTTATTCTCTAATTTTCTAGATTAAACTAACATTTATACTAAGAACTTATAAAAACTAAAGACTAGAACTTAAGAACTAGAGCTTACCTCTTGAAGACTCTTGAACTCTTTCCTCCTTCTTGCTTCACTCTCCTCTTAAACCCTCCAATCTTTGGTAAGAGTTTGGTGTGAAGAAAAATGAAGCATGAAGCCTCCTTTTTATAGCCAACCATGAGTTAACTATCTAGCAACTTTAATTCCATTCTAACCATTGGATTTAACTTAACTAGGAAGCTTAAATCTTGACCTTACACCTCTTACAAAAAAATGCCACCTCCCCCCTTTTCTAGATTCATCTTTTCTCTTTCCTCCACTACACACACACATGCACAACACTTAGGCACACACACACTCACAACATACACATGTGCTCTTGTGATGTCATCTTGATGACATAATCAAGGCTTAAGTGTCATTGTTGACTTTTCAACACTAATTAGCAATTCTTAATTATCAAGTGTTTACATGCTCCTTAATTATATTTTGCCATTAGCTAAGTCAATTATATGAAGATTTAGACTTAATTACTTAAGATATTATTTCATTCTCTTTGGCTTAATTATTTTTAAATATAATTAGCCCTCTTTTAAATTGTCTCTAATCATCTTGAAGAATTGTGCAACTAATCTCAATTAGTGCAAGCTTATTCTATTAAGATATTTGTAATTTACTTAATATACCTCTTAATTATGCTAAATTAATTAGCAACACTCTTTATGCCAACCTTGACCCCCCATTGGTCATTAATATCAAATTAGGGGTTTCATATAATTAACTTTGGATATTCCCTTTTATTCATGTTTAAACAATCAACAATTAATTACTTATTTAATCACTTACTAATTGTTGACAATTTTCTTAATTAAGATTAATTATTTTCTCACAACTATTTTACTGAAATTGATAATTTATGCATTATGCAAAATATTAAAAATCATGGGGTCCAATATGGTCCCCTAATACTTTTTGATTTTTCTCCTTTAATTTTTCCAAAGTAATAATTTAATAAATTACCTAAATTAGGGACAATATTCTTCCCTATTTCAAATAAATATTTATTTGTCTCTTTATAATATTTTCAGGGTATTTTATAACCCATAAATATTTCAGGGACCTATTTGTAAATTATTTATTCTTAGGAGACATTGTTCTAATAAATTCAATACAAGGTGTTTGAGACCTCATATTCACCTATTTTTAATAGGTATTATTTGTCTAAATATATATTTAAATGTATTATAAAAATTAGGGTATTACATCCACGGTATCCAAGGTTAGAAGTGACGAGAAAGGAAGTGTTGGTTGTAAAACCCACCCTGAAAGGCACACATCCTTTAAGTATTAGCTACAATTAGAGCAGTTGTACAGACACCCCATATTGGGGTAAAGAACTTAGAAAACCTAACCTCAGAAAGGAAAAGACCCATAATGTCCCGAATAAAACTTTTGCTCCTCTGATCAAGTAGATCCAATGACCTTGACCACACACCGAAAAACACCTCTTTAAATCTTCCCCCAAGAACGCAGATCCGAGCTACCAAGAAATAATCAGATCTAATAACGTTCAAACAGTCATCCAACCATGAGGATTTGAACGTAGATCTTACAGATCTGTTTATTTCCTTAGACAAAAACACCATCACAAAACCCAAAACCACAAAAAAAGAAACAAAAAATAGATAAATCTCACATCCGCAAATCAGATCTGGAGAAGGAGAGGAGAAGACTCGCCACAAGGACGAGAGAAGGCCACAACCGACAAAACTCAAAGTGAGAGGACCGCAGATATCAGATCTGTAATACCCCAATTTTTATAAAACATGTAAATATTATATTTTGATAAATAACACCTATTACAATAGGTGAATATGTGGTCTCAAAATTTGTGTAAATTATTAATTTAATGTTAGGCAATTTTCCTTTGGAATTAATTAACAAAGGGTTAATTATGGGATATGATTTAAAAGAGTATGTTGTCTCTACTTTTAATTGATTTTTTTATTTTTAGGGACATATTTGGTTTAATTGTTATTTATTCACAATTATCCTTAACAAAATAAGTTTGTACTAATTGAGACTAGTTGCATAACTCTTCAAGATGATTAGAGACAAATTAAAAGTATCAAATAAGGGATAATTATATTTGGAAAATAATTAAGCCAAAGAGAATGAGATAGTATCTCAAGTAATTAAGTCTAAATCTTCATGTTATTGAGTTAGCTAATGGCAAAGTATAGTTAAGGAATATGTGAACACTTGATTAACATGATAATTAGGAATTGCAATAGTTGAGATACATTCTTAAGTTTTGAAATTAGTTCATAATTAAATTATAAAGGTCATACTTAAGGAAATACCAATTAAGTCAAAAACCAAATGATATTTAGAAGCTAAATTTAGCACACAAAAAGTTATTAATCATCAAAATTGAATTAGAAACCTTGTCAATTTTGGTAAGTAAGCTTAGTAACCCCTAAAACATGATGTTAGAAATTAAAATTAGGATTTAAAATAATTATTCCTAATTTATTCCTATGGGACGAAAATTCCTATTTGATGGTGAATAAATTATATGTAATACCCCAATTTTCATAATACATGTAAATATTATATTTTGATAAATAACACCTATTATAATAGGTGAATATATGGTCTCAAAACTAGTAGAATAATTAACTTATTTCCTAAGGTGGTTTCTCATGAATTTAGGAGGAATAGAGAGCTAAAAATTTCTAAGTGAAGTTAAGGGTTATAAAACACTCTGAGAATATTGTGAGCAATCCTAAGAGGCAACTAAATATTTAATAAGAGAATATGTTGTCTCTAAATTTTTAACTGATTTATCATCATTTTTAGGGAAATTTTCTTTGGATTCTAATAAATCCAAATCCAATTTTCTAAATCTTATTGAGGATCATAAAATATCCTAAGATTATCATAATGTAGTATAATCTTAATTATGCCATTGTAACAATTTAAAATCATCGGAGGATGATAAAATCAATTAGAGGAAGTTAGTAACAATTATTGGGCAATTGAAATTGCATAATTGAGATACTTTAATAAGTTTTGGAATTAGTTGATAATTAATTTATAAAGGTCATAAATAAGGAAATATCAATTAAATTAAGGATCAAATGATATTTAGAAGCTAAGATTAACACACAAGAAGTTATTAATCATCAAAATTAAATTAGAAACCTTGTCTAATATTGGAAATTAAGTCTAGTAACCCCTAAAACACTATATTAGAGATTAAAATTAGGATTTAACTAATTATTCCTAATTTTTCACTAAGGGGCGAAAATTCCTATTTAGTGAGGCATAAATAAATTACATAATTCTAAGTCCTAAAGAGGGACCAATGAAAGATTTCTCTTCTTAAATTGTGAGAAACAATGAAAATACAAATTGATGATTAAAAAAAAGAGGAGGGGGACGTTGCTTTTTCTTGGAGAGGAAGGAAAAGTTGTTTAATATATTATCAAGAAGCACATGGGTCATTTGATGCTTATGGGAGAAGATTAGAAAACTTGAGGAGCAAGTTGTTTGGCTTGGGAAGCAAGTTGTCACCTAATGAGATAAAATTAGATAAGAATCTATAGAAAATAAATCATACCTTGAAATATTGAAACTAAGTATTAAAAATAAGTACATATTTGAGATCAGTGAATTATGAGCTTCAACTTGGCTATTCCCAAAGTTATTTTCGTATACTTTGAGGATTCATACCTAAGTGTTTTAGGAATTAAAAATCACCATAAATCTAACTATAAAATTAGGATTTCAAAAGTGAAATTAGATCTTAAATAAAAACACCCAATTACACCTAACTAAATTAGAAGTTGGGATTAATTAGGACAACTTGGGAAGGAAGTAGAATGACTTGGGGACCAAGCAAAGAAGCTTAAGGAAGAAAGAGGGAAGGGGGACGGTTTAGAGGGAATGAAGGGCTGAGATTTTTATCTCCTCCCCAAGTAAAAATCAATGGCTAAAAGCAAAGGGAAAAATTACAAGATTGCCATCACCTTCTCCTATAAATAGAGGATCTCCTCTTCACATTTTCCTCACCAATTCCTCAGGCTATTTCGAAAATATAGAGAGTAAGGGAGAGGGTGAGAAGCTTCAAGAAGTAAGAAGCAAGGTTCTTCAAGAGGTAAGGGAGTTTTTAGTTCATAATTTAAGTTCTTAGTTTATGAAGTAGAAATGTTAGAAAATGTTGTTTTGATCATCAATCTTCCAATATTAGTTTGAATTTCATGTTTTTATGCTTTCCACTGTCTTTATTTCTAAAATTTGATGAAGAAGAAGTTATAACAAAATTTTTAGAAGATTATGATCAAAATAGTAAAGCTCTGGCGAAATTTCCTCAATTAGTAATTTCTGGAGTCGGTAGTAAAGATGCTGGTATTTTATGAAGAAGATGATGTTCAAAAATTCTGGGAAAATTCATGATGAAAGTAAACATATAGGGCTTTCTAAATATATAAAGAGTGTGTCAATTGAAGCTCTGTGCAAAGAGATAAAAATCTTAGAAGTTAAGCTACATTTTCTGGGCGAAATTCTGGGTAGCGGTTTGAATTGTGGAAACTGGGAATTATTCATGAGTTCTATGTAAGTTCCAGTATTTTTCCTTGAAAATAGAGTTCTCAAGGATTCCGGGAAATTTTATGGATCCTCATTTCGATTTTTCTGGAATTAGTTATGATTTTTCAAAGTTAGGCGAAATTCTGCCCAGAAATGCTGAATCAGCATTTTTTTCCGAAAATTATGAGGAAATAATTGAAAATAAATCCTTCAAGGGTAAAAATGTCAAGTGTAACCAAGGTGTCTCTTGAAATATTGTTTGAGAATTAATTGAGACGATATTACCCTTTTAGGATAGACTGGGCACGCGTACTGTAACATCCCATTTTAAAAACAGCGGAAATTTTTTTTTTTAAACGGTGATCAGAGTAGAGCTTTTTAACAAAACGAGTAACTGAACCTTGATAAAACATAACCACAGTGTAATTGTTCTATTACAGTCTTTTAACATCCGAAGGAATGTAAAATACATAACTAGAGACATAACAAAATAAAACTCCGTCCTGGGTCCTACGCGGCCTGCTTGCCTCTCTCTTCCGACCTTGGTCCTCCCGACCCTAAAGCTACAGCTAAGATCCAATTCCCAATTGGATCTCAGGTAACGGATAACCTTATGCTCAAATAAGACAGTATATGGATAACAGCATGTACATAATCACATAACAGCAGTATATCACTACATAAGCACACAGCAGATGCATGATCACATATTGGCAGAACATAAGCACACAGCAGTATGTAAAGCCCCACATAATGTTTGCACATAACCAGTGCCACAACGGCCCATCGTGTCCTCAACGCTAGGAAAACCCAACGGCGTTATCAAGACTATAACCCGTATAAAGCTGTATGTATACCGACAACCCTAGACAGAGCTTCAGTATATAAGCATGTCTATCACATATAGTATATGAGCAGCATAAGTATTAAGGTTACAATACGCGTCTGTACCTCCGTTGACGATTCCGGACACTTCAGTAGGATTGCGGTACGCTTGACGGCGGAACGACGGCTATATGACAGCGGAGACATCAAAAACAGCGGAAACAGTGATTCGTGATTTTGGGTATCCTATAAGGATAGTATCACCGGTGTGAGCATTTAAGAGCACATCAGGAAATTTTGGTACAAATTACCATTTTGCCCCTAGATTGACTATTTGGCGGAATTTCTCCAGCACTTCGCTATTTTGATTTTAAACTTTCAAAATTTTTGCTATAATCCTTCCTCTAGCATACTCCTAAGATAAATATCATATTTATTCCTAAAAACATGATATCTAAGCTAACTTAAGAATTAAAGACTACTCTAACAATTCTACTATAACTACCGAAAAACTATTTAAACTAAAGACTAAGGACTGAAGAACTTACTCAGAGCTTTGCTATGAACTTCTTACTCCTCTTCCAGAGCTTCTCTCTCTAACTTCTCTCTAGGATTGTGAGTGAATTGGTGAAGAATGAAGAGAAATGAGAGGCTATATATAGAAAAATCCAATGGCATTTTCGTAATTTCGCTGAACTTTGTCTGGTTGAATTCTGACCGTCGGATCGCACTTTTTTGAAGTGGCTTGATCTTGGCCATACACCTATTGGCTGACCTCCCCCTCCCACAAGAAGACAAAATTGATGACATCATCATGCTTATGTCATATTGCTTTATCAGATGAAATTATTTTTTGTAAAATCTTAAAATTCCGGAAACAACACTCTGAAGGTCTTTTCTTCCTCTTCAAGAATACTGGATTTTCCTATCCTTATACTCTCATTAAGGACATTCCGTTATCTGCCGAAAATCCTCGGTATTCACGATCAGTTACAGAAATAACGTTGGCCGGCGCCAACTTCGGGATAAAAATCCACTAATCAATAATATGTTCTGACCCTAGAAACCTAGTCCACGGTTTTCTAGGTAGAATTTTATTTCTATCCGTGGTTAATTATTCTGTTCACTTATTATTATAATATTACTTATTTAACACATTCTTTATCTCATATTATTATTATATTCAAATATCTAATTCATCCTTATCCCTCCCCCTAATTTCGGCTCACACACATATAATATATATATATATATATATATATATATATATATATATATATATATATATATATATATATATATTTCCATTTCCCATAATATTCTATTATCTTGTATTTATTTCCCCAAAATTTCCTATTGGTCCATAAGCAATTACATGGATTTAGGCTTTTAAAATTCCTTGAAAAATTCTTAAACCCTTGATCTTGTTTTTTCAAGATTACATCCTAACCCTTACTATTATTTAATTAGGCCAAAAAATTTTGATCCTTAATAATACTTATTCATATTTATTTTATTTCTCATGTTTCCTAAATTTTCTATAAGCTTATAAAATTCCCAAAAATTACTTAATTAATCCTTTAATAATTTCTAATAATTTTCTTAATTAAAACTAATCATTTTCTCACAACAATTTTATTAACATTAATAATTCAAGTTCCATGCAAATTATCAAAAATCATAGAGTCAATCTTAGTCTTAGAATACTTTTTAATTTCCCTTCTTTGTATTTTCATAGGAAATAATTTATTAAATTGTCTAAATTAAGAACAATATGCTTTCTAAATTTTTAATAATTATTCCATGCCTTTTAGAATTTTTCCTAATTCTTCTCAGGATGTTTTATAGCCTTAAGACACATTTTTCACATTTCCGATATTAAATTTCCTTTAATTTTCTTAATATTTTCCTTTGAACATATACTAATCACATAACATGTTGAGACTAAAATCTTCATAAATGGGCATTTTCATTATTGTGACATAATATTCCAAATAATAGTTATCCGGGTAGCACACGTACCGACGACGAACGTACCCAAAAACCCGTCAAACCAAGGTACGGACGCGTATTGTAACCTTAACTCTTATGCTTATGGTTTGCTAATATATGATAGTTGTGTTCACATATTGAAACTCTGTTTTGAAAGTTGCTCATGATGTATTGAATTGAATACGGGTTATAGTCCTGATAACACCGTTGAGTTTTCCTAGCGCTGAGGACACAATAGGCCATCGTGGCACTGGTTATGTACAGACTGGGGTAACATACATATTGCAGTGGCTGTGTTATGTTACTTTTTGTTATAATTTTGAAAGTTATAATTGTGTATCTATTATTGTGATACCTGTCATATACTGTTTACATAAGCATGAGGTTAACCGTTACCTGAGGTCCAATGCGCATTGGACCTCAGTCTTAATGAATAGTACAAGGAAGAAACTGGGATAGAGAAGGTGTCGGAGGATGGAACCGTGAAGAGGCAGCAGTCGAAGACGAAGGTCGGTAGAAGTCATTAGGATTTAGTTTCGGGCATGAATCTAATAAAGTTACTTCAAACCATTTGGTGCTTAAACTAAGGAAGGGTTCATCGGTGGGTTGTCACAAGTCGCCATAGAGTTGGTGAGACTCCCATTAGATTGAACACCGACCTGGCCAAATTGTCTGATTAACTGATGTTAGGTTTCAAGCCATAGATCTAGTTTAAGACTTGCTTTATCAGAGAATTGTATTTAATCTCTGTAAATTGTATCACATGAATATTCCTTCGGGATATTTAATATATCAGTTTATGTCGGGGCATCATCATATGTCTGGGCATTCTATATCAGATACTCATTGTCCGAATCTTAGCGCACGCTATCCACTTCCGCAGTACTCTAAGCTGTAGCATCTCAAACTCTGTTGATTTTTTTAAAACTAAGTATCGACCGATACGATTTTTGAACATGGAATTTGGGATATTACAATCTAGACTCCAAGCTACACCTCTGACTTGTCTGTGACATAAAAGTAGGCTCGCCGGTGGTTTGTTCATCACAAGCCACCGGCGAGAGGGCGAGATGCAGAGGGGAGCGCAGGAGAGAAAAGAGAAAAAAGGGGGGCGGCTAGGGTTAACACGGTGACTTTTTTATATGTTATAGTGTTATTATATTGACAATTAAACTTATATTTGACGTGTGTGTGTATTTTAAGTGTATATTATTTTTCATTAAATTTGTTTTTGTATTTAATTATTACATCATCAGTTCAACCATCGGTTTAACCAATTAAATGATGAAAACCGAAACCTAATTAGCCCTTTACATTGAGTGATCTTAGATCAAGCTGTTAAAACATTTCGATGGTAGGGATTCAACATCAATTATTTATAAACACCAAATCATTAAAAAAAAATTAGAATAAACAAAAATCATTGTGTAAAAAGTGAAACTTATATATGAGTTGAGTTAACTAATCCACCAAGCCTTAGTGATAGTGATGTAAATCTTCAGTAATTAAGATGCTTTTTTCATCTTCTAGAATTGATAATTTTCTTTGAATTCTACATCGATCACCTTCAAGAATATAAGCTTGTTTTGTACTTGTCTTCCTAGAGGGCTACATAATACAATAAATAAATTAGTTTGGAGCATCCAACCAAAAAAAAGGAAAGAGAAAGAGATTAAGTTGAAGCATGATATATACTTCTATAGTCAAACGTCACTAAGATCATAAAAGAGCATATACCAACCCATATATTCCCCTTGACCACAATAAATAAATAATTTTTTTTTATCTAATGTTATTGGGAATTTGTGAGCTAGAACTAGAGCTGATAATGAATTGGGTCATTAATCTAGTTTTTAATTACTTTGAATTAATTATTCAAAATTTCAACTTGATAGTTATATATATATGTAAACTAAAGTTTGAATCTTAATAGATATGATCCCTAAATATTTATAAATCCTTTGAATGTTTATATATTTTTTTAATTAAAAATTTATTACCGTTTTATAGAAGTTCAAATATCTTATTTTATAGTAATCATGAAATATATAGACTGAAATTATAAAAAAAAAATAATTGTCAACGTTTATGTATATACTTCCCCTATAATTAATTTTAATTTATTCATTATTTATTTACCAATCAATCAAAGTTTAAAGGGTTATTTATATATATAATTCCCCTATAATTAGTTTCAATTTATTCATAATAAGTTAAAATTTAAGGGGTTATATGCACACAAAAATAAAGTTTAAAAGATTATATATATTACAGGCCAGCTGGATTATCCACACAAACTCGGTGGATTAAGATATTAGTGGGCTTCATTTTAAAATTGTAGAGGTTAAAGATTTATTTATTTACATATAAAGTATGAAATTCAGAGAAAATTTGTATAATTGAATCAAACATTTAATATTTTGATCAAATTTTTAAGTATAGAATGAAACGTTATTGGCAAAGAGCAGGCCTAAACGCAGTAAAACACACACAGTCACAGTGTGTGTGTTGTATTTGAATGAATGGTTTAGATTATTTATAGTTAGGGAGGAAGTAGCAATAATAGGATGAGAATTATTAAATAAGTAGGGTTTTTTACCATGTTATAATCCCCTTACTTGTCATCATCCTATATGGAGGCTTCAATGAAATATATATTCCTCAACCTCTCCTCCTAACTCCCTATATATACACATCCAAATAAACCCTTAAAAACACAGAACGAAGCTCTCTCTCTCTCTCTCTCTCTCTCTCTATATATATATATATATATATATATATATAAGGCTAGCTATAAGTATAGAAGAAATTAATTAGAACAGGAGAGTTAAGTTTCACAAGTGGTCAGTAGTGGAATTAATGAAGGTGACAGAAGAGAGGGAGCACCTGGCTCTCTTTGCATGGCCCTAAAGTTGTGTGCTTTCTCTCTTCTGTCACCACCCTCCCTCTCTTTACCTTCTCTCTTGGATCCCACAATAATTTTCCTTCAATATTTTTCTTAACCTTGTGTGTGCATCTTTATATTTTTTCCTCTATATATATACTGACCCAATTTGTGTTTCAGCTAAGTTATTATTACAGGTTTTCTGAAGCCTTTTGTTCAACATGACAGATGCAAACAAGAAGAAAGAGTAAGTACTTATAAATTCAAAATATAAAAACTATATCTTATATTTAAGACTAATATCAACTCTTTAAATATATCACTGGACAGATTATTAAATAATTAATTGGTTTACATTTTAACTCCAAAAAGATTGAAGAAATAAAAAATGATGGTATAGTCAGATAAGGTCACCAGGCTATAGTGGGTTGACAGTGCAGCAGCCTATTATCTCTCCACTGTTGAGAGCCGAAGGTTTTCGCTGCTCTGTGAAACCAGCCTCACACTTTGCCCTCCCATTTTGGGCCCAAGAGGCCTAAGCTTTCGCCTAAGTCCCATGGGCCAACTCTCCACTTGGCGGGGCAGGCCAGCGTGATGTAACAATCAGCCCAACTCAGTGAAGGCCAAACTGCTGTCCATCAGCTTATACAGGTAGTGCTGTGCTAGTTGTTGGCGATGTGGGACTTCCGAATAACTCCAAATATTATAGCAGTTCATGTAATCACCCAGTCGGGATGGTAGAAAATATGTTAATGCATCAAAGAAGCTGTAAACTCTAAGTTGAATCTGCGGCTTTTTAAATCACCCAGAAAGCATACAAAAATGTGTGAACAAGTTCCTAAATCCACCCTGTAACCTGAGAGCTTTATATGTTTAGTCTCCTTCTAGTTGTAGAAAAAGACACAGTACTGCTTTAAACAAAGTACTGTAGTTGCGTTGTTTGATCTGATTTGAGCTAAGTTTGGTTTTCATTTGAGAATGTATTTTAATTTGAAACTGGAAAAGTATACATGTGACCCTATTTGTTTAGCCAAATTGTAACATCAAATTGTGATTGGTTTTGAGATTGAGCTAAATTGTGTATTGTTTGATATCTAAGATTGAAGATAGACAATACCACATTGACAAAATTGGACCAAAACCATCTCCCCTGCTATCGCAAACTAATATCATTGTTTATAATAATTTTTTGCCCAAATCTAATTCATCACTCATTCAATGTCCATCAATATTGCCGATTGCTCTCCATGCTAACCATCCACCAAATTAATCAAACCCATAAATCATATAAATAAATAAAAATTTACTTATCATCATCGTAATCCTTATTAAAAAGAGCAACAAAGTTCTTCTAGGGTCTCCTTTTTTAATTATTTGTAAAACCAATATTTGCTCAATCGGAGCAATGGCCTTTTCCTTAGGGTCTATTATTCACTTAGGGTTTTTAATTTTACAATATTTTAATACCTACGTGTTTTATTCTTCTCTTCAACAGGGGCTCAAGGAAGCTGGCTTTGGGGCTTTTTTTTTTATAAAGGCCTAGAGCGCTATGGTTAGAGTCATCTTAACTACGTTTTTTGAATTTTTTTTTATTTTTATATATTGATGTGAGCAGTTTAAACATACTACCGTAGTAGTTGTGGTGTTTCTGTATATTATCCAGCATTTACATGGTTTTCGATTCTTCAATGATCTAAGAATATACTTATTTTGATATTAAATATTGATGAACAAGAAAATAATTAATCAGATTATGTTTCATCAGTAACGTGATCTTATGATCTAAGAATGTCTCTTGGAAAAACTTGAAGTCTTCAACTAATTGGAAGAACTTGAAAGTCTTGAACTAATCGATTTTGAATGTGAGGATATTAAACAAGGAAATAATTAATCAGGTTAACATTACACACCATGAGTTGAGGAAATTAATGGGGGAGATGAATCATCTGAATTTTAATAACATCCTTGAATTTTATATAACATCTTTGAATTTTATGTAACATCCCATCACCTCATCATTTAACATTCTCTCACCTCGCTCGTCTACTGGAGCCATCATCTCTCACAGTTTTAAAAAACTAAAAGTCTTGAACTAATCGATTTTGAATAAAAGGATATTAAACAAAGAAATAATTAATCGGGTTAACATTACACATGATGAGTTGAGGAAATGGGGGAGATGAATGATCTGGATTTTATATACCTCATCATGTAATATCCTATCACCTCGCTCTTAATATAAGATTATTGAATTTTATGTAACATCCCACACCTCATCATGTAACATCATATCACCTCGCTCTTAATATTGTTTGCTTTAGAGTCATTGCCTCTCACGGTTTTAAAATGCGTCAAGAGGTAAAGGTATCCAGACCCTTATAAGACATCTTTCGTTCCCCTCTTCGATTGATGTGGGACATAAGACTCAACCCACCTTTGGCCAAACATCTTCGCTGGCACATTAACCCACATTGACCCATGCCTACAACCCACCTTTGGGCCAATGTCTTCGCCACATCAACCCAAGCCTTGCTCTGGCATTAACCCACATCAACCCAAGCCTTGCTCTGATATTGAAACAACCACTATTTAATTAACTGAATTAACTTAATATTAAATAGGTAATTACTTTAATAGTACTTCAAAATTCACGAAAAATTTAAAATTTTTATCAGAGTATAAATTATGAGCCCTAAGGTGGCAATATACAATTATCTGACATAAACCAAAAGAAACAAAAGCACTACTTTGAACAGAGTAGTCTAAGCTTCTGAAGCCTTCCCTGATGGACTCGGACGTGAGCTATCACCTGGAAAAATTTGGTAACCATCAATCCAACTTATTACGAATATTAACATGTGCTAATTAGGTGCCAAGTGGAACAATTTATATAACCAAATATTAAAATATATCCCAAAAATATTGATATCACAAAACATTATAAAATATCACAATTCTCTTTGAACTCAATTCCCTCCCAATCAATTTAACCGAACCGCCTTATTTCCCCCCGACTAGACCCTTGGGCTAAGTTACACCCATGTTACTGGTTACTCGAAAGCTCACTGGTCAAGTGATGAGGACCGGCCAAAATCCTCAAAGCACCTGCCCCAGACCATGGGTCTTTTCCCCACTTTACCCTAATGAGGCGTCGTAAGCCCATCACTCAAGTGGGCAAGTCCCATCACTTTGGTGGGATAATCAAAAGTCAGCCATTATGCATCGATGAAGGCATCACCACGTGGTGTAAATAAATTTTTCATCTTCTCCCAACTTTTCTCATCCCAAGTTTTCTCATAATAACTTAATAGGGGAATTTTCAGAATATTCACAATAGCCATATTATCATATATCAATTCCCAAATCTTTTGAATGCATGTATTTCAACTCATAAAAATTCCACATGGAAAACTTTATTTAAAACATGCATAATCAGTTCAGAAAAATACTCATAAGCAACATATTAAAAACATAATAAGTGGAAAGTGGTTACCTCTATAACATCCCATTTTAAAAACAGCGGAAATTTTTTTTTTTAAAACGGTGATCAGAGTAGAGCTTTTTAACAAAACGAGTAACTGAACCTTGATAAAACATAACCACAGTGTAATTGTTCTATTACAGTCTTCTAACATCCGAAGGAAAGTAAAATACATAACTAGAGACTTAACAAAATAAAACTCCGTCCTGGGTCCTACGCAGCCTGCTTGCCTCTCTCTTCCGACCTTGGTCCTCCCGACCCTAAAGCTACAGCTGAGATCCAATTCCCGATTGGATCTCAGGTAACGGTTAACCTTATGCTCAAATAAGACAGTATATGGATAACAGCATGTACATAATCACATAACAGCAGTATATCACTACATAAACACACAGCAGATGCATGATCACATATTGGCAGAACAAAAGCACACAGCGGTATGTAAAGCCCCACATAATGTTTGCACATAACCAGTGCCACGACGGCTCATCGTGTCCTCAGCGCTAGGAAAACCCAACGGCGTTATCAAGACTATAACCCGTATAAAGCTGTATGTATACCGACAACCCTAGACAGAGCTTCAGTATATAAGCATGTCTATCACATATAGTATATGAGCAGCATAAGTGTTAAGGTTACAATACGCATCCGTACCTCCATTGACGATTCCGGACACTTTAGTAGGATTGTGGTACACTTGACGGCGGTACGACGGCGGTATGACAGCGGAAACAGCGATTCGTGATTTCAGGTATCCTATAAGGATAGTATCACTGGTGTGAGCATTTAAGATCATATCAGGCAAATTTCGGTACAAATTACCATTTTGCCCCTAGATTGACTATTTGGCGGAATTTCGCCAGCACTTCGCTATTTTGATTTTAAACTTTCAAAATTTTTGCTATAATCCTTTCTCTAGCATACTCCTAAGATAAATATCATATTTATTTCTAAAAACATGATATCTAAGCTAACTTAAGAATTAAAGACTACTCTAACAATTCTACTATAACTACCGAAAGAACTACTTAAGCTAAAGACTAAGGACTGAAGAACTTACTCAGAGCTTTCCTATGAGCTTCTTACTCCCCTTCCAGAGCTTCTCTCTCTAACTTCTCTCTAGGATTGTGAGTGAATTGGTGAATAATGAAGAGAAATGAGAGGCTATATATAGAAAAATCCAATGGCATTTTCGTAATTTCACTGAACTTTGTCTGGTTGAATTTTGACCGTCGGATCGCACTTTTTTGAAGTGGCTTGATCTTGGCCATACACCTATAGGCCGACCTCCCCCTCCCACAAGAAGACAAAATTGATGACATCATCATTCTTATGTCATCTTGCTGTATCAGATGAAATTCCTGGTTCGGTGTTCTGATCGCGAAATTTTTTGTAAAATCTTAAGATTTCGGGAACAACACTCTGAAGGTCTTTTCTTCCTCTTCAAGAATACTGGATTTTCCTATCCTTGTAATCTCATTAAGGATATTCCATTATCTTCCGAAAATCCTCGGTATTTGCGACCAGTTACCGAAATGACTTCGGTCGGAGCCAACTTCTGGACAAAAAATCACTGATCAATAATATACTCTGGTTTTTCCCAACTTATCCCCGGAATCTCGCATCCGAATTATTTTCTATCGGTTCTCATTTTGACTATCTGCTTTAATTCTACAGAACATCTTCTTAGCCTGATCTCCAAAACACTCCATCGGTTACAGAAATGACTTCGAAGACAGCCTACTTCAAGATAAAAATTCACTTGTTCCTAATATACTCTGACCCTAGCAACTTAGTTCAAGGTTTTCTGGATAGGATTTTATTTCTATCTGTGGTCAATTATCCTGTTCACTCCTTATTATTATAATATTACTTATTTAACACATGCTTTATCACATATTATTATTATATTCAAATATCTAATTCATCCTTATCCCTCCCCCTAATTTCGGCCCACACACACACACACACACATATATTTTCCATTTCCCATAATATCCTATTATCTTGTATTTATTTCCCCAAAATTTCCTATTAGTCCATAAGCAATTACATGGATTTAGGCTTTTAAAATTCCTTGAAAAATTCTTAAGCCCTTGATCTTGTTTTTTCAAGATTACATCCTAACCCTTACTATTATTTAATTAGGCCAAAAATTTCGGCCCTTATTATTAATTATTTATATTTATTTTATTTTTCATGTTTCCTAAATTTCTACAATCTTATAAAATTTCTCGAAAATTACTTAATTAACCCCTTAATAATTTTTAATAATTTTCTTAATTAAAACTAATCATTTTCTCACAACAATTTTATTGACATGAAAAATTTAAGCTCCATGCAAATTAACAAAAATCATAGAGTCCATTTTAGTCTTAGAATACTTTTCAATTTTCCTTTTTCATATTTTCATAGGAAGTAATTTATTAAATTGTCTAAATTAAAGATAATATGCTTTCTAAATTTTTAATAATTGTTTCATGCCTTTTAGAATTTTTCTTAATTCTCCTCAAGGTACTTTATGGCCTTAAGGTGTATTTTTCACATTTCCGCCAATAAATTTCCTTTAATTTTCTTCGTGTCTTCCTTAAAGCATAGACTAATCATATATCATGTGGAGATCAAAATCTTCATAAATGGACATTTTTATTATTGTAATATAATATTCCAGATAATAGTTATCCGGGTATTACAACCTCTCGCCCAAGCTAATTACTATCACACTGCTCCTAAATCGAGAGCTCAACACATTCCACAATTCAATCTATCAAAATAAATTTACTAACAATTAATAACCCTTAAAAAATAAATTCCACCTATTCAAAATTATAACTCTAATTTTAGAACATTAAAAATATACCGATTATAATAATAATCTTTTCATTATTTATCCCCCAAATAACCATATTATTCATTATCATACATTCATTTCCTTTATTATTTTTTTATTTTTATTTTTTTCTCATAATAATAATATATTTATTTTATTTAGTTATCATTTATATTTTTATTGGGTTAAGGTGCAAAAATACACATAATCTTTTTTCCCAAGAGCGCCTAGCACCATAACCTTTTTTTGGGAGCGAAAATACACATGAACTTTAAAAAGTGGAGCAAAAATGTCATCCTCGTTAATTTTGACTAACATATGTTATTTTTGGTGGTGGGCCCCACACCATTTTCATGAAAATCCCAAAATGCACCTGATTACCAAAAAAAAAAACCATAACCCTCTGGATCTAACATTCATTCGATATCTTCATCTTCATCGCGTCTTCCCTAACCTTCTCTTCGGCTGCAGATTCACCGCTCGAGGACATGGATTCTCTCCTCCGCTCTCTCCTTCGCACGGCTCGCTAGTTCTCCGATTACAAGATCAGGGAATACACCAAGCCCCAAGCCATTGACTCCTTTCGCCACAACCAAAACCTCACCGACCAAGCTTCCATTGCTTCCGCTTATTCCGATGGCAAGGCTCAACTCGAGATCGCAAAGAGGCAAGCAATCGTGTACTCACTTTACACCCCTAACATCAAGAACATCATGAACTTGAAGCTATGATTAAGCTCTCTTCTTCCTCTCTACTTTTGGTTTCAAGAATTTTTTCCTCTTCCTGTTTATGATTAGGGTTTCTGAGAGGAGGATAAAGGAACAATAACTGATTTTTGTATCTTGGTTTTGCATTAACTGATTTCTGTATCTTGGTTTTGTTTGTCTTATTTTACTCTCTTTTTTTTCGATTCGATTTTCTCTCGTCGCATGTGGTAAAATTTACTCCCAAAGTTTTGTCCATGGAGTTCGCCATTGCTTTGCTTGCCTAATAGAAATAGAAAGAAGTCATATCTTTGCTTCGGTTGTCTGGCTTTTCTGTAGTTTTTTTCCATCTTGTTGCCGATGTTTTTTTCCAGCTTGTTGCCGACATTTTCTAGGATTATATCTTCTTCTTTTTCCAGAATTTTTGAAGCTTGCAGTTTTAAGATTTTTGTTTTCGTGTTTCTTTTCTAAGTCATTTGCTACAATTATTGAATGAAAGAGCTACATTTCTCCCCTGGTTGTTCTCTGCTTGCTCTGGAACTGTAAAAATATCGAACTGAGGTTTTTTTATAGTCTAGGGGCATTTTGGTATTTTCACATTGCAAGTTAACAGCAGTTAGAGGAATCTAACGGTGGTGGCATTTTTGCTCTACTTTTGAAAGTTCATATGTATTTTCGCTCCTAAAAAAAGTTTATGGTGCTGGGCGCTTCTGGGGGAAAAGTATATGTGTATTTTTACACCTTAACCCATTTTTATTTATCTATTCTTCTGGGACTACTTTAAGATTCCATAATCAAATCAATATTACCACTTCTTAATTTCACTCTATTACATGTATTTTCATATGGCAGACTAAAAAAATACTACATCTAATTAATCAAACTTATTAGAACTACCACCCTTTTGATACCTCCACATATATATATTTGAAGATATATAAATTAATAATAATATTTATTTATCCTATTATTACTATTATTATTGCATGCATTATCATTATTAATTTAATAGATATTTTCACATGTAAATACATTTGTATAATAGTATCGAATGTGTGTGTGTGTGTGTGTGTGTGTGGGGTAGCATGAAGGCATGTAATACACCTATATGATCATTCAATAGGACATGAACATGATAATTCTTCTGTTGCTGTTTAAAAGGAAGCGTCTTCCCTCTTTCTTGTCTTTTAACACAGCATCACACTCATATGCATATATATCTATATTAACCATTGAAAATCCCTTCATAATCCCCAGCGGCACACACACATATATGCATTCAATAAACCTTTTCCTTCTCTTCTTTTGTCTCATATGCATACCCTTTGGGAGGTCACAGTACACTACAAAAAATCAGCGAATTTGCCACGGAATTACCCACAGAATTAATTCCGTGGGTAATTTGGGACGGATTTGAGACGGAAATTCCGTCTCTAAAATCACACACGCATTTGCCACGGAAAGGCGTGGGAAATTAAGGACGGAAATTTTCTATCTCAAAATCCGTCCCAAATTTAACAATTCAGACGGAAATTTCACACGAAACATATCTGTGGGAATTTATTGATGGAATTTCGTCTCAAATTTCCGTCGGTAAATTGCTCACAAAATCGAATTGCCTGTGTGTTAACCCAAAGCCCTTGTTCAAGCAAAAAAAAAAAAACCCAAAGCCCTCGAAGCCCTAACTCACGAAGACGCCACCTTCGAAAGAGTATCGACCTCAAGCCGTCACTCACGAAGATGCTACCAGTAAAAGAGTATCGACCTCATCAGCCTGCCTAAGGAAATCGAATCGAGGATCAACTTCTCATTCTATCTGTAATCGAAGTCGAGAATCGTTGTCTGGTAAAAGTTCTTTCTGGTAAAAGTATTCACCGATGTTGATTTAATATAATGGAGCCCCATTTTAGATGGAATCAAAACTGTTCACGCTATTGACCAGAAACTTAGCCTCTCAAATTTCAGAAAAATCACGTTAGAGCAAAGGAAATCCTAACCCAAGTTTAGAGGAATTTGCTTTTATCATTTTTCTTTTGAAAATGACCACCAAGTTACTTCAACCTAACCAGGAAGAAACAAGTTGATATAGACTCTTGAGAAGTGTGAACGATTCAATTCTTGATGACAACACAGAACGTGTAAGAAAAAATTTTCTGGTAAATGTATTCACCCATACTACTCTGTTCGTTTCTGGATTTGTTTATAAGATGTAATTTGATTCAACTATGAAATTGAAAGGGGCTGTCTCTTGGGGAAATTTAGTGTGAAAGGAAGTTAACAATGGATTCCTAAATTAGGTGTTAATGTTGTTTCTAGATTTGTTTATAAGATGTAGTTTGATGTTGGAGTTGTGTTCTTCACAGTATGCAGGACTTGTAAGATCTAAGATATAGACTCATGAACAATATACTTACCTGATGAATACTCACAAACGCTTAACTGATCTTCCAGAGAAGAGAGGAATATTTTATTGTCAAATCCTAATAGGAAACCACTAACAACTAAATGGGAAATGGTTTAGACTCAAGATAATGCTAAAATGATTATCATATCAAAGTCGTAGCAGTTGCAGGACAAATGCTTTAGGGGTATCATGTGATTTTATAATATTCCCTTGTAAGTGTAAAATGTTTCCTGTGTTGATCACTTGCTAAGGTTTCAATGCTTAAGCAAGCCATCATGATTGTTTCAGCTGAATGGAATTATCTCTAGTAAATTGATGCACCCTGGCTGTTTTCATTTAGCATCAATTTGTGGTTTTATCAATTTTCAGCCTATTTATATGCACAGAATGTTTCTAATGTTTTGTGATTTAATTATTGATTTATCATACCATGCTTTGTACTTGTAAAGCTTTAATTATTATGCCTATTATGGAATTAGGAGATTATTATATGACTGAATATGATTGAATTTAATTATCAAATTCAGCATATTACAGAAATGGTGACGAGTACAACACTTGGATGCATTTGATTGTTGAATTCAATGGTTATGGATTTATAATACTTCTCTTAGTGGCATGATTGCGACATATATTACTTATTCAAATTCTTGGTGAATAAACTGACCCCATTAATAATCTGTATTATTTTTCCCAAAATAACATAAGGAATATAAAAGGGAAGAATAAGTGGGTTTGGTTTGAATAACAGATTTTGTTTGTTTTAGAATTTAGGCATCCATTAGTCAACTTGATCAATTATAACATTGTTTGGAACAGGAGAAACTAGTAATCAACTTTTTCCATTCTTGTGTGATTGATCTTGGAGCTTTCTGTGTGGTTTTTCATGTGATTTGTTGGCTCTTGTCCTTCCCTCTGTTTAAGTTTTCTTGTTGTTTGGTGTCTTTTTACCTGAATTAATTGGCAGATATCTCTGATCCATGCAGAATAAATTTAGCAAAAATTGGCAAAAGGGAGATGAAAGTTTAGCGTAATCTTCTGAACATTCTTCTCTTGAATTCAAGGTACATTAAACTAATTGGACAGGGCTGCGGCTATTAGTGTTTCAGATGGTAGAGAAGTCACAGTATATAAAATATAAATGAGATCATTATCATTTAGATTTGTATTATTTACTCATTCTTTGCCCACTAATACCAATGAAATGCATAATATTGGTTGATTTGATTTTTCAAATGATTAAGAGTGATGATCATGATCCTACATGACTGTTTGTGATGCTCTAATATTATGGTTGATCTTTTTTTTAAAGCTACCCATTTCATCAGATTCTTGGCTTATCTTAACCATACTGCTCTGTATTAACCTGGATCAACACCTTGACTGATAAGTATTGTAAAATGAACAAAGAATGAGTAAAATCTTTTAACATTAAAAAATTGTTTATATTATAATGGCCCATATCAATATTAAATTCTCTTCAACTTTAACCGAGGGAAAAGAGAGAGAATTTGGTCTGACTGATCCTAGTATAATAGTAAGTCAAAGATCAAGACTTGTTCTATTAATGATTTCTAAAAACTGGTTTATCATACATAGAATTTCACATATCTTAAATGTGTTTCATTGTGTTTCTCACATATGATATCTTCGCTTGATTTGATCCAATCCAATCTTTGTACTTCCAAATAAAACGTGCAATTCTGCATGAAAGGCCACATTTCTCAACAGAAGCTCGAAAGACAAATTTTGAACCCATGAAATATATTACTCCCTCCTTCCAGAGTCATTCAACCAAGTCACGGAATGTTAAAAATATATGTTGCTCAAGCTTTTCTATAATTCTACTGCGTAATGTGTCCTATGAATACTTGCAGATCTGCTAGATGTATGATTTGGAAATTTATTAACATGCTTTATCATTTTGTCTCCTCTATCTTCTCTAGATTTATGAAAAGTCGGTTTATGCTAACGTGTAATTGCACAGGAGGACTTATAAACTGATTGATCTACCATATTCTAGGTATAACTGCTTACTTATGTCATCGCTTTAAGGATATACTGGATTTTTTTATAAATAAAAAGTTCATATAAATCAGTAACAAATGTTCTTGTAACCCAATAAAAGATATAGATCATACTTCTCAATGATATATGCAACATAATGCACAAACTTAAACACTCAGAAACTCAATCCGATACTAAATTGAAGAATTAGTAGATGACTTTGTTTTTATCCTTGATATATGGAGCTTTCCTTCTAATAGTTTGAACCTATAATAGAATTCTTGTTTCTTACAATGGAAGTCCCAGAGCATCGAAGATGGATGTATAACAAAATAAATCCGAGTACTAAATGGGTGACGGAAGAGTTTGAGCAAGGTGTTGACGAGTTTCTTGCATGTGCATATCAATTACCTTATTCTCAAGAACAGGGAGAGCTTAGGTGTCCATGTGTGAAATGTAGATGTAGGTATTTTCTAGATTTTGATGTGGTGAAAGTGCACCTTTATAGTAAGGGTTTCATGCCGGACTATTATGTATGGACTAGTCACGGTGAAAGGCGAGTACAAAATCATCTGTCTACGTCTCCAATAGCAAGTGACCTACATTACTCACATGGGCCACCTGGAAACCATCAAAGTGAATATGAGATGATGGTGATGGATGTAGCTGGGCCGAGTTTTTGGGATGACTATAATGAAGGTGTTGAAGAGATGCCAAATACTAATGCAAGAGAATTTTATGACATGTTACGTGCCGCACAACAACCGCTGTGGGAAGGTTGTGAAGAATCTCAGCTTTCAACAATGTTGCAGTTATTAAGTATTAAGGCAGCAACTAATATGTCTCAGCATGCCTTTAATTTAGTTTCCCAACTTATGGTGAGGACACAACCTAAAGACACCTTCATGCTTCCAGACTTGTACCAAACAAAGAAGTTAGTGTCGAAGTTAGGTCTAAATTACAAAAAGATTGATTGTTGTGTGAATGGGTGTATGTTGTATTATAAAGATGACGCTGATGCCACCCAATGCAAGTTTTGTTGTGAGGATAGATATTACTCTAATAAGTCTTGTTCAAGAAAAAAGAAAGTTGCAAGGAAGCAGTTGTTTTCCTTACCTCTCATTCCAAGGTTGCAAAGATTATATGCTTCTGAAAAGACGGCAAAAGAAATGAGATGGCACTATGAGAATCGTCGAGGTCCCAATGTTCTCTCTCACCCGTCTGATGGTGAAGCATGGAAAGTTTTTTATAGAACATATCCAGACTTTGCGTATGATCCAAGAAATGTGAGGCTTGGATTGTGTTCGGATGGATTTACACCATTTGGGCAATCTGGGAAGCAATATTCTTGTTGGCCTGTGATAGTCACTCCTTATAATCTACCACCAGAGATATGCATGACAAGGGAATATATGTTCTTGACATTGATCATCCCTGGTCCTAATAATCCAAAGGGGAAAATAGATGTATATTTGCAACCATTGATAGATGAATTGAAGTTATTGTGGGGTGAGGGGGTGTCAACATATGATGCATCTTTGAGACAAAACTTTGTTATGCGTGCTGCACTAATGTGGACAATCAACGACTTTCCAGCTTATGGTATGTTGTCTGGTTGGATGATAATGGGGAGAATGTCTTGTCCTATATGTATGGAGAAGTCAAAAGCGTTCCAATTGAAACATGGGCGGAAAACAAGTTTCTTTGATTGACATCGGCAATTCCTTCCCATAGACCACCAATTTCGAAAAAATAAAACATCATTTTTCAAGAATAGAATTGAGATATCAGTAGCTCTACCTCGGTTAAGCGGAGAAGAACTTTGGCAAAGAGTTAAAAATCTACCAAAGGTCTCTGAGAATGGAAAACCTTTGCCAATTGAAGGGTATAATGACACTCATCATTGGACAAAACAAAGCATTTTTTGGGAATTGCCATACTGGAAAACTAATCTCATTCGACATAATCTTGATGTTATGCATATTGAGAAAAATGCCTTTGAAAATTTGATTTACACTGTGATGGATACAAAGGGGAAAACGAAAGATAATGCACAAGCTCGAATGGATGTGAAAGAGTATTGTCGACGAAAGGATGACGAACTTGTTGAAATAAGAGGTAGAATGATGAAACCGGTCGCAAAGTATACATTGAATTTAGAACAAAAACGACATATTTGTCAATGGGTGAAGAACTTGAAACTCCCTGATGGATATGCATCTAATCTATCCCGATGTGTACTTATTCCGGAAGCAAAGTTGTATGGAATGAAAAGTCATAACTGTCATGTGTTCATGCAACACTTGCTTCCTACTGCCCTTGCGACTTTGCCTGAAAATGTCCTCAACCCTATAGTTGAGCTTAGTCAATTTTTTGCACAACTTTGTTCAACAACATTGTGGCGCGATCGACTGGAGTTGTTAGAGAAAAATATTGTTGTCACACTGTGCAAATTGGAGAAAGTCTTTCCTCCATGGTTCTTTGACTCAATGGAGCATTTGCCCATCCACCTTCCTTATGAAGCGAAGGTTGGTGGGCCTGTCCAATATAGATGGATGTATCCATTTGAAAGGTATTAAATAATTTTGATGTCAGTGCATTATAAACATATTACAAAAGCATTAAATAATATGACAATGAACTTGTCTATATGTAGGTTCCTCTATACCTTGAAACAAAAGGTCAGAAACAAAGCTCGGGTTGAAGCATCTATATGTGAAGCTTATATTGCTGAAGAGACTTCAATGTTTTGCTCGCATTATTTCGAGCCTGGTGTTCCACCAAGAATATCAAGACCTATCAGAAATGATGGTGGTGGAGAACTACATTTGGAAACAATTTCAATTTTTAATCATCGAGGAAGACCTTCTGGGGAGTACAAATTTCGTTTCTTGGAGGATGAAGAAGTGAAAGTCACAAGCACATTCATTTTAATGAATTGTGATGAGGTGCAACCATATATGAAGTAAGTGATGTTACATTGTCCTAAACTAAAACTTATGTCAAATATAAGCATGTTTCTTACATAACTTCCTATGTAGTTTGTTCGTGCAGACATTAAAGGAAGAGAACTTTGTAATTACAAACAATGAGATAGAAGCTCAAATCAATGATAGATTTGCATCATGGTTTAAAGATCATGTAAGTAGTAAATGTCATGAATAAATTACCTATAGCAAACCTTATTTGACATGATTGTTGTTGATGTCACTTAGGTTGAAAATCCTGCCAACAATATTGAGGATCCATTTTTACATAACATTGCGTGGGGACCAAAGAGAAGAGTGAGGACATGGCCAATGTACTTTGTCATTGGGTACAAGTTTCATACAGCCGAAGTTTCCCTTGATAAATCCACCAACAATAGTGGTGTTTGCATAAAGGGAACTGACTATGCATAAGCAGAATATGACTTCTATGGCATTCTACAGGAGATTGTTGAAATTGAATACACGGGTATCCCTGTGAAGAGAGCAGTATTATTTAAAGGTGACTGGTTTGATCCAACACCGAATCGTGGTACCAAGGTGCATCCAAATTATGGGACTGTTGAAGTCCATACATCACGGAGGTACAATAGATATGACCCATTTATTTTGGCCCAACAAGCAATGCAGGTATACTACATGCCTTTTCCATGTTGCCGTCAAAAGGAAGACTGGTTATCTGTTATTAAGATAAAGGCTCGTAGCATAATTGACACTCCTGCATCTGAAGCAATTGTGGGGCCATTTCAAGTGGATGAACTTGAAGTCATACTGCCAATATTTGTCCATGAGGATGAAACAACTCTACCTATACTTGACACTCCAACATCTGAAGTTCGCTATGAAGAAGGAGATATGCCGGAAGATAACTTAGAGTATGACGAAGATGAAGACCAAGAAGTTGAAGAAGAAGACGATGAAGAAGAAGAAGATACAGATGATGAGGGCGAAGATGTTTATATGGATGAAGACGAAGAGGGAGACGGAGACGGAGACGATAGTATATAAAGTATTATGGATATGTGATAGGCACACAACTCTACATTGTATCCTATGCTTTTATGATGAATGAATAAGGAGCATCACAGATTCTCTCTTCTCTTCTCCCTCTCTGTTCTATTTTGCTTCTCTGAATTCTGTTCTAGTTCTCTTTCTCTCTTTCTTTCGATACAGAATATTAATTCTGTATCAATATGACATATTTCTATTAATCATTTTTTTAGCTTAACTTTGATTGCATTAATATTTAATTGATTCAGTTTTTAATTATTCACTCTCGTCATGATTTATTTAATTCTTATTACTATATGACCTGTCATTTTGAATATGTAGATGTCTAGCCGTGGGTCACAGCGTAGCAGCGGCAAATCGAGTACTCCACAATCTATGATTCCCCAGCAACATCCTAACTTGTCTATTCCTCATGTGACAACTACTTCTGCTCCATCTATTCCAAAAGTAGTTAGACCATCTTTATCATTTCTATCGTCGCCTCAATTGCATGACATAGCTACCCGACCCTCTTTACCACCTTAAATGCATGGTACAAGTGTGAGACCGACATTATCCCCTCAATTCCCAGACCATGAGATAGACTCTTCGCCCTCATTATTCCCTAGCCCTTCTGCAGCTGAAGTCCCTCCTCCGGACGGAGCATCTCCAGGAACAGAATCTTCGTACCCCCTCACTCCACAAGGTGCTAGTCATAGACCATGGGATCGTGATCCCACGGATGGTCGAACATGGATATATCCACAAAAAACAACGTAAGTCTTCAACGAGGTTGATCTATTTTATCTCATAAAGTAGTATATCATAAAGCTTTTCTAACATTTACCAATTCTTACAATTTTTTTTCCTAGGTTTATTCCTGCTGTGTGTACTGTTCGGCAAATTCTTCCGGTTATTCAAGCAAAATTTGATTATCCTTGCTACAGTTGGAAAGTGACTCCACGAAATTACAGGAAACTATGGTTTGAAGAATAGGTGGTATATCGAATCTCTTATATTTCTAGTATGTTTAACTGTTTCCGTTTGATGTTTTTACTCTTTATCTTTTTTATTTGTCAAACATGCAGAGAAAATATAAATGGCTGCCTCAATATGAGGATGAGGTGAGGACTATTTGGAATGCAAAGTGCCAAGAAATCTTGAGAGGAACAATGCAGAGAATCAGAAATGACTTATTTCAAAAGCAAGTTAGGCCGCAGTGGATTCCACTGCAAGTAATGAATGAGTTGGAGAGAATATGGACATCACCAGAATATTTGAGCATTTGTCAGAAAGCAAAGACCAACCGAGCGTCTAGCAAAGAGGAACTCAACACAAAGGGGGGAGTATTCCTAATACTGAGCATAAGAGGAGGATGGTAAGATTATATTCTCCATTTATTCAATCATTATTTATTCAAGGCTTCATATAATACATATTTATAAATACTTACAGGTTGAAGCTTTGGGAAGGGAGCCTTCCATCTTTGAATTTTTCAAAAAGACTCACTATAATGAGAAAACTAGAGAATTTGCGGACCACTGTGCGCTGCAACTCATGTAAGCATATCTTCATTTTCTGCATAACTCTTAATTTTGATAATATGAATCAATCATTCATTTTTTATTCTATGAGTTGTTTTGGTTAATTTATGTGTTTTTTAATGGCTGTTGGGGATTTGATTCTGTTGTAGCTTTCAGCCTTTTATCTATCTTTTCCGCATTACCTGCAGTATTTACATCAATTTTTTTGCATTCAGATTGGGACTTTCTGTTTGCTGTCGAAAATCAATGTATGCTTTTCTAGATTATTTGGGATATGAAATGGATTGCTTTTTATCTTGTTGAAATCTTGCTTGTTGGATTTGGTCCCTGTTCTTTCTTCTTGGATTTCATATCGAGCGTTTTTGTACATTTTGTTTACCCCATAGCCTTTTCTTTGGTATTTAAATTGCATTTGCTAGCTGCAAAGATGTCTTTACAGTTCTTTTGTGCTGTCTAACTCAAATCATTCCAGTAATGTAATTGCTAGAATTATTCTAGAATAGGAAGCTTTTGGTATTTTGTTTATTACAGCATTAGCTAAAATATTGTAAGTTGCAAGCAAGTTTGAACATGTTTGCTTTATTATGTTCTATTTATTTATTTATCTACTCCTAGTTATTTATTCACTAATTAAGTTTGGACATAATTATCAACTACTGTAATGAATATCAACGAATCAACACGTGCACGCACACACAAGCTATGAATATGACCAGCCATAACATTCAAAAGGTATTAACCATAAAATATATGAGGTCAAAAATCATAAAAATTCTCCTATTGCACGGAACCTGCTTCTAATTAATCACAAATCACTGTTTGAAAGCTAAATTTATTTGTATCGAAATAATAAAGACACGGTACCAAACTGAGTGATTTGGATTTATGAATTTTGGAAAAATATTTAAAATTCTGGAGAGAGAACCATTTTTTTTTTTTTTGTGCCCACTGGTTCCTTCCGGCCCTCACTATAACAAGTGAGCTATTGCAATTCCACTTATTTTTATATTAAATTCTGTTGCCATCAAAGTAATCTTTTCAATAAAAGGACAAAAAAAAATAGATATGGATAGGGGAAATTTTAGAGGACACAAAACCAATTCCTTTGAGTGCTCGTCGAAGATGACAAACACCAAAATTAATTCATGTTTGCTTTCTGTTTCTGACCAAAATTATAAACATATATCAGCTATATATAATGATCAAGAGTCAAATCTGGTATGCTTAGCCATCTTTGTTTTCTGTTTTCCAACAACTGTTGCACACACATCTAGTATTACTTTTTCCTTTTGGCTTCATAATGATCATCCTCATCTGTTATTGAAATTTCATGTATGTGTAAGATAATTTGGCTTCATAATTTTTAAAGAAACCTGTTATGATGTACAATATTTATGTATTGTTTGCAGGATGAATATCTAAGACGAAAAGCATCTATCAATTCTGAGGGAGGTAGTGTCCAATCTAATGAAGATGAATTTAATTTGTGGTTAGAGGTTACTGGTGGTAAGAGCAAGAAGGGCCGAATCTATGGCCTTGGATCTGAAACTCAACATATTGTTCCTTCTTCCTCAACTCCTTCAATCAATTCTACTGGGGATTTTAACGTTGAAGAAATGCAAACGAAGATGGCACAAATGTCAGAAAATTATCAACACCTGAAACAAGAGAATGTACAAATCTCAGAAAATTATCAACACCTCAAACAAGAGAATGAACAACTTAAACAAGCAACCAACCTGATTATGTCAACATTACAAGGGATGGGGATTCAATTACCTCATTACTCTAACCTTAGCAATCATGCCACTCCCTCTGCTACCAATCCAAATGAAGATGCTAATAGTGATAGCTGACAATTTTCATTGTTGTGATACTTGTGATTGAGAACATATATTTTCATAGTTTTTTTTTTAGTTTCTTTGACCTTGTGACATTTATCTAGGTTTAATATATCAGTACTTGTGACATTTAATTATCTATGTTTAATATATTAGTTATTTCAAATTTGTTAATTTCTTTGGCTATATATGAGCAGGATAATTTTATCATTTAGGAGTCCACACTTGACTAAAACAATGCTTAAAATTCGAAGGAAGAGAGTGAAACAGCAGTAAAAAAATTTGCCACAAAAATTTGCCACGGTTTTTCCGTGAGTAATTTACCACGGAAATTTGCCACGGAATAACGGAAATTCCGTGGGAAATTTACGTGGCAAATTACCCATGGACTTTTGCCACGGAATTTCTGTGGGAAAGTTACCCACGGAATTTCCGTGGGTAAAATTCCCACGAAAATTCCGTGGCAAAAGTCCGTGGGTGATTTTCCACAGAAATTCCGTGGGAAATTTCCGTGGCAAAATTACCCATGGCCGACTATTCCGTGCCTAAATCGATTTGTCACGGATTATTTTGAGACGGACTGGATTCCGTGGGAATTCCGTCGCAAATTTATTTACCCACAGAATTCCTTAGGTAATTTCCATGACAAAGCATTTTAGCCACGGAATTCCATGGGAAAATTTCGTCCCTAATTTCGGGTTTTTTTGTAATGGTAGGCGAATCCTTTTTATATACATACTTAGCGTTTTTCTTCTTCATTTTTTTTTGGCTGCAGAATATGTATATATATATAGCAGCCACTTGCTGTTCTTTTATTCATCTTTTTCCTATAGATTTACCAACAGCATGCACATCGTTCTTCCTTCTTTCATTTCACAGAATGGTACACAATATATATATACTTATACACTTGCACTTAACCATTTAAAGTTTCCTTTAACCATTTCCAAGACCTTGCCTTTATATGACATTAGGCTTCCTTCACTTTCTTTCTCTCTTCTACTCACAGCGAAATGCACATGCAGAAAAATGCAAAGAAGCCGATGACATATATATAGATATGTAATTCATAAAACTCCTTTCTTTTCTTCATCTACACAGATGCATATATATATATATATACTCTATACAGAAATCAAAGTCATCGACACACACGTACAGCACCACCTACATCTCTCTCTATCTTACCAAGACAGAAACAGAAAGGAAGAAAACGATGACAGATGTATCCATGACAGCAAAAACAAAACCCAAAAAAAAAAGAGCAGAGGTTAACAGCCATACGTGTGTGTAGCATACTTGTGCAGAGACGCTACGGCAAAAGAACATGAATACGCTAACAGTTAATATCTAAGGAGGATGATGATGGCTAACTTACAATGGTGCAGTAAAAAACCTCCTCTGTTCCAATAGCGTTCGAACAGGGAAAAATAATCACTCTGTTTTCCTTGCTCTCTCTCTCTCACTCCTCTCTCGTTGCTCTCTTTTCTGTTCTGGTTCTGTTGCAAGAGAACTTGAAGGTTGAAGGAATTAAGGAAACACAATATATATATAGCGGCGGAAGAGAGAGAGGGACTGGGAGGCAAAGACCAAGGGTATTTGGCGCTGGGCTCGATGGGCATGTCGAGTTCTGACGACCTGCTTCTTGTTCCTGAGTTTTCAGCGCTGAAGACGCTGAGTGAGCTGATTTCCCCGATATGATCTTCCTGGTTTTCTTGTCGTATTTGACGAAACTGTGTACGTGTGTGTAGAATAATGGTTATGGGTTAAAAGGGGTTATCAAAATGTAATAGTAGGCTTTGTCTTGCAGATCACGTGTTCAGTTTTGGGCCAGAGGGATAAGTTAGTGGGTTTTGATTTTTCTTTAACATAATGGCTGCAGTTTGGGTTCATATTGAGTATGGGCCGAATTGCTTAAATGGAGACGGGCTTCATGTAGTTTCAATCTTCAATGATCCATTTCTGCCTTTATACGTGTTGAACCAAGCTTCTTGGCATTACTATTGGGCTTTCATGCATGTTTCTAATGGACCTAGTGAGATTAAAATATGATGGGCCTGAGCAATGAATCATGGGATATGTCATAGGTTTTTCATATGGGCTACACGTTTAGGTTTGGAAATTTGATATTGGGCTATGATTTTGGTCCAATTGGGCGCTTGTTTTACTTAGTTAATTTAAATAAATTTTGATTACTCATTTTAGTACAAGAGGGATTAAAATTTAATATTTCTCATTTGTTTATTTTCAACTAAATTTAGCTAATGGAGATTTTAGCCAAAAATGTACCTCTTAAAAATTTTCCTTACTTTTAAAATTGATGGAAAAATTAACCTAAATTTCTACAACTTAATTTCTATTTCGTAAATCAAAATTTTATACTTTAATTTCCTTCTTAGATTCCAAATTTCTAAATTCAAAATTTAGGATGTTACAGATATGTCTTTCTCTAATACCAAAGGCACAACCCACATTAACCTACATCAACCCAAGCCTAATATCAAATTGTACCCACATCGACCCATGCCTAGACCCATGCCTACAACCCACCTTTGGGCTAATATCTTCGCTAACACATTAACTCACATCAACTCGTGCTTTGCTTTAATACCAAAGGCACATTAACCCACATTAACCTACATCAACCCGAGCCTGATATCAAATTGTACCCACATCAACCCGTGCCTAGACCCATGCCTACAACTCACCTTTGGGCTAATGTCTTCACTAGCACATTAACTCACATCAACTCATGCCTTACTCTGATACCAAAGGCACATTAACCCACATCAACCCAAGCCTTGCTCTGATATGCCTTGCTCTGATACCAAAGGCACGTTAACCCACATTAAACCGAACCTGATATCAAATTGTAACATTTAAAACGCATCAAAAAGGACCTTGCTCTGATACCAAATTGTAACATTTATAACGCGCGCATCAACCGGGGAAGGTATCTAGACCTTTATAAAAGGTCTTTCGTTCCCCTCCTCTACCGATGTGAAACATAACACTCAACCCACATTTAGGCCTCACATTGACCCAACTTTGGGATCCACATTAACCCAAGCCTCACTTAGAGAAACCACTAGTCAACCAATGATATATTCTGTTTAGATATGAGTAAAATTTTGGATAAACAAAGCTATAAGCAAACTCAGTAGTATCGGTGATTCTCCACGAAATGGTACTAAGACTATACACTTTAGCTTTGAAAGGTTTACCGTCTTACAAGTTATTAAAATCCATATCAATCAAGATTTTGACAACCTTATAGTCATTTGTCCCAAGAAAAATAACAAAGCCATGTATGGTATAATCTTGAAGGTGAGGTGAAGGAAGGACCTTGACCTCCCTTGTTACTAGATTCCACAAGCGTAACTCATTTATGCTGTTATTGTAACAATGGTTAAGACAAAAAATACCATTGCAAGGACCATAAGGTGTGATTTCTCTCAGAATTTTGTCTGAGGGTGGCGAAAGCTCTAGATCAGTGACAAGTTGAGCAACGTGATTAGATAGCAATATTGCCAGAAACTCTGCATCATAAAGTAATGTTTCATAAAAAATTGTTGCTATCGGATAATGAAAGACCAGCTGATTGGCTTTCAAAGAGCTAAAGGTGCTAGAATACTAAGGTTGATATCAGAGCCAAGTTACAGTTGGTATTAGAGCCACTTCGAGTCGATGCCAAAGGTGTTGAGATGTTAGAGTTGGGTATCAGAGCATCAAGAGCAAGGCGCTAGGATGTTACCATCATTATAGCCCAGTACCGAATCTCATGCTTCCTAAGATTAAGATTTTGGGATGTTACACCAAGTTCGAGTCGATGCCAAAGGTGCTGAGATGTTATAGTTGGGTATCAGAGCATCAAGAGCAATGCGTTGGAATGTTATCATTATTATAGCCCAGTATCGGATCTCATGCTTCTTAAGCTTAAGATTCTGGGATGTTACATCATGTTTGAGTCGATGCCAAAGGTGTTGGGATGTTACAGTTGGGTATCAGAGCATCAAGAGCAAGGCGTTGGGATATTATCATCATTATAGCCCAGTACCAAATCCCATGCTCCTAAGATTAAGATTTTAGGATCTTACACCAAGTTCGAGTCGATGCCAAAGTTGCTGGGATGTTACCGTCATTATGGCCAAGTATCAGATCTCATGCTTCCTAAGATTAAGATTCTGGGATGTTATATAAAGTTCAAGTCGATGCAAAAGGTGTCGAGATGTTACAGTTGGGTATCAGAGCATCAAAAGCAAGACGCTAGGATGTTACTGTCATTATAAATGTTACCGTTATTATAGCCAAGTATCAGATCCTATGCTTCCAAATATTAAGATTCTAGGATGTTACATAAAGTTCAAGTTGATGCAAAAGGTATTGGGATATTACAGTTGGATATCAGAGCATCAAGATCAAGGTGCTAGGATGTTATTGTCATTATAGCCAAGTATCGGATCCCATGCTTCCTAAGATTAAGATGAAACAATGTGATTTCATCACATGCTTAGTTTAGCCTAAAATATAAATAGTAAAAAATTAATCTAAGGCCATCAATAACGGAGATGAAATAAGTTTTGAAGGGGAAAATCTGTTTGGATAATTACTTTAACAAAAATATATTTTTAAAGTGATACACGGCGTTAGGGATGTTGATAGTTTTCCAAACAAATTTTATTATTCTTTAAGAAAACAAAAAAGACTTTTTTAAAAAACAAAAATTAAATCTTTTTTCTTTCACATATGCTCTACGAAGGAAAGGGTAAATCAGGGAAAGAAGATATAATATATAGTCAAGATATTATATTATAATATTTTGATATTATTCTTTCAGCAATCTAATCAATTTAATGATTATAACTTGATAATTTTTAAAGGTTGTACTTATTCTTGTAATATATTTAATCTTTCCTCATGAATTAAATATAATACCATGGAAAATCTCAAAAAAATACCAATTGAACTTTAAAAACTTGTTGACAGCAACAGTAAAATAATTGACAACTCATATTTATTTAAAATTTTGGAGTTTGAAACCCTTAACGAACGTACAAGCTTCTCTCGTTTGTGAATTGTGGGAAATAAGGGTGGGATTTTTTATTTTTGTTTATGGATTAAATGATTCAATTATTAGAATGAGCGGAGAAATTTTTTCGACGATCAAGTTGAGGAATATATATTTTCATCCATTTTTTTATACATCATTAGGACTTAGGATGTTGAAATTAAGAGTTGTAATTATCATATTTTATTAGATAAGATTAGGGAATAGGATATTATTACTACCATTTTTTGTTCTACCAATGTTACTACCACTTTTTCACCTTTAGATCAGAATCTTGTCTATCTTTATCATTTTTCTCTCCTATTAAAATTCTATCTAACGGTGAAAAAGTGGTAGTAACATTGGTAGTAACAAAAAATAGTAATAAAAATATCCTATCCCTAAGATTAGATATCAGATTGATAGATTCTCTAACTAATAAATAAAATTTATTAAAAGAATATCAATACAACAAATATTCCACACAAAAGTGTTATTAAATAAAAAAACATATTAAAAATATAAATAACTGGAAAAAAAAAGATTACCTAAAGCATATATTATAAGATTAATAAAGTGGATCACATTCAAACAAAATTGAATTTTAAATAAAAATATATATATTTGATTTCTTAGAGTAATGAATGATCCTGTATAACAAGATGATCTTATAAACCTATAGCAGAAAAAAATCTTATAAATACCATATGCTAACATAAACGTGACTTTCTTTTCATTTTTTATGCCAAGACACTTATTTCCTTTTAAAAATGAATCTTATTTCACACATAAAATCCAACTTTATTCTTTCTCTTTTCATTCTAGTTATTGGCACGGGAAGGGGTGAAGAAGATTAGAGATACAATCAAGAAATTACACTTTAACCAAATCCAAAAAGAAAAAATATATCTTTTTGCCAGGAAAAAGAGAAATTTATTTCAGCTGTGACCTGATAATCATATTTATAGTTTAAAGGTATTTTTGGGGATTTTTCCAATAAAATTTATATTTCAAAAATATTTATTTTATTATAATACAAGGCACCCTGAGAAATTTTTAAGGGAAAATCCGAAAAAACAATAGTTTAAAATAGGGAAAAGACAAATCAAGGAGTCCAATATTAGAAATCAATCCTAAGTGAGACTTATGAGAGGTATCCAATATTAGAAATCAATCCCAAGTGAGACTTATGAGAGGAATCTGGAAGCGGCAAATATTTCCAATTGACCTATGAGAGGAATAGGGGAGTTGCAAATATTCTCAAATGACCAATATTGCAAATATTCTCGATTTATCAATATGTTTTTTCTTAATTAAAGGGGTGGGCATTGTCGGTTTGAAGTTACAAGTGACATCGAACCTGCAACCTCTCATTTAAAGGTAAACTCTTATGCCACTAAGCTACAAAGCCATTGGCGGTCAATATGTATCCTAAAGTTATTAATTACGATTCTTAAGTTATTATTCCTAATACCTAATAATGCTACCTTGTAGGTAATATTTTGAAGCACATGTCATGTGTCACTAATTATTTAAGTATAAAAAATAACAATTTAAGAACCTTAACTAACAACTTTAATATAGGTATAGACAAAAAAGTTCAGCCTAATTATGCCCATTTTTTCTGGGTTGTGCAGGGTTATTTTTTTACTGAGCTGAGCTCCTGGACATGGCACCTGAACATCATACACAGCCCTAGCTAACAACAAAGATTTAACAGTTTTTCAACCGAAGGGCCCCTATCTCAATTTAAGGTTATTTCTTGTATTTTGCTATAAAAATACTAAAACCCAAAGGAAAAGTCAACCGCTGGTCAAAATGCATTTGGATATAGTTTACTAGCTTAAAAAACAATTGTTCTGAGGTTCGATCTTCGGGAGTTGAACTGCAAAATTTGGAGGCTTTGACGAAGAGACGATTTCCGACGATTTGACCATTCTACAATTCGTACACTTGCCGGCGCAGGGATGAGATCAGTTGCCGTTGCTGTCAACGGTGGCTCCAGGGCCGGCAGGGGTAGCCGGCGAGCCGTCCAGTGGGCGGTGGAGAATCATATGCCTCAAGCCGATAGGTTTATTTTAGTTCACGTTATGCCCAGAATCTCTTCAATCCCAACCCCATGTATGTCTTTGATTTAATTCCCTTATTTGAATTCCACAATAAACTCAATCTTCGTGGTTTTGCCTCTGTATGCAAGTATGCTCCTGTATAATTTGTGGATAACCAAACAGTTCCTTTTGTTTTGTATAACGAATTCAAACTACATATCTCTAAAAACAAAAGGGTTTCTTATTTTTCTTGAATTTTTACAGACAACTCTTCATTTCTTCAGACATAATCAAACCACTCTTCACTCATGTAAATGAGCTAAATTTAAGTCTAAATTTGCGTAGACATAGAATCGATGCCCTTGTGACTAGGTCTAGATTTTGATTCTTGCGGTGTGTCATTCTTGTAATTCTCCAGGGATGGTAAGCACAGTGAGCATATAAGAAATTGCTTTTTTCTGATTGATGTTTAGCAGAAAATAGAAATTATTTATCCATCTTGCTATCCATATAGCCGACCCGCCTAGTAATATAAGGTTTGTTGTTGTTGTATCCATTGCCCTAATACACTGAATCAAAAGTAATCAATAGTTCTAAACTGAACATAACTTAAGACAGTCACATGGTTGAATACATTTTTGCTTCAGTGAAAATGTTTCAGAGGTCAGATTTTGAAAACTAATGCATTTGATGTTGTTGGATTTTCTGGTGTTAGCTGGAGAGTGTATCCCTGTTATGGATCTGGATGCCAAGGTGGCAGCAGCTTACATTCAGGATGTAAAGGAGAAGTTTGAGCAAATCTTTATTCCATTCAAGAAACTCTGCAAAGCAAGCACGGTGAGTTCATATTCTCGTTTTCATCTATCACCAAGACTGAAATGGCAAAGAGTTCATATCCTGGAAATGTTGTAGGTTGAAACTTTGTTGCTGGAAGATGACAATCCTGCTACTGCACTACTTAGATGCATATCAGAATCAGAGATCCAAATATTAGTGTTGGGAACTGACTCCCCAAATTTTATAACAAGGTACACATTTTGACAACTGCAGAGAGTTAAAATATACAGATTCAAATTCTGTATTTTTATAACCCTTTCTGCGTTAGTGATTTATTATGCCTATCTTAAATAAAAAAATTTTAATCATAATCTTGTAACAAGTGATTGAAATACTTGCACTTGTTAACATGTATGATTTTGTATATAAAATTATGCTGTTCGTAATAAGGTTGTATCTGAGTTTTTTCTACTATAGGAATATGATGCTTCAATTCTATATTTGTTCGAAAATGAAATTATTTCATTGGAAGTGTAATGAGATATCTATCATTGTTTCACAAATAATTCATCAAAGAAAATGAGTATTCTTTTCTTTTTTTATATTATTGTCGGGGGATTTGTGGCTGCCCCTCTCATACAAGTGATTCCCCTGGGACTCGAAATTGAGAACCAGAGGGATCTAGTAAGGCCTTACATCACTTGACCAACTCTATATTGGTAAGTATTCTTTTCATGTACCCATAAATTCCATTTTTATTGTGTCAGGAAGCTAAAAGGACCAGGGATACCAACGACTGTTCTAGGAAGTGCTCCTGACACTTGTGACATATATCTTGTTGCTAGAGATAGAATTATATCAAAATTAGCTGATTCTTCATCTTCACCCTCACGTGGTATGGTGGAAATGCTTCCTTTTTAGTAATATCTACTGCTGAGTCAAAAAACTCGTGAATGTTTGTCCACTGTCTGCTTTAAATTAATTTTTTTAAACGTGAGTTTTGTAGGATTGCGGTCATGAGTATAGATATGGGAGAACTACTATAAATTCCTAAGGAAGAGATTTAATTACCAAAAAGTCCCAATAACAAGTGAACAACATAAACCTGTTATTATTTCCTACATTGAAACTTGTCATTGCGTGCTCCTTGGTTAGTATTGGACTTTTGGGTGTAATTGAATCCCTTCCTTGTGATCTTACAGTAATTCTCCTATAAATATCAAGGTCGTTGTAAAGATTCTGACTATCACTTTTCACCTGACAGAGATTAGTTCTAGGGACTCTGTGTCTACACAAGGGAATACAGAAGATGTCGATGCACACTCTGGTAGAGAAATAACTGGATTTAATTCTCCCACAACAGGACCTGACTTTCTCATAAACAGATTCCCATCAATGTCAGAGTGGAGTTATATAGGTTCTCAAACATGTAGTCCTGCAAATTCTCTTCCCTCTATACATGAAGGCAATCTAGAAAGCTTTAGAGATGATGCTGAAACCGCAAGCATCCACTCTTTTGATTCCATGGCTTCTGCACAAATTGAACAAGTAATTTTATTAGCCTTCCTGTTAGTTTGATACTTGTGATTTTTGGATTTTCCTATGCAGAAATGGTGTTCACATGATGTTAACACATATGCAGCCAGTTATGCAAGAATTAAAGCAGCTGCAGCTGGAGTTACGGAATACTATTGCCATGTATAAACAGGTTTGTGAAGAGTTGGCTCTTTATCAAAGTAAGGTAAGAGTTTGTTAGTTTTATGCCCTCTCTAATTATGAATTTTTGTGGGTCTCTAATTTAACTGCCCTTATTTTCCTTTATTATCAATTCTTTAGTTGAAGACTAAACAACAGGTTTTAATGTAGATAAATTTTCTAAGTGATTACTGTACAAATATTTTCTAATTTCTGGACAAGCTAGACCTGACAAAGGACCTAAAGAATTCAATTTCTTAGCAATGGAAAAATAGCTTATACTTCAACGAGATTTAATTAAAATTCACTCATCTGAAAGATCCAACCATGTCTTCTTCATGGTGGCATGGCTGCCGGAACTGGAGTTCTGTAATAACTATGAGCTTGAAATACCACATTTTTTATGTCTCAAAATATGCAGCCCTTTGGCTTGTTCTTACCTCCCATCATTTGTGTTCTCTGTAGGTTCATTTACTTTCAGCTGAATATCATGAAGAATCAAGAAGAGTAAACGATTCCCTGAAAAGAGAGGAGAGTTTGAGAAAGATTGCTGCTGAAGAAAAAGAAAAGTATTTGAAAGTCATGAAGGAACTTGAGGAGGCGAAAATTAAGTTTGCGAAAGAATCCTATGAAAGGCAGATGGCTGAAATTAATGTCCTCAAAGAATCTGTAGAAAGGAAGAGAATAATTGATACATTGCTCTCAAGTGACAAGAGGTACAGAAAGTACACTATGGACGAAATCAAAGAAGCAACAGATAACTTCTCTAAGGATCTTTTAATTGGTGAAGGAGGTTATGGGAAGGTTTATAAGTGCAGCCTCGATCACACTACAGTAGCTGTAAAGGTTCTGCACCAGGATGCATTTAACAAGAAAGAGGAGTTTCTGAAGGAGGTTTTTCTCTTCCTTTGAACTTCTTCCTTTTGAAGAGTGATTGATGTGCTAAAGTTTCTGTGCCAAGTTGAACTGGTTTGTGCATCTGAATAAGTTCTTCATTCTTTAGATATTTCTAACGGGTGAACATATCTATTATTTACCTTGAAAACTTTCAAAACTGGCAAGCTCACCACCAGAAGAGGAAAAGTTTTTTTATCTATAAATGGTTACCAAATAGTTTATCCTTGACTTATTTTGAATATTATTCCCGATGTTTTTCTTTCCATTTTGCTGCAAAAACCCAGGCTTTAATTCTGACCATGTGCTACCCTCGGCCCTTAATATAAGACCTAGTTAACTAATTTGGAGAGATTAATAAAACTAAATAAATTACTTATTATAGTATGTGTTACATGATCTCTCTTAAATACTTATGCATATCATTAGGTTATATATTAGTTTATAAGTCAAGCAAATTAGTTTGAAGAAAAATGATAAATATAAAAACTTTAAAATAATTTATCTAACTTCTTTAATCTCTCCAAATTAGTTAACTAGGTCTTATATTAAGAATCAAAGGTAGTATAAAAATGGCAAAGGCAATCCCATATGTCCAAATGACCTCTTGATACCTTTCTGGTGTATAAATTATTTAAACATTCATATATGTGCTCCCTAACCTCTCATTGTTCCTTGTTTTCTAAACAACTAATCTGGTTTATGATATCTTATTGCACTTGTTGGCCAAAAAAAAAAAATGCATATTGCACTTTATTCCCTTACTTGACAGGTGTTCCTTTTGGTTGTTTCCCCTTTTCTTTCAGGTTGAGGTTCTGAGTCAGCTACACCATCCACACATGGTTTTGCTGCTAGGGGCCTGTCCCGAAACTGGCTGCCTTGTTTACGAATACCTGGAAAATGGAAGCCTCGAAGACTATCTTTTCAACAACAGCGGGAAACCGCCACTTCCTTGGTACGTTCGATTCCGTATAGTTTTTGAAGTGGCCTGTGGGTTATCATTCCTGCATAATTCAAAGCCTGAGCCAATTGTTCATCGAGATATGAAACCAGGAAACATCTTGTTGGACAGAAATTATGTGAGCAAAATTTCAGATGTTGGATTGGCTAAGCTCCTTTCAGATGTCGTACCTGACAATATCACTGAGTACAGAGAATCTATCCTTGCCGGTACTCTGCATTACATGGATCCAGAGTATCAGAGGACAGGCACCGTTCGACCAAAATCAGATGTATACGCATTGGGAGTTATAACTCTTCAACTGATAACTGCTCGCCATGCACGAGGAGTCATTTTGGCCACTGAAAATGCTGTTAGAAATGGCTCCATCTCTCATATTTTAGATAAATCAGCTGGAGATTGGCCACTGACCGAGGCAGAAGAGTTGGCTCAAATCGCCCTAAGATGCTCTGCGCTGAGATGCAGAGATAGACCAGATCTTGATACTGAAGTTCTTCCACTGCTCAAAAGAATCTGTGATGTGGCAAATGCTACTGTAAAAGTGGGAAGAAATAGTAGCACTTGCCCACCAAGCCAATATTATTGCCCAATCCTTCAGGTAAAAAACGTCCACTCGTCTGGTTGATATATATAATTAGTATGGTTAATATATATAATTAGTATATATGATACGACTATACGAGATTATAGCAGAACTTTTCACTGGTGTTCACCTAGAAGTTTAAGCTTTTTAAGGTGAAGTTGTTATTTTTGTTTTCCTCATCATATTCAAATATGTTTCTTTATTCTTTTTTTTTTTTTTTGTGGCTTGGTTTATATAGGAAATAATGGATGATCCACATATCGCCGCGGATGGTTTTACCTACGAGTACAGAGCAATCAAGGCATGGCTCAGCAAACACAATGTATCACCTGTAACTAAGCTTACAATGCAGCATTCTACACTGATTCCTAACCATGCTTTGCGTTCCGCCATTAAGGAGTGGAGATCAGGACAAAAGTGAAGCAAACCATGTGGTGTGGTATTTGATATATGAATTGTGAACATCCTAGTTTTCCAAGTATTTAAAATATGTTTTTGATCATACCAAATATGATACATTGAAATTCTCATGTTAAGATGTGCACAGACCAAACGGCGCCACAGGGCACCTAAAGGGACACTTCATGTTTGTCGAATTTCATTCACCATACGTTTCAACTTTAGCATGCAATATTATTTGAGTGGCATAAAAGGGTTGCTCTGTTGCAGAACATTATAGAAGATGAGGTTTTTATAGTTTAAAGGATTTAAATTGTCTTCTTTTTGTGTTGTAAATAAAACTGTATGAAACTCATCAGAGATGTTTCAGATATGTAAGTAGTCATTGATGCTTTAGTGTATGTTGGCCTTTTGGTTCTCTGTTTCTAATCTTGTTGAACAGTCTTACATTTTTCACTCATTCCTATATATTGTTGCTCTTTTGGTTTGGGGTGTGCTTAAACTGGAAGAGTTAATAGTATCTTTTTCACACTTTCATATGCAACCAGAGTGCACTCTGTATTTACACATAATCTGAGATAAACTGTACCATTTTTTTCCAATAACCCTTTGAACCACCCACCATGATAACTCTTCGAGCCATAGCATCCAAGTAACTGGCTAATCCAAATCAAAGCTTTGCGACCAAATGCCTTTGCCTGGGATTCTTTTTGAATTAGGTGGGATTAGGACTTAGTTCGCCTACTTTGTGATCTAATTAATCTGCTGCTAGACCAAGTACCTTTAGAAAGATAAAATGTACCATTTACTATCTTTTCCTTTTTCTTTTTTGCCAACTACTATTTACCAGCTTTTGAGCAATGCTTCTTCACTTTTATAGATATGCTAATACTAAGATATACTGTTAATATTCTGATCCAAAGGGGAAAAACAATGCACTGTAAAATATGAGATTACTGTGAAAAACAGCATCATCCTATAAGATCAGCTGATACATTTGGTGCTGCTTTTGGAGAGCAGGTTACTTAAGTAGTGTTTTCTACACACTCATCTTTTACATTACATACATTGAATTCATCTATACACTGATTTCTACAGACATTTAAGGCAACTTATTGACTGTCCAACTAAATAGTCAATAATATCAGGCATCTACTTGTGTAAATTCTAGAGCATTTGCATCTGGATCACGTGTGAAGATTGCTGGTCTTCCAGATTTGCTTAGTGTGTAAGGTATGCCTGAAGTGTAAGAAAACAACTCAAACTAAGAGCTTGTTTGGTGCACATAATAAAAATAAATAAATTGAACAAAATGATCTTGAAGATGAAAAGTGATCCTTGTTTTCATATGTTAGGAAAATAACAAAAAAAACATAAAAGCAACTACCCCAGTTTTTAACATAAGACCCAATTAACTAATGTGTATAATTATATTATATATTAGTTTTTAAGTCAGAAATATTAGTTTGAAGAAAAATTATAAATGAAAATACTTTAAAGGAATTTATTTAGCTTCCTTTATCTCCCTAAATCAATAAATTGGGTCTTATTAAGCACTAGAGGTGGTATTAAATAATGATTATAAAGATATATAATCGACACTACAAAAATTTCACAGCTGGGCCAAACAAAGGCATGGTTTTTTTGGCCAAAAAACAGAGACATGGTGAAGAGCAAGGTATTTAATTTAAACATGGAATTTGGAAAGATGTTTTGACAAAAAAAAAAAAAGGGGGGGGGGGGAAAGAAGGTGTACCAGCTTCATCAAGGATTGTCTTCAGCTTCGACACGTCCCGGATCGCAATACATGTATGGCGATCTCGACCCCCATGTTCAGGTCTTCCAGTTAAAGGATCAGGGTTTGGAAGCTCCATCAAATGAATCATCTCAGAACCTACCCAAAGCCAGGCACCTTTATATGGAAGCTTATCATGTGGCCTGGCTTCATTAATCTTGAGACCTAATTTGCATTGAAACTAGTTGTTCAAACAATTTATTCATGTTAAAAACAAAGTGTACACAAAAGGCATATTAGTTAAGAGTGCAAATATACATACCTAGCACGTTCTGATAGAAGTCTAGTGATCTTTCTAAGTTCTCACACAAAATTCCAACATGGTGTACACTAACAACCCCATAATCTGAAAAAATAGCAGCAACATGAATTGGATAAGAACATGAAATAGGACTCAAATCCAAATAACAAGATGGAAAAGAAAGGGCTAGTCTGAAACACATTAATAGCAGGAAATTAACTATAACAATGTATTTTATTACTAGGAGCTTAAATAGAAATATAGCAGTAGTAAGGGACATTTTTTATTTGGAGCAAATAATGTGATTTTCCTTCAACAGCATACCATTTTCTTCATTGACGCGAACTGGTTCTTTCTCAATCACATTTTCTTCAACAGCCGTCTGCTGAGCTTTAACTGAGAAACTAGACACGGGACATTTACCTGTTCTTCCAAAAGCATGATCAAATTTTACTGGGACGCTAACATGATTCACCTACAAGAAAAGAGGACAAGTGAAGAATAAACCAGATGATTAACAGAAGAATCAAAAGATGTTAAGAGACGAAAGGAAGAGGGGGAATAAAAAGAAAATGGAAATTAAGTGAAGACTTTCCTTCCCTTTGTTTGGAGAAATTTTTCCCCACAAAAGGGACAGATGGAGCATTTGATTAAAGAATTTAGGCCTTAAGTTTCTGGCAAACACTAAAAAGAATTAAATACTACCTCCCTCCGATACATTATACTCCCTCCGGTCCTAATTATAAGACAAAATTTAAGAGTTGGCTTTGGTCCTAATTATAGGACAAAATTTTATTTTTTACCAATTTCTTCCTAAAATACCCCTATTTTATTCACTTAAGTGTTTGGTTTTTTGTGAGTATATGCATGTGGGTGTGAAGACTCTTATAGTTAGTGAAACTTTTAATTATTGGATTTTAAATTGTTTATCGATAAGCTAACGTTAATTTGCAAACACACACACACAAATATATACATACATATAAAAAAATATGTGTGTGCATTTGTGTATATTTGTTTGGGGGGGGGTCTGTTATATATATGTGTGTGTGTTTGTGTGTGTAAACACACACACATATATCTATATGTCTATATAGACACACACACACAAATATATACATACATATAAAAAAATATGTGTGTGCATTTGTGTATATTGGGGGGGGGGGGTCTGTTATATTTGTGTGTGTGTAAACACACATATCTATATATCTATATAGACACACACACATATACATACATATAAAAAAATATGTGTGCATTTGTGTTTTTTTTTGGGGGGGTTCTGTTATGTGTGTGTGCACATATATCTATATATCTATCTAGACACACACACACACAAATATATACATACATGTAAAAAAATGTGTGTGCATTTGTGTATATGTCCCGAGAGTGTCTGTGTATAGTTATATACATATATAAATAAATACTTATATGTGTGTGTACATACACACATATATGTATATAGACACATACACATATATGTCCTAAGTGTTGTAAATTTACTTTTATTGATGTCATTTAAAATTTATATAAGGGTATTTTAGGCAAATGAGTAAAATTAACTAATTTAACTCCTCTCCTTAATCTCTCCAAAATCGGTTAAATATGTCCTATAATTAGGACCGGAGGGAGTATAAGAGTTAGTTAATTAATTTTGATATATTAAAGAAATCAGTTATGTAAGTTATTTGTCATAAATATGGGTTGGTTTTCCAAAAATACTATCTTTGATCATGACTACCTTTGGATAAAAAATTCTTAATATGTGCAATCAATACGAAAGCTTTGGGGGGAAAATTATAAATATAGGAGACAAAGTGGATTGAGGTATTATATTTAAAACCAAATTCAATCCTGAACTAGCTCTTATAAAGGACTATAGGTAGTAATAGATTTCAATTGAATTTATTAATAAAAACTGGCAAACTAAGAGATCTATATTTCACAAAATCCAAATGTTTAGCAACAGCAGTAGCAACAAGCTATAACCTACTTCTTGATTCCATATTGAAAGCTAAGAACTAACTTGGCTTCCCAAGCCTCAAACCAGTAGTTCACATAGTAGGAACAGAGAATCACACTCACTTAGCGTGAAAAATAAAAAATAAATAAATAAAGCCCTTACAACCAGTATACACATCCAATACCATAAAACTTAATAACTCAAATTATCATGCCGCCTATCCCTGTTGGTATCTGATATAATGTTACTTGACACGATAAATGTGAAAACTTAATACTTTCACACTTATGACATCAGTTCATCCTTGTTTATAAGCACTGTCTCTGGGAAAATCTCATATCAAGCTAATGGATTACTACAGATTAAGTTTCTTTAAGCTCAATTCTTCTTTCTTCATATAATATTTCTTTCTCACGACACAAAATCAAATATTCGATTACCCTTTTCCTCTAATTCAAGACACAGATAGTGTCATATTCGTGTCCAAGGTTCAAACCCGTTATTTCCCTAATCATAACTAGAAAACCAGCTTCCCAATTTTCCAACTTGGAAGTCATGTAAAACCTCAAATAACAAGCAGCAAAAAAGACTTTGATGTATGCGAGGATTGCGAGATGACTGTGACTGTTAAAAATACCTTGGGAAGTTGTAGAGGAGGATTATAGGAAGATGCTTTGAGAAGGGACGCCATGGTGGAGGAGCATTTGTTGAAATTTGCCGCATGCGTGTTGTGTTTTATTAAATCAGAATCAGACAAGAAGCCACCAACGAGTGGACACAACCCTTCCGGGCCTGAGGCTCACAATTCCCTGAGTGAAGTAGAGCCACTAATATGAGAAATGGGAGACTTTTTTTGTTTTGTTTGTTTGTTTGTTTTTTTTTTTTTTTTTTGCTCAAAAGGAATGGGAGACTCACTAAAATTGTAAATACAAAGCTTATTAAACCCGAATTAGTCAAGACAGTGGGCAGATCGGTGTTAAATAAAAATACAAATTAAATTATTTTTAAAATAAAAAATATTGAACCAACCAAGCCAAACCGTAGCAATTTGTTGGTTTGTTGGCTCAAACTGACCTATTCCGTCCAGTTTTAATAACTATGATAAACACTCCAAGCAAATATTTTATGAGTTCATGTAATAAATACTCCCTTTCATTTTTATACTCAGGATTGACATACAACAACAATAACAAAGCCTTAATCTCATTTTGTGAAGTCGACTACATAGTTTAAATAATATCATTGAGCTTTATCAATAACTAAATCTCGAAATAAATTATTAATTAAGAAATCTCACTCAATAAGCATTCTTTTCAATCTTTATCTACCCCTTCTAAGTGGACTCCACAACATGATCTATCCTCCCCCACAACCCAACATTCACTACTCATGATTGCTATAATCTCTCTAAAATACCCATCTATAAATTATATATGTCAGTTTATAAGTTAATTAAATTACTTATATTGCATATTATACACTATTTGGTAGTAAATGTGAACACCTCTCCTGATGAAAAATTTGAATATTGGTTTATCAGACTATGAGCAACTTAGTGCAAGTTTATTTTAACATTTTAAAAGTGAATTTACATCGTTTAAAGTAAGTATGTTAGAAAAGTTCAGCTTCAACTTTAAAAAAAAAAAAACATGCTTAAAACCCCACTTTTTATGCTTCCCAAATCGCTACACCCATCTAATTTTAATTCAATTAAAAATAACACTAGTAGAATCTAGACTTCTTTTTGGGGCATGTAAGTTGGAGACAAATAAATTTCAAGATGGCGGCCATGTTAGATATGTCCAATTGTTTTGGTTTATTATTATATTTTTGGGCTTTGGTTTATGTTTGAGGTGAAATGACCTTAGAATTAGAACCATAACCAGTCCAAAATTCTTAGAAGGCCCTGTTTAGAAAACTCCAAGAAGAAAATCAAACATTAAAATTAAAAACAATTCTAGTCACGAAAAGTGGCTAAATAGCAAAGGTTCTAAAACATCAACCAATCATTAGACTAATTGGGGTATTAGGTCAAACCGAAGTCAAACTAGAATTAAACCAAAGCTAAACTGATAAATAATGAAAGATTATAAGGTTATTAGTATAAAATTCTAAGAAAATTTAAAAAACGATTTAAAAAAAAAAAAAAGAAGTGAACTAGTCTAACGCGATGACACCTGAACTAGACTGGTTTGTCGGTGGTGCGGTCCGGGGTCAGAGAACATTGCTAAATTGTACATTTTTTGTTTTGAAAATTCCAAGATTTTTGCTGATGATTCTCATCTTTGAAATTTCCACAATGAACATTCTTTATTTTTAAAAATTTTTATGAAGATTTTTTAATAGTTACTGAGTATACCATTATATGGCCCAAAATAATAATAATAATAATAATAATAATAATAATAATAATAAAAATAAAGTCTCTAAACTCTCCATTTTATGCATAAATAACTCATCTAACTTTTCTTTTTACCATGTAAACAGCCGCTCTCATAGGGGAGAGGACCCACACGCCCACTACTAATGACGGCATAGGATATAGAACTCATGACCTCTTCTATGAGAGGAGGTTTAAGGTGTCAATTGAGCCGTGAGTATCAATGACTTGCATGAAATATTATTGGTACAAATTAGATGTAGGATTTTTATTATGAGATTCAAATTTTTTATGGAATAAATTATCACATTTGAGATAATAAAATATTTAGAAAATTATGTGTCATAATATTTTGTTTTTGTTTGTTGGCTAGCTGGCAGTTTAATTCTTTTATTTATTTATTTTTGGCAGTTTAGTTTAGTTGCTGAGTTTTAAAAACCCACAGCTTGAACAAAACCATGGATCAATTTAACACCCTGAATACATGTACTTTAAAGTTTAAAACTTCAAATTATATTAATTTTGACTATATTTTATAATTATATAAATTAAGGTATTGAAAATCGGATTTGTCATTAAATTAAGACAATGGTTTAAGGACTAGTATGATTGGTTGAACCGAGATCAACCCAATCATAACTAAAATAATATAATCATAACTAAAATAAGTTAATTTAATTAAAATATATAAACATACTCACATAAAATCCTCATAAAAAGAGTCATATTTAAATTTTAAAAAAATGTAGTAATCTAAAAATAAGTAGAAGATTCATTATCAGAGGGGGAAAAATAGAAGATTCATATAAACCATACATAATTCAACAAAACAAAATTATTAAAGTATAAACTTAATGAACTACTATTTGTTTTTTTAATTCAGAATAACATCATTCCAAACTTAGCAATAAAATTCGACTCGATCAAACCATTTAAAACTCTTGATCATAGCAGTTAAAAAACTGACTTACTGTTAGTTTAACCTTTGTGTATCGGGCCCGTTTGGATGGGCTTTTAAAAAAAGTGTTTTTTTCAAGTGTTTTTTTTTGAGCTCCAAATTGGAACTTTTAAAAAAAGTAGCATTTTGACTTTTTTTTGTGACACTTGCTTTTTTAAAAAAATATCATCTGAACATATAAATTAATTAAATAAGAATTTTTTTGGCATTAAAAAAGTGTTTTTTTATGAAAAAAAAAAACCCCATCCAAATAGGCCCTAAATGCATGTTTGGCAAATTATAAAACCGTGATTTCAAAAGTCTTGTTTTATAAGTCGAGATAAAACTCTTCTTGTATACTTATCTTATAAATCCTAAAATTTATTCTTCCTAATTATAAATCCTTGGCCATTCAGTAATAGCTATTATGGGCATGTTTGGAATCAACTTTAAGTTAGCTTAAAGCCAAAAAAAAGCTTCAGTTAAAAAAAAAGTTTTAAGTGGAATGTTTGGGTTGAACTTTAAGTTTACTGAGCTTTTTTGAAAAAAAAAACTCCTAAAAGCCAGTTAAGAAAAAAAAAACTCCATGGGATAGTTTTTTCCAAAAAAAAAAAAATCTTATTTTTTTTCACATGGGTCCTGTCACTTCTACCACTATCAATCTAAATAAAAATCATATTTACAACCAAACTTTTTTCCCACCCGATTTCTAAAAAAGTAAAATAGAAAATAAATGAGTGTTTGCACCGGTATCCCACACAACCCTTATATTGTCATAAATTCATTTGGTGGTTGGGCCCCATCCCAAGAATTCAAAGACCGGTTAGCTAAGCTAGGCCAAGGCAGGCACACGTGCAATAACGACCCTAGAAGACGTTGCGTTGACGCAGCAAATAGGTTTCCGCGGTTGCAGAGGAATGGAATGGAATGGCGGCCAAACACATTCTTGGATGCTTCTCTTTCTTTCCCTCCCTTTTTCCAATACACGTTTTCCGCTTTTCAAACCCTGTAAGCAAAAACCAGCTGCAACTTTTCTTCTTTAAAAAAATAAAAAAGTTTTTACATCACTGAGTTAGTAGTATAAAATCATTTTTTTTAAAAAAAAAAAAACCCTTTTATTATGTAGCTCAAATGTGATATGCTTTGAAGGACATTGATTTCATAGTCAAAGTGTGCTTGGCACGGCGTCCAGGTCAAAATAAACTAACTTGCTTAGCTGGAAAAATTAATTCAAGTCTAAAAATGATGTATGGGATGATTTTAGAGGCAACTCATCACTCATAGATTGATTGATTCCACAATGTAACTAACTGTTCCTTCTGTTTTTCTTTTTGAAATTTTATGTAACTAACTGAGCAATTTAATGCTGGTTTAATTGGTGATAAAAGTTGTTTTTTCAAACGTGATTTAAAGTGTATAAACTATAAAGTAAACATGTTCAAGAAGTTTTGTTCAACTTGTATAAATATATTTCTTAAACGCAAAACCAAGTAAACCCTTAGCTCAGTTTCTATCTTACTAATCAAAGTGTTTAGCATGAAGCGCTAAATAAGCTTTGGCGTTGATAGAGTTAGAGTGAATGAGAAAAAATGTGGAAGATTTTAGGTGTTGATTGGGTATTTAGAGCTCGTTTGCATGAGCTTTTGAAAAAGGGACTATTTTTGCATTTCTTTTTTTAAAAAATATTTTAATTGAAAGTTAAAGTTATTTTACGTTTAGTTATATCATTTAAAAAACATTTTTAAATAATAATAAAAACTGTTTGGATATTAAATTAGAAAAGAATATTTTATCAGTAAAATTACTGAAATGAGCATATAAAAAGGTCTAGGGATATGATTTTTCATTATATTGAAAATTAAAGGTAATTGGTGCCAAAACAAATCACTAAAGAATAGGCGATTATTTATTTATTTTTTTATTATCTCATCTTTTGCACTTGTTTTTTTTTAAGCTACAAATTGTAGCTTTAAAAAAAGGAGAATTTTGGATTTTTTTTTTTTACTTTTTTTTTTTAAAAAACTCATCCAAACACATAAATTAATAAAAAAAAACACCTTATTTTTTTAGAAAAGGACATTTCTGTAAAAAAAATAAATACATTTTTTTAAAAAAAATGCCCATCCATGTTAAGCACTTTATTTATGAAAGAAACTGAATACATATATATCATGAGTATCTGTGCAGGTAGGGGGAAAAAAGTGTTTAAGGGAAATTGGATTCTTGAAGCTCACCAAAGCCAGAGTATGTTTTTGAGTTTAAAGAGCATCTATAAAAATACTTAAATATTACCTACCAACACAATTTACTCATCTACTGTAAAATTTAAATTCACAATTTTATAGGTTATGAATAAATTATTTACTAACTGACCAACCCTTATTGTGGGGTATTAGTGTGGTTTGTTAAGATTTTCCCCCACACATATGCATTAAAACCAATATTTAACTATAAAAATAAAACTTGGTTAAAAAAGATATAAAATTAGAAGAAATGAAAATTTTCTCACATATGTCAGCAAAAAGATAAAATAATAAAGAAAAAAAATCAAATTTTTGTTTGAAGTGAGAATACATGCGTGGAATCGAGTGTAATGGAGAGATTGGAGAGGGTTTAAAGGTACACGTGGGATAACAAAAAGAGATGCTGACGTGGTTGGAGTGATGAGGTGGAATCCGCGGTTTTGATGGCCGGTGGGCACACATTCTTTGAAACTTCCTTCAATTGCCTCTCTCCGTCCATTTTTTTTTTAAAGGAAAAAAAAAACCGTCGCTTTTCATGTTACACGTATTCAAGCTTTGCAAGCAAACTCATTCTTCGTCCCTTTATTCATTATTCTCTTGCCTTTTTTTCCCCTGAATTGGTAACTCTGAAATTCGATTTAATTATTTTATCAGCACTAATTTATTACTCCCTTTAGTATTTAAACCCAGTTGATTTTTTAAAATATTAACAAAGGCTAAATAAATTAGTTAATCATAGAATATGCCTTGTATCTTTAATTATATATCAATTTATAAGCCAATCAAATTAGTTGTATATTAAAAAAGATAAATATAAACATTTCAAAGTAATATATTTAACTTTTTTAATCTCTAAAAAAAATCAACCTATCTTACACTAGGATGTGTTTGGTTGGAGGGAAGGGGATAATAGATACTCCCCTCCCCTCATTTAGGTATAAACAAAAAATATGTTATTATATTAATTAGATAATATGTAAATTAATTTATATAACCTATAAATAAAAAATAATAATTAAATATGTAAGAATAGAACGATAGATTACTATCATTCATCAAGTCTTAAACCAAACAATAGATCATTAAACACCCTTATCTGCCCTTCTTTCCAATCAAACCAAACAAAGCTTTCTCGCCCTTTCCTTCTACCCCTCCTTTCAAACCAAATAGTCCCTTAAGGATAAGAAGAAGTAGTACATTCCTAATCGATCATGTCTTTAATTAGTGTTAACTCCACTTGCTGTTGGAGCAATATACATAACATAAGGGGCCGTAGTGAATCAAAGAAAATGTAATGTTAATTACAACATGGGTTTATTTGATATATCTAGGAATATATAAAAAATAAATTTTCTTTTTATATTTGGTTTCATATAAGAATATAGGTAAATAAAATGACTAAATGACCGTTAAATGGAGGCTGGGTAGGAGGTCTAGTGGCAATGGTGGTTGGGTAGAGCAGAGGAAGATGAACGAATTGAAATTTAAGGTCAAACAAAGTCAACTTTAAAAATTATAAGGGTAATAGTATCTTTTTCATTTAATTACAAGATATCTGAATCTTTATTTGCGAGCCACTATAACATAATCATGATAGGAAATGCTGCTAATTAAGGGAATCAACAATTCAAAATATAATCATCTTTTTATTACAAAAGTCCAATCATAATATTTAAATCAGCCATTTGAATACAAATCAAATAAATTATTAGGGCAAAACTTACAAAAGTGAGCCCCAAACTTTGGTCTAACATAATAAGGCATGTTATTCGCAAATCATAGTTTATATATAGAGATGGAAATAGGCTAGACCCCTATTAGGCGGCTTACGGCCTGACCTATTTAGGGCCTGATATGGCCTAACCTGTTTATTAAAAAGGCCAGGCCAAGGCCTATTTAAAGGCCTAAATATGTAAATAGGCCTGGCCTGTAAATCTTTAGGCCTGGCCTATTTACATATTAAATGAATATAATAATATTTATATCATATAAATAACACAATTTTAATTTTTTTTCATTCTTATATTCTAGTTTTAAGTATAATTAGTTAATTATAGTTTTATACATATTATTATATTAATTAATTATGACCTTTAAGGCCTGTAATATGAGGCCTTTTTAAAGGCCTACATTGTAAGTAGGCCTTTAAAAATGCTTCAGGCCTAATCAGGCCTTATGAAGGCTCAGGCCTGAGCCTAAAAAAAAGCCTGTATTTAGGCTCAGGCCCAGGCTCAGGCCTTTCTCCTTTATGACAGGCTCAGACCTATTTAGCCAAAGCCTGGTCTGACCTGGCCTATTTCCATCTCTATTTATATGCCTACTTGTTATAATATATATGCTTTGGAACAAAATAATTAGAGTTAGGTTCGAATGTATATTGTCTATATAGAAAATCTTTTAATTGAGAAGATCCATCACCCTAAAACGAAAAGAAAGAAATGTCTATCTATTTTATTTAGTTATTCAGTTAAACTAATGATTCGTTATTGGAGCAGATAGCAATAATAATTTTATCTTACATACGTATTTTTGATCTTCCAATGGATTTTAATCTTTCATTACTAAAAATTTTCTGATGTGGCAAGTAATAGCTCTGGTTATTTACTCTTTAAGAATTTTTGTTTAGATAGTTCATATACCATCCATACATAATATTTTGATCTAAGATTTCAATTCTTCCATATTTCTATAGTAGCATGTTGTTCCATGTTGCAGGTAAATTGGGTTCTTGAAGCTCACCAAAGTTAAAGTATGTTTTTAAGCTCAAAGAATATTTATAAAAATATTTATAAATTACCTACCAACACAATTTACTCATCTACTGTAAAATTTAAATTCATAACTTTATAGGTAATGAATAAATTCTTTACTAACTGGCTAACCCTTATTGTGTGGGTATTAGTGTGGTTTGTTAAGATTTTCCCCCACACATATACATTAAAACCAATATTTAAATATAAAAAGAGATAAAATTAGAACAAATGAAAATTTTCTCACATATGTCAGCAGAAAGATAAAATAATAAAGAAAAAAAATAAATTTTTGTTTGATGTGAGAATAAATACGTGGAATCGAGTGACTTTTCCTTATGGAGAGAGTTTAAAAGAACACGTGGGATGATAACGAGAGACGCTGACGTGGATGGAGTGATGAGGTGGAATCCGCGGTTCGGACGGCCGGTGAGCACACATTCTTGGAAACTTCGTTCAATTGCCTCTCTCCGTCCATTTTTTTTTAAAGAAAAAGGAGGGGGGGAAAAAAGTCGTCGCATTTCATTTTACACGTATTTAAGCTTTGCAAGCAAACTCACTCTTCGTCCCTTTATTCATTATTCTCTTGCCTTTTTGCCCCCCTCAATTGGTAACTCTGAAATTCGGTTTAATTATTTTGTCAGCACTAATTTATTACTCCCTCCGGTATTTAAACCAAGTTGATATTTTTAAATATCAATAAAAACTAAATAATTCAATTAATTATAAAATATGTCATTTATCATTTAATTATAAATCAATTTATAAGTTAGCCAAATTAATTTGATATTAAAAAAATATAAATATAAATATTTCAAAGTAATATATTTAACTTTCTTAATCTCTAAAAAAAAAAAATCAACTAGTCTTATACTAGGATATGTTTGGTTGGAGCGAAAGGGATGGTAGATGCTGTCCTCCCCTCATTTAGGTATAAAACAAAAAATATATTATTATATTAATTAAATAATATGTAAATTAATTTATTTAACCTATAAATAAAAAATATAATTAAATATATAAGAATAGAGCAGTAGATTACTATCATTCCTCACATCTTAAACCAAACAATGGATCGTTAAAAACCCTCACCTCCCCTTTTTTCCAATCAAACCAAACAAGGCAAGTCTCTCCCTTTTCCTTCCATCAACTAAACAAGCCCTTAAGGATAAGAAGAAGTAGTACATTCCTAACCCATCGGGTCTTTAATTAGTGTTAAGTGTTAACTCCACTTGCTGTTGGAGCAATATACACAAGTGACCGTAGTGAATCAAAGAAAATGTAATGTTAATTAAAACACGAGTTTATTTGATATATATAAGAATATAATAATCAAAAATAAATTTTCTTTTTATATTTGATTTCATATAAGAATATAGGTAAATAAAAAGACTGAATGACCGTTAAATGGAGGCTGTGTAGGAGGTCTGGTAGCAATGGTGGTTGGGTGGAGCAGAGGAAGATGAAGGAATTGAAATTCAAGGTCAAATAAAGTCAACTTTAAAATTTATAAGGGTAATAGTGTCTTTTTCATTTAATTACAAGATTTCTGAATCCTTATTTATAAGCCACTATAACGTAATCACGAAAGGGAATGTTGCTAATTAAGGGAATCAACAAGTCAAATATAATCATCTTTTTATTACAAAAGTCCAATCATAATATTTCAAGGTTTAAGGAGCACCCAACACAACGAACTATTTGTTCAGAATAACCCACCACAATGAACTAATATGTGGACCTTAAATATAAATGAACTTTGGAAAACATTAAATTGACACAAAAACATTAAACACGATGAACGTCCATTATATGAATTTAATTGACTCCAGTAAGGTTTAAATGACTCCAATCATATTGTTCTGTGCTAACACAATGACTAGAGTCATCTAAGTTCACAAAACAATTGAGAGCATCTCTGTGTCACAATGACTCAAGTAACTCTATTTTCAAAAACATTTGAAATTGCCTCTATGACAACATTATCGGAGTTATCTTTGTATAACTGGAGTAACTCTATTTTCAATTTCATTTGAAATCGCCTCTGTAACAACATTACTGGAGTCATGTGTCTTCACAAATCAAAGGTTATCGAGTTTGGACTGAAAATTACTTGAAGTGAGTGAAGAATGACTGGAGTCATTAAGTGGCTACTGGAGTAATCATGACTGGAGTCACCATAGACTTACTAGAGTCATGTATTTCTATCAGATGGAGGTTGCATAGTGTTTAACGTTTTTGTGCCAATTTAATGTTTTCCAAAGTTCATTTGTATTTAAGGTTCACATATTAGTTCATTGTAGTGCATGATCCTGAACTAATAGTTCATTGTGTTTGGTGTTCCTTAACTCATATTTAAATCAGCCATTTGAATTAAAATCACTTGTAATTTTGATTCATGTTATTGAACCAACAATGCCATAAGTGTGTTTTTTTACCCCCTGAAAGTGACGTGGCAAAGGGAAGTTACTACGAAACCCTTGAATGAGATGTTTGTGTAAGAAGCAAATAACTAAGCAACAAACTAACCACAAACAATTTACCCCAATGGCCCAATGCCCATTTGTGTTATTCTTCATTGATTAAATATTTCTTGATATTTGAGTGATTGAGATTTTAATTAAGAGGTGTGCATTTGTCAATCCAAGCTAATTTTTAACTTGTTTCAAAAATTAAATAGCAAAACTTACAAAAGTGAGCCCCAAACTTTGGTCAAACATAATATAACAAGGCATGTTATTCACAAATCATAGTTTATGTGCCTACTTGTTATAATATGTATGCTCTAGAATAAAATAATTAGAATCAGGCTTGGTCAATCGGAATGTGTATTATCCATATAGAGGATCTTTCAATTGAGTAGATTCATCACCTTAAGACGAAGAGAAAGAAATGTCTATCTATTTTATTTAGTTATTTAGTTAAACCAATGATTCATTATTGGAGCAGATAGTAACAACCATTTCATCTGGTGTTCTTATTTTTTATTTTCTAATGGATTTTCATCTTTCATTAATGGAAATTTTTTGATGTGGTGAGTAATAGCTCTAGTTATTCGCTCTTCAAGAATTCTTGTTCAAACAATTCATATACCATCCATACATAATATTTTGATCTAAGATTTCAATTGTTCCATATTTCTATAGTAGCATATTGTTCCATGGAGCAAAGGTCCAAAATAGGAAAGAAATTGGTGTTTCTACAACTATATATATAGAGAGAGTAAATGTGTAAAAATAATAATAATGTTTTGCACTTTGAGCAACTAATAAAATTAACATTTGATGGATGTAAAAGTAGTAATAAACAATTTTTAAGGTAACTAAATTGAGAACTCATTAAGTTTGATCACGTTAACCATTATAAACAATGGATCACTACAAGAAAAAGGATAAATACCGACGGACTATTAGAGGCAGTTTTCAGTAAACCGCCTCTACAAGACATTTAAGGGTAGTTTTGTCGGCGTATCTAAAAACCGCCTCAATATGAATATACATCTACGGTGGTTTATTATAATACTCCTCCAAATGAATCATATAGAGGCGGTTTCTGAGGTGGTTTGTAATAAACCGCCTCCATTACACATATAGAGGCGGTTATGGAGGCGGTCTCATATTATTTTTATTTTTATCCTCCAATAATAGTGTGATACGTATATCTATCTGAAAAGCCCTAAAACATTCTATTCCAGAATTTCCACCGCTCACTCACAATTGGTCTGAGGTTCTTCATTCTTCTTGCTCACTCACAACTGGATCTGAGTCGCAAGAATCATAAGAAGAACAAAACTTGAGCATATACAGTCATTTCCGCCGCTCACTCTCGGTTATCGCTATGGTTTGTGGTTCTTCAACTGGATCTGAGGTTCTTCAACTCAGCTCGACTCGATCTTGACGCTCTCCTTCAGATCTCAGCTCTTCTTCCGGCCATCGTCGATCCTCTGTCTTCGACACCGCTCAGCTCAGCTCATCTCTCGATCTCGACGCTCCTCCGTCTGAAATCGAAATCCTCTCGATCTCGCATTTCTGGGTCCCTGCTAATGGCTCTCGCATTTTTGGGTCCTCGCATTTCTGGGTATTTCTGTTGTGTTGTATGATTATCTCTATAATGCCATTTTGTTTTGATTTTGTGAATGAGCTAATTAGATAACTGCTGTTGTGGCAGATATTTAGCTGTAAGCTTGAATCACGGAAAACCGAGCTGACCCATTTGAGATTGTTGAAGGGTTTAAGGTGAGTGCTCAATTTTCTCTTGGTGTCTACTTAAAATGAAACTGTTAATGTTAGATTGTTTACTGTTAACTTCCTTGAATTTATTTAAACAGAAATTATTAATGTCTGGAATGGTTATTCTTAACTAATCCCTTGGCTATTTGGTGGTGACAATCGTTATACTAGTCTGAATAAAAGAGATAGCTCTATGACTTAAAATCATTCGGGAGGGAAATTATTAATGATTGTTGTTTACCGTTTTTTTCATTTTAAATTGTAAGAATTTTGGATTGATTATTAGTAGAGGGCTTGGTGTTTCTCCTATATGGATTTCGGTTTTGTCATGTTTTACTTGAGCGACCTATGCTTGTTTGATAACACCAAAACTCTTAATCATTATTCTATATTGGATACTGATGTGTGTAATGTAATCCTATGGTATTTCATGGTTCATTTTTAATTTTGTGGTTTAATGGAACATATAATTATACTTTTTTGTGGATTTTATGATCAACATTTTGAAGTAAAAGTTAGAATAACAAAGTGATTTTTTCTTATGGTGATGAAATCCAGTAAAACCGTTTTGTTGTATCACTCAGTATCTTTTCTTATGTTTGTAGGAGCAATAAAACTTTAGATTTGAAGGCTTCCATGGGGCCTTCTGGATTCACCCAGCAACAGAAAAACTACAATCAAGAAACTGTGACAGAAGCTGAAAAGGGGCATAATCTATTTAATGATCTGAAGGGCAGGTTCTTAAGTTTTAAAAAGAATAAATACATGTAAGTTTCTCTGTTTCAATATTGCCTTGTTCTCAAAAAAGGAATAAAATTCTTCAAGGTTGGTTTCTGCTTTTTGGCATGAGAAACTTAAAACATTTCCAAAATCTTGTCCAGGTTCAATTACCAAAGGTAATTACTCTGTGTCTTCCCCCACCATTTTGACTGAGTAATTACTTATATTCTAAATAATATCTTCCTAATAGTAAGGTCTTCAAAGGAGAAGAAGAAATTATATTGAAGATTTAATATCTTTGAATTGATTCGGTTTACATTGGTGAACTTGTAAATTTGTAATAAAAATTATGTTGTTGTATTTGGTTTCATCTTATATGATGTATTTAAAATTGTTAGAAATATATATTCTCCTCATAGCCTTATTTTATTTATTCTCTTCACCCCAAATGAGTAATATATATGGTGGTCCAACTATTCTGTGTTCATATTCCCAAGTGACTTTAACAGTACTCAACGTGGTTATGTGAGTCTCCCTATGCATGATAATTAGTCAACAAACAGCAACACTGCTATACTTTAACAGTACTGAATATGCATATGCATTGGTGTCAAAAGCTAAGATGTGTTTTGGGATATTACTACTAGTTTGGAGGCTCAAATTTAATGTTGAAAACTCATTTTTTTAATAAATGCTAGTTTGACTGATTTTATTAAGTTCAGTGAAAAAGAAAAATTAGATTTTCTGAATTGAGCTTTCTTCTTAATGTCAAATTCTTCAACTGATAATCCAAACAATCGATTTGAGCCCTGTAACTTAGACTATTCAAGCATGAATGCAGTAACAAACACTCAAGTACAAAAACTACAACCAAACTCATAAACCTACACCAGGTACCAGCACAGAGTTCCTGCAACAAATGCAGAAACACATGCTTCATCACCCCAACAAACCCTTTTGTTTCCATCCAAGCTTCTTAATTACCACCCCTTCTTCTATATGTATATATGTATTTACTTTTACCCCCTTTTCTTGAAAAATACTCTTGGATCAACATCATGTTATATGTATTAAAAAAATAGCAATGTTGTCTTGATTCTTAGAAATAGCAATGTTGTCTTGATTCTTAACAAACAATTATGCATACCCTTGGATCCAAAAGCATTGCATGTTTAAAGAGTTCAACTCCGCTCAAATTTTGTTTGCTAAATGCTAGACTGCTTTCTTTGTATTATGCTTGATATATGCTAAATTGATAGTTATGTTGATGCCATGATGCAATGAAAAATGGTTGAACAAGACATTGTAGCATTTGATGTTTGTTTTCAATTTTGTTTCAATGTATCAGGATGCAAATTTGGGGTCTCTTGGGCTCAAAAAATCTTCTCATGCTAGTCATGACCCGCATTGTGACAGACCAGATTCATCACCTCATATTGCATCTCCATCACCACAACCATAACCTTGAATATTTTATTTAGATATTGCTTTCGGATAGTATTGTTATCATTATCAAGAGAAGTTATCCAATGTTTAGCAGTTGAGACTCTGTTTATGGTTGTTAAACATATTTTGTTCTATGATTTTGGATAATGTATGCAAACAAATTTAGCATGTTTAGTAGTTATGACTTTGTTTATGGTTGTTAAACATATTTAGCAGTTGAGACTTCTGTGGTTGTGGTGAATTTATATATCTTATGCTTTTAATTAAGGGCTTTTAACATTGTATGGATATGTATGCTGAAATGCAATAATTTTTTTTTCTTGATACATCAAATGCAACAAGTTATTTATTTCATTATTAGAAAAAAAATTATTAAAATGAAACTATAAAAAATCACCTATTAACTACCTTTCGTTGTTAAAATTAAAAAAAAAAAGTAAAAAAAAAAAATTATTTTTATACATATTTTTATATAAACCACCTCAGAATGATATGTGAAGACACTTACTAAACCGCCTCTGAATAACATTTAGCAGTAGTCACTATAACCACCTCCAAATAACAATCTAAGGTGGTTAAGACTAACCGCCTCTATATCTCATTCTGAGGCGGTTTACACAACTGCCTAAAAATATTATTCAGAGGCGGTTCTACCAACGGTTGATTTAAACTGCCTTAGATTGCCTCTCGACAATGGTAACTTCGACGGTTCTTTAACCGCCTACATTAAAAAATAGAGGTGGTTTGAACCGCCTCTAAATGCCCAAATAACCGGCTTTATTTACCAATTTTCTTGTAGTGGATCCCACTTGACTTTATTAATTTTGTTAAATACTCAAAGTGCAAAACATTATTATTATTTTTGTACTTGCAGGAGTGTGTGTGTCCACACACACAGACAATTAATGGTTCATCAATTTGCACTTAGTTAAATTATTTCTTTGGAAAAATAAGAAGTCTACTGCTCTAAAGGAAGCATAGGGTGTGAAAGCAGAGGATATGATAATAGCTTAGCTTATTCAAGTTTAAAAGATTAGGTTGACTATGACTCTCACTTATTTGAAGTCTAACCATTTAAGTCAAGTTTAAATATATTTATGCTACATTATACGCACATTTTATTCACTTGTAAAGATCGAGTCTTCATATCTATAAATTATAGTATTGTATTTTAAAATTATGCATATGATATTAATATATATGATTTTATCTGTGTATATGTCCAAAATGGACTTAATTATATGTTGAGATTAAGACAGGTTCACAAGTAAGACTTTTGGTAAACCGTCCCTTTGAAGAAAGATTTAAATTATATGTTCATTTAGGGAGTATTTTTCTAAAGAAAAAAAAAATACTTTATTATTTAATCAACGTGTTTTTCGTTGATTAATTAGTCAAAACTTTGACTGCACGAGAAGCAACAGCATAAATATATAATTATATGTTCCTGGGAATCCAATAATATAATTAAAAACACTCCAATAAAATATAGTACGTACGTACATCCTAAGTATCATTAATCAATAACGAGGAAAAAAAATGGCCGGTTTGAATTAATTTGGTCAGAACATGTAAAGGAAATATAGAATTCCAACAAAATTAATAAGGAAAGCAATGGAAAATGATATACGTTCACACGTGGAGGAAATGTTATGGTCAAAATAAATGAAATAATTTTTTATGACATCATCAATGATGTGGGTCGATTGAGATTTACTATTTGATAATTTGAATGATGGTCAAGGTGATTTATACTTGCAAATTGAGTACTGTATACCAAATATGATATTTGTCAACATTCCATAAAATTACAACGACACCAAATATAATATTTTTCCTAGTTCTAACGCGTACCGGTTGACAATTATTTTTATTTTTTCCAGCTTGACAATCAATTTTATTAAAGGATTATAAATTATATGTTGTGAGTATCATATATATATATATATATATATATATATATATATATATATATATATATGCTTCTACACTTAAACAACTCATTCACGGGTTTTGTTAAATTAATAACTACCCACATTTTATTAAGTGTTACCTATTTTCATTGAGTGAGTCAATACTTTTTGGTCATTTACACTTTTTGTTAAGACATTATCTATATTCAAGGGCTTGACTTAAAAATTAGACGAGTTAGATAAAATTGACCTTACAAGGCCTCTAGTTTAAAAGGGTTGGCCATGCAGGGCTAAGGGATGGCCCGTTAGGCTCATTTAAACTTTTTTTTAAAATACCAATTGCATGAATAGATTCACATATGATGGAAATTTAGTAATTAATATGTATTATATATTTGTTATAGGGCTATTTATCTATTTAAGTACAAATACATAATAACTATACTTTGATTTTATGATTTGGTTTATTATTTGTTGCAAATAAAAATTATGGATGTGTTCATGATGTAAAAGAAAAAATTCATAATATTATTACTCATGAAGCAAAGGCTACTACTCAAAGTAAAGCACAATCAAATGTCTTTGAAATTGATAATATTGACAAAGAAAATGATAATGATAGTCATCATACTAATGTTACTTAGTGGTATGTTTTTTATGTTTTATATGAGTTATTTGTGGACAATAGTTTGTTTTTTATTACGAATTAATGAATGTGTTTATTTGTTGAATGATTCGTGTTGTTTGAATATTAATGTTGACAACATTTATTTGATAAGTTAAAACTTTAATTGTTGTAATTTACTAATTATATTTATTTAGGAAAAAAACAAAAGAGAAATAGTTAAAATTTGTAATAGTAATTTTCAGGCCCTGTGCTCTGAAGCCGGGCTTTAAAAAACAGATGTTTTTTTTTTACCCTGAGTCCTGTTAAGCCCTGGCCCTTCAAAGGTTAGCTCTGTTCTCAGCTCTAGGTCTTACCAACTAGTGTATACCAGGTAACAAATCCACACTTTCAATGAAAAATAGTACTACCCCTGATTCTAAATATAAGACGTAGTTTGTGATACAATTTGCATGACAAACTGTGTTTTATATTTAGGATCAAAGGTGAGGAATGCCTTAACAAAACATGTTAATTACCTAAAAGTATTTATCTATTACTTGGTAAATGAAAGTGGGTAACACCTAATGAGAGTGCATAGTGCCTTAACAAATCTTGTGAATGACATGAAAATGTAGAATTATTACTGGACAAATAAAAGTTGGTTACATCTAATGAAATGAGGGAAATGCCTTAACAAAATTTGAAAATAACTTGAAAGTGTGGATTTATTATTTGATAAACAAAAGCTGGTAATATGTAATAAAATGTGGGAATTATCAACAAAATTTGTTAACGTACAAGTTACAGTCAAAATGGAGGATTAAACTTATATATATATTTTTTTCAAATTATGAAATGGAAGCCATTGATACCAATGGTTTTTGGCATGCAAGTGGTTTTTCAAGTTCTTTTCGTGCCACTTCCCAATTATAAAGAAGGGCCAAAGTTAGTATAAATGTTGGAAAATGCTCTTAAGGCGCATAGGTCAATTGTAAATCCTACAAGTTTTATTTGTAAATCTCAAAATCTTATTTACAAAATTAAAAAATACATTGTTAATCGTACAAATTTTGAAAATCTAATAAACTCGTAAATCTCATAAGCTCAATTATAACTATGAAAATTTTATAAATCATAAAAGTTTAGTTTTAAAAAGTGGATTAATTGTAAACTGTGAAAACCTTGTTGGAAATTAATGAGGACCTAATTTAAGCATTTGAGAAGAAAGTTAAACAATTCCAGATTTTAACAACTGAATTTTTAATTAGGATTTAGGAAACTTGTATAATTTACTGCTTGTGATTTTCAACTAATATTTTCATTTTAACCACATCTTTTTTAGAGATTTATATCAAAATTTTAAAATTTTCAACTTAACTATATGCTCGATATGTAAGGACGTTTTTGTAAACACACCTTTTTTTTTATTTTATTCCTTATATATAATTTCATAAATTAATGATATTTCAATATTTTTCTTATTTTTCGTTTTCATGGCCTTTCTGCATCATTTTCCCAACGTGTAGTTACCTGGTTTTCACAACTTACTACCGTATATCGAAGTTTTTAGGAAAAATCACCATCCATTTCTCAACTTATATTTGAATGTCTTTTTTTTAAAAAAAAAATAATACACTTATGATTTTTAATATCATATATAATTAACTAATTTAGATATATTAAAGAGTCCGGAAATATTAATTTTTTAATTATAAATATGTAACATTTCTCTAAAATACCTACATATAAGTTGTTTGAAATAATAAGCAGTCCTACCCCTATAAAAAAGAAAACACAAGTTTAAATCTCGAAAATAAATGTACTTGTTGGAAAGGTTTTAACATTAATATTGTCAACTCGATAAAGATTAGGCTCAAGTTCAAAATGACTTTAGGATGCTCTAGATTTATACAAAAAAAAAAATAGTAGTATTAGATTATAAATCATTAGTTTATAAGTTAGATAAATTAGTTTAGAAAAATAATAAATATTATAGATAAAATAAATTGATGTATCTGTGAAGGACTGAATGTCACTAAGAGGGTGGGTAAATTGGATAATTTAAAAAACTTTTTGATATCCTCTGGAATTCATGCCAAAAACAGAGACTAACAAAGAAAGTAGGAGAAAGATTAACATAAGAAATTTATACTGGTTCGGTCTTAACTCTTGACCTACGTTTAATCCTCAAACACTCTAGGTTTTTTATTATTACTTCAATCGATTACACACTCTGTACTAAAAAATAATCCTCTCACTAGAATTCACTCCCTTTACAAGTTGTAATACGATACCCAATCTTAAAATTCCACAACTTTGAGATTCTTACAAGAATAATGATTTAGTAATAAATTCTCTAAAAGAGTAGATTGATAAACACTGAAGATTATATATTCAAAGATATTACAAATGTATGAAACAGTAGTTTGTAATAATGTCACAGTAAATGCATAATGTTTTGATAGATGGGGAATTCAATGCTTTTGGTATTTATATTGATTGTCATTTATGACCATTGGAGAAGCTTAAGGTTTATCCGTTGAAAGTAATGAAATTAGTCGTTGAGACTTGAAGCTTGGTCGTTTCTCTCACATTTTGATTCTTCAATGAATGTCGTCATTCCATTCCATAAAATTTTCCCATTAGATAATCAAGCATTCAGATATGGAATGAAACCATAAATGCCTTCGGAATGTGCAAAGGTTGATTGCTCAAATTGGTGCTTCGTTTTCTTAACCAACATTTAACACATTTGACGTAATCATTTACTTTCTAATTATTCTGCATTAAATCACTCGTTTGATCTTCTGAAATTCATTTTCAAACTGATTAAACATAGGAATAATAATGAGTGAAGATATGAAGTATATGAATCACACTTGAAGATTTAGTATTTATGAAGACGGTGATTGTAAAACAAAGTCATTTTAAACTCGAGACTATTTCAGACAAACTAGAGTACATGACTCGAGTTAAGCATTATATGCTCAAGTCACTGAATCATTTTCTTTGCGAATACGTTTGCAGTTTAAATGAAGATGTTTCTGTATAACTTAAACTCGAGGTTAAAATGTCTAACTCAAGTGCATGACTCGAGTTAATCAAAGTTAGCTTGAGTCAAGCTCTTCTTTCGAAAATGAACTTCAAAATAGCATTTTGAAAGTGGTTTGAAATGGCGTCAACTTGAGTCATTAAGTAACTAACTCGAGTTAACTAATTCATTATAAAATATTTTTGAAACACTAAACTTGAGTTGAGAGATATAGGCTCGAGTCAAAGACTTTTGAATTTGAAAATAAGTTTAAGTCTACAAAATATGACTTGAGTCATATAGCACAGGCTTGAGTTACTGACATTTCATAACTTTTTTATAAGGGCTCATGACTTGAGTTAAGCAAAGCTGGCTCGAGTCAATATATGCTTAAAATATATTGGCAGCTTTCTACCTTACATTAACTCAAGTTAACCATGACAAGCTCAAGTCAAGCATAAGTTCAAATACTTTTGAAAGCTCTCGTCATGTGATGACTAGGGTTAACTATGACTGGCTCGAGTCAAGTATAAATTCAAATATTTTTGAAAACTCTCTATCTTGTATTAACTCGAGTTTTTCAACTCTAAACTCGAGTTACTTTTGATCATAAGTTGCTAGTTTAAATTTCATCAAGTTAAAAGCATTTTGACTTAGACCATTAATTTCATTTTGTTTACAATTACCAATTATTATCAAAACACATAAAAAAATAACGTATCATATTTAGGACTAAACTCCAACTAGCTTTAGCGCTTGTTTGAATTGGATTGAAAAACACATTTAGGTAAATCGAAATAAAACTCCTCTCACACACTTACATCATAAACCGTAAATTATGTTGAAAAAGTGACTTGTACCACTAACCCAAACAGACATTTAATATTTAGGACGGGAGGAGTAGCATATGATATCTACAAGCCTCACATCATTTCCTACTAATCTATGTTAAATAAAGTCCAACATGAGGATGTGAGGCCCTCTTACTGACAATTTTTTTTTTTAATACACAACACTCGAAGTCACGATATATATTATTTTAGGAGAAAAGGCGTCAATCCACTTACATTGGTTGTTTCTAAATACTTTTGAGTGATTGAATCATGTTGTCTCTTTTTAAATTAAATAAAAACAAAAATAGTGATTCGCTCGTTTGTTTGATCCAAGTGTTAAAATAAACTTGAATTTAATGATGCTATAACATTAATAAATCAATAAGTTAAATCCTAAATATATAACAATTTTCAGCACGAGAACCTTTGTTTTGTTGGTAAATGATGATATTGATGTTTTTCTATATAAGCATTCTAGCTAATTAATGTAATGAATATAAATTATAGTTGAAGTATATGAAACACAATCATAAGTTTTATTAAATCAATATACTATTTGTTGATTAAAAGCTTACAAGTTACTAACAAAAACATTTGTGCGTTGGGGAAAAAAAACACATTTGTGATGGTGACATCCGCGGACAAAATAGTATATAATTAAAGTTCTAATTGGCATGTTTATCATTAGTTATTACTATTATAATATATATCTTTACCCCTAAAATAATGCAAATTTAATTTTGTACGTCATCCCTCCAACAGTTTCTCACGTGTATGTAAAGTAATGTATTAGCTCATGTTTAAAAACCTGCTCCCAATCTTATTTTAACCACCCTCAATGATTGCATGTATAGATTTTCTTTTTAATTCTCAATGATTACCTATAAATTAATAAAATATTTATTCATAACTCATGACTAATATAACTTACTTCAAATCATAACTATTTTTTTCACCAAGATATATCAATGCGTGATGATTCTTTTTATGCACGTGGTTATATTTTTATTAAAAAAATTATGTTTGAAACTTGGTTGAACACTAAATATGGACAGTTTTTTTGAGGGGATTTAAATATTAATTTATTATGTGATGATTTAAATAACATTATATTCAAACAATAACTTGTTTAGATTAAAAAATGATGATGAAGTTAGTCATAAGCGCGTATCTTGAATTATGTTCAAATAATTATTTAGTCACTAAATTTTTTTTTAATACATTACATAGTTGGCTTTGTGTGGTTGCATGGATACAATATTATGATTTGTCAATAATGTGATTCTCCATAATTTTTATAGATATAATGATTTAATGTCACGTTGTTAGCCCTTTTTTAGCAAAATAATTATTATTCTATTATTTAATTTATCGAACATATTATTTTATATTTGGACTTTTAATTTCATTAAATATCTCTTTTCTTTTTTTGCCAGATTTATTACATATTTCAGTTTAATTATTAATGTGAAGATATAATAGAGTTCATTATGCGACAAAATTGATAGGGTGAAGAAAGAAATCGGATCGTGGAGATAAATGACAAATGATGAGTTGGATGTCATTATGAAAGTGGATGAAATAATCATTACTGTTGGCAAACAAAAAAAAAAAAATTACTACTTATTTTATGACGTCAGCGACGCATGTGCTTGATTGTTGTGGTCGGCCTTATCTGGTTGTTAGAGGTCAATTGTCAACATTGACCATTGACTAAGGCCCCAAAATCCTTTTTTCTTTTTTTAAAAAAATATTTCTCGAACAAGGAGTAAGCAAACAACAATTAATTTAAATATGTAAAAAAAGGAGGGACAACCAAAAAAAGAATAAAAAAAATCGGGCCAAACAACGCTCAAATCAAATAATCATTGAAAAACACCAAAAAATTCTAAAATATGTGAATTTCAAATTATGACCCATGAGAGTAAAAGATAGAAAAAGAACTTTCAATTTGAACAATTTTAAATTAGATATTTTTTTAAAAAAAACAAGTTATAAATTGATTATCAAGTTTCATAATTATTCTATTAACTTTAAGTAACAAACCTGATTTAAAATTTTATAATTTTAAAATTCTTTTTTTTCACAATTTATAATCACCGCATAATCTTTAAAGAATGATTCAAAATTAATTTTTTGTTTGAATCTACCTAAATATCTATAGCCAATAACCAATGACAACTACATTCATAATTCTCTAGTTTTTGTTGTCATGTCACATGATTAAATTTATTTGTTAAACCGAAGTTGTCATGGATTGTTTTTATTATAAACGTATTTGTCTTTGGTTATGGATATTTAGGTAATTTTGTAAAACAAAAAAGATCTCAACAAAGTCTCTGGCTAAGGACTTCTCAATTTTTAGATTATTGCAGTGTTTTGATTTGGAATTTAAATATCTTAATGGTTTTTTTTTCCCCTATCACTCTAAAAAAATCATGTTTTAAATAATAAATGTAATCATTTTATTTTGACACCTAACCATTCTTTGTACTAATACACGTTCTTATTTGTATACCTAACAATTTTACGTAAAAATCACTTGTTAAATGACATTTCAATTGTAAATTTATATAAATCAATCTTTTAATTTAAGCAATATGATGTCTTGAAATTGGTTGTTAGATTTGTGAGGCGTACAAAATACTACTAATAATATTTCCAGTTCAAATAATCTATTTAATTGTAATCCCCCCCCCCCCTAAAATATGATTGCATCTAAATTCATATATATGAATTTATGGTTTTATTACACGAAATTATTGAATCATGGTCTTTCCTAATAATATCTCAAATCTTTTTTATAACAACATTTTTTAAACTGACCAGTACATATTGTTTTAAGGGAATATCATTTCTGTCTTTAAGGCAGAAAAAACTTTTTACCTTAAGTCAAAACTACGTCGTTTTGACTCTTTTTTTGTTTTTTTTTTCTTTTCCTTCTTTTCCTTTCATCTCTTCATTTAAAAAAAAATGCTAAAACGACATAGTTTTTGACTTAAGGTAGAAAACTTTTTATGTCTTAAAGGCAGAAATGATATTCCCTTGTTTTAAGTAAGTAAATTAATTAATATTCACAAGTAAAGTATTTAAGTGTTATATTAAGGATTATATATACTTTTTGAGTAAACTTACAGCATACACACAGGGTGAAAAAAAACTTTACACCAAATAAATTCAAATGTACTTTTTTTTAAAGCAGATCTCTAAGAAAAATAATCACACTTTTTTGTTTATCTCGTGAAACTTAAAAAATAAGTTTTATTATTTATAATATATAAATAATGTGTCATGTTATTGATTTAATCATCTACACACACAGAGTAAATATACTTTTTCTAATGTGACTCAAAGTTTGAGGGATGAATCACATTGTTAATTATGTGACTTTACTATAAATTTTGATATTAATTATGTTAATCAGATTCAAAGTTTGAGGGATAAATTTATATTAAGTTTTTCTCTGAAGTTAGACTAAATTTTTCAACAGTTAGTTATATGAATGCATGGCTGAGTTTTTCATCACCCCCAGTATGTAAGAATGGGAATAAGTGTTTTTTTTAAGAAAAAAATCATGCTACTTGTAGATAGCTAGCATGTTTTATACAATATTTATTTTATGTAAATAAATTAACAATGACATCACATCACTAGGAATCTAACAGAATAAAAAGCACGATAATAATCAGAAAAAAAGACTATAATAAGTTACTAAAAAACCTGTCAAGTAATAAATTATATAGTCAAAATAACAATATTTAACTCAATTTGGTCCCTACTAAACAATAAATGAAAATGAGAAACAAATAAATTTGGTCTCAAAAAGTAACTTTTTTTTAGAAGCTAGGTAGGGGAGCTTCTGAGCTGAGCTCATGAATTTTTGCTTTTTTTTTCATCATTTAGGAGAAAGAAAATAAGAGACAAGGGGTGAGGGAGAGAAGGGACAATTTTTGTTCTTTCCTTAGAAATATATTTCTCTTGTTAACTAAGGACTTTTATTATTTATTAATCTTTTTAATAATATGTTATTTTTTAATTTAAATTTTTATCTTCAATTATTGTAATATATACAATTAATATAAATATATGTAGTAGTCAGTAAGATTTATATTATTTTTCATCTTAACTGACTTTTCAAATAATAATACGTCTCTGTTTGTAAAAAAATCACTTTTATTACTGTCAATCCAAATATAAATCATATTCATAACCTAACTTTTTTCCTATATAGCTTTTGCAAAAATCAGATACCACTTCCAAAATTAACCTAAACAGGCCCAATGACATTTTCCCTTAAATGTAGTTTAAGACTTTCTTGGTTGTTCTATTAATTATCAGTCAAATTTGTCCATTGACTTGAAAGTTTTAAAAATATGGAGTATTAGGGTATATAACAGAAAATTTTAAAAATATATTATTTTATTTAATTTTTACATAACTAATTTTTATCTATTATTATTTTTCATAAAAACGTGAGATAATTGAAAATCCAGAAAAATAGATATTTCATGATTTATTAAAAGGACTATTAGATGTTCCTATTTTATGATAAACTCAATGTCACCTCTTATTATTATGTCAAGAGAAATTTCCAAAGTTTTTATAAAACTTAAATTATTTCTCTGTTTATTATGTGTGAAAATTAGTAAATAGTTAAAAAATAAGAATTGACAATATTAATATGTGCCAACACCAAAATGATACTCACATTTAAGTACTTCAATTTAATCAAAGAGATTAATATAGTTCAGTAACACTTCTGTTATTTTATACAATTTTTTTTTTAAAAAAAATTTAATCATTAATCAGGTCATTCATCAACTTTCCCCCCACAAATTCCACTAAATTGAGCTATTATCAAAATTTAAAATATAAATTTCAAAAATAAATAAAGAGTCTTTCTATTTTACATTTTTGCTTTCCAATAATATTAAAAAGCTTAAATACAGCCCTTTTGGCTAAAATCAAGTGTAGTAGGACGAATGCTTAAAAAAGAAATATAGTCAAACTTCGATGTGAATTAAATATTCAAAGTACAATTTATCATGAATTGCATCTGAAGTTATATTTTATTAAATTAAATTAAAAATACATAAACATAATAGGTGGATTTTATTTATGGAAATAAATAAAATAACTATTATCTTTTTATGACGTCAGTAATGATTTGGCTCGATAGTGATCCGCCTTGACTGTTGTCTCAGGTCAATTGTTAGCTATGAGTTATGACTTTTACGGCATAACTTTTAGCCTAAGTTTTTGTCAAGGGAATAGTAAATAATAATTTTTTAAAAAACTTAATATTAATTCTTAAGAGAAAATAGATATTAAAAATAGTAATTTTTATGTATGTTACCTCTTCGAGTATTTGTAATAATTTATAAAGTATAGCTAGGAAAAATGATTTAATTATTTTATATCTATGTTTTTTTCTTCACTTAAAATAAAACATCATTAATAATTCAGTGATTAATTGTAGCTCTTGAGTTTTGAGAAATTAAAAGGGGGAAAATGCAAGAGAGAGCCAGAATGTCATATGACAAAACCTGTAGCTCTATATTAATTTTTTTTCTTATTAATTTTATAAAATTAATCAAGAAAATTTTAAGGTCTCATCCCTTCACATTTTCTCTTCAAATGGGTTAGATCTTCTATTACGTAAAGTTACTTAAAATATAATACTCCATCCGATTCTAATTATAAGACATATTTAATCAATTTTGGGGAGATTAAGGAGGGGGTTAAATTAGTTAATTTCACTCATTTTCCTGAAAATGTCCTTATATAAATTTTTAATGATATTAATACACCTCCCCAACTTAGAATCTTCCTTTCCATGCTTTCTAATTGAAATGATGGTCTTGTTATATATACATGTGTGTGTGTACACACATATGTATGTGTGTATGTGTATGCACACACATATATATCTACAACCCCCCAAAATAAAACACACATACACCCCTTATAGATACACACACATATCTACACACAAATACAAACCCCCACATCCCCCTACACATACAAGTGTATGAGTATGTACACACACATATAATGCGTGTGTATGTCTATATGTGTTATATATATATATATATATATATATATATATATATTGGTAAATTAACGTTAACTCATTGATAAATAAATTAAAATCCAATAATCTAAGAGTTTTATTAACTGGAAAATTCTATACACCTAAATGCATATATACTTACAAAAAAATTAAACATACTTGAGAAAATAAAATAGGGGTATTTTAGGAAAAAATTAACAAAAATTTAAATTTTGTCCTATAATTAAGATCAAATTCAATTTCCAAATGTTGTCCTATAATTAGGACATTAGGAAGGGAGAGAGAGTATCTTCTAATTGGTTTAATTACTCCTTTAATTAGAAGTCAGAAAAAGTCAGAGGTCCAATAAGTACAAAAAGCATAATTGCCACTATCCACAAGTTCCATAATATCTTTTTTATACCCGTATGGTATACACGTTTATAATACTACTAGTTTTATTAATTTTCTTCATCACACGTAACAAAAAGTGGATCAAACAATTCTGAAAAGTTATAAATATTTTTATAAATACATAAATACGATTATTTTGCTTAATTTATTGTAAGATTTATCATATTTTCATTACCATTAATTTTTTAGTTGTTAAGTAGAAGTATTCATTTTTCGTTATGATTTTGTTTCTTGGAACAACATTCTTTACAGTTATTTGTACAAATCAATGTTTTTGTTTTTATACCTAACAAATTTAGATATTATTCAATATTACACGACATTAGTAGAATTTATATTTTCTTTTCAATACCAACAAGTTTTCAAAAATTCTATTAGATTTTAACTTATGATGATTTGATGGATATATAGCTCTCTTAATGAATTTTTTCCCCCTATAACACGCACCAAATTAGTTGAATCAACTTATATTTTTTTTTTATAGATATTTCTTGCTTTAAGCAATCATATCATATGTTGCCGTAATTAAATCTACATATAGTGATCAAAGTGGTTGTAATATTAATACAAAAAAGAAATGGTTGTAAGATTTCTTGGGTGCGCAAATCTAATGTAATACTCCCTCTGCTCTATAATATAACCATCATATTAGGAGGAATTTTGGGTCTAAAATATGAGAGGTCGATATAGTAATTAATAATTAATTTTTAATTTTACCCCTAACAAGAGAGGGAAAGAAGTGATAAATATTAAATGCATATTTAAAAATCATATTATTTAATGGGGTAAAATAGATATATTTTTTTTTTCAATTGAATTGAGTTAATGTACTCTCTTCAATTGGTGTAATTCCTTTCCATACAAATTATAATCGCCAATTGAAATATAATTTGTATCAATAAGAATTTTTCCTAATACTTTTTCAGTCTTTAATATAAAACCTAATTTGGGGTAAACTTTAGACTTAAATTTAAGTTTTTATTTTTATTTTCTACCTTTATCATTTTTCTCCAAATTAATTTATAAGTTATTACACAATCTAACATTATATAAAAGCATTTTATAAAAGGACAAAACTTATATTAATTTCCTTAGGTCTATTTCGTCCAGTTCATCAATGGGTCAAATAATATTTTTAAGATATAGACCAAAAAAATAATACTAATGAATGTAAAAATAATTATTAATAAGTTATCAGACATGAAAAATGTAAGAAGCAAGTATTCTTTCCTCAACCAACATTTTTTAATATTGAAAAAGAACCCCTCATCTTTTTTTTTTATTGTTGCATCGTCCCCACTCTCTCGTACGACGAAACTGCGCTCTCCATCGTTATCTCCTCTCTTCCTTATCTTCGCTGATATTCCTTCAACAATCTCAACCGAAACTTCCACACCCTCGTCTTTTTTTTTCCCAACGTTTTTCATTACCACAAAATTCCAAAAATGTTATTAAAAAAAACAAAACCCAGTTCTCCCCAACCGCGTAAAACGACACGCTTCGCAGATGATTCTATAAAGAATTATTATTAAGTCTAATCATTTTAAAATTGAATAAAGTTTCGATTTTTATCCCCCAAAACGAGTCATCTAGTCACCGTCAAAGTACAGCGTCTCCCAACCACGCGTTCAGATTGGCGCACACGCTTCTTCTTCCTTCTTCTCTCTATATATCCTCCCAAAACTCCATTCTTCTTCCTCACAATCAATTTCTTCAGCGTTCACACCTTCCTTTCACACAAATCTCACCTTTTTTATCTTCCAATCTCAAACTGTTTTCTGTTGCGGACCCTTGATTTCACACCAACCCAGAGGACAAAGACTGATTCTTTGATGGAGATTAGCTCGGTCCCATTTCTTAATCAGGAGGATTATTCAAACCTCTATAACTTGTATTCCGAGATGGATTCATATTTAGGTGTGAACATTAATGCCAACAAGAGAGGTCGAAGTGACGAAGAAGGAGGGGATGATGGTAGGAGAAATGGTAATAATGATTATGATGATTTGAAGAAGAATTCGTTGAGAGATATTTTCACTTCGTTGATTCTCTTGGACGAAGAAGATAAGCAAGAGGATAAGAAGAGAGCTATGGAATCCGAGCAAGACAGAGCCATGTTCGACTATAACCATAAGCAGCAAGCTCAAGCTATGAATGATTACTACGTACAGTTTCAGGATCATTACTCTCAGATGGATGAGTTCGACCATTCCCGAACCAAAAGAGCTCGTCATTCTGCCACCGCAATGTCTGCTTCAGCTTCAGCTTCTGCGTCTGCTGCTGTTTCCGATTCTGCTTTCGTTCCTGACAATGTGGGTCCAGAAATTACAGCGCCGATGGCGAGTACTGCATCGCCGTCTTCGGGTCAGCACCATCGCCGGCTATGGGTGAAGGACAGGTCGAAGGATTGGTGGGAACGGTGCAACCACCCTGACTTCCCGGAGGAAGAATTCCGGCGATCATTCCGGATGAGCAAAGCAACATTTGATATGATCTGCGAGGAGCTCGACTCGGTGGTGATGAAGAAGAACACGATGCTTCGCGACGCTATTCCGGTGAGGCAACGTGTAGCAGTGTGTATCTGGAGGTTAGCCACGGGAGATCCTCTTCGCCTTGTGTCAAAACGTTTCGGACTGGGCATATCAACCTGTCACAAGCTTGTTCTTGAGGTGTGTTCTGCCATAAAATCTGTTCTAATGCCCAAGTTTATTCACTGGCCAGATGAAGCAAAGATGAATAACATCAAGCAGGAATATGAAATGATGTCTGGAATACCGAACGTTGGAGGGTCAATGTACACAACCCATGTTCCCATAATTGCACCTAAGATAAGTGTGGCTGCTTACTTCAATAAGCGTCACACTGAGAGGAACCAGAAGACTTCATACTCAATCACAGTTCAAGGGGTTGTAGATCCTAAAGGGGCTTTCACTGATGTGTGTATTGGTTGGCCCGGTTCAATGCCTGATGATCAAGTGTTGGAGAAATCAGCTTTATATCAAAGAGCCAATAGGGGACTTCTGAAGGATGTTTGTATAGTTGGAAATTCTGGGTTTCCTCTAATGGACTGGGTTTTGGTTCCATATAATCACCAAAACCTCACTTGGACTCAACATGCATTCAATGAAAAGATTGGGGACGTTCAAAAAGTTTCCAAGGAGGCCTTTGCTAGATTGAAAGGTAGGTGGGCTTGCTTGCAGAAGAGAACAGAAGTTAAGCTACAAGACTTGCCTGTTGTTCTTGGAGCTTGTTGTGTTCTGCATAATATCTGTGAGATGAGAAACGAAGTGATGGATCCAGAGTGGAATTTCGACCTTTTCGATGATGAAATGGTAGCTGAGAACAACATACGCTCTGCAAATTCAGTCCAAGCTAGGGATCACATAGCTCACAATTTGTTGCACCATGGCCTTGCTGGCACCAGCTTTTTGTAGTAGGATATCTCTCTTTTGTTGCTTCTGGTTTTGGATTTTAAATTTTATTGTCATTCTTTTGGCTATGTATTCTTAGTCATAGCAGAGAATAAAGGTTGTCATATCCACAAAATAGATATCCAAAATAGACATGTATTTGCCCATACACATTATAAATGAATACCTTTTTGTGTGAAATGGGTTTTTGCGTCTTCAATTACCAAGTTAGCTTGATACCAGCATCTTTCCTTTGTTACCATGTGAGGTACTGTGTCCCACCATGTTTGACTCTTGAACTCTATAGCTCTTCAAAGCAGGAAGACCATTGATTATATGCTTTTTGGCTTTCGTACCAGTGGTATCTTCCCTAGGCAAGGATGAATTCAAAATCATGTTCCTGTCTCACCAAAACGACACATCAACTTCAATAAATTGCCAAATAAATTGATCATTGTTTCCTCAAAATCCTCAAGTCAGCAAGCAGTTTCAAACCAGACTTTGGGCTTGTCTGTGTTAAATAATTCATGTGCTTCCCTTTACTGGAGCAGAGAACACCTTACAGAGTCAATGTCTCTTACCTCTCCAGATGAGAGTCAACTTGAAATCCTTATAGTCTCGGTATTTATTTTCAAATTCGAACGGACACAGATACAATTCTCAAAATTGGAGATGCTCACTAGAAAAAAGCCACAGAGTGATAGTGGTGAATTTAGGGAAAATTTAATGAAACCTCGATGTCATGAATAATTAGAGGTCGTCGAATTGGGGCTTGATGAATAGTGGTGCGTTTTGATCCCAAGTGTTGTCTTCCACCAAGAAATCTTCGATATCCAATGTTTCCAAGATTCCGGAACGAACTAATCGGCAGCGAAAACTCCTCCGACGGAGAAATTGAAACTTGAGAGATCGGAGAGAGTGCGAGAGTCACTCGTAGACGTTTCTTCTTGGTCCCGAGTCTCTAGGCTTCACTGTCTCAATTATGCAGAAAGTGAATCCAGAGAGATCGAGGAAAGGAGGAAAGATCATTGAAGAAAAGTCTGGTTGAGGGACGGGCTTTGGGAATACGGAGCAATCGGGCGGAGAAGGAGGAGGAGGCGGTGGAGGAGAGGAGGTCGGTTTGAGTGACGATGGAAATGAAACGGCATCGTTCGGGTGAAAAATCTGACCCGTTGAAAATAAAGATTACTCATGGATCCCTAATGGTGATGAGATAAAAGATGTATAGTAGTTTTTTTTTTTTCACCATTCTTCATGCCCTCATAATATTTACAGAGGGCTGGAATCGAAGATTCACAAATAAAAAATATTTAAAAAAGTGTTTAATGTCAAAAGGGCTAAACAGCTCCAATTAGAAGTGCCTTTTATAACTTGTTAAAATAAGAATGTGAGGGAAATTTTATCTCGATTTATAAAAAGATTATTTAAAAAAAATTTAAAAAAATTAATTGTCAATGAGCACTAAGAGTGTTTTTTGTAGTAGACAAATACTAGACATCAATATATTTAACACTAACATGTACAATGCTATAAGCAGAATCAAAATTGCAATCTTTCATCAAATCGAAAACTTCCATCTACAAGGCTTGTGACCTATGCTATCACTTCTAATTAGAAAAAGGAAAAATTGGTGAAATATTGTTATTTAAAAAAAAAATTTGTCAGAGAGATTTAGTATGTTTTTATATATAAAAAATGGGAAACTATTTTCTCATGTTACACATACATGAAATGGTGGGACCCATATATACATATATTTGTGGATCCCACTATTTCATGTGGGTAGGAAACTTTTTTTTCTCATATAATATGAGAAAACCAAAACTCATAAAAAAGATGATGTGTGAATTTCATGTGCTGAAAGTACTTATAGTATTCAAATTCAACTATTTCTCACCAACAACATTTTTAAGTAGAAAACTTAAAAAAAAAGTCATGTATCCTTTTGGTAAAGATAACTGTTGCTTGAATTGTCTTTCAAATCTGGCATTGCAAAAGAGATTGGGATGGCATATTCTTGGGTTTTTTTCCTAAATTGCCCCTTTTTAGAAAACTATTTACCAATATGCCACTCTTTGAAATTATTTTCCATTGTGCCCCTTTTTTTAAACTATTTCCTATTGTGCCCATTTTTAGTCGCCTAAACCAAGGTTTAGCCGACTAAAAATTGGGGCTTCAATTTTTTTTTTTAATTGGTTGTTTCATGATTTATACTCCTTACTTTGACAGGTATCCATATGAAGCTATTCATGCGATCACTGCAGATGGATATATTCTTAGTTTTGTGTTTCTACATGATTGGGGTTTTCAAACCTCTGAAGGTTCTGGGTCATTCTTCCCCAATACAGCTGTAGAAACAGAAACATCCACAATATCATGCTATTCCTTAATGTCACTCTCATGAGATGAAAACAATTGTTTTAATGTCCCAAAAGCTTCTGATGGAGAGAGAAGAAGGTGAGCGGCCTTGTGAACAACATCAAATATGGCCTCCACATCTCTGATCAGTTGCACGGTGAATAACATGGTCCTTGAGGCTTCGCACTCTCCGATCCAGCATATTCATACCCAGAACTATCTTCTTCCCCAGATAAGACATTCGGAATTGAAGTATCAGAATCCACAGAAAGTTCATGAATATCAGAATTTACAAAAAAACTCGGGGGTTTCATTTTTTTGACTGCCCCTGAGATTTAGTCGACTAAATCACAGGACTTAGTCGACTAAATTTCGTGGCCAGAAAAAAAAATTGAAGCCCCGACTTTTAGTCGACTAAACTTTGGTTTAGTCGACTAAAAAAGGGCACAATGGGAAATAATTTCAAAAAAGGACACAATGAAAAATAGTTTCAAAAGAGGGGCATATTAGTAAATAGTTCTATAAAAATGGGCAGTTTGAGGAAAAAAAACTCAAATTCTTAACTCTCCTGTGATTATTTTCAGGCCATAAAATGATAACCGTACAAAGTCTCCCCTACTTTTGTACTTGTTAAAGCCTTGGCATCCACTTCCTTTACTCTACGCCTATTTGGTATGTAGAAGAAGTGGAAAGGGAAGTAAAGTTGGGTAGGATCCTTTATTTGGTGCTCAATTTTTTTTAGGAATTTAATTTTTCGGACCCACTAATCTTCCTTTAAAGATAGAAAGATGTGACCTTTTCTAAAATTGGTGGGATCTCAAGTTCCCTTGATGATTTGAACAAATTTGCCCCTCATCATTTGTACATTGCTGAATGTCACAATTCTTCATCATCATTTAAGCATGATAAAATTAGAGAGGGTGATTGGAGTTGAACTAAAGGAAGCTGTTACGGATATCTCATAAATGGGCCCAGCCCAATAACCAAAGAACCTAGTCAAAATGGCTTCAGTTATGCTCATAACCGCTTCCTTGAAAATAGGAGTGGTTTTATCAAGAATATCTATCATGATGGTAACCGCCTATGAAAGAAGGAGATTATTCAAAAAAGCATATCTTAATATCCCTAAAATAAAGGACAAATCCAACTGATTAAGATAGGGCCCAGGTACGCTTATAAATAGGGTAAACCCCTTACAAGGTACACACTTCGGAAACCCTAGCTTTTCTATTCACACAGAGCACACACACCACCCCCTCTGGCTATCATTAGCCTGCCGTATACTCTCGAACTACATGGACTTTGATCTACACTGTGGTACGTAGGACCCTGGGATTTCACCCCAGGCCAAGTCCAACCCAACTTGTGATCCACCCCGGATCATTGGCGCCGTCCGTGGGGACTGTAAAGTTCTATTCCCGTGACCCGTGATGGCTAATACCAGAAGCAAAAGCCACCCGCATGCACACGAGCAAGGTCAAGAACAAAATTTTAGCGAGACCCAACAGCAGGACGTTCAAGGCGTTAATCAGGAACAAATTGAGGAGCCCCCGGACTCGAACCTCCCATCTCAAGATGGACGAGCAGGCCAAACGCTGGAAAATATTAACCACGCTGGTCCCTCAGCAAAGTTTCAGATTGGAAGCCCGGACATATGGCTCCTACATAAAATTGCTGAATCAATGTTGAAACAAATCGAGAATGTGGAAGAGCGCGACAATCTTCAGAACCAAAAGATTGACCATATGACCGAGGTGATGAACCAAATCCTTAAACACTTACAAGACCCTCTTCAGGAGGAACGCCGAGATGATCAGCAGAATGAGGACGAAGAAACCAATCACCAAACTGTTGATCCCCTACAGGCGGACCATCCCGGGCAAGGCCGAATAGTTTCAACCAAAAATTCTCAGCAAAGTAATTACCGGGATGCGAGTCAGGAGAATCAAGCTCGGGCGCTTAGGAAAGACAGCCGTACCTCGGACAATCAAGGAATTCGGCCAGATTCCGGAAGGTACAAGATGTGGTACGGGGACGGAGGACAAAACAACAGCCCGTTCTCAGATGAAATTACGGAAGCTGAGTACCCAAGGAAATTTAATACATCCGACCTCCCTAGGTACGACGGAAGTCAGGATCCCCAGACACACTTGAATACTTTCGACATTGAGATGCTGGTCCGAGGATTCAAGGGGCCCATCATTTCCAGGCTGTTCACCTCAACGTTACGAGGAGCCGCTCAAATTTGGTTCCAGACTCTATCTCCCAAGTCCATTACCGACTTCAACGACCTGAGCGAGAAGTTCCTGCTGAATTTCACGACAAGCAAAAAGCAGCCCAGGTCGGTCTACATGCTGGATAGAATCAAGCAGCAACCCGGTGAAACCCTTCAGAAGTATTTGGATCATTTCAAGGCTGCCGCATTGCAAATCCAGGGATTAACGGAAAGCGTCCACATGCACTTGCTCATCTCGGGCTTAGATAGCGAATCCAGAATGGGGAGATCGATCATATCTGGCGAGATCAAGATGCTGGAAGAATTCCATAGACGAGCCAAAAAGTATCTGGACATCGAGTAGATGCAAATAGCCAACGCGTCGGGAAAAGAGAGACAGAAAAGCCCACCCCCGAAAGGGAAGGACCGGGCAGCAAGAGACCGACCCAGGAACTCAGACCAAAAAACACGAGGACAAAGGCATGAGGGGAAGTATGAGAGATATACTCCACTAAATGTCCCTCGTTCGCAACTATGGAGAGAGGTAGCCTTGACCGAGATGAGGAAGGTGGAGCGACCACGACCACTTTATAACAAGGGTAAGTTGGACTGCACACGATTTTGCGAATTCCACAATGGACTTGGGCACACAACGGATGAGTGCTGGGACCTTAGAGATGCGGTTGAGAAGTTTATCCGAGATGGAAAATTACGTCAGTATGTTATCAAAACATAAGGGCAAAAAGCCAAGCGCAAGCAGACGGATCGAAGTACAAGCCCGGTCTCCCAGAGGAGAAAGCCGAACGAAGGCCGGAGAAAGCACGACAATGAGGACGAGTTCCCGGAAGCAGAGTTTGACTGCAATGTCATTAGTGGAGGTTACGGAGGTGGCGGCGATACCGCCAATCAGCGGAAGAAATACCTTCAGGAAGTCTTAACCATCAGGGGATGACCGACCTTCAAGCCGGAACCATCTCAAACAGAAGAGCCTCCTAAGTTGTTCTTTACTCAGGAAGATCTGAGAGACGTAATCCCGGGTCATCAAGAAGGACTGGTCATAACCGGCCTCCTGGGAAAATGCCGTGTAAAGAAGATATTCATCGATCCTGGCAGTGCGGTGGATATCATCCTGTGGGACGCCTTTAAGCGCATGGACCTCGACCCAGAAAATCTAAAGCCGTGCAGGAAAACCTTAATCGGGTTCAACGGAGAGGATACAAGTCCCAAAGGGTGTATAGAGCTAAAAATGACCTTGGGCTCTAAAGAAGCCTTTAAGACTGAGTGAGTCAAGTTTATTGTAGCGGATTTCCCTTCGTCCTACAATATAATCTTGGGCAGACCAACTATTCATAATTGGGACATGCTCATATCAACTAAGCATCAGAAGCTGAAAATGGTAAGTCGGAAGAATGAAGTCGTCACCATCAAAGGTGATCAGAAGGAATCCCGGCAATGCTACTTCTCGACGGTTAAAAACAATGAACCCGGAACATCTAGCTCGCAGCAGAAAGGAATTCAAAATTCAGCGCCAATTGCGCCGAGCTCGGTCAACGTGGTAGAGCTGGATGTAGGAGAAGAAGCAAAGTTGATGAAAACAGAGCCTGATGGAGAGCTCACAGACTACCAACTAGGAGAGGAGCCCGGAAAAATAACGAAGATCGGGAGTTCGCTTCCCGAGCAAGAAAAAATCGAGCTAAAAAAACTGTTATGGATGAACAAGGACGTGTTCGCATGGAAACCTTCGGAGTTACCAGGTGTCGACCCGACGTTCTGTTGTCACAAATTGACCATAAATCCACAATATACGCCGGTCTCGCAGAAGAAAAGAAAGATTGCACCGGACCGACAGAAAGCCCTAGCCGAGCATGTAAGAGAACTGCTGGATGCGAGATTCATCAAGAAAATCCAGTATACCACATGGTTATCAAATGTGGTAATGGTCAAGAAACCCAATGGCAAATGGAGGGTGTGCACCGACTACACCGATCTCAACAAAGCATGCCCCAAGGATGCTTACCCCATGCCAAATATTGATCAACTGGTGAACAATTCCTCGGGATTCCAGCTGCTCTCATTCATGGATGCGTATTCCGGCTATAACTAAATAGCTATGCATCCCGAAGACCAGGAGAAAACAGCTTTTATCACGGAAAAAGCTAATTATTGCTATAATGTCATGCCTTTCGGGCTTAAGAACGCAGGAGCTACTTACCAGAGGATGATGAATCAAGTGTTTGAGGCACAGCTCGGCAGGAACGTCGAAGTTTACATCGACGATATGATCGTTAAGTCAGTTAAGCGATCCGACCACATCCAGGATTTGCAAGAAACATTTGATAAGCTCCGGGATCACAGAATCCGACTTAACCCAGCTAAATGTGCATTCGGGGTACCAGCGGGTAAATTTCTCGGATTCCTGTTGACAAACAGGGGGATTGAAGCCAATCCAGATAAATGTCAGGCCGTCCTCAGTATGGCTGCCCCAAAAAACAAAAGAGGTACAGTAGTTGACTGGCAGACTGGCCGCGCTGACAAGGTTCTTACCGAAATCGGTAGAAAATGCTCTTCCTTTGTTCAAGTTATTGAAGAAGGAAGCACAGCATGGAGAATGGAACTCAGAGTGTGAAGCCACGTTTGACAAGATCAAAAAATGCCTGTCATCACCACCCGTGCTGTAGAAACCCGAGCCCGGGGAAGATTTGATATTATATCTATCCGTGGCCCCAGAAGCAGTAAGTGCCGCCCTGGTGAGAGAAGAATCGACAGAACAGAAACCGATTTACTTTACAAGCCAGGCTTTGCAAAGTTCTGAGCTAAGATATCAAAGGTTGGAAAAGGTCGCCTTTGCGCTCCTCACTGCCGCGAGGAGATTACGTCCCTACTTCCAGGGGCATAGAATAATTGTGCGAACCAGCCAGCCGATACGCCAAATACTCCACAAGCCTGACTTGGCAGGAAGAATGACTAGTTGGGCTATCGAACTGTCCGAATTCGACATAGTATATAAAGCTCGGCATGCTATTAAATCTCAGGCTTTAGCCGACTTCATTGCAGAGCTGGTACCAACAGAGGTAGTCCCGGAAGCCAACCTTAACATTTGGAAAGTATTTGTAGACGGCTCGTCAAACGCCAAAGGAAGTGGAGCCGGGGTCATAATCGAAAGCCCGGAAGGAGTCGTCATGGAACACTCCCTGCAATTGCACTTCAGAACGTCCAATAATCAGGCCGAGTATGAGGCTGTATTGGCCAGGCTATCACAGGCAAAAGATAATGGGGCCAGGCGGGTTCATCTCTCCACCGACTCTCAACTAGTCGCGGCCCAAATCAACGGTTCATACACTGCTAAGGGACCCTTGCTAATCAAGTATCTGGGGAAAGTCAGAGAGGCAATGGCCGACTTCGATGAGGTTGTAGTCACCCACATCCCTAGGGGAGAAAATGCGAGGGTTGATATCCTCTCCAAATTAGCAAGCACCAGGAACCCGGGAAATAATCGGACTGTAATACAACAAAGTCTGAAGGAGCCCACGTGTATCATGGTCATCTCAGCAACAGAAGACTGGCGAAAGCCCATCTTAAATTACCTGGAAAAGGGAGTTAGCCCAGACGATCCCGGGGAAGCAAGGCAGGTAGCACGAACCGCGTTAATGTACACGGTGGTCGATGACCAACTGTATCGAAAAGGCCTCCAATCCCCAATGATGAGATGTTTAAACCAGGCAGAGGCCGAGTACGTGCTATCAGAGATACACGAAGAAATAAACGGACAACACATGGGGGCAAAGGCGTTAGCCCAGAAAGCCCTAAGGGCTGGATATTACTGGCCGACAATGGTCGCAGATTCCAGAGAGCATGTATGGACATGCGAAAGCTGCCAAAAACATGCTCGGATCCTGTGGCCACCTCCGACCGAGTTGAAGACCATCACGGCTCCGTGGCCATTCTTTAAATGGGGTATGGACCTCCTTGGACCGTTCAAACCGGCCGCAGGGCAACTGAAATGGCTTGTGGTGGCGGTGGATTATTTCACTAAGTGGATCGAGGTCGAACCACTGTCAACCATCTCGGCCGCTCGAATACAAAAATTCTTCGAAAGAAATATTGTTGCAAGGTTCGGGATTCCTGCCGAGATCGTAACTGACAACGGTACTCAATTCGTTGACCAAGGCTTCCAGAGGTTGATGTCCGAGCTCGAAATCAAGCACCATTTCGCCTCGGTAGAGCACCCGCAATCTAATGGGCAAGCCGAGGCAGCAAACAAAATCATTGTTGACGGGCTCAAAAAAAGGATGACCAATGCAGAAAGTAACTAGGTCGAGGAACTATACCCGGTACTCTGGGGATACCGAACTAGTGTCCAAACCTCGACCTAGGAAACACCCTTCCGGATGACATATGGATGTGAGGCCATGATCCCGGTTGAAATTGGGCAAACATCATGGAGGAAAGCCAAAGTCATGGATGAGGGAGAACACGCTAACAGCAAGCAGTTAGCAGTCGAGCTAGACCTCATCGATGAAGTCAGAACGACGGCACACTGCCGAGATCTGGCAACGAAGCAGCTGGTGGCGGCTAAGTATAACCGCAAAGTTAGACCACGAGCATTCGATAAAGGTGACTTGGTATTACGCAGAGCGGATATCGGAAATAAGAATGCCCGGGACGGAAAACTTGCGGCAAACTGGGAGGGTCCTTACCGTATTTCAGACAAAATGGGGCCCGGGACCTATGTCCTTGAGACATTAGATGGCACACCCATTAAACGAACATGGAACGCGGACAAACTAAGGACTTACTACAGCTAAAGACTGAGATACACTCGGAATAAGCGCACAGCGGATGTCAGTGGTGACTGAGAACCGCTTTTCAGTTTCAACGGATGTCGGTGGTGACCGAGTACCATTTTTTATTAAGCATTGTTTTGCTTTTGGTAGTATTTTCCATTGATTTTAAATTCTGTGTAATCCCAATTATTTCAATCAATAAAAAAGGTGGTTCAATTCATGGGCCAACCAAGTTATTACTTGCGAAATCAATGCAAAGATAGGCCGTGACAAAGGCAAGATAATTAAACAAAGACTTGGGTTTCGCGATCCCGGTCATGATAAGATTTGACAACAAGTCTTATAAACGTTACGATGCATCGGAACTGTCCCCTGGGGTGGTGTGAGATTGCCATAAAAGATCCTGATCAGGTCGAAATGTTTAGGCTCCTATTCAAAAAGGATATTAGGACCCGAACATGTGGCAGTTGGCTACCATCTCGGTAAGGTACTTTACAAGATAAAGTACTTAGATGATTTTTGAAAATCATCTGTTGTTTAGAATGCCCGACCATTAATAAACGTGGCCCGTTTGTTAAAACGTCGGTTGAATATCCAGCAGATTCTGCGCAATATATCTTGACTTTGGCCAAGTCATAAAATAAAGAACCGAGCTTCGTGCACGGATTACGTTCCCCTTTACTCATCAACTGGTGAATTAAAACACGAGTTTGGTTTAAAGGATGAAAATAAAAACTGACAAGATAGACGAGCTAAAGATGCTAGAAATATCCGGGAACACCGGCTTGTCATGGTATTAATTTTGAGGGCAGAGGCCCCAGATTACAGAAAGACAAAAATGAAAGTAAAAATACTACACAACAAAGGAAAAAATAAAAAGGTCCTAGAAGAACAACGTCAAAATTGGGCTTGGCCGGGCACAGGAGAGCCAGAGGCGTCAGTTGTCGGAGCATCTTCCTCAGCTAATTGACCACGGTCATTCTCCGTGAGATGCTCGGACTCTTCGACTGGAGAAAGTAGCGCTGGTATAAATTGCCCATCCTCTACCGAAGCTCTGAAATCCACAGCGTCCAAATTCATCGTAATATCGAGATTCAGAGCTCGGACTTGGGCCAGGCATAGGTTGAAAGCTTCAGTAGCCGTCTCCACAACCAAGACTTCCAGCTTATTCACCTCGGCAGCAGACGCCACCAGCTCGGCCTTCGAAGCGTCGAGGTTGGAGTGGGCAAGATTAAGGTCCTTCACCACCCCCGCATACTGACCCTGTAAGGTGTGCAGAGAGGCATTCAGGGTATCTTCTCGGGCCTGACTGGCATCAAGCTCGGCGGAGAACCGATCCCTTTCAGTAAGGGCCTTTGATAGCTCCTCCACCGCCTTTACCTGAGCCTCTTCCGCTTTCAGGCGCGCCTCCTCAGCCTCCCTCTGCCTAATCTCGGCCTCTTTCTTTTCAATCCAAGCCTTGGCAATCTCGGCTGTAGCTTTGGCGTATTTATGCTTAACGGCAGCATAAGCGTCCAACACGCCGGCCGTCTCCATTAGATGGTCCTGCAGCACCTGCAGGTGATCGAGGTCGGAGTCGGCAAAGGCCTCACCACTGAAATACTTGCTGGGGGGCTTCACCGCGTATTTAAGCTCCTCCGAGACCCCATCAGTCCATACCTCACCCCACGAGTGAAGGCGAGACTTGCTAGGAAGTGGGGGAGGAGGGACGCTTATGGCAGCACCGGCGTCCGGGACAAAGGCCGGACTCTCTTCTGCGACCGAGATAGATGACGCTGCCACCAACTTCAATCGCTTGCGCGGAATGAGGTCCGTAGGGGCCGGAGAGGGCGCAGCCCTCTTCTCAGAAGTAGTTCTGGCAGGCGAAGGAGCAACCACAGCCTTCTTCTGGAAGAGGACTCCCCTTTCTTTTTGGCCTTAGCTCGGAGCTTCTCGGCCAGTTCTTGAAAAGAAGCCTTCCCCATGTCGGGCACTACAAAAAACATAACGAACATCAGAAAGGACAAGAGGCATAAAAAATTATCCAAAGAACAAACAACCAACAGAAATCATACACGGTGGGTGCAATTCCTCCACCGACTGTCGAATAAAAATCCGGGAATCAATGACATCCCTCTCGGCCACATGGTCAACCAGAGTTATCACAGTCTCAACCTCGGCTGGCTCTAGGCTATCATCGGAGGATGCAAAAATGTTCTGGTCTTGGTCATAGTGAGTTTTAGACCAATAAAGAGGAAACAGCAGCTCCACCGAGCTGGAATCGACACCCTGGAGAAACCACGGTTTATGACCGGGTTCAGCACTAACTTTGAAAAAAGAAACCTTGAAGCCTTTCCAGGTGTCGGTTGCCACATGGAAAAGCTTCTTGTCCGGTTTCCCCCGAAAAGAAACCCAACCCCTCTTTTCTTCGGGCTCCCCGGGTTGACGAGCCCTTTGGATATTAAAAAAATAAAAAATGTTCCGGTAGTGGGGGTACGATTTAAAAATCGGCAAAGCCGCTTGAACGCAATAATGAAACCCCAGGAGTTAGGGTGAAGCTGAGTAGGGGCCAGCTGAAGAATGTTTAAAAGATCTACTTGAAACCTGGAAAATGGAAAATGAAGGCCGAGTTTTTTAACGAAATCTAGGTAGAAGAAGAAAAAAGAACGCTTGTTCCCTTCCCGAGCAATGCACACCGGTTCAGAAGGGCCGGGAAGAGATAAAGAACAATGATCTCGGTCCCCTAATGGGAGCTCGACGATCTGATTGGTCATGGCTTTCGAGAGCCTGGATAGCACCCCGGTCGCAACCTAGTCATACTTTTCAGCACGATGACGTGGAATACTGGCGGCCGCTGACTCCACGGATCAGGAATCCTCGACAGGACGGGGAGAAGTTGACATACTACCTAGAAAAGGCAAAACAAAAATAAATTAGAAAAGAGGAAGATGATACCTGAAGGTAGTAAAGTGGGACGAGTAGAAACGGCTTCAACAACCCGCGGTTGGATATGCCGGCATCGCGAAGCTATTTCCTCAGCTTCCCATGACCGGCCAACCATTGTGGCCTCAGATATCAGCCAGGAACATTCCTCGCACGGGCCGATAGGCCGGGTAAGGGAGACGAGGGGCTCCGCGCGTCGAGGAAAGGACGAAACGGTTAGAGGAGGATTTTCCCTCCTACTCTTTCCTAAGAGCGGCTCTAAAGAAAAAACCCTAGTGGCAGCAATCCCCCGGCCTAGACTTTCGGGCTCTACAGACTCAGACCGACCTCGAGCCCTTCCCCTAACCCGACCGACCGTCCTGGTTGACTACCACCTTCTCTGCCATAACCACGGAGAACGTTTTCCCTCTTTTGTTCTTCGGTCAGAGGTTTCCCGTACAGCCACCAAGCTGTCCAGGGAGGCATGCGCTGAATAAGCTCAGCCTCTTCCAGGGAAAAAGCATTTAGATTAAAAGGCGGAGGAGAACCTTGATGGCTCATCCCGAGAAGATAGAATTTAAACAGGAAACCGAAAACCAAAGACGGAGAAAAAGGATTGAATAGACCAGAAGTTCAGAGAAGTTCAAGAATAAAGTAGAAGCCAGAACCCAAAGGGGAAGAAACTTGAAAGAACTCACAATAACCTACCCAGAAAAAAGAAAGACCAAGAGATAGAGAAAGAAAGAAGAAAACACAGCCAAATAACCAGAGAAGGAAACAAGGAAAATACCTGGTTTGAGATAAGTTAAGGGAAGAGGAAATGTGCGAGCCACGAAGACCAGAAATGGGAATCTGAGAAAGATGAACTGGTGACTGGTTGCAAGTTTCTCTCAAAAAGAAAACTCAAGGTTTGGCGGTTTTCAAAATAGAAGAAGCGGAAAGTTGAAGGCTCTTATAAGCAAAGCAAGCAGGCGGATGAGAGTCAAGAAACTCAACCGCCAAAGGCCCAAAGGGCCCATACATGAATGGTGACGTGGACGTTAAAAGGCGTGCGCATTTAATGCTGATGTTAAGCAAACACGAAAACCAAGATAGGGGGGTAGTTGCTCCACTCAGAGGCCGGCTAGTAAACATCAAATCAACAGGAGGCAATGATGACACTCGTGGCCTCGAGATAAGACGAGCGTTGGATTAACAGATGAGGCGGACAATGATCCTGGATTGAAATGCTCACGTGGCCGACCACATGAATACACCCCGGTCGTCCGACCTAACTTCCCATGCAATCTCAAACTTGGGGGCAACAAGTCCCGATCCACGAAAAACTGGACAAAGTACCTGTAAACGGGGAGTAAGACTAGGTAGAAATATCAATACTACCCGACACCAATAAAGAAGGAAAGTTCGAGAAGGCATGGGAGGAGTTCAGCCTAGAATCAAAATTATAGAACATTAATGTTCTCTCGGGATAGCAAACGAATGCAACCCGCGTTAACCGGGCTGGGGGGGCACCCGCGTCCCACCCAAATAAACCAGAATGCAAATTGATGACAGATGGGGTAGCCCGGGGACCAAAAATGTCCGACCTCGGAAAAAGAAAGAACTAGAAATCAAAAACTTCAGGACGGCGAAATGAACTAGAACACAGGATGTAACCTGACAAGTACATCCCGGCTGCTCAAAGCCCTGAACAACCAGGCTGGGGGGCAACTGTTACGGATATCTCATAAATGGGCCCAGCCCAATAACCAAAGAGCCTAGTCAAAATGGTTTCAGTTATGCTCATAACCGCTTCCTTGAAAATAGGAGTGGTTTTATCAAGAATATCTATCATGATGGTAACCGCTTATGAAAGAAGGAGATTATTCAAAAAAAATATCTTAATATCCCTAAAATAAAGGACAAATCCAACTGATTAAGATAGGGCCCAGGTACGCTTATAAATAGGGTAAACCCCTTACAAGGTACACACTTCGGAAACTCTAGCTTTTCTATTCACACAGAGCACACACACCACCCCCTCTGGCTATCATTAGCTTGCCGTATACTCTCGAACTACGTGGACTTTGATCCACACTGTGGTACGTAGGACCCTGGGATTTCACCCCAGGCCAAGTCCAACCCAACTTGTGATCTACCCCGGATCAGAAGCTATTTTCTTCTCCGATGGATTTCATCACCAAAGATAATAGAGAGAGGAGGGATCTGAAGAACACGACTAGCTGGCGCAACCACTGGTTCATTGGGTTTAAGAGAAAAGAAAGCTACCACGCAATTGATTTCTGCTTCACTAAACTAGTGTTAAGTTTTCTTGTTTTTTTTTTCTTGTTCTCTAGTGATTTGCTAAGCGTTTGAGAAGAGGGACGCGCAATACACTATTCACTTTCGTCTTTATTGATATGTAGCAAAGGGGTCATCACTATTTCTATGGACAAAAGAAATAATGGAGGGGAACAAATGCGATGTCCTATTTTCCCTATTTTACCCAAGAAAACAGGGGACATTTTTCCTGAAATAAATGTTTCGTAATGAAATTTTAATTTGACCATAAATTTGAATTTGATGCAATCAAATTCGAATTTAATTTAATTTTTTCATTATTATATTAAAACTTAAAGATAATTTTTTTAATTTAAATCTAAATTCAGTAAATAACCTATTATTCTAAAGCTCTTTGAATCAAGTTTCCAATGGAAAAATACCCATTCAAAAAAATTTATAATTTGAAAGCTGCGATCAAATTAGTAAGCAAAGCTCAAAAAATTTGAGCTTTAATGATTTAAATAAGATATAAAATTTCCACTCAATTTAAATAAATATGTATTCCTAATATTTCTATAACCTTGATATCATCCGTTATCTCATAACTATAGGTGATATATCAAATATCTAAAACTACCATGATTTTTATATCTATTTCGGATATCTATATTTATTTATTTTAATTTAATTTTTTCTTCATTTTTTTCCAATGTTTAACAATATATTGTTATATTTTTTAAAAAATCTTTTTCACCAAGGTAATCAATCAATTTCGCTATTACGATTCAAAGCCGAGGTATTCGTTTTTTATTTATGAAAAAATATATATATATATATATATATATATATTTTTTTTTTTTTTTCCGTTTTATTCTTAATTAAATATTTTTTAGGGTAAAACTCTTATTCTTTCATAATTATTACTTTTTTATTTTCTTCCTACCAAACAACTCATATTCTCTTAAGTTATTTTTTCTCATCCCTCAAAATCTTTCTTTTCTTTCTCATCAATTTTTTTCCTTCCTTAAATCCTCCCCGGGCCTTTAAAAGAAAAATAGAACACGAGTTTTAGGTTAATTTGGCCTTCTAGCACAAAATAAATGAAAGCGGGGTAACCAAGCTGGCATTACAAATGAGATGATGCCAAAAGAATTAAATGATATCATGGAAATAATTCAATAGTAAAAAATTTATAACGTGTGTATTTTTGTACTAAAAAAAAATTTATGGTGCTAGCGCTCATAGAGATAAAACATATGTGTATTTTTATACCTTAATCCTTTTTCATTTACTCATCTTCCTTTCTCTTTCCTCCTCAAACTTCACCCCTAAAAAAGCGGGCTCTTAAAACTTAAGAGAAGAATGGCACATGGGGTTTTAGGTTCATTTGGCCTTACCAGTGGAAAATAAATGGAAGTGGGGTAACAAAACTGGCATTACAGATGAGATAATAACAAAAGAATTAAATGATATCATGGAAATAATTCAATTGTAAATTTTTTTATGACGTCACTGGTGATGTAGGTGAGATGACGTATGTCGTACGTTAATTGAAAGTACTAGTTAATTGTCAACCTCACCCAACGACCTACTTTCAATTTTTATACCAAAAAGTTATCATCGATCACTTCTATAATGTAAATTAGGACCACTTTTATAGTGAAATCTATATTATAAAAGTGGTTTTACAACTAAGTGGAAGTATAATGCTTTGGGAAAAGGATTGAAAAAATCCATTATGAATTCTTGATAACAAATATAATTTAAGATTTGACAATTTTTTTTAAAAATACTATCTCTTTTTCCTAATTTTTTTGGGGGAAAAACTTAGCCGTGTAAATATAGATGATTATGTATAAAGAACAAATAAAATCATATTTGATGAAAATTTTCTGAATCAGTATTTCTATTTTTTTTTTATAAAACGATATAGGAAAAAAAAAGAGACTGATTATTACGAGTACCTGATACAGAATTTTTTTTTTCTTAACATCCCCCTCCCCCCTTTTTTTTAAATAAAACCCAAAATGCATCTTATAAGAGGAAACATGTAAAATTAAAAAATTAGGATCTTATGATAAGAGAGAGAAGGACTACTTATCGCATTTCAACATTTATATCATCTCTCCCTAATTTATAAATTGATAAAAGATAAGGAAAATCCTCAAGGCCCAAGTTATTAAAATATTGTCAAAAAATGCCTAAAGAAAAATCATATGTCAAAAAAGGTCTTACTGGTATTATTTCGAAAATTGTTGTATAAATATAGTTGTTAATGTATACTGATATAATTGTTAATAATTACTGATTTAGTTGTTAACGGTATTGATTTAGTTGTTAATATATAGTTGTTAACTGAGCTGATATAGTTTTAACGAGTGCATATAATTGTTAACACTTCCTGAAATAATATTAAAAAAAAAAAAAAGACTCTTCTTTAAATATTTTTTTGATAATATTTTAGTTAATTAGGCTCTGATAAGAATTTGCCCTAGAGGATATCATCCCTTTCAAACCTTACAATTAAATGTTTTACGCGTGGTTATTTGGCACCTTTTAACCTACAGCTTGTAGCTTGTTGACATCTGTCACCGAAAACGGAGTCAAAGTCAGCGTCAGTCAATTAAACTTAAATCCCACCTATACGATTTTTTTTGTTTTAACTTTTAATTGCTCAAAAAACATCCACGTGAACAACGCGTTCAGATTTGCACTCTCACTTCCCTTCTTCTATATATAGATACAGGTATCTCCTTCTATATATAGATATAGGTATCTCCTGAAACTCTATTAAGCGTTTTCATAACATCTTTTTGTACTTAAACCCAGCTTTTAATTTCATCTTCCAATCCAAACCTCTTGCTTTTTGCAAACCTTTTGATCAATCTCAGGCCAACCCAGAAACAAAAGCCCTGCTTCTTGTTGATGGACATTAGCTCTGTACCATTTCTTTATAACCATGATGATAATTCACACTCCCTTGATTTTTCCACCTGCTACATGCAGGTTCAAGACCATTACTTTGAGATGATGAATGAGACTGCCTTCGTTTCTGCCAATGTGGGACCTGAAGTTCCGGCGAGTTCTGGATTGTCGTCTTCTTCTTCTTCGGGTCAGCATCATCACCACCATCATCGCCGGCTATGGGTGAAGGAACGGACCAAGGATTGGTGGAAACGGTGCAACCACCCTGACTTCCCTGAGGAAGAATTCCGGCGATCATTCCGGATGAGCAAATCAACCTTCAACATGATCTGCGACGAACTCGACTCAGCGGTGATGAAGAAGAACACGACTCTCCGTGACGCAATTCCGGTGAGGCAACGAGTTGCCGTGTGTATATGGAGTTTAGCCACCGGAGATTCCCTCCGACTTGTGTCCGAAAAGTTCGGATTAGGCGTATCAACATGTCACAAACTTGTCCTTGAGGTTTGTTCTGCCATTAAAACTGTTCTAATGCCAAAGGTTATTCACTGGCCTGATGAATCAAAGATGAAGATGATCATGAACGAGTATGAACTAATCTCCGGCGGCATACCGAACATCGGAGGCTCAATGTACACAACCCATGTTCCGATCAACGCGCCAAAGGTCAACTCAGCTGAATATTTCGACAAGATTCAAACTTCAAGGAATCAGAGAACTTGTTACTCAATTACAGTTCAAGGGGTTGTAGATCCAAAAGGGATATTCACTGATGTGTTTATAGGTGGGCCTGGTTCCATGAACAATGATGAAGTTCTACAGATGTCTTGTTTAAACCAGAGAGCCCAAATGGGACATTTAAATGATGTTTGGATAGTGGGGAATTCGGGGGTTTCTCTAACGGATTGGGTTTTAGTTCCATATAATGATAAAACAGAACAAAATAGTAATCTGACTTGGACTCAATATGTGTTTAATGAGAGGATTTGGGAGATTCAAAAGGTTGGTAAGGAAGCGTTTGGGAGATTGAAAGGTAGGTGGGGTTGTTTGAAGAAGAGAAGAGAGATGAAGCTTGAAGATTTGACTTTGGTTATTGGGGCTTGCTGTGTTCTGCATAATATCTGTGAGATGAGAAACGAAGAGATGGATCCAGAGTGGAAGAAGTTCGAGGTTTTTGATGACGAAGTTGAAGCTGAGGATGACAACATGCGATCTGCTAATTATTATTCAGTCATGGCTAGGGATTACATAGCTTACAATTTGTTGCACCATGGCCTTGCAAGAGGCACTAGCTGCTCCTATTGTTAGAAAAAGGAATTCCTTTTCATTAATTAAAATGATAATGAAGATGTGAGACATCTACTATATACAAAAATAAATAGTTAGTTGAGGAAATCTTCATACAATAGATAAAATCAAACCCTTGATCATACAAGAGTATAAATCTTCTTTGTATTTTGCCCATAATACTACTGATGCTTTTTATTGGGAAAAAATTATTTTTAGGGAAAATTGCTAATAAATCCTTATTTATTTATTTATTGGAATAACGTAAGTTTATTTTAAGGATTTAGATCATTTAGGGCATATATGAATGACAATAAAATGACTAAAATGTCCATACCATCACATCACGTAGATGCTCTCACACTCTCTTTCTTTGTACCACCACTCACTTTCTATCTTCAAAAAATCTATGGTCATTGATTGCGATTCACCCTCCTCTTTCAATCAATGGTTGCATCTTACAACAACGACTTCCAACAAGAGGACAATTGTTTCTCCAGCCTTCGATCTAATGTGGAATTTCTTAACCATCTCCTTCATTTCTTCTTTTCCCCTGCAATCCTATCTCGCTACTCATGATTTGTTGCTGGTTCTCATTTACCCCTTGTTCGACTAAATAATTTGTGAATTTTGATCTTGGGATTTAATTTCTAGAGGTATGGCTGTGAGGGGCTAGAATTTTTAAGAAAGATGAAACTTGGAAAATTCATTTGCACTATAGAGAAAGATGGTTTGCATATAAAGGAAGATCACTTGCACTAACATAGTTTGCACATTTTGGCTTAATTTTAAGACTATGGAAAGGCATTTGTATATAGGGAAGAAAAATTGCATAGAGCATAAGTTAAATCGCGCATAAAGAAGTTGAAGTGTACTTAAGGAAGATATATTGCACATAGAGAATATTGCTTACACTCAAAGGAAGACCATTTACACTAAAAGAATATTGTTTGCACAAAACATAATTTGTACATTATAGCTTAATTTTGAGACATAGGGGAAGACAATAGCGCACAATGGAAGATGTATTGCATATAAAGGAAGTTAAATTGCACATAGAGAAGATAAATCGCATGTAGAGAAGATTATTTACACACAAGAGAAGATCGTTTGCATTAAACATAATTTGCACATTTTGACTTATTTTCAGGATACAAGGGAAGACATTTTCACACTAGAAGATGTATTGCATATAACAAAAGTTAAATTGCATAAAAGGAAAATACAACATATAAGGGAAGAAATATTGCACATGGGGAAGATGAATTACAGATAAGAAATATTATCATTTGCACACATGATAATTTACATATTTTGACTTAATATTGTAATAAGATAATATATTTGCATATAAGGAAGATGTAAAAGATGCACGACACACATATAAGTTTTTTATTAAAATGGTGATTTAATCATTTAATCCTTGTATCTTTTCAGCATAAAAGACCTAGATCTTTTAAAAGACTTTGTCAATAAACTTTTCAAACAAGTCCTCTTAAACAATTCACTCTTATTTTTATGTTATATAGAGCACATTAATTTTCTACCATATTCTTATTAAAGTCGTTTGTTTTATTTGATTCTAAATATTTGATTTTATTTTTAAATTTAATAATTTTTCCTAAATTCTGCTCCTCCCCACTTTACCGCCGCAAGAATACCTGAAAAATCCTTATATCTGGGAAAGTCAAATGAAAAGATTCCCTATCTCTGCCTCCTTGAGAAAGAAAAGAAAAGGCACAACATTCTTCCTCTCTTCATCTCTTTTTCTCAGAGAGAGTTTGACTGTTTTCTTTTCCCACTTAGTCCTCATGGCTTCTTCTGTCACAAGTAAGAGCAACTCTGGGGAGTACCCATCAGGCCATGATTATTTACCAGACATTTTATCAGAAGAGAGAACAATTTTGCAAAAAGTACCCAATCTATTACATGCCGGATAAACCTCAAAATGAGAGGAGGAGGAGGAGGAGGAGAAAGTATGAACGGTGAATCTGCTTCTACATTTGTCTCTCACGCAGAGAATGCATCGTCTTTGTTTAGTGTTTTCCAAATAAGGCCTGGTTAAAAATGCACAAACTTGTAGATAATCGCTCAGTTTTTGCCCCATTCTTTCTGAAAAGAATATCAGAGGCTAGAATAGATCTTACAACCATCTCGATCTAATTGGCATTGTTTTTGTTCGGTTTTGGAACTCGAAAATTCTCACAGATTCTTCTTCAGAGGTTCTATCAATGGCTTAATCTTGGGATTATAGTTAATTGGATTGGTAAATTTAGAGAAACCTCAATGTCGTCAATCCCCATTGGCCGTAGAATTAGGGCTTGACGGATAGTGGTGCCTGTTAATTCCCAAATTGTTGTCTACCACCTCGACATCTGAGATGTCCAACATTGCGTAGATTCCGGAAACAACCAGTCAGAGTAGAGAACCCTCGTAGGACAAAGAAATTGAGAGATTGAAGAGTGTGTAAGAAAGACATGTAAAAACCTTTCTATGTAATAGGTCTTCTTCGTTCTGAGTCTCTAGGCTTCATTGTCTCAATCATCCAAATAGCGAAAAAAATCACAGAGAGAGAGAGAGAGAGAGAGGAAAGGAGAAGAAAAGTTTTGTACTGGGGAGGGCTTCGAAAATGGAGGACGATCGGGTGGAGAAGGAGGAAAAGGACAATGTGGGACCCATGGCTGGGGAGGAAGAAGAAGGAGAGGTAGGCTCAAGCTTGACGATGGAGAGGGTGGCTGTTGCTAAGAAGTTCATAGAGAATCATTACAGAGCTCAGATGAAGCTGATAAAAGATCGCAAAGAGAGGTAATACAATTTTGAAATCCTCAAATTAGAGCAACTATCAAAATGTCATCTTTCTTAAAATTATTTAATCCTTATTATTTAGGATCAAAACATGTTGAAAAGAATCAAATTGGCAACATTGTCCTTCTCTTACCAACAGAGGCAGATCCTTTGACCCTTTTCTCTCTTTACGCTTAAGATTTTCTATCTCATATTTTCTTGCATATCGTTGGCACTTGGGAGGCTTTTCCTTTTCATGCTTTATATTTTCTGGAGGTGTTTTGAGATAGTCTTCCTTGTCAAGAATCTATAATCTATAATTCTATTTTTTTTGTGGGTTATTAGGGTCTGGGTTTGGTCTCTGCTTGCTTAACAATGTTTGTAAATGCTTGAACATTATCTGGATTACAAGGAATCTAGAAGTTCTGAGCAGTTTTTTCCTTTTAAACATGTTGCAAGCATAAGACCCTTTCGAGTAGTATTTTATTACAATATTACAGGTGAATAAATTTAGCATCACTTTGAATATTTTTTAAAGTTTTTTCCATGTTAGTTTTTGTCAAAGGACTTGATAATAAATATTTGAAATATTTTGCTTATTTTTCTCCATACATAAATTCTGGAAAATTTTGAAAAATGAAAGAATGCTGTCCAGCCAATGCACGCACACAAAATACTTTCTGATAGCCATAGTAACTTTTATTTGTGGTCCAAGGCTATTTCTTTGAAGATGTATTAGAGACATATACCATTGATCAATACAGAAACAGGTAGAAAATGAATTCATGTCAACTGCGTTTGTTTTGAAGAACATAATTGGCAGTATGAGTTTTCAACTTACCGGGGAGAAGGAGAAGGTGGTTTTAGTATTTCTACTTGAATGTGACAATGCTTCCTTTATTGGAAGTCCTATATATCATCAGTATGGCTGTCTCCTTTGTGCGCTTATTATGTTTTTTGTGTTCCGTCTGCAGTTTAGTTCAGTTGGACAAAAGTGTGTAGGCATTGAAATCTGTCCTTTTCACAACATGAATTTCATTATGATGGAGCATTTTTCGTATTCGATATAATTAGAACTCTAGTTTTTTTTTTTCCCATGCTGATCTTAGTATAGTATATTTACGACCATAATTTTTTTTATTTGCAGGCGTTCAGTGCTGGAAAAGAAGTTAGCATCTTCTCGTGTACCAGAAGAAGAACAGATACATCAACTGAAGGATTTAGAGCGCAAGGAGACGGAGTATATACGGTTCAAACGCCACAAAATTTGTGTCAGTGATTTTCACCTTCTAGATATTATTGGGAGGGGAGCCTTTGGAGAGGTATAAATGTGTTCAAATAGATTAAATCATCAGTGACCTCGCTTTGTTGCTTAATTTTGAAGCTATTAAAGCAGAAATTTAGTTTGTTGGAAATTTGGGCGGCAGTACCCAATGTTATTTTTAACATGGTAGAATTATCAGGACGTTAGGTATTTGTAGCTTTCCCATCATTTGGAAACATTCAAGGTTCCCATCAACACTGTCGTAGATGTGCATAAGGTGTCTGGCCCAATGATGGTCAAGCTGCATGGGAAGTGTTAGGAAATATATAGTAATCAGGGATTAGATCCTCATGTATATGTAGACCCTTTCTGTAAATGAATAGATACGACTTTTAGAGTATTTGGCTCTACAGGAAGCATTCCAGGTTCTCATTATGTAATCAACTTTAAGATTGATGCTGCAATTTAATTCTTACTATCGGATCAGAAGTCTTAAGTGGAAAGAGTTTCAAAGTTGAAAGCACGAAGCAGAGAACCTCCTCTACTTTTCATTGAGATGGGAGAATTTATGTTTCCTTTTGTAGTTCAGAAGACTTTGTTAGAATAAGCTCATGGTTTGGTTGTAACTGAAAAGATCTATTGATGAATGAAAGCTATTCATTCCGAGCAATAGTTCAGATTTCTGAATGTTTTTACTCCCTTACATTTAACTAATATTACAGATTTTTCAAACTAGAATTCTTATAGGTTTCTGTTTATACTCCTCCAGCCCTTAATATAAGATATATTTGCCTACTTTAATTAGATTAAGGAAGTTAGTTGAGTTAGTTAATATGACATATATTTTCTAAAACACCATAGTTATTTTTCTTAATTTCCTCATCCCCCTCTTCCTTAATTGTTGTTGAGGGAGCATCAATTGGTTAAATTAAGAAAAGATTGATGAATGTGAAATCTGTCTTATATTTAGGATCAAAATCAATTTCTAAAATATGTTTTACATTAATGACTGGAGGGAATAATTACATATAAAGAATCTTGGTCTAGTTTGACCTCTGATTGTGCTTGAATCAGCAAATACGTTTTCTTGTAGTTTATTCCCTCCTTAATCATGTGCTCGTCCCATTACATATTTACCATTCTTAGTCTATCTCTTTCCCTTTTCTTCTAAGTTGTAATTGCTGCAGAGTTTGTGTTTGTTAAATATGCTGGTCTCACTAGAATTCTTATAGGTTACTTTTGTTCTTTGACTGTTTACCGTGAGATTGATTGAATGCTTTTAAAATATGATCACACAGGTAAGACTTTGTCGCGAGAAAAAATCAGGCAATATTTATGCCATGAAAAAGTTGAAGAAGTCTGAAATGCTCAGCAGGGGGCAAGTTAGTTCTCATTATAATTAAGTTGTACAAAGTTCTGTTCTTTCCATTATTAAATTATGTCACTCATAAAAGGAGAGTTCTAAGTTAAAATTTTGCTGGCTGCATATGCAATACAGGTTGAACATGTTAGAGCCGAGCGGAACTTATTAGCAGAAGTTGCGAGTCATTACATTGTGAAACTCTATTACTCCTTTCAGGATGCTGATTACTTATATCTGATAATGGAATATTTACCTGGTGGAGATTTAATGACTATGCTGATTAGAGAAGAAACTTTGACTGAAAGTGTGGCTAGATTTTACATTGCACAAAGCGTTTTGGCCATAGAATCTATTCATAAACACCATTACATTCATCGGTTGGTAATTATGTCAGGATTATTATGTTGTTAACATTGGTATTTCTCTTGGAACCCAATTTTACCACTATAAAATTCACCATTTCCCCCCTTTTTCTGCAGTGATATAAAACCTGACAACCTTCTGTTGGACAAAAAAGGTCATATGAAACTCTCTGATTTTGGTCTTTGTAAGCCACTTGATTGCACAAATTTATCATCAATAAATGAAGGTGAAGTCTTAGATGATGAGAACTTGATTGATACCATGGATATCGATGAATCCTTACCAAATTCTAAATGTGGAAGGCGCTGGAAAAGTCCCCTTGAACAACTTCAGCATTGGCAAAAAAACAGGAGGAAGTTGGTAACTGCTTTATGCCTACATTCAGAAACAGTATTTTGTTAATTACACTAATGATATGTAATCCTCCCTCTGGTCCTTTTTATACAAGTCCAAAATTTGAATTGCCTTGGTTTTTTTTATAAAAGCTTGAAAAGAGTTGTCTAAACATTAATGAGTTTTTTCCATTTTTGCCCTGTATTAATTTTATATATTGCATCAATTAAAAGGTTGTTGGTACTTATATTTACTCCATTTTTTCTTCTTACTTGCCCCTTATAAATAAGAGCATACTTGGATAAAAAAGTTTATTTCAGACTCACTTGTTATTTTCAACTAATTTTAATCACTTTCTTAAACTGCATAATTCAGTTATCAAGCTTTTATAAATAGGGAGGGAGTATATCACATAAATAATTTAACGCCTTAAATGTAGTATTAATGCATAGAATTTCAGTTTTGAATTTCATTTTTATCATATTTAACAGATTTTATCTTTTGGATGCCTGCATACATATCCTTCTCCAACTTGTTTGTTCATTTTATGACAGGCATTTTCTACAGTTGGAACGCCAGACTACATTGCTCCTGAAGTGTTGCTTAAAAAGGGATATGGTGTGGAGTGTGACTGGTCCGTTGATATTCTGTTTCTAGTTTATTTTGTTTGTGCTTTATTTGATCATTAAGTTGGCGCATTTTGAAGTAAAAGCAGGTGATAAATTTGCAGTTTTCACCCAAGAAAAAACGATAATGAATTTGCAGGGACATTTTTTTTTAACATCTGTGGCTAAGATTCATAGAGTTCTAGGTTCCAAATGATTGCATGTTGACTTTTAAGTATAATGCGGCTAGTGAAATATGCGCATGCTTTTTATTATAAAGTCAGAAGAATATCTTGCACTTGAATGTTATGTGCCAAATACTATACCCTCTATGCTTAGTGTTTACCCAAGATAAAATTTGTCACAAAGAAATGAATCAACTTGCAATATCTTAGCCAAACTCTGCATGTGGGAACTGCTTTAGAGCCTTTTTCTGTTGATTTTAATTGAAAGACTACTCAAAATGAATATCTTAGCCTAATTTTAAGATTTAATGTCCTGACCTTTTCTATATATGTGCATGCTCCTATCCATGGGGACCATGACTAGGAATCACGTCATCATTTTCTTAGTAAATCCTTAAAAACATTGTTGTTAGCATGAAAAGAAAAGTATCTGTCAAAGGGTTGGAGCGCCATGAGAACCTTTCACATTTATCCATTCGAAACCTCATAGTTTGTCCTTCTAAGTCCAGTTCTAGCTACATTGTAGTCAATCCACCGTCCAAAATGTACAAAAATTGTAATACTCCCGGATGTTCCTTGTGTTTTGTATTAAATGATTTTACAATTGGTTCTACATAAGGAAAATGATCAAATTCAAATGCAGACCAGGATAGCTTGATTTGGTAAAAAAATTCTTGCAGATCTCTGATGTTTTATACTAGTAAGTGTGACTCTCACTAGCAATTTGTTCTAAATAATAAGAAAGAAATATTAGAATCTAATGAAAGATGGTTTGTTCGAAGTGGAAAAATATTTCCTCCCTCACAAAATAAGTTGTTTAAGACAAATATAAGAACTTGATTATTTTTGGTATCTTATATATTTGATGAAGAACAAAAATCATTAGTCCTGCTATGATCATCTCAATAGACAGTAATTCAGATTTGATATTTTTCAAGTTTATCTTTATGAACTAGATGTCATGATATTTAACAATTAGTTAAATTGAAATGAAATCATCAAGAGCATTTGAATGATATGGGAAAAAGTGAGAGAGAAAAGAGTACAATTAAAGGTTTTAAAAGACTCCTGTGTTTAACTAGTATTTGGTGGAGATTATTTTACGGTTTAGCTCCTCTTGCTGGGATAATGTTGCTTTTGCTTAAAACAATGTTTCCTTTCTTGAAATGGAACAATAGGCTTGTTGCTAATACCAATTCTGACTTGTTGCAGGTGGTCTCTTGGTGCGATCATGTATGAGATGCTTGTTGGTTATCCCCCATTTTACTCTGATGACCCAGTAACCACGTGTAGAAAGGTTTTAATCTCTTTGTTCTTTTTCTTGTTCCCCATTTTACTCTGAATATTTTTGTATAGGCGCTGCTTCCTAAGCCCCTAAATGATAAAAGATAATGATTGGGGACCAATTCTAGTCTCTTGTATTATAAATTTTTGTAAGGGCTAGACAGCAGCTATTTGGAAAGCAACTTGACTATTAATAATCCCTTATTAGTCCTTTTAGGAAAAAAGTTGGACGTGATCGTGATGGCAATTTTAATATGCTAGTTATGTTTAAAAAGCATATGTAAATAAATACCATATATTTTTTTAATATTTCAACTGTTCTTGCCACCATAAATTTTACTGCTTTTCACATGCCTGGTTTCTGATTTTTTTTTTTTTAAATTTATATCCAGAAAATATTACTTGAACTAGAAAAATTTTACATTATTGTGCTCATGGAAGGGTCTATAATCGTAAATTTTGATTCTTGACCCATTATAAATGAAATACCACACTATGAACCAAACTTTGAGAAATGGTGGAAATCTAAGGTATTATAGAGTTTTACCCCCTCGTCAAGATTTTGAAGGAGTTTTAAGAACTCAAAACTTGAACCCCTCTTGTTGTTTCTTTAGATTAACCCTTGCTTCATATTTGGGCTTGAGTGAGTTACTCTGAACCATTTTTCATAATCCACCTTTGACGTTGATTATGCGGTCATTCAGTCCTGTGGCTTACTTGTTTGTCTCACTTGTTGTCTATATTAAATATCTTCTTTTTAAAATTTTATGAGACTTTGAGTACATGTTAGCATTTATCAATAATTATACCTTTTTTTTTGTTCCGATTTGGGGTTTTGAGTTAGGGTTGAAATTAACTTCCTTTCTGTGGCCTTGGTGATGATTGCCTGCAGATTGTACATTGGAAACATCATTTAAAATTTCCAGACGAGGCAAGGTTGACACCTGAGGCAATGAATCTGATCTGTAGGTTGCTTTGTGAAGCTGACCAAAGACTTGGTACTAGAGGGGCAGATGAAATTAAAGTGTGTAAAATCTGTTTCTTTTAACTATAGAACTTCACAATTACATCACTCTCACCCTTAACATTACCGACTCTAAAATGACCAGGCACATCCTTGGTTCAGAGATGTTGTATGGGATAAACTCTATGAATTGGAAGCAGCATTCAAACCACAAGTCAATGGAGAGCTTGACACTCAGAACTTTATGAAATTTGATGAGGTTAGATATGTGAATTCTTTCTGACCGCCATGCATGGCAGGGTTTATATCCATGATCTCTTTGACTCTTCCTTGGTCCCTCCAGCTTGTCCATCCCTTTGGCCATCATGAACAATCATGATTTGTATTTACTTCATTCACTCAGATGCAATATGTCACAACTTCAGTCACTTTTAATAAATATTTTTTGTTGAATATCAAAGAGATGGGCATAATTACTTTGTTCTGTGATGTTATATCTTGCTGTTTTCATTTGAGGCAATACAAATTGCAGATGGAATTGAGCTCTTTCAAATTGTATGCATATATGTGAGCTCTTTCATAGGGGCTGTTGGGTTAACTTAAGTCATTTTGTGTTGTACAAGGCAAATATGAGAAAAGAGCTTTGTCTCATAAAGTGTAAAAATATTTTTATGTGGTGTTTCCAAACACCATTAAATCCCGTCTCCTTTAGTAGAACCATTCTTTACCAATAGAATAGATTTCTTTAAAAAAGTTGTGGTGATGAAGTGATTGTTTGTAAATGGGCCTTCTTTTGGATACTATGTTTGTTATAGGTGAATCAATTTTCATATCTATTTCCTTTATCAAAAAAAAAAAAAAAAAAAAATTCTGGTAGGGTATGGATTATGGGAAGGTTAAATGTGAATGGGAATGTAAAGAGAACTTGGGAAATAAAATGAAAATACATTTACTCTCTTTCTAAAGAGAAGCAAAAATCTCACTAACTCAACTCTTTAATAATAGTCTCTCTGAAATAGAGAATAGGCAAGAATCTCATCTCTTTTCTAAATCAGCCCACATCCTTATTAGTAGATGAGCCAGAATCTATAACTCATCAAACTATTAAAGTCCGAGGAGAATTTCCCCTACTGATTTACTTATTTACTCTCTGAATAGTCGACACTTTATTGATGAGTCACTAGGCTTATTTATAATGATTTACAGAAGGTAGACTCTATTCAAAATATAAATACGAAATATATCTAAATCTAAGATTTAGATAACTAACAATCCTAAATCCTAACAACTAAATCTTAACTAATAAGATATTCATCTTATTTCCTAATTCCTAAAGATAATAAAAGATAATATCTAATAAGAAATTCCTCTTATTTCCTAATTCCTAAAGATAATAATAAAATAATAATAAATACAGACTCAATTAATTAAATATTAATTCCTAAAATCTCTAAACTTTCCGCAACTTCCATTATCTCCCGCAAATCCGATACTCTATCAAATTCATATCCATTTCCCTGTGATTTACTATTTATAACATGATTTTGATTATGTTAATAGGTTGAACAACCAAAACCAACTAGAACTGGATCCGGTCCCATCAGAAAGGTATCTACTCCATTTACTTTCAAAAAATAAGTAAACCTGTCAGGCGAAAAATCTAGCAACTTACCTCATTTGTTTACTTTTGTGTCATTCATTTCGAAACAGAAAGTTTCAGCTGCAGTTGAATGTATCATCATAAGTTGTGTTTTTCGTAAACTTATATATGTTTTCTTTGTATGCAGATGCTACTGACTCCTCAAGATCTTAGCTTTGTTGGTTATACATATAAGAACTTTGACGCGGTCAAGGGTATGCATCATACTATGGGTAAGTGGTTTTATTCCCTGGAAATTCAATTATGACTGCTAGATCTCTTGCCATTTTGTTATCAGCGAAAGACTAACAGAGGTATACTATTTATACCTTTTTGGCATTTCTAGATATTCCTTTTGGTCCCTAATATAAGACCTATTTACCCAATTTAATCAAATTAAGAAAATTAGTTAATGTAGTTAATATGTCATATTTTTCCAAAAACACCACAATCATCTTCCTTAATTCCCTCCATATCTCTTTTACTTAATTATTGTTAAGGGAGCATCAATAAAGGTAAATTGGGAAAAGATTGACAAATATGATAAATAAGTCTTATATTTAGGATCAAGATCAACTCCATAATTAGATCCTATATTAAGGACCGAAGGGAGTAACTAAATAGGTGGGCCCTTACATTGCACATAATTTGAGAAATAAGCCACATTGTTCATGGTTTTTTAAATAATATGACCGGTTAGAAATTTTATATTATATATCGGTGATGATTTGGCTGAATGGGGATTCCTTATGCTTTTATTCTGAGATCCAAACTCTTGTCAAATCTCTGGTTCTAATTTAACTAGTGCAATATGTGGTTAAAAGTTAAAGACCATCAATAGTTATCTTTTTTTATAGGAAAAAACCAATAATATGGTCGTTTTGTGGACTAAATTGATAGTCAAATACTTAAATGAACTCTTAATTGGATTATCCTGATGGGTTTTAAAAAGTATTGAAGTCAGATAATGGTAAGTTGGCAATTGCAACTATCTTTTGTAGATTTAGTTAATAGATAGAACATCCATATTTTAAGACCCAAATATTAATTCATTCTTTTTTGGTTTTTAATTGACAATTATCACTTTGACAAGCTATTATGAAAAGGAAGTGACATGATCAGTTATTTGTTAATTGGGTTATTACTATACACATTTTGCAGTGCATTTATACAAAATCTAAAGAATGACCCGTACATGGCTGGTGAATAGTGCGGCTTGTTATATATTTTATTATGGGCTAATACAATCTTTGGCCCCTTAATTTTGCCCTCATTTTGGTTTTGGTCTCTCAAGTTTCAAACCATAGGCTTTGGTCTTTCAAGTTTCATTCCATTTAAAATATTGGTTCCTTTAAGTTAATAAAAACCTAGACCATTTTGCCCTTCCAGGGACCAAAACCAAAATGAAGGCGAACTTGAAGGAGTAAAAGTTGTATTAACCCTTCTATTATATACATATTGAATACATGCATTGAATATTGATAATAATGTTATACTATTTTTATTCAACTGTCACAGATAGGGGCATGAGGAGCATGTCATCACCTATTCCACCAGTCACTGAACCTCCACAGAGTAATGAACCTGGCTTCTATTACTACTCTTTTAGTTTGCTTTATATCAAAATTAAATTGTTCTGATAGATGCATTTCATTCTAGGTGATTCTGGAAAAGACTATTCCTCCGGATATTCGAGCCGGTAGTACACCCAGACATTGTGTCCTTCAGGAATGCTGCTTCAAGGTGAAGCATGACAGAACTCCTCGCCATGCATAGAAATCCTTACACAACAAATGGATATCAGAACCTTCTATGGCGATTTTGATTATGCCTGCTTTATTTCCGGCCAGCTTTGCCTGCATTTGCTATCAACAAAGCTGATGGCCATTTTAGTTTTGAGAATGAACTGGCATCCGGTATCCTTGTGCCTCTGAGATTTTGTTTTGACTAAAAGCTGTAGCAATACATAGTCTATATAGCAAATCAAACCAATTATGATATAAAGCATGTCTGAGAAATTCCTATCTCCATATAATTGGACAGCTAGCTAGTTGCACAATGAGCTCTTGAAAATTCACAAAAACTTGGTGTTGCAACTGGGAAGTTTGATCTCCTCCATGCACTTATCTTACTATATGCAAGAATTGTACTTCTGAATTTTTGACTGATCCACTTCTCAGTGGGACCCACCTCAACATTTTTATGTGTATGATTTTTTTCCCACTAGTTATTTTGGTAATTGGTGTGCTTTTCTGTTGTAACCTAGATTTTGTTCAGAATTTTCTGTATTAAGTTTTGAAGATGTGAAGAAACCACCTTGTTAGATAAAACTTGTGAAATGAAGCTTCTCATGATATTGATATGTTGATTTTAGTGACCATAAGGAACACGTTTTATTTGCAAAGGTTCATATGATCAAGCTATATATGAATGTTTTTATACTACATTTGTAAAGTTGACACAGAATCCTTGTCAATGTTTACTCTTTGTGGCTCTGTCTTGCCTTTCTGTCAAGTTTCCATGTTTAGTTTGGTCTGCACAAGTCAGTGCATGTAAATTTTTGATGAAAATATAATACTCTTCTAATCTTTAATCCTTAATGTAAAACTTATTTATTTAATTTATTTAGACTAAGGAAGTTAGTTAAGTTATTTAGTATGACATATTTTTTAAAATACCCTATCTATTTTATTTAATTCCCTCAATATTTCTCTTATTTGATTATCGTTGAGGGGACGTTAATAGAAGTAAATTATGAAAATATTGATAAAGATGAGAAGGAGGTCTTATATTTAAGATAAAGATTAACCCTTCAATTATGTTCTATATGAATGATTAGAGGAGTAATGAAATTTTTAACAAGATTGGACTGAAGAGATGACATGATATAAATATTACAACAAACCAATACATATAAAACAGAGTGTCTGTGTGTGTGTGTGAATGATTAAAGTGGAGGTGCCTACATTTACTATCCAATGCCTCAAACAAGATTACCTGTAAAAAGAGGATGCATGTGCCTAGCCAAAAAGAAAAAAAAAGATATTTGTGAATTTTTTTTCTTAAAAAAATATTTCTTAATTTGTATGAAAATGTTTTTTTTGAAAAAAAAAATAGTCTATCTTTGGCAAGGCAGAAAAAAATTATGTTTTTTTTTTTGTTTAATATGACTTTCAATCTAGGTCAGGTTTTAGCACTATTTGATTCAACTGGGGTAGCTCTTCCGCATATGGTTGATGATTGTATTTATAAGCACAAGTATTATCTTATTAGAAGTAATTTTTTTTAAGGTACCGTTGGATACTAAATTTTTTAGCCCATTTATGAACTTTCTTGTAGAGAAAATTTCATTGAACCTCTGTGAATGTGACATAATTTCAGTCAAACCCCACAAAATTTTGAAATTTCACCACACCTCTTCGGGTCAAAACGAAATTAAGTTTTGAGGGTGGAAAAATAATAACATCTTTACTTTATTTGTCTGGTGAATTGTCTTATTTGTCCGTTAAGTTCTCATATTTATCTTATGAATTTTCATGTTTGTTTTTGTAAATAGCTAATATGTTTTTAATTCCCTAGGTTATTTTTAATCTATTTATTTATCTTGTAAATGTCCTTATTTATTTTGCAAATGCTCATACTTGTCTTGTGAATCTTCATATCTATCTTGTAAATGGCCAAAATATTTTTAATTCCCTAGGTTCTCTTAAATCCACTTATTTGTCTTGTAAATGTCTTTATTATCTTATAAATATTTTTACTTTTCTTGTAAATGACTTTATTTTTATTATAAATACTCTACTAAAAAAAAAAAAGAAAGAGCATTGTTGTCTTTTTACACACAAAACTTAACTTCATTTTGACTCATCAGGTATAGTGAAGTTTAAAAAGAATTTGAGAATTAATGTAATTATGTCATATCCTTGAAAATCAATTAAATTTTCCCATTTTTTATGTACAGATTGTTTTTGAAGGCTAACATCTACAAGCCAAGCGCTTTAATTAAAAAGTCCGGTTAAATATGCTAGTCCTTATCTGCAACCCATTTTAATCTTGGCTCTATTAATTTTAATTCCCAATGTATTATTTTGTAGGAAAATATTCAAACAAGTGAACTTCTTACAACAATATGTACTGAAATATAGCATTGTGTAATATCAATAAATCATCATCAATCAGTAACTATATTCTTAAAATCTTCTGAAACCAGTTCATTAAGAAATGGGCGGTTTTGGATTTAATAGTTATATTTGGATCATTGAACAATATAACTGATTAGTGCATTAATATCTCAAATAATACCCTAATAACTCCTTTTTTATATTTGTGAGAATCTCCTATCAAATAAACCTATATCTCAATTAATGTTCATAACATTACAAATAATTAAAAATCATATTGTCTAATACTTTTCATTTATGTAATTGTTATAAATCATTTAAAATGTGATTAGCATTCGAATTAATACAAACACATATGTCTAATAATCGATTAAGTTGGTAGATAAGGGTCTTTATACCAAAAAAAAAAAAAAATGCATAGAGATTTAAAAGCTAATGTTACAGTATTGGAATACTTCATTGTGCGATATATGCCTTAATATTTTTCTTAACAATTCATCATTTATTAATATTCAAATATTAATGGAATGATTTTTCATTACAATTAAAAGGGTAAAATGCTGAATTGAAGTAATGACTTTGATTTCATTCAAAATAAATAAATGCTAAGTAATGGTTGACTTTGATTTCATCATTTTTTTTTTCCAAATATCATATTTGAAAATGTGATTTTATTATTATACTCAATGTTTGATTTTATCTCAACTAATAAATAATATCCCATCATATATTCACTAAGTATTCATATTTAATTCTGGTAATCTAATGTAATTTTATTTTTCTCCTACTCTCGCAGTTGTTGATCTGCATAAGCACAGAATAGTGGCTTCTAAAGGGTGGGACACATTATTTGGCATTTTTCAATTGTCTTACTTTATGGAGAGACTTTTGTCATTAACGATTTCCTTCTTCTTTAAATTAATAGAGTATAGCCTATCATTTTGAGAGATATATATAATAATGTATTAAATATTTTAATTTTATGTGCTATTAGTTTTATTGTGACAATGATGTTAGGAAAAAATTCATTTTGAGTGACATCATTTGATTATTCTAAGTCTCAAATCCTGTAATAGGACAATAGAAATTGCAATTTGAATCTAATTTAAAATCAATTAATTTACAATTTGGTTTATTTCATGCACATACATATATGGAGAAATCCTACTTGCAACAACACATCCCTCAATTTTGGGTGATGTAGTTTATTTATATATTTGACTATGTTATTTTCTTTTTATGATTTTCTCTTTAGGAGGGTTTATTAAAATTTCTTCCAATTTTACATTGAATTACATTCATCTGGTGCAACACACAGGATGTAAATGCTTATTTGGACAATAATCAGTGTATTGTAAACCACACATTTCATTTGTTCTTATAATACTATACTTTTTATATTTAAAAGATGGGAAAACATTTTCTCATGTTGTAGGAAAACCATTTTCTCATGTCACACACACATGAAATGGTGGGACCCACATATACATCATATAATGTATATGTGGGTCCCACCATTTCATATGTGTGTAGGAAACTTTTTTTTTCCTCATGTAACATGAAAAATCCAAAGCCCTTAAAAGATACATTTGGTATTTTTAAGTTCATAATAGTTTCATTTTCATTTCCAAATTTATTGGGTCAACAATAGTTTTACATGCAATCTATATAACCAACCTCATCTAGTAGAAAAAACTTATTGGTTATTGGATCAAAATTATCAACATGTAGGTTAATTCCTTTGTATCCCATTTACAATATTATGATAACAAAAAGCAATAATTTAATTAATTAATTAATATTCTTGCAGCTATGTAATTCACATTATCTAAATTCATTAAAATTACTAAAGTTATCCTTTAATTATGTGAATAAATTGTTTTTAATGCCAAAAAAGGTACAATAAAAAATTCTAAATATATGTGGTTTCATGAGCGTTGTATAGAAAAATAAGTTGAGATGTTAATCATTGTGCAAATACTGTGATTTGGGGTATATTTTTATATTTAATATTGTATAATAAATGACAATATTGACTCTTGAACCAAAATGAAACTTATACAATAAACTACAAAAGGGAAAATAGTGCTTTTAAGCTTAAATTTTAATTTTAATTTTTGTACTCCATATATATAGAGATGCATAGAAATTACCATGTTCAACATGATTTTACCAGAAACGAAAAATTAATTTCTTACAAGAAGTCCCAAGTATTGAATAATAACAATTCAAATTGTGAAGCTGAAAGGGCATGACTTTTTCTTTGCTAGTAAGAAATTGAATAAGGTTTCTTTCTTGAGACATATGTTTTCTTTTTCCCATTTTTAACATAAACAATTTCCAAAAATTATTTGTTATAAATCAGAAAAGGAAGGGTTTATAAGAATTTCCAAACATTTTGATAGTGTTAACTTCCAATTACCAAAACAAATTACCAAAACGCTTTTTGTTATTTTCTTTTTATGATTTTCTCTTTAGGAGGGTTTATAAGAATTTCTTCCAATTTTACATTGAATTACATTCACCTGGTGCAACACACAGGATGTAAATGCTTATTTGGACAATAATCAGCGTATTGTAAACCACACATTTGATTTGTTCTTGTAATACTATACTTTTTATATTTAAAAGATACATTTGGTATTTTTAAGTTCATAATAGTTTCATTTTCATTTCTAAATTTATTGGTCAAAAATAGTTTTACATGCAATCTATATAACCAATCTGGTCTAGTAGAAAAAACTTGTTGGTTATTGGATCGAAATTATAAACATATAGGTTGATTCCTGTGTATCTCATTAACAATATTATGATAACAAAAAACAATAATTTAATTAATTAATTAATTAATATTCTTGCAGCTATATAATTCACATTATCTAAATTCATTAAAATTACTAAAATTATCCTTTAATTATGTGAATTAATTGTTTGTAATCCCAAAAAAGGTAAAATAAAAAAAACTCCAAATATATGTAGTTTCATGAGCATTGTATAGAAAAATAAGTTGAGATGTTAATCATTGTGCAAATACTGTGATTAGGGGTATATTTTTATATTTAATATTGTATAATAAATGACAATATTGACTCTTGAACCAAAATGAAACTTATACAATACACTACAAAAGGCAAAAAATGCTTTTAACCTTAAATTTTAATTTTTATAATCCATATATGAGTTGGTTTTCTCTCATCATCCCTCATAATCTCAAAGTCTTATCAATCCGATCAATATAATACTACTTTAATTTTTTTTTTCTTTCTCAATCAACAGCCCAGATGTACTAATGAGAGAAAAGGAAAAAAAAAAACCAATAAGAGGATCTCCTTCCCATACATACATATACATATATATAGAAATTACCATGTTGAACATGATTTTACCAGAAACGAAAAATTAATTTCTTACAAGAAGTCTCAGGTATTGAATAACAATTCAAGTTGTGAAACTGAAAGGGCATGACTTTTTCTTTGTTAGTAAGAAATTGAATAAGGTTTCTTTCTTGAGACATGTGTTTTCTTTTTCCCATTTTTAATACAAATTAAATCAATTTCCAAAAATTATATCGAACTCTGATTAATCTGAAATAAACCAGATTAGACTATAAAGGCATACAATTCTGTTGCCACATTTAAGACATGTGTTTTCATTGCCATCAAAATCATCACTCACACTTGCTTAGTATTACTTCCCGTCTTAAATATAAAATTTAGTTAAATTTTTTAAAAAATTAAGGAAGATAATTAATTTACTTTAAAATATTTATATTTATCTTTTTTTCTTTAAATTAATTTTTCTGACTTATAAATTGATATATAATTTAATCATACACAAAATATGACATGATTAAACAATTTATTTAGCTTCCTTATATCTTTAGAAATATCAATTAAATTTTATATTTAGAATCACAGAAAATATTTATATAACATAAATTAAAATGAATCTTCACAAACTTAAAAAAATATTTTTTTTTAAATGGGTTAAGGTGCAAAAATACACATGAGCTTTTTCTCCAGGAGCGTCTAGCATCACGTGCTCTTTTTTGGAGCAAAAATATACACGGTGAATAGTGACTTAACGGTGAGATGCGACTTTTGTTCCAAAATGGTAACCACGTGTGTATTTTTGCTTTAAAAAAAAAGCACGTGGTGCTGGACACTCCTGGAGAAAAAGCTCATGTGTATTTTTACACCTTAACCCTTTTTAAATAGATGGGAAAATATTTTTTTAATTAAATTTTTTATTCCCCCCTCCCCCCCCCCCCCCCCCCCCCCCCCCAAATTCTTATTTTTGTTTTTTTACCAAGCATAGACAATCATATTCCACACACTTGGTTGACCCAACCTAAATCCTCTCAAATATCTTCGGTCACTCTATTTTTCCATCTCATTCGTTTGTACAATCGAATGATTGAAAGAAGAGCCAAATAGATCTAGCACGTGCCTATACTTACCTAACCAATTTTGTCAATTTTCAAATCAATCAAAACGGTGTGCATCACAGACTCTTCCCTTCTTCATGAAATATTAGCAGCGCATTCCCCCATTATTTGATTAAATCAACTTAGAAAATTATATACTCTTCCCTCTTAAATGTAATAACTAGTTAAAAAAGTTTACTTTCAATATAAATATAATATTTTAATTTATTTTATTTCTCAAATTTATACCTTTTTAAAATTATTCGTATTCATTACTAATATTAAAAGGGTTTCAATTAAGAGGCGCTAATATTTACAACAAAACATGATAATTTTAAGTGCATGTTTGAGAAAGACCCAAATCACGGTGTTAAAAACTATTTTCTATAAACTAAGACAAAACCATTTTTTACATACTTGTTTTGTGAATTGAAAAAATTATTTTACAAAAGCTAATCCAAACATATACTTTAGTGCACATTTGGATTATTTTTGAATAATAGCGTTTAGGCCGTATAAGATAAATATACGAGAGGAATTTTCTCTCAGTTTTGTAATAAGTATATGAGAAAAGTTGTGATATTTTGTGGTTTCCCAAACAATAAGATAATAAGAAAATACTTAAATTCGTAAAGTTCCACCTCTTTTAATAAAAGTGATGATTGATGAATGAAGCACCTGTTAATATATACTCTCTCTGGTCTTATTTAAAGGAGGCTGATAACTAAATTATGTGATTTAAGAAAACAGGTAACGTTAGTTAAAGTTAATAAATATGTTTGAAAGATTTTTAGTATGACTTTATTTATAAAGAGCAATTAAGCAAGAAAAATATAATAAATGTAAGTATCATTAACCTTTTAATTAATGTAATGTATATAATTAATGAAAAGTAAAAATGTAAAAAATTCATCAAATGTTTAGACAACTCTAATTAAGCTTTTACAAAAAGATCAAAACAATTTAAATGAAAAGTAATCAAGATAATTTAAATTTTGAGCTTTTATATAAATGAAGAGTAATCTACAAATTAATTTAGCCCATGGCAAGAATTACTTACAAGACATAATATTTTTTTTTTGCAATTTAATTTATTCACTTGAAAGGAAAAAAATTACTATTGGAGGAGGATAATACCGAAATCTAGGAATCCCTTGGATTGCGTATATAATGTTTTTTTGTGTGCCATAGTACAGGGTAGCACAATCACATGTAACTCTTTTGCCAGTTATATATACCGTATTGAACATCGTTATGACGATAATACCCCTCCTACAATGCTCATATTGATTATACAAAAGCCAAAGCCGCATGGGCAAACGCGTAGTTTCAAAATGGTCTTTCATTGCCGATCAAAACACCGGACTCCTCGTCCTCCATGGCTTCGTACGATTTGGAGCTCCAACTCAGGCAACTACTTACGATATTCAATTCCGAGAAGCGACCTCTGCAATTCTTCCGGTGAGGGAATTCTAGTTGCTGAAGCAAAATTTATAGCTCTCTAGTTCATCATTGCGAGATTGAAGATAGATTTTATCGTTCAATTTTGATTTGTTTTCCTTTGCTTTTCGGTATTTGTTGATTTAACTTCTAGGGTTTTGTTTTTCGGATTTGTGATGCTTTACTGTCGATTAACTTAGTTTGTGATTTCTCTTCGTGGTTTAAGGTTGATTCAAACCCTAGGATTTCATTTTAATTATGTCTGTTTTGTTAAAAAAAAATTTAATTGACGGCACTTATTAAACAGTGATGGAAGCAACAGAGGAGAGGGCATTTCTGCATGCATGAAGTAGCTAGACCATATACAACCGAACTTATATTGTTGACGGTTACGTATTTAATTTTCTTTTGCTTTTTATGATAAATTCACTTACAATAATGTTCACATATATGCGAGGAGGAAAAATGCTTGGGTTTGGGCTGCATAAGAATTTTTAACCTGCTGTCATTGCCTAATATGATCAGGTGACGATTTGAACTAAGTGAGCTAAGAGCAAGGGAAGACGGGTTGGGGGGGGGGGACAGGAGGAAGTATATTAGCTACGTTGTGCATCTGATGTAACTGGATGACGCATAGAGAAAGTATTATTCAGTTGGTATCATGGAATTTCTGTCAAATATCAATGTTACAGCTAGAAATGGTTGATTAATTATATTGAGTTGGTGCTAAAATGCAATCTATGTAACTTCTGCTAGTTCAGCTTGCTTGCGATGCATCAGCAGAGCACCATGATGACTTGTCAGGAATGTCAAAAAAATTTCATTCCCCAAAAAAAAAAAAGTTCACATGATAGTGCCCAGGGGTGCTAAATTCAGTTGTTCTTAATTTATATTTCCTTGGTTTTGAAAGATATCTGCATAAGGGAAACATATAGCATCATATAAATTTGACCTTGTATTTGTTTATAAAAATGAAGAAGCAAGGGGAGGTCAAACAAGTTGTTGTGGATTTAAGAAACATGAGGTAGCACCGACTATCACTGAGATGGTTGAAGTCATTTAAAGAGAGTTGATGTGGTGTGAAGTTTTGTTGCATCATCAGCTGTGATTTTCAATTTTGTTCAAATAATTGTTTTTTTTTTTCTAGATGTCAAGGTTGATTATTATTTTTTTTTATTGAGGGTGTATATATGGTGTGAATATGACAACTTACTGATGTCAGAATCGGATATGGCTTTTTATAAAGAGCAGGATGGGATGGTATGCATGAAATGATAATATTTTGTAAAATGTGAGATTTGTTAATTAGATTACCGTCTTAACTATACTACATAAAGAGTCGGGTTTTCTTGAAATTACATGCTTGCTAGCTTTCTTTCTCCTCATCCTCATATTTTTATTGTCCTTCTTGACAAGCCGTCTGTTATGACTTATGGTAATGCTGGTGCTGGCAATTTTAGTTTTTTAGCCCCTCTAAATTTGTAGATTTTTGTATATTCTTTGACTGTTTTGATAATCTTTTCTTGTGTTGTAATTTGCATGCGTGTTGATTATATCACGCTTTTTCTTATAGGAGAGAGTAGCATCTTTTCTTCTGTGCTGTCTTAAAAATCCATTTTGTCTTTAAATTTGTAAGAATTACTTTTCTATGTCTTCCTGGATGGAGATTAATTTCAATTTATGGTATGAATTTGATCATTTCAGGTGTGTTGTCTGATTGTTCTTCAAATTAGATTTGCACTTTATCTGCCATAGTGCTATATATTTGATATGCACTATTCTTTGGTGTGGATTCTTGTCTCAAAGGATGTGCGGGAACTAGGGCAATGGCAACATCTAGTAAGTTTGATATATCTTCTAGTAGTCCTGATAGACCGTTGTATGCTGGGCAGCGCGGATCCCAGATAGCTGCTTCACTAGATAGATCAGGTAGCTTTCGTGAAAGCATGGAAAATCCAATTCTATCATCTCTGCCTAACATGTCACGAAGCAGTTCTTCAGCGACACAAGGGGATGTGACAAGCTTTTTTAAACATTTGCGATTTGATCCAAAGTTGGTGGTTGCAGAGCATAAGTCTAATCGTCAAGTGGATCTCAGACGACATGTCAATGTTGCTCTTGGGCTTCCAGCTGATGAATCTTCTCCTAGTCCTTCTAAAGCCAAACTAGTTCCCACCCCAGTACCAGAAGAAATAAAGAGAGTAAAGGCTGGATTATGTGAAAGCTCAGTGAAGGCTAGGTAGTTTTTATATATTATTTTTTAGTGCATTACTAGTTGCAAACTAACATTAAAATAAAGCTGTTTAATAACATTTTGTTATTTGACAGGCAACGTGCAAAAACCTTTAATGAAGCCTTATCTGTATTCAACAAAGTTTTCCCAAGTATTCCTTCAAAGAAGAGATCTCGATCGGAATGCTTTTCTAACGATCGTCCTGGTGTCACATTAAGTGATCGATCAGTCTTGGGACCAAGTGGAGGTAAGGCTGGAGTTCAAGGTCATGCCGTCACTGGTGGTTATGAACTTGAGCAGCAAAAGACAGAAGAGCGAACCAAGAATCTTGTTCCAAACAAGCGCACTCGAACTTCTTTGGTTGATGTAAGGGTAAGGCTGGAGTTCAAGGTCATGCTGTCACTGCTGGTTTTACCTTTCTCATCGCTGTGATGAAAACAGCAATAAAACTTTTTCGTTTTGATAAAATGACCAATTGTATTATATGAAGAAGGATAAGTACAGAAAGATAACCGCACATAGAACATCATCACAAACCATATGTGAAATTAAAAGAAGTTTACAACACAAAACTTAAAAACTCTAGATACAACAATAACAGCTAACCAAATCAACGGCCAAATTAAAGCACCAACCAAACTGAGGGATAAAAGGATACCCCCACTAATTTCCAGCAGCATGCAAGAGACCATGGCAACAAACCATGGTGAAGGGACTTGCAAAACAGCAATAAATTGAAGACTATGCTTTTCAGTCTTTGTGATGCAACAAATAATAACTGTTTATATTTTTTTCTTTAGATCATGAATCATCTTTCAGATTGATTCAGTATGCTTAGGGGAGGAAAACTGAACTCTCTCTCTCTAAATGCAGATGGATGTGCGGACCGGTTCTCATGTCAGGCCATCTGGGACTGTGGATAGAGATAAGGATATGCTACGGCTTGCCAGTAGCAGTGCTGTTCAGGGTGAGGAACGAGCTCTACCCCTTGGAGGAGATGGCTGGGAAAAGTTAAGAATGAAGAAGAAGCGTTCCTGCATCAAACCTGATGGTTCTCCTAGTGCAGCATTGACTAAACCTATTGATGCCTTCCAGGAATCTAAACAGGGAATACAACAGCGACTTGTTACTGATACTCGGTCTAAATTGAGTAACGATTCCCATTCTTTTAGGTACGAATGCATTGAATATATGTACTTTTTCCTTTCTTGCTAGTTATTACGGTATTATTTTGATGAGCACTTTTATTGTCATATTCATGTTAAGCTATTGTGTTTATTCTATTCCTTATGTGGTAGGACAGTGTTAGAGGTTTATCCTTGAAGCCTTTGATGGTTTAAAATTTTGATTTATTATAATTATTAGATATTAAATGCAAGTTGTTATCTTCTCAGCCACGCCTCTTAATGGAGATTATAGGGTGAGAAACTTGTGTGTGTGTGTGATGCTATATGCATATACATTTGTATGCATGCATGCATTCTTTTATGTATGAAGTTGTGCTAGTTTCTGATTTTAACCTTTGTTTTCCTTGTGTCATTAAATGAACTGTAAAAAAATGTTCTGATTTTGCTGGTGATATTATTGTTTGACCATATGTTTAAGGATATGCAGGAGTTGCTTTTTGGCATATAACTATTGACTCTGTTGCTTGATTTGTTTCATACCATAAGCAGTTACACGCACATGGAAATCAGTATCTCATCAGTTTCTGTGTCACTATATATAAAGTAGTAGTTAGTAAGCTTAAAAATCAATGAATCAATAAGTGCTCCATGAATCTTTTAAGAAGAAATGTTGGTTATATCTAGATTTGAGGATCATAACTTTGAAGTCCTCAGTAAAAGATATCATGTTACTAGAGTTTCTTGATTCCAGTTATTATTTCTCTATGATCAAAGATGGGATTATAATACATTAATGGGGCTTTGTATAGGGGAGTTTCTAATGGAACTGTGGGAGCTGGAAAATCAGATGGCACCTCTCAACAGACTGGGCTGGGTGTACGTGCCTCTACTCCTAGAAATGACCAAGATAATAGTTCCCTCATTAATGATAGGCGGGATCGTCCTATCAATTCTGACAAAGAAAGGGTTAACTTCAGAGCTGTTAACAAGTAAGTGCAAAATATGAGACACTACTTTTTTCCTTGATCAATGCTTTCAGAAAGAACATGCTTTTAACCTCTGCATTCAATATTTTCTTTTTCAAGTTGCTTTCTACATATTCTTGTTTTGGTGTAGTTGTTCGTTTCTTTTGTTTCCATTTGTGTACCTTTTGAAATACCCACTGATCTTTGTGATTCATTCTGTTTTTAATTAATCTCTACTTTCTATGCATTTGCCTAGGACAAATGTTCGTGATGAATTTAATTCGGCTAGCCCCACCTCAAATACTAAAATGCATACTTCTATTCGGGCTCCACGATCAGGATCAGGGGTTGCCCCCAAGCTGTCTCCAGTTGTCCCTAAAGCAGCTGTATCTAATGATTGGGAGCTGTCTCATTGTAACACCAAGCCCCCTGCTGGTGTTAGCATGAGCAATCGCAAACGTGTGGCATCAGCACGGTCATCTTCTCCACCTGTAGCTCAATGGGCTGCGCAGAGGCCCCAAAAGAATTCCCGCACTGCCAGACGGACAAATTTCATGCCCATTGTTTCTAGTAATGATGATTCTCCTTCTTTGGATACTGCATCTGATGTGGCTGGGAATGATCTTGGGCTGGGATTTGCCCGGCGTTTAGCTGGCAATTCTCCTCAGCAAATTAAATTAAAAGGTGATCCTTTATCTTCATCTGCTGCCTTATCTGAAAGTGAGGAGTCTGGGGTAGCTGAGATCAAATCGAAAGATAAAGGCAGGAAATCTGATGAAATAGATCAAAAACCTGGACAAAGTGTTCAAAAGGTTTCTAACCTGGTCCTGTCAACAAGAAAGAACAAGCTTGTTTCTGGGGAAGAACATGGAGATGGTGTTCGGAGGCAAGGGAGGACAGGGAGGGTTTTTACTTCCACAGGATCTCTGATGCCTATTACATCTGAAAAACTTGGAAATGTGGGGACAGCAAAACAACTTAGAAGTGCAAGACTAGGCCTTGAGAAGAGTGAAAGGTTAGTAGCTTCCTATCTAATTATCTGTAGATGTAAATTTGGTTGCTAATTTGACAGATTTTTATGGAATTGTTTGAACTGTCAGTAGAAGTCTTACAAGCCTTTTTCTTTAAATAAAAAATTTTGCAGCAAGGCAGGCCGTCCCCCTACCAGGAAACTTTCAGATCGGAAGGCATATACACGTCAAAAGCATGTTGCTATTAACACAGCAGCAGATTTTCTTGGTACTAGTGAAAGTTCTTCCGAAAGAATAATTGAATAAACCTATTAGATATAGTGCCTTCTATTTAACAGTTGACTTTTTATTTCATTGATTTAGTTGGATCAGACGATGGGCATGAAGAGCTGTTGGCTGCTGCAAATGCTGTTATTACCTCTGGTATGGATGTTACTAAAATATCATCTTTATTTGATAGCCTAAGTGCTTTCTCTGATGGAGTAGTTTTGGATTTTGTTGATGCAGCTCGTGCCTTTTCAATCCCATTCTGGAGGCAGATGGAGCCTTTCTTCAGTTGGATATCTGAGGAAGATATCAATTATTGGAAGCAAAAGGTACTGATATATGACGAAGCTGTTGCTATTGCTATTTCTACCTTTCTTTACAAAATTTGTTGTGTGTTTCAGTATGTGCTCAGTGTCGCCCTTGTTACACACAAGCAAGCCATGGACTTTTTGAATGCAAGAAAAAAGTATAATTGAGCAGCGGTTCTGATATTTTCAGTGACATGATTTTAGCCTATCAACTATTTTATGCATAAGTTTTTATCAAAGAGGAATAAGATATCTGAACCCCTCATCCTGGCTAGTAGGTTTATTTCATCTTAAATCTCTTTTTAGTTCAATTTGATGGTGTAATGTCATCACAACTAATATAGCTCTGAATGATTGTTTATCTGCTGGTGATTGAAAATAACTTTGCAGATTTGTTCGTAATTTTTTTGCTTGTTTTCTGTTAGTGATTCCAAATAAGAAATTCCTTAATGTCATTGCATAATGGTAACCTTTGGTTGATTCAGACATTTTTTGTCCTGCATTAGATTTCTCTCTGTTCTACTAAAAAATATTTTATTGTCTGATGCTGCATGCAGAGCCATTGTATACTTTGATATATTCTGCTTATTTTTAAACATGTTCTATAATGGATCGTGATAAAAAAAATTGAACAAAATTATAGTCAAATTCGAATATGTTCTTTACTAAAGAGAGAGAGACGTATGGAATAGAAACAGGAGCCATACAGGTTGGCAATTCTTTTTCCCTAAAAACATGAACTCTCCAACTGAAAACAAATCTTTAGTCCTAGTCAACCTGAAGCACCAACTGCTGTAGTAAAAGTAGTGAAACAGAACTCATAATGTAAGCTAATGTAAATGTTGAAGCACACTGAAGGCATCAATTCTGCCATGTGACTCAAATACAGCACAGCAACACTGATATCCGCAATTGTTTTCCCGTTCAGCATTTATAAATTGTATTTTTCTTCTACAGATGATTAAAGCATGGTTGAATTGATCGAAAAAGTCTAAAATTTTGAGAGACACTCATTGTAAGAACTTTCTTGTTATTTAATTTTTAATTTTAATACTTCATTTGTTCCTCAGGAATATCTTGAATCTAGTGCACCAGTGCCAACACCAGTTTCTTCTAATGTTGATGGTTGTGAAGCAGTCGTTAATGGTTTTGCATTGATTGGTGGTGAGAGAGATATTGGACTTGGCGATCAAAGTACTGCTGGAGGTGTGCAGGAACAATTACAACTTGCTAAAGTAGATCATAATGTAATTCCCCTCTGTCAAAGGGTTATGGCAGCTCTTATCTCGGAGGAGGATTTTGGCAGTGGAAGTGAAGATTTCAGTTTTGACGCTTATGAATCTGAATATGAGCCAGATGGGGAGTTGGAACTGAGCAGTTTGGATCACCACTCGAGGGTAGATACTCAGTTTTCGTGCCATTCTGCTTATAATGGTCATAGGAAAACTGGGAAACCAGAATATGATGAGACCGAGTGCAGTATAGTTACTATTCCAACATCTGGGTTGAATGCAAGCTTTGGAAATTCTACAAATGGTTCACTTCAAGGCAAAGCTATATTTCCTGGTTTGAACTGTTTAGAGTTGGAATATGACAACCTTGATATGAATGAAAAACTTCTTTTAGAGCTTCAAAGCATTGGGGTTTTCCCAGAGCCAGTGGTAAACTCACTTTCCTATTGACTCATCTGTTTTTCTTTTCATTATTCTGTCATATGATCCTGTTGATAATTACTATACGATATATCAGATTCTGCTAAACTATGGCGTTCTGGTTTGCTCCTTATTTCTGTCAGAAGTCTGTTACATAATCATCATTATTTTATGATATTGATTTCCTTTTCGTTTTCAAGCCGGACATGTCGCAAAATGATGACGAAGGAATTTGTGGGGACATTGCTAGGTTAGAGGAGAATTACCAAGGACAGGTACGGACTGTCCTTTTTTTGGTAACTGGGACGTGTCATTTATTTTTTACAAGTGGACATATTATTTATTACTTGCCAACTTTATTTAAACACACAAGTCTTGTGGAATTGGAGATAGATAATTGATTAATATATATTACAAATTTGATGAAGTTTATTTTTTATGTAAATAATTTAGATTCATCTTATATTTTAGGTGTCCAAGAAGAAAGGCTTGCTGGACAGATTAATGAAGTGTGCCTCAGTAGCAAAAGAACTTCAAAAGAAGTAATTGCACGGCCAATTATGTGCTTATTATTTGGTTTAATTTTTGTGTCTTGTTCTGAATGGAATGATAAAATTTTTGTTAACAGGGAATTTGAACAGAATGCTCTAGACAAACTTCTTGTTATGGCTTATGAGAAATACATGGTAATCTCCTTGACATTCACTGTTCTCTGTATAGTAAAATTAGGTCTTATGGCTGAGTGAATGGGCATTTTTGTTTTGCAGGCTTGTCGGGGTCCTGGTACCTCGAGTGGGAAGAGTTCGAGTAACAAAATGGCCAAGCAAGCAGCATTGGCATTTGTTAAACGAACTTTGGAACGATGCCATCAATTTGAAGATACAGGCAAAAGCTGCTTTAGCGAGCCTTTATTCATGGACATGTTCCTTGCTGCATCTTCCCAGCTTAGTACTGTGCAAGCAGATGGCAGGGAGGGTGAACTCTCAAGACTGTATCCTTCCCTTTCTCTGGAAGGGAGAACAGGTGTCTTCTTCATTGTCTTTTGGATTGAATGCTCTAGGAAAATGCTGCTTTTATCATGCAGAGTCTGATGTGACCATTTTAGGCTGCCTGCTCAGATAGCTTTATTTTTATATACTATTTTTGTTCTGTCTATTTTGTTATATCTTGTTTTCTTTTCTGCCTGTGTTTTTGGTCATTATTTTATTCTAATTTCCTTCTCTCTCTGCAGCTTCAATGGGTTCACAACAGAGCCCTTCACAATTTAGTCAGATTTTGGATAATCATGATTTCAATTCGTCAGATGTACTTCCTACATCTGAACAAACAAGTGGGAAGGAAGATCTGTGGTCGAACAGGGTGAAGAAGAGGGAATTGCCGCTTGATGATGTTGGTGGTATTACATTTACTTCAAGTGCTCCATCAGGCATTGGAAATTCTCTATCAATCAGTGCAAAAGGAAAGAGGAGTGAGAGAGACAGAGATGGAAAGGGACACAGCAGAGATGTACGAAGTGGATCTACCAAAGTTGGTAGACCAGCGCTATCCAGTGCTAAGGGAGAAAGAAAATCTAAAACAAAGCCTAAGCAGAAAGCAACTCAGCATTCTGTTTCTGTCAATGGTCTTGTTGGCAAGCTATCAGAACAATCACCACCCACATTGCCTTCTGTTTCAAAGTTGAATGAAACCCCAGATAGAAATGCCAAGGAAAAAGATGAATATGGCATGGGTGTGTTGGATGATCCTGGGCCAATTGATTTATCCCACCTTCAGTTGCCTGGAATGGACGTGCTTGGTGATGATCTTGCTGGCCAAGGTCAGGAGGATTTTAATTCATTTTTTAATTTGGATGAAGAGGCTTTACAACAAGATGAGGATTTTATGGGCCTTGGAATTCCAATGGATGACCTTGCAGACTTGAATATAAGGGTTTGAAGCTGCCCTTTGTATAGTCCTGTTCATTATACCGAATGACAAAGGAAACAAAGTAATTTTAAGAAACGACTAGTTACATGGGATGGTTTTACGGTTATCCTGTCCACAAGTAGGTTATATAGATTCTTTGGTAGACGACTCCTCCCCAAGTTGCTTGAGTGACTTTTCCAGCTGTTTCCGATTTTGCTCGTGTTAAAGTTTGTGACTTCCACTGTAAAGATCTTTTTGTTCAAAGTACAAGTTAGTATCCTTAGTGATTATATCCTAGCAAATACTCCTGTTTGTAGTTCTTACAAATCAGAGAACAAGGCCTATTGTACATACATTTAATATTTCTAATAAAATCACCTTTTCATTTGCTGAAATAAAGCCTGGCTAGCTTCTGTGTTTATACCCTTCCCCCCAACCCAAAGCCCCTAGAAAAAGTTTATTTTGCAGAAATGGTGTCCACTCGTAGTGCAGTTCAAGCTGTTTACTGCAGCAGTTACCTCCAGATGTTTATCCATATTTGCTCCAGAAGCTGAGGAATGATCTATGTGAATGTATATATTCCTTGTTTCATAGATAATTCTCTTCAAATTTTTTCAATCTTAGTTATTTCTGAATCTGATGCAGCGGAACCATTCAAAGTGAATCGGAATTACGATATGACCTGATCTTGCAATAATTTGTACAGAAAAGGTCATACCTGGGACATCTAATACTCTTCTAGTTCATTTTAACTTAGGTATTCATCTGTTGGATGGATTATGTTGTTTGACGATTGCAGGAACATCTTGCTGGGGACAAACCTCCAAAGATTTTTCAAGGTCAGAAATAAATTTATCATGCATCAAAATTTTTCTCTGGAAATCATTGAGCTGCAAATTCTTTTCATATATGGATGTAAGCTATGAATTATTGCAGGTCTTTTTTACTCCTACCTCTCTTTTTCCTTAAAGTTTTTATATGCATGTCCTCAGGAGACAGTGTTATGATTTGTGGTAAAATTTTTGTGGAACATGTACCTTGTACGATAGATTTCCTTCCTCAAGCCTGCCTTTTGTTAGAGGTACAAACACACCCTCTTTATATTTATATAGTCATAAAAATTAGGTTGCACTATTTATTGAAACATGGTGTGAATTCAAGATTGGTTGGTTCTTTTATATATTATTGTTACTGTTACTGATGGTATATTTTTTAAAACTGCGGTCCAGATCAAATGATCTATCCACTGCATCAATAGCTTGTCTTGAGCCGAAATGATAGACTAACCCATGGAGTAGTTCAACATGATGACTTGCATTTAAGAGAACTCCATTGTTCGGCACCTCTGGGTGCCTCCGAAAAAACTGTCTTGTTCAATATAGGTATGCTGTATGCTTCAAGCACTCTTGTTGTATATTGATGGTTTTTGAATGCATAAAAGATTCCTACAAAAGGAATTTACATAAATTGATATACAAATTTTGAAATGATGGTCGCATCTTCTTGCCTTCAAGCTGATCCGCAGCATTGACAAATTATCAAGGTCAAATTTTTCATGGCGTCCATTTGCCTTTACATTAGGCTGGATTGCTGGAAATTACCATGACTGAAAAAATATCTTTCCACTTGGTATTTTTGCAAGAAAAACTGCATTGTGGGGTAAGTTTTAGGATTTAAGAAATATTAATATCTTGGATTTAAATCGCGGCACTATAGCACGCGATTCCGGTCCTGTTGCAGGTTGCAGGAACGTGACGCAACTTCCACTCCGCAACGCTACAGTTTCAGGTAGCGGGTGGTAGCGGACGGTGGCGGCAGTCACGGACGGTAGCGTAAGCGGCGCGATAGCGCTCGCGCCCCAACTAGGAATATCGATTTGGTTCTCTGCAGAAACAGGACGCAAGGCATGCTTTGAAAATATGCATGCAATGAGGGTTAAAATGGGGAAAATGGCAACTTAATGAGGCTAAGTGTGCCATTTAACCCTGTGTGTTCTGTCTGAAAAACTGAAAAAAAAAACGAGGGAAATAAACATGGATTTCCCTCTTTCAGTCGCTTCTTCTAGTCCGATTTCTTTCCCTCCTCTTATCGATTTCTCCCTATCGGCACTTTGGTCGAGCCATCGAGCATCTCCTTCCCTATCGGCACTTCGGTCGAGCATCTTCAGTTGCTGCTTCCCCTCCGATTTCTTTCCCTCCTCTTCGGCTCGCTTGTCCCTGTCTCTTTCCCTCATCTCTTTCCCGCGTCCCTGTAAGTCTATTTCGTTCTCTGTTTGCTGGTTTTGTTTGTATTGTGGTTGTTTCAGATTTGTTTCGGTTCTGTTATTTATGCGAAATGTTGCTGTTGCTGTTGGTTATTTGTATTTCTGTTTGTCTGCTGTTTCGGTTCTGTTTGTCCGAGCAAAAATTTTTGTTTTTAGGTTCTGTTGCTGCGTATTAATTAATGTTTTTAGGTTCTGTTGCTGCGTATTAATTTATGTTTCGGTTCTGTTTGATAGTAAATGTTTTTAGGAGAGTTATCCTAATTAGACTTGAATCCTTATTTTGAATGTGTAATATTTTGGATGATTTCTTATCTTATATTGCATTTAATATGTAGTATAATTTATTACAAGTATTTATATGAACTTCATAGTAGCGGCTTTACTGCTACCCACTATACCGCTATACCGTTTTTGGGGTCGGCCGCTACCCGCTATTCAAAACATAGATTAATATAGCCGGTGATTAAGCATATGAATTTACTGTGCAATGAAATTTCCGTACGAGGAATGTGGATTGTATTTTTGCCCAAAGTCTTTGGATTGTGCAATGGACAAATAACAAGAGGTTTCTGGTTTTCATTTCAGTAGGCTTTGGCCTATTATCTGAAATCTGAATTACTTGAACCTTAAACCTCAATTCTGTTATTGTAGTGGCTTTTTAAGTGCATAGAGTTCCCTGAGCATTACAATAGGTTCTTGCAGCCCAATCAGCATCTACTACTATCATCTAACAATACCTTGGGATAATACTCATGTTGAGCCCTTTGATTCTTGGGAAAATCACACTCAGGTCCCAAGGAGCATAAAAAATCACAAGGAAGTCCCAAAGCAGATTTTCCTGTCAAAAAGCTTCCTAGGGTCTACATTGATATTAATTCTGAATGTGAAATTACCTTCTTGCCCCCATTGATTAAGTTATATGATTAGATGCAGGTATTTTTCAATCGCACTCTATGCATTGTCAAAATAGGCACATGCACTTGTCAATGAGTGTTGTTTTACTTAACATAAATTGGAACATATACTTGTTAAAATAGTCACATTAACCTTAAACCCTTTTGTTGCCAAGTTTACATAAACTTATAAAATGGCAAGTTTATGTAATTACTTTGATTGATTTATGTGCCTACTTTGACAATTTATAGAATGACAAGTTTATTTGCCTATTGTAACGAGTTAACGTGCGTATTTTGACCAGTTAATGTGCCTACTTTGAGAAGTTTATGTGCTTACTTTGACAAGTTAACATGCATAATTTGACTAGTTTGTGTGCCTATATTAACAAGTTATAAATTGATAAGTGTATGATTACTTTGATAGTTTATGTGCCAACTTATAAATGACAAGTTTATTTTGCCTTCTTTGACAAATTTATATGCCTACTTTGACGAGTTTATGTACTTACTTTAACAACTTTAAGAATGGGAAGTTTATTTGCCTATTGTGAGAAGTTAACATGTGTAATTTGATTAATTTATGTGATTACTTTGACAAATTTATTTGCTTACTTTGACAACTTATAATATGCCAAGTTTATTTGTCTAATGTGACAAGTTAATGTGTGTAATCTGACAAGTTTATATGACTACTTTAACATACGTATCTACTTTGACAGCTTATAAAATGACACATTTATTTTCCTATTTTTACAAGTATATATGCATATTTTGTCAAGTGTATGTACCGATTTATTTTAAGTAAAACAATTCCTGTTGACAAGTGATGTGCCTATTTTGACAATGTATGAAGTGGTGATCAACAAGCACATGCATCTAATCATATAACTTAATCAATGGGTTTAAGAAGGTAATTTCACTTTCATAATTAATATCAATGAAGTCCCAAAGGAGATTTTTGGTAGGGAATCTGCTTTGAGACTTTTTTGTGATTTTTTTTTTTGTGGGACCTAAATGTGATTTTCCCATGATTCTTTGAACATTATTTAATGGAAAAAAAAATTTGTTGGGAAAACAATCATTTACCTTATTGTCGTACAAAGACAAAGTCTTAAGTGCACCAAACACATCTAGTCATGTCGTTTCCCCTTTGTTAATTTCCTTTTTAGCTAGATTTTTCCTTTCTTAATTTAATTTGATTTCTCCTTTGAGATGTGAAAAAATTTATTACTGGTTCATATTTGCATCCCTTGCCTCTGCTTGACGAGGGATAAAACATGAACTGTAAGGCTTTTTTTTTTTTTTTGTTAATTAAAAAAGTTCAGTTATTGCTTCTGGTACTGATCAAATACAGTTCTGCATGTGTCATATATTTGGCTGCAAAATTTACATGTTAACTGAATATGCCTTTTATTTTATCATTTTGTTGTGTATGTTTCATTTAATTATGTTGGTTTTATGGGGGGATTGACTTTTAAGTGACGAATTAATTTTTCTTAGGGAAACTTATTTGGTGGATTGTAAAAGTTTAAGAACAGAGTATTTGATCTCAAAATTTAGGAATTATTTATATAGATGATAGGAAGTTTCAAGAGAATTGTTTTTTAAAATGGTTATATGATTCAACTTGTTCATATATGCTGTTTGTTTAAAATCAACAGGACGAGGTCCTCCAGTTTATTGCTACTAGGTTACCAACGGGATCGAATCTGTGACCTCTCAATGCCAGGCTGTGAGACACACTACAAATGATACTGTAAAATGTGATATTTATTTTAATCAATTTAGATTCAATTATTCAAAAAATAAAGGACAACATAAATGGAGTTACCTCATTTATAATTTGGTCATCATGATCTTAAACATTCATTATTAGAATTAGAGTTTAACTTCAAATAACTTTTTGGATGACCGATAATTTGTCACTCGTTATATTTTGTAAGAATCTAGCAATATATCTGTATATATTTTTTTCCTTTATGATTATTTCTCTTATAGATCATTGACAGAATTAAATTAATGTGACATTAACTTATAAACAAAGCTTAACAAATAATCCTGAAATTTCAATTACCAATAGAGACTTTTTCCTTTATGATTATTTCTCTTATAGATCACTGACAGAATTAAATTAATGTGACATTAACTTATAAACAAAGCTTAACAAATAATCCTGAAATTTCAATTACCAATAGAGACTAAGCTGAAAATTTTACAAGATGTAAACAATAAGGTTTTGCGATTGTAAACTACAAAAATTTGGTGAAAAACTAAATTAGAGAAGTATTACCAAAAGTACAATTTCTCATTAAATTGTGCAAGAAAGTTGGTCAAAAAATTGTGCAAGAAAGCGTTTGTTTAAAATGATAAACTTCTTCTTTTTTTTTTGTGACATAAAATATTAAACTTTAGTTGGGCTAAATTCAAGTTTTATAAACAAAAAGGGTCGTATTAAAATAATTTTATTTCAATTTTTTATTTGAAGCCTAAATTATTGCATCTATGATTACTTCATCAGAAAAATGGAGAAATGATACATGGAAAAGATGATTAAGTTATAAAATTAGTTTGAAAAGAAGAAAATTTCAAATCTATTCGTACTTCTCTAGCCTTATTTATCAGGTTATCTCATTTTCAAATTATTTCATTAAACCTATTATACAAATATATAATTTTACCCTTTACTTATCATTCTATATACTTTGTTTTTTTAGTAGAGTATTGTGAATATCGAAGAGGGTAAAGCTGAAAAGTTAATAAATTTTAAGACACTTAATGAGATTTATGGTTTGTCTTGATATGTGTAAATATATGTGAAATTATTTATAAATAAGATTAGAAGAGTATTTTCTTAAACCGTGATCTGAAGAGTAATTAAACTCATGACTTTTACGTATTTTTTAATGTATAAAAAGGTATGAATTATATGTTGAAAATTATAAAATAAAAATTATTCTAAAGAGAATCATAGTAAATATAATTAATGAATACTTCATTTGATGAATTATCAGGGCAAAAAAAAACAAAGAATTATAATAAACACCCTTCAAATCCTTTAGAAAGTGCCTTGGTATAATAATGTATAGAAAATTTAGGCGTATCAAAGTTTTAAAATATTCAAGAGCCTACCATATACATGTATCAGGAATTGAGTCCATATTCTCACTTTTTATTATTTTCATGAACTTAATAATAATAATAATAATAAGTAAAAAAGGGAAGAGATATGGTCGGTGGGTGAGGATCTGGTTAAGAGAACACGTGGCGACCAGCAACAGTGATTGATTCACACCAAACCCAAAACCGGGGTTGTCATTCCCGCCAACTGTCACGGCCTTATTTGATTTAATAATATTTTTATAAAACTATAATATTCTTATTTAATAATAATAATAACAACAACAACAATAATTTGAACATTGGACTCATTTGGAACTTCTATTTTTATTTATTTAAATTTGATTTACATAAGTTAATTTGAGCATTAGAATTATTTTTTTTGTTGATAATAAAAAAATTATTAATTATTTAGTTTATTTCTCAAAAAATAAAAATTTTAATATGACGTATCTAAATTTTATTGACATAATTTATTTGAAATTAACATAGTAAACTAATAATTGAAGTGAGTGGGAAATTTATAGTGTACAAATTATAGAAAGTTTTCATGGTGAAATCCTTTGAGGTTTTAGAAAAAGAGACAAAACGAGCAAATACATCCAAAATTAAATTAATTTTTATGTAAAATTTTTATCTTATTTTGAATTCTAAAAATTTTATAATAAAAAATAAAACAAAATATGCAAACAAATTGTGTGTATAATGGGAAAAATAATAATAATTTTAGGTCAATTTTATTCTCTTAATTATCTTCGTTTCTGCAAAAAAGTTAGTGCACATCGCACACAATGGAGTTTTCATACATTATAAAATTTGATATAAATTGTACAATATATAATTATAAGTTTTAAATAAAATTAAATCAAGTACTCCGCGCTTGATTTTTTTTTTCCCTCTTATTTTGAAACACCACTAAACCTTGTACTATTGTATATTTTATCCCTGAAAAAACAAAACAAAGGTCATAAATAACAATTTTTTTTAATGTATGTCCTTCAAGCCTATGGATCAGGATCTTCCTGCTCCAAAAGCGATCAACCTGAAAGATTATTATTTTTATTTATTTACAAAATAAAGATGTTAGGCGTAATTAGCCTAACTGGCCTGTGGCCGGTGTTGACATGAACAATAATATTATTGTTTGTTTCGATGATTTCGTTATGCCAAAGTTTGATTTTTTCTTTGTCATAATAAAATATTCTTGAGATATACGTGTATGAATGATAATAGCTTATACAAATTTTATGTAAAGTAAAGGTTCATTCTTTACATAAACTTCTAAACAAATTATTAAGAGACCAACTTCTCCATTAGAAAGAAGAAGAAAAAAAAAATCTCTTTAATCTCCAAAATGTCCTTATCAAAGATTCAAAGAGGGTGGTGACCTCACTTGTTGGTGAGGGGGTGACACATGGAAGTTAATCAATGGAGAAACCTCATAGAAGTTTTCAACGGTTGATGTGGGTTGCCTCACATGGAGGCAACTTTTTCCTCTTGTTTGTACTCTTTTTTGCAGGTTTCTTGTACCATTTTTCTTCCTCAATAATCCCATTTTTGTATTAGTCAACCTTCTTTTTTTAATTATTTTTGTATGATTCAGCTCCTGACTCCTGAGCCAGCTTTTTCCTTTGCAATTTCAGAAATCAGAGGTTTGGTAAGGAGGAGGTAGAAGTGTCAGATTTTGGGAGCTTCACTTGTTCAGCTCTGTTTGGCTGGCTTTTCTACTTTTCTGTTTCTAGCATCTAGCTTCACTTTGTCAACAATAAATTCTTGAACTTTGATGCTTCAATAAGGAAATTTTAAATGGGTTTTTTTTGTTATAAGCTCCTACTGTAATTTTCTTGCCGTCTAGGTGTTGGTTTCTTTGTCTGAGTGAACCCCATGTTCTATAAAAGAGGCTTAAGAAAAAAGGACTGGGGAAAAAGAAGTTAAAAGTCTGGCTGGTAGATTATATAGAATCCTAGAATTGAAGGACTGAAAGGATATATATAAAAAGCTATTTCTACCAGGCAAAGCAAAAGGCTATTATGGAGGAAATATCTTCTACTGTTGCAGTACCATTTACACTCGGAAAGTTGACTCAGGAGTCATCAGTAACAACAACTCACATGGAGATATCTGGGTTGAAGCTTATGGCTAATACAGCAGCATCTTTGGTTTTGAATCCTGCAAAGGAGGATTGCGAAAATCAAAGGGTTTTAAGTTCACAGAATCAGATTACTGTATCTGCAGAAAAAAAGGAGAATCATGTTGTTGGAGATTCCCTTGTTTCAGATTTGACTACTGGATGTGACAGAAATTGGGTTGGTAATGAAACCAGCAATCAGAAATGCAAGGAAGATGATTTTGAATGTCCAAATGATTCAATCTCTCAAAATGTTTCTGGGGACCAATCTTCAACTTTGAGGACTAATTGTTCTGAGATTGATCCACCAATTAGTACCATCAAGGTTGAAGAAGATGATGATATAGTACTAAGGCCAGTGAAGAAAATGGTCTCTGTTGAAATGGATACTGAGATTTACGATGGAAGTAGATTAGATGGATGTGATTCTAAGCCATTAGATTCTGTTCTTGCAATTTCAGGGGAGAAAATATGCGGAAGGAGCTACCAGAATGGATTAGAAATGAATAGTGGGGCCCTTTGGGGATTTTCATCAATCTGCGGAAGGAGAGCGGAGATGGAAGATGCTATTGCAGTTGAGCCTCAACTCTTGGAAGTCCCTTCACAGATGCTAATGGAAAACCATGTGACTGAAATCCCAAAATACTCAGAAGCACACTTTTTTGGTGTCTATGATGGACATGGGGGCTGCCAGGTATGCATTAATATTTACTGTTTTTTTAATTATACCAAAAGTTTGGCTCACTATTCATTTAACTGATGCTGTTCTTTTCTGATTGAAAAAAAAAAAAAGGAATATACGAGCACAGGTTTACGGAATTTGAGATCTTTAGAAAAATATACCTTGCATTTAAGAAAGAGAATGACACAAAAGAATGGAATACTTGTTTTCTTCTTCTCTGCATGTATGTACATAATATATTTACTTTGACCCAAATCAAGGTCTGAGTCAAAGTCCAATAGATTTCCATGTATTGGACATGAGTTGGCTAAACAAAACCTGATTTAGGGTAGAAGCTGAGTCCATGCTGACTGCATATTAATATAATTGTACTCAAGTTATAAAAAGAAACCTATTGAGAGGGAATTTTTCTATTCACAGGTTGCTAATTACTGCCGGGAACGTCTCCATTCAGTGTTGATTGAGGAGATAGAGGCTGCAGGAACAAGCTTTGCAGAAAACTGGCAGGAGCATTGGAAGAAAGCATTGTGCAAGTGTTTTCAGAGAGTTGATGATGAGGTTGATGGAAAAAGTGAAGCTAATAATAATGAAGACAACAATCATGGATCTGAGTCTGGTTCTGAACCTCTTGCTCCTGAAACGGTTGGTTCTACTGCTGTGGTTGCCATTTTGAGTCAAACCCACATAATAGTGGCAAATTGTGGGGATTCAAGAGCAGTCTTGTGTCGCGGAAAAGAGACCATTCCACTGTCTGCTGATCACAAAGTAGAGCACAACTTTATACATTTTACAAATATTTAAGAAATGAACAGTGTGAGAGACATATTGTCCAATTCAAATCTTCTATACTCACAAAAATGATATACATAATGCATTTGAAGAAAGATAGAGAGAAAAGAGTGCACAAATCTGCTAATGCATGAATACATGAATTGAAAGTATCTGATTTGGAATTTCTGAGATGCAATCTGTATAATAGCTAATGGAGTGGTGAAAAATTCCTTCCATACACATTGTGCAATTCTCAATGTGTCAATTTCTTTAAGAAATTTGAAAGAACTGTTTGTAGGACTTGCTCTGGGAGCTGACATTTGGCTGATTAATTTCCCTTTTTTATATGGTTTGCAGCCAAATAGGGAGGATGAGTGGGAAAGGATAGAAGCTGCAGGAGGAAGGGTCATACAGTGGAATGGGTACAGAGTTCTCGGGGTTTTGGCAGTCTCAAGGTCCATAGGTATGCTTTTAAGACATCATTCTAAAGTTTTGAGCTTTGATTATCCACTGAATTTTTTACAACTACCTTGTTATTCTTTAAATTTGATATCATGTGGTTGCATGTCTCTGCAGAATTGTTGTTATTCAGAGGGAAAATTACATCTTATGACCCTTATCAAGTTTTAAGAAAATTACTTGTAACTTCCATAAAATAAAGAAACAAAAATTTAACAGAAAACAGACTATTGGCCTCAATAGAAGAGAATTAGAATTTCTCTTTAGCGGCTGTTTGGTATGAGGGGAGGGGAGGGGAGGTGAAATTTTTTTTAGTTGGATTTTAAAAAATTAGAGAAGTGGGATTAAAATTTGAAAGGATTCCATTCACTGGTCAAACCTATGAGAGAAGACCAAGGAAGGCACAGACAACCAAGAAGGACACAACAATTAGGCAAGATGCTTTTTAAGGTTGCAGAGTTGACCTTTTATGTTTCAATCTATTTTGAAGTAAGGATAGGATGGATAGCTGTTAATTAGGGTGATTTTTGGGTTCTGTGAAAGTTACTTTTAGTCTATTTTAACCGTTTTAGGAAGGGGAGAAGGCAGGCAGTTTTTGAGTGAACATTAAGAGGAGAGGGAATCAGGTTCTACATTGAACTTGAAACCATCTTGGCAAAAGAGAGTGACAACTCTCTTCAGATTATTGTAACCCTTGCACTATCTATTATAATCCAATATATCAGTGTTTTCTGGTGTTTTAGAGTTGGTCCCTAACAAAATTTCTGAATTAATTTTTCTCATTCTTTTCTTTATTAAAATTTTATAACCCCATTTCTCCAATTTTTTTTTTAAAAAAATTCAACTCAAAAGTTTTCCCTGCCCTCCAAATCCCCGATACCAAACAACCCATCAACAGATAGACTAGCAATTGAATACCCAATTTTTATGGACAGATTGCCAGTGCCTTGTTCATATTGGTTTTCATTTCACTGAAATGGATTTAGTTCAATTTTTGCTTCCTTTCCACCAGGTGATAGATATTTGAAACCATGGATAATTCCTGAACCAGAAATAGAGTTCATCCTTAGAGAGAAAAATGATGAGTGCCTTATTCTAGCCAGTGATGGTTTATGGGATGTGATGACAAATAAAGAAGCCTGCCAGGCTGCAAGAAACAGGATCCTTCTTTGGCACAAAAAATATGGCAATGGCAACAGCAATAACAACGACGACTGCGATGGATCTGCTGAACAAGAAGAAGAACTGGGACTTGATCCTGCAGCTCATTTTGCTGCAGAGTATCTATCTAGACTCGCCCTTCAAAGGGGAAGTAAAGATAACATATCTGTCATTGTGGTAGACTTGAAGGCACAAAGAAAATCTAAGACAAGGGCTTAAAGCATATTGACCTATATTATCTGTGAAAAGATGATACCTAAGTGGAATCAACCAATGATGACTACTTAACAACTATGTCAGACGTGGATCCTGCATTAAAACATGTGGGATATGGAGAGTTCCTCTTTTTTAAAGAGGTTGAGAATTTTCATTGTTAGATTTACTTTTAAGGCGGCGTTTGGTATATGAAAATGGGAATTGAGTAAAGGGAAAAGATGATGAAAAGTAGTTTTTCGTTGTAATTATTAGAAAACAATGTGGCTTTCTATTTGATAAAAAGCTTCCTATGTCTAAGGGAGAGAGTTTTCTCATTCTCCTTTCCTTTCATATTCCTATTTTTGTGTCAAACGAGCCTTGAGATTTTCGTACTGATTAAAAAGTGTCAACTTCTAAGAGTTTAATTTTATCTTACAATTGGATTTGTATCTTTATCAAGAGAATTTGCATTCTATCATCTTGACTTTATGAACTATCCAAGGAAAGATACAAGTCCAATGGTAAAAGACTTTAAATTTCCAGGAGATTGAACTTAAAGTAACATAGTCAGTAAGTAAATAGATAAAATGAGAATCTCAAAGTATGTCTTATAATGAAAACATGAAACAATTTCTTGAGAGTTCTTTTCGTATAAATATTCAAATATGTGTCTGACAAACTTCCATATCTATTCATAATTAGTTTATTCTACTAATTTTTTTGTTTTTTGGGGAAAACATTGTCTTTATTTGTTGGTAGCATATCCAGCCCCTCAATTTTATACCAGGGCTAAGCCACCTATGTATTGTGTACAAATATTTGCAGTGGGGAAGGATAATATTTTAGACAAGCTATTCCTCTCACAGTTGCCCACATCAGAATATTAAATTTATTTCTTTCCTCAGAACAATTATTAATAATGAAAATTATTTAGCAACTAAAATGATCAAAGCATGTATTGTACACTATATCAACAAGGAGTAGGTACTAATGACTTGAGTTTACAAACAAGATTAAATTTACAAACAAGATTGAATTTGCAACCTTACATTTATAGGGGAGCTTTCATATCACTAGGTTATAAAGCCATTGGCTACATCAGTAAGATCTAATCATTTCAAATACAACCACAAAATTAACGAAAGAATATCTCAACTGTCACTTGGAGCATTTAATCTCGAAACGAATTGTAGAATTCTGAAACTTAAGGAGCAAGTTCAAATCCAAAATTATAAGGAGTGATTAGGAAAATTAATCTTGATTGTTTCCTAATTTGTATAATGTCATATCGGGACCTAACTAATGCTCGGTTCTGTCATATATGTATATATATGTAATCTGCCAGTGGGAATAAAACATCTTTCAATTCAGTCCAGTTATTCTCTTCACGAACCTAGAAAACTAGTGTCTAGTGTCTACAGCATAATAATTTCAAAACCTTTGAATGTAAATTGATCCATGCCTCTGCAACGGCCTGACAAAATTTTACATTTCCTGTACCATTATACAGTAGCCCATATAATATGTATATAAGGCAAGTACTAGTTATAACTTACATTACAGTCATATAATCCCATAATTTTTTCTTCAAAGTTGTCCCTAATACTACCTCCGGTACTATGTCCTATATATATTTAGGACTGGAGGAATACTAAACATCAGCATTGAGAGTCTTTGCCAATCATTGCAGATCTCATGGCACTTGCATCTTCGAGAATCTCTCCACAAATTCTGGAACTTCAATCACTCAACATCAAATAAAGCTTCTTTCATAGAAGATGGTTTCTGTGACTCTAATCTGCTGACGAGGAGTGATTCTACACAGAAAGGAGTTGAAAGTACTGTTAATATAACAGTTTGTACTTGTACTAGCATTGAGTGCAATGAAATGACTTCCAGTGTTGAACAATATTAATTTTTCAATGACACTCAGATCAACCAGAAATATTTAGCTGGGAAAAGTTTCATACAAATTAGATCAATCCTCCATTCAATCATATCAGCACTAATCTACTACGTTATTTATATTAAAAAAGGTGAACATATACAATATATATATAGAGAGAGAGAGAGAGGGATGTGAATTTAACATGCAATAATATTTATTTTTTTACTACTCCCCCCCCCCCCCCCCCCAAAAAAAAAACCCCACCCCCCAACACACCCACCCACCCACCAAATGCATGAATAGAAAGGATCCAATAGCCAAAGCCCAATCAGTAAATGGACCATATTGGCTCCAGAAAGAATGTCTCTTCCTCCCAAGCAACCTAATACAGCTATCTTCCAACACAATAGCTTTTTTGTTTAATTCAAAATTCAGGTTCGGCCATATAATGTTTTAGTGCCCAACCAGGAATTTTATAGTTCACATAGGGAGTGCATTATTTAGGGAGGAGGAGCGATCAAGCCCAAGACATCAGAGATTGTTCAGCTTGAAAGACTTAGTCAGTGTCGTGTGATGTAGTAATTATAAACTGACACCATACTCAACAATACAATTTATACTTAAAGAAAAAGGAACATGCATTTACCATCAAGTCGGTACATAGTTTAGGATTGAAGGTAAAACACACCTAGTAAGTTTTATAGAGTAGCAAGGGGAGATCCTGCGTTGGAGAAGTAAGCTGAAAGATCCACATCCAAGTCCTCATACATATTGATAAATGGATGTCTCTGGGTTTCAGATGAGATATTATATTAGAATGGCAATTGAATAGATAAAAGTCCAATACATTATCTTTAATACAGGGTATACAGATTGAGATTTACACGTACCAAAAGTTCTTGAGCTGACCATCTGTTCTTTGGATTTTTCCGCAAACTAAACATAAAGGATGTAGAAAAATGAGAATCAGAATCCAAATATGCACCCAGTGAATGAAATTTTATGAAAAGGAAGGAAACTAAAAAATAAAGGTAAGGCATCATGTTTTAAATTAAAAAATAGACTGGTTCCAGAAATTTATATGAAAAAAAAAGAAAAATTATCAATATAACTCTGCCTTGAGTTTTGTTAATCGTCATTTTCATCCTTGCAAGAAAACGTTGACAAGTGTTCTCAAAATTCTTGAAGTCAAATCGTTAAAACTATATTTTAAATTTTCAATCGATAGAACACACATCTTTGACAGACCCCTCAACCATTCCATCTAATTTCAGGAGAGCTAAGAAGCTTCTAGTGTCTAAAAGCATTCTCTCTCTCCCTCTCTCCTGTTTCCTTAGTTTTAGTAGGTCAAGATTCTAGAGATTTTACACAAGGAAACTATATATTTACCATGCTGAAACAAATGAGCAGAACTCCGGAGAAAATTGATCAGGTGGAGCTAAGGGAGGAGGAGTTTCAACAACAGCTTCAATAAGCTGAAATACATTTTCCCATCTTTCTCCTTGATCAGGCGGTGTATATGGAAACCTCCCTGTAGCACACTCAAGCATGATTAGTCCCAAACTCCATATGTCACATTTGTAGTTGTAGCCTCGCTGGAATCCATTGATTCTCTCTGGCTGCAAATCAAGCAGAATGAACAAAGTCATATCCAAGAACCAACAGTATCCTAATATGATAAGAGGAAAAGGATATATAAGCATCAATAATTTACTCACAGACATATAGATACGTGTTCCAATGAGAGTGTTCGCTTGACCAGATGTACTTTCCATAATTGCACTGACACCAAAGTCAGTGATCTTTACTTCCCCTCTGTGATTTATCAACAAATTGGAAGGCTTTAAGTCCCTGTGAATAATATGTTTTTCATGGTGAAGATACGTTAAACCCTTCAGCACCTACATTGAAAGGAAATGAAAAAACACACACAGGTCTTACTTGATTTTCAGTAAAATAACTAAATATGTAAAACTGAACTATTATCCTTACTCCTTACCTGCTTGCAAATAGCAGCAAGATGTTCCTCTGGAATTGATTTCACTCTCTTGAGAAAATCTTCCAGAGACCCTCCGTCCATGTACTCTAAGACGATTGATATAACATTATTTAAATAGAAAGACTGGTGACAGACAACGACATAGGGACATTGAGCTGATTGATTAATTATCAGCTCTTGTGCTATCTGCTTGCGCATAGGCTCGTCAATAGTCACTTGAATTACCTAAATGGAGAAGACACCATCATAAATAATGGATAAAATGATATGATTGAGAGACACCATCACAACATATCATGGAGAAGTTTTCAGGAAAAATATTTTTATGTCGATCATGTTCAGAGATGTCAAGGTTTAATCTTCGGTAAAGATAAGGAACAAGAATGTACTGCAACAAGTTATCAGTGTGAATAGTACACTGTCAAGATAAACACCATACTCCAAGACTTAAGGTATGTGCTCTTATATTAATATATTATAAAGAAATTGTACGGAGAAAACAAATTTTTAACATCACACTAACTGAAAGCGGGCTAAATATATCAGAGTGATTAATTTTAGGGGGCAAAAAAACAAAAGAACTTGAAGAATGAGAACTAAATTATCTTTGAAATAATGATACTTGGGAGCAGATTCCAGGAGAAAAAGAACAATTAACCAGAAACAAGGAAAGAGTAGGAAACAGAAGATGAAATTCCAAACAAGGTTATATATAGCAGCCAGCAAATATACCTTCAATGCAAAAAACTGATTAGTATATTTGTGTTGCACCAATTGCACAATACCACTGCTTCCCTTTCCAACCACTTTGATTGCGTCTATGTCTTCTAAACTTAACTGGTTGTCTGGTCCCTTGATAGGGGGTAGCTGATATCAATAAAAAAGATGTTAAACCATGATGGCCAAAAAAATCCATACGGTTTCCTTCATCTAATTTCACAGTTTGTTAAGATGGACAGGTTAGTCCAGTAAAACTAATATGACAATTGAACAATAGGTGGTGTGCGCATATGTGTGTGTGTGTCTATATGTGTGTGTGTGTGTGTGTGTGTGTGTGTGTGTGTGTTCTATGCGTTCTGGCAAGTGACAATTCACACAAAAATGCTGACAAAGAAAGTGCCCAACGATTGAATTCAAATCATTATTGTCTGCCCCAATTCTGGCAAGAAAAAGAAAGTGCAACACAGAACACTGACAAAAAAGTAAGAAGTGTTTAGTTGCTCCTCAACTGCATGATGTCTACTGAGCACAAGCTTTCACTTCATGAGTATGAATACATTAATTTGTCGAACATAAAAGTATGCATCAAGTAATCTATATGATCACTGCCATTTCCTTTTCAAATAGATAATGCCCATTTGGTTTTTGAAATTCAAAATAATGAAGCCTCAAATTTTAATGAGTCCCTCAACATCTCAGCATATACAAATGCAGGAAAAAAAAAACACTCGAGCAATCCGATTAAAAAATGAAGAGTAAATAAAAAATAAAATAAAGGTAAGAATGGAAGAGAGGAAGGGGGGAAAGGTCGAGAGAAATATCTTACAGCTTCAACTTCATTCTGAGAGATAATTCGAACGCCATACTTATTGACCAGAAGATCGCCTTCCCTGAAGGTCGTGCTCTCAGTCCTACCGTAACCACACAGTTAGCGTACCGATCACTCCAATTCGAGAAAAATTCAAACAAAATACGAACACATTCTTGCATGTATAGATACAATTAACGATGACCCCCAAAGAAAGACTTACAAGAATACTTGATCAAGTACAGGAACAGTGAGTTTGAGATTTGGGCCTAAGCTTCCTCTATTCATGATCGAGGGTTTTCTGATGCGATTCGCCAGCTCTGTGTACGTCTTCACCAACGGTAAAACACTTCGGTGTTGATAGAAAGATACAATCGATATGATTTATATAGTCAAGTAATTCTATTATTTATGATGAGTGGGCCAATATTTTAAGGTAAAAGTGAGATGTTCATCAGAGAGAGAGTTTCTGATACGGGATTGGTTAGTGAAATAGCAGTCGCCATTGACGACCTGGAAAAAGAAGAAGAAGAAGAGAGTGAAACTGTGGAAGATAGAGATTGCTGACTTGTCAGAGTACACGCTTTTCTTACCAACGCGTTTGACTTCTTTTTGCCTCACAGAGTACAACACACTAGATTTTACTGCAGAAGAATTTCAATTCAAGTGAGTGTGTGTATTGAGCGGGGCGATTCAAGTGTGTGTGTGTGTGTGTATACGCACTGTATATACTTTTCTGGGCGATTTTAAGTACAGGATGTATGCTAAAGGAGAAAACCATACATACCTTGTCATTCCCAGCATTTGGACGTTATATTGACGATGAAGAAATCTTGGAAAGCTTTCTCAAATTCTGTGTAATGCATGAAGGTCATGCTAGGATCATAAAAAGATGATGAAGATACGTATTTTTGGCTTATAAATCGTATCGCGAGGGGAGATATTTAACTTTTATGGGTTTTTTAGATAATTACTATCAAGTCTAGAGGATGACTTGTATATCAAAAGTGTTAGTGACACGTAAAGTGTTGTTATTTTTTTTTTTTTATTTGGCAACTATGATTGTTTGATTTTCATTAGTTTATTGGGAAAATTAAAATAAAGGCCCTAAAGAAAATTATATTTATTATAAAAGACTACAAAAATTATAATTATTTAGAAGGACCAAATATCATAATATAAATTTAGAATTACTAAATTGTCTATAATCAAATGTCATGTATTATCCCTTGTATTTATAATTTTTTTTTTTAAAAAAAGCTAAAATTAAAATTGCCCATCATCATGATATGATCATATATATTTTTTATGGTCCTTCTCCATAAATAGTTTTTCCTCTAGGTCTTTTATGCTAATTTTTTCTAATTTATTTGTTATCAGACTTTTTGAGTAATTAAATCATTTTATTGGAACTTTAACCTAATTTCCCTTTTTTAAACCATGGGTATTTTTTCATAAAAGACAATCATGTATAAAAGACAATCATATTTGATGTAGCTGGATCAACCCCTACCTCCTAAGAAAAAAACTTTCATACCGCTAAGTCATAAAGCCATTTGAAGCAGCATTGACAAAAAGGCTGATGATTGCAGTTAAAAACACGTTTAAGGATCCAATAAAAAGAAAATAAACTATAAGAACCTAATTCAAAATCAACTTAAATTATAGGGACTGTCAGATATCTTTTTCAAATTAAAATGACATTAATACAGAACCCACTATGATCCCACATTCCAACTAAGGAAAAACACTTATCATGTTGTAGGAGAAGTGTTTTCTCATGTCACATACACATGAAATAGTAGGATCCACACTTATATATAGTAATTCATATATGTATATATGGATCCCACCATTTCATATGTGTGTAGGAATCTTAATTTTCTCATGCAACATGAGAAAACTAAACCCCTTCCAACTATATCAAATCATAGTGCGATTCATAACATAAGTAACACAAAATGATTCCTGCGACATTTATAAGTATAAATATAGGGATTAATATTTCTGCCTCTGAGGCAGAAATATTTTTTCTACCTTCCTCACATATAAGTGAGTGGGGCCCATCACATATAAGTGAGTAGGGCCCATTTATTTTTTTTCCCTCTTCTTTTAATAATGGGCTCCACTCACTTATATATGAGGGAGGCAGAAAAAATATTTCTACCTCAGAAGCAAAAATATTAATCCCATAAATATAATATGATTGATTTACTTACTTTTGTATGAAATAATTAAAAAATTGAATCTAATTTATATATTATTTTGATCCTTATCATAAGTCTACATTTAGATGAAATTTTTGGTCTTAAATATAAGTTAGGATTAAAATACAAAAATACACATGAGTTTTTTCTCCAAAAACGCCCAGCATCACATGCTTTTTTTGGAGTAAAAATACACATGTAGTTACCATTTTAGAGCAAAAGTCACATTCTATCATTATGTTACTGTTCACCTAATCTCTTTCTCTCTCATCACGGTGAACAGTAACATAACGGTGGGATGTAACTTTTGCTCCAAAATGGTAACTACGTGTGTATTTTTGCTTAAAAAAAAAACACGTGGTGCTGGGTGCTTCTAGAGAAAAGGCTCATGTGTATTTTTGTACATTAACCCTATAAGTTAACTTATATATTATTAATGATTTTTTTCCCATTTTATCCTTATTTAATTATGGTTGGAAAGAGGGAAAGAAGTGAGAGATGCGAGAATGATTTGTAAATGTAGAGAGAGAGCATGTGTGTGAGTTTAAAAAACTTGAAGCATATTTAACAACTTAACTAACAATTCTTGGTATGTGATAATTAATTAAAGTAAACTTATAACATAAATAGGAGTGACATATAGTATGCTATTAGAGGAAGACTAATATGGTCAATGTTCTAGTGTCATGTTGGTGGAGATTGAAATTTCTCTTACATGTCACATGTTCAACCCTCATATATCCTACTAACGTCAAGATGACTAATTTAGATTTTTTTAAAAATAAATAAAATTGATCATCTAATAAGAATAATACAAGGACATTTACTTATAATTCATATTATACGATGTTCTTAAAGTAGAAGGTAGGGAGGTGGTTACCAAAAAAGGAAAAAAAAAAACTCAATTAAACAGCAAAAAAATTAAAAAGTGGTAGAAACACGTGTGTTTGGAAAAAGGCGATTGAGGTCAAAGAAATAAAGAGGTAAAAAGAAGACCTTAACTACTGTTTGTTATTTGGAATTCAATTAATTAAAAACGTGTTTACGTCATCCTAACTGGCCCCTTTATGATACATATTTATCATTTAAGAATAATATTATTTATTTATTATACATTTATTATATTCTATCATATTCTTAATATAAGAGTCAATTGATTTTTTTAGAAATATTAAAGAAGTTAAATAAACTATTTAATCATAAATTAATATATTATAACATCAGATTGTATATTATTATATAAATTAAGCAAATTAACATGAAAAATAACAATGAATATAAATAATTTAATATAATTCAATTAACTTTCTTAATTTCTTAAAAAAAATTAATTGGCTTTTATATAAGAAATCTCCTTAACTCTTTTTTGTTGTGGTTGATGAAAGACATTTTTATTAGCAAGTAAATAAAATGACACATAAGAAAGGCTTCAACAATGAACATACCTGGGTGAGAAAACAACAAACAAAATATAACACAGAAAAGTAAAAGTCCAACAAACAAAAAAAGCAGCTATAAAAAAAACTAGAAGTCTAAAACGATGAAGCATAAGCACAGAATGAGATTAGCATGTTTTGAGTCCTCGATTGGACAGCGTTTGGGCAAAAAAGTCTAATAAAAAGGTCATGCAGAGAAAAAGCTCGATTTGAAATATTGGGGCTTGTTTGGAGAGAGTGTTAGACGATTTTTAATTTTAAAAAAGATCATAAAGAAGTAGTAATGAGAAAACAAAAAGTCCAGTGAGCCAATGAGATTTTTTTTTAAAAAAGTTCATTTTACCATAAGCTCCATGGAGTAATTTTTAAGAAAAAACTTTCAGTTTTTTTATATAGGTCTTGCCACTTTTACCGTCATAAATCCAAACATAAATCATGTTTATAACCTAATTTTTTTTTTCTGTCAAGTTTTTACAAAAATCACAAAAAAAAATAAGCCACCGCTACCCAAACAGAGCATTTTAAGATGACTTTTGGCTTTTTTAAAAAAAAAAAAAAAGAAAAAAGTTCATGCATTTCAAAAGCTCGGAGCTTCCAAGAACGCGTTGAGTGACTGGAGGAATCTGCAGCAACTACCTACTTTTAAATGGTGTGGGGTCATTACATCCCCATGATTTTTTTTTTTTTTTTAAAAACAATTTTCCTTCTCTCTTTCTTTTTTTCTTTGTTTTTATTTTTTTTTATCACTTTTTTAATAATCTCTCTCTCACATATATTATTCAATTAAATTTATCTTAATTGATATTTAAAATAATAATCTAAAATCTCATTAGATTAGAAAAAATCACTTCAGTAAAAGCAAATAGGAAATTCAAACTCAAATCAAATTTACAATATAAACTTTTTTTCTATGTCAGATAAATAAATAAGTCACAAAAATCAGATAGTAAATAGTCTTCTTCCAAATGCTGTTGGCTTCTATGCTCAGCTACTTGGATGAAGAGATTCAACGGACTGGAAAAGCAGAAAAACGAAGAGAAGAATAGCAGAATAAGACCAGGAAACATAGCTTAATATAAGAATTGTCCTTAAAATCTCCTTAACTCATATATTAATATATTATTCGTAATTCATTGAATATTTCATATACTTTTTTTTAACTCTTCTTTATACATTTGATTGCACTGAACTCAATTTTATGTTTGTTTTTAATACATTTTAAATATTATTCAGGCCAAAAAAGATTAATATGATTTTTTTTCTAAACTTTTGTTTGCAAATTAGAACCTTAAAAAAAAATTACGGTCTACGGAATAAAAGTTCTTTAAAACTTATGGGACTTGTTTTTGTATTATTTCTTTTGGTTGGGACTTAAAAATCATTCTTCCTTTATTTTTCCTTCTCCCTATTTTCTAATTGCCTTGCTGAAAGTTTTCAATTTTCAATTTTTTTGGGGACATGAATGAGAGATTGAGGTGAGCAATTTTCAGGCATTACATTTTTCATGTTTTTTTCCCATTTCGCATGTAGTTTTCTTTCTCTAATTTTTGAAACCATGTTATAATGTTTCATTTTAAAATCTTACTTAAAAGTATGATATGTTTCCTTTTGAAACCTAGTTTACTTTTCTTTTTCCATGCGCGTAGAATAGAAGCAGAGACAAAGAAGACTTTCTGATTGAAAAAACAGAGGAATCCATAAAGTGATAAGTAGATATGTAAAAACAAACGACTTTACTTTCCTCCTTTTTTTTCTTTACCATCATTTTTCTTCCTTTTTCTTTTTTCATCATTGGATCAAAGATCTCAACGGTTCAGATTTAACATATTATATATTTGAAATAAAATTATAATAATAAGGTAAAATTATGATAATATTTTTATAATATGTTAAATCTGGACCATTGAGATTTTGATCTAATAGTGAAAAAAGAAAAATAAGGGAAAATGATGGTATCCTATAAAGGAGGAAAGCCAAATTCCAAACAAAGACAGATAAAAATTTGTGCATCATATATTTGAATTATGGGCTGTTTTTTTTTTTTTGGTCGAAATTATGGGCTGTTTTTCAGCGAATAGTTGTAGAATAATAGTGTCATGACTGTCAAGTGGTAGCTAATGTTACTTTTTTTTTGGTTGAAAGTAGCTAATGTTACTTGCTTTATCATTAAAATTAGAAATTACATAAATCTTATAGGTATGAATTCAAATAAAGATAATGTTTATACTTTAAAAACAAAAACACACAAATCACACGTGAGAAGCATGTTTTTTTTGTTTAATGATGGATATGAATGGAAAGGTGATGTTTGACAGAACAGAAGGAATGAATATGAGAGAAACTGCAATTGAAAATGTTATGTGGTGTTGAAGTTGCATAGTATTTGCTTTAAATGGTGTAGGTGTTGTAGATGTTGCACGCGCTGGAGAAGCTGTTGCTTGTTAAAATAACGAGAAAACACAGAAATAAGAGCAAGCTGATCCCAACTGACACCATACATGATTGGATATCCCGTCCTCTACTGTTTTTCAACTCCTGCGGGACAATGAGTTTCATGCAAATCCGGACACGTGTGATTTCTTACAGCTTAATATTTCATTCTTAGGTGATATTATATCAGCAAAAGGGGTAAAGGTCGACCCTAACAAAATCGTTGCAATTGACAAATGGCCTCTTCCAATAAATATTTCAGAACTATGAGGTTTTCCGGGTCTTTCAGGTTATTATTGTAGGTTCATTAGGCATTATGGACAGGTTGCAAAGCCTCTTACTGATATGACTAAGAAGAATGCTTTTAGTTGGGACAAGACATCATTATCAGCCTTCCAAGAACTTCAAAAAGCATTAATTAATGCCCCTATTTTGCAGCTGCCAAATTTCTCTAAGATGTTTATTGTGGAATGTGATGCATCCTCTACTGGTATTGGGGCTGTTTTACACCAAGAGGGTCATCTCATAGCTTTTTACAGCAAAAGCTTATCCCATTCAAAATGAAATGCATTGGTATATAACCAGGAATTGTTGGCACTAGTCTCTTCTTTGCAAATATGGCGTCATTATCTTTCAGGACACAAGTTTCAGGTGCACACCGATCATTTTAGCCTCAAGTATCTTCTCCAACAGCGAATCACTACCCCTGAACAGCAAAGATTGATCCTCAAGCTTCTTCCATTTGACTTCCAAATCATTTACAAGGCTGGATCTTCTAATCAAGCGGCTGATGCTTTATCTTGCATACCTCATTCGGGTGAATTTTCCTCTTCGATAATTCCTCATGCTGCAATCTTTAATGACCTATCTGAATCATTGGACCAAGATCCTTACGCCTCCTCAATCAAAACATCGCTACAAGCTTATCCTCAATCAGTACCTCATTTTTCTCTTGTTGATGGCTGCTTATACTACAAGGATCGTTTGGTGTTACCGGCTACATCTCCTCTCACATCTCAATTGATCACTGAATTTCATTCTACTCCTATTGGTGGTCATGGAGGGGTTTTGACAACATTAAAGAGGATACAACGGTTCTACTTTTGGCAGCACATGAAAGATGATATTGCCACCTTTATCAAGAAATGTGAAGCATGTCAGCGTGGTAAGTATATCCCCCAAGCTCCAGGTGGTCTTTTAAAGCCTTTAGCAATTCCAGCTCACATTTGGGAGGATGTCTCGCTGGACTTTATTACTGGTTTACCACCTTCACATCATTTGGAATGTATCCTCGTTGTGGTTGATCGATTTAGCAAATCAACCCATTTTTTGGGGCTGCCTCGATCTTTTTCAGCAAAATCAATGGCCTCACTTTTCTACAAAGAGGTGGTTCGTTTACATGGCTTTCCCAAGTCAATTGTTTCCGATCGTGATCCAATCTTCTTAAGTGCCTTTTGGAAGGAATTATTTCGTTTGAGTAGTACAATGTTAAAGATGAGTACCTCATACCATGTAACACCCCGGATTTCTGAAGTTCAAATAACATAAATACTCCAATGGTTTTCATAAATAATAATAAAATCCAAAATAAACTACTTCCGGAAGGTGTCACCGCCGCACTTGTATAGAACAAGTGCAAGGCTTCTTATTACAGGAAATAAATCAAAACTTAAGCAGAATGTTTATTTCGAAAAATAAAAGGAAAGAAAATAAATGAAAAGAAATTAAATAACTAGAATCTGTTTTCCGTCATCCTCACTTCTCACTGCTAGCCCCAGCTCTTGGCACCTGTTCACTAAAATTCTGCTCCCCCAAAGGATCATCGCAGCCCAAGAAACACAGACATCAGCAAACGCTGGTAATCCTAACTAAATAAAGGTAGACTGAAAAAAAATAAAACCGAAATAAATGAATAAATAAATAATTGGATATAAAATAAGTTAATTGCAAAGTAAAATAAAATGATTGTGAAATCAAGTAATTCTAAAATAAAATGATTATAAAATAAGATAAATTAATTACAAAGTAAAATTAAGTAAATGTAAAATAAATTAATTTCGACATAAAATAAAAAAAAATTATAAAATAAAAGTAAATTAATCGCAAAATGAAATAAAATAAGGACTTCATATGTGTATGTGTGTAAATTAAAAGGTATCGTTGTTTTTAGAGTTTTCTAGTAGGAAGAGAACCATGGTAGACCCGGATATCCGGCCGGTCTACCCTGTGACCCGGAAACCGGCCAGTCACAAATCATCATCAGATTGGCCATAATTCGTATTCTTCCTAGTGTGCACACCTCTTCCCAAAGTTGCTACTAGTGCCCCGGATATCCGGCCAGGCACCACTTTGGGAAGAACGGATATAATCGATTCACATCAAATAACATATCGAAGGCATAAAGCCTTAAAAGTGTGTTCATCACTTTAGGAGGTACCGTCCTAAAGTTATCCTCCCACTTGCTAGTTTATAAAAAAAAAATCTTCTCTTAAGGAAGTTAAAAGTAAAATAAAATAAAATAAATAAAACAAAATAGCATCTTATATATATATATACACACACACATGAATAGCCTTGAGCCGTGGACCCCACATGCACAACTCAAAAATGCAATCCGAAAGGAATAAGGAAAAGTCAAACATACACACATAAATATATTTGAATCAAGAGGTTTTGAGCAAAGGGTGGTGGACCCCACGACAATTATAATGGGGTAGGAGTTCTTGGAATTGGTTCAGCATGTGGTGTTCGAATGAAAAGAATGGGCATTGAATAAAGTATGGTGGACCCCACATAATTTACTATGGAATAAAGTAGTAACACAAAGGATAAAATAAAAATCGGACCCCACCGAAACAAGAGAGGAAGACCTTACAGTACTGATTAGGCAATAGCAATTGGTTTCTATATAAATAAATCAGGAAAGATCTATAAAAGAAACGAAAAAGGTATTTCCTTGTTCACGCACGCGAATCGAAAACATTGAAGGAATATATATATTGATTGCAACTGAAACGAATTCCTTTTTTTTTTTTGAACAATCAGAATGAACGGATCAAAAGAAAGAATAATAACAATCCTTATAATTAGGCTCCGTGGTACATACGAATTAGAAGGTAAATAATGGGTTCTAGGGTTTAGGATTACCTGGCCTCCGTGGTTGCAGAGCTCCTTGGAGAGAATTTCTGCCACAAGGAATTTTTAGGGAGGGAACTGATAGGTGATGGCTAGGGTTAGGTGACTAGTCCTAAGTTTATAGTTGAAATTAGGGTTTGTTATGGGTTGGGCTTTTAATTATTACCCATTTAATAAATAATGACAAATCACCTATTAGATTCTAATTTAAATTTTTATCTTTACCTATCCATTTATCATTATCATTATCATTATGATATATATATATATATATATATATATATATTTTAATATTAGTATTATTAATATTTATTATCATTATTATTATTATTAAAATAATAATAAAATCTAGGCTATTATATACCATCCCCAAACAGATGGACAAACAAAAGTGGTTAATTGATGCTTGGAGACTTATTTAAGATGCTTTTGTCAAGATTTTCCCAAACGTTGGTCTCAATTTCTGCATTAGGCTAAGTTATCCTATAACACCGAGTATCATTCTTCTTCGGGTTACTCTCCATTCAAAATTGTTTATGATAAGGATCTAGCTACCTTATTGCCTTTTACTTCCGGAGACACTTGTATTGCTGATTTGGAAGAATTCTTTGAAGAAAGAGATGCGGTTTTGGCTATTATTAAGCTAAACCTTGCTGCTGCTCAATCCACCATGAAGTCTCAAGCTGATTCTCACCGTCAGTCAGTCTCTTTTGCGGTCCATGACTTGGTGTTCTTAAAAATACATTCTTACCACCAAAAATCTTTGACTCACCAGAAGTTCCACAAACTTAATCCAAGATATTTTGGTCCATATCCCATCAAACGCCTGATCGGTGCAGTGGCATATGAACTTGAGTTACCTCCTGGGTCCCGGGTGCATCAAGTTTTTCATGTCTCTCTTCTTCGGGTTGACCATGGTTATGACGTTTCAACACCATTGCCCCCTTTACCCATATCTGAAGATTGGGAACTGCTGCTTGAACCAAAGCAAGTTATAGATTCCAAGATTGTTGTTGCTGATACCTTTACTGACATCCACTTACTCATTCAATGGAAGAATCGCCCTCCTGAAGAGTCTAGTTGAGAGCCTTATGATTTAATTGCAACACAATTCCCTCACTTTCGCCTTGAGGACAAGGCTCATTTCCAAGGGGAGGGTAATGATAGAATATCCTGTCCTCTTCTTGTTTATTCAAGAAAGAGGAGGATAGATAAGGAAAATTAAGGAAAGTTTGGTAGTTATGTTATTAGGGGAAGTTATGAGTGTTTTATTATAATAAGTTATTTTAGGTAGTTTACATCAGTTATGTTTCTTTATATTTATCCATTTAGGTTGTAAACAAACTTATGCAGAAATATACATCCATGTTATATTGTGAAATTGGTCAAAGTTTCTGGTTCTTGAATTGTCCTATGAGATCCTTATTTTATAGGATCTATCAATACATGTGCTATGAACTCCGGTTAAGGAGAAAAAGAAATATATACTCATACCATGGATTAATAAGAACAATATATGATGTGTATGTATTTGTTTTCAACTGACAATATCACTCTATTATACAATCGTATATATTATAGTATATACAAGCCCCTGTTCAGAACCAAATAAGTAGAAGGTGAGTTACTAGTGAGTCAGCTATTTCATTCAAGACTCGATCATGTTGAAAGAAAATTTTGACAGCAGCTGGGGTACACCTGATATTATTGTTCCATATGTCTGCAATATGCCCAAACAAAAGAAAAGCAACACAATCAATCATCAACTCAAAAAATCCCACTTAATTGTCAACAAACACATCAACATGCACCAAAATAGATGTGAGTAAATGTCAAGCTTAAAGTGTTACATCTTATCTCGCATGAATATCCGATATATATGGAATACAAACACAGCCAATCAGTTTGATAAGCACATTACTCCTTTTCTGTATCGTTTCATTGTTTGTACTTTCATAGGCAGCTCAACATGTCAGAACCACACGTTAAAGCAACAAAAATAGGGTACCAATGTGAAACCATTGCCACATCAGATAATATGAGTACATAAGGAGAAATTATCCTCAAACGTTTACATATATTTTTTTGGGGATCATTTATGCCTAACCCATGCTAGTCACACACAAGCTAATACTCCTCTCATAAATGTAGGAGCTAGTTCAAGAGCTGGTCTTGATCCTAATTATATGACCTCAATCCATTTTATCTTTTATATTTATCATCCCCCCCCCCCCCCAAAAAAAAAAAAAATAATTTACCTAACTTATAAATTGGTTCATAATCTAATGTTATACAGGGTATTTTAGGGAGATCACATCATATTTGTTATAACTAAGTAATTTATCTTGTTTCCTTAATCTACTCAAATTAAGTAGTTCTTATACTAGAGACCAAAGGAGTATCAAATGTTACTTTAGAAATTCAAGTTCACAAATTGTCAATGAAACTACATGGAATACTCAAACATACCCTGATACCCATATATTTTCCATGACTGATAGAAATCCATACCTTGTGATTTTCAGGAATTTGGCACAATGGAACAGCAAGCAGCTTGTGATTCTTAGGCACAATGAACTTTCGTGACTCTGGTAGCTTCACAAGGTAGAGTTTCGTGCACTCCTGCAGTTGAAACATTCAAGAGAATAAGACATTTTTCCCTCACAACTTATTCGAGAAGCATTTGAATAATGTACCTTTGGACTCCTCACATTAGGTGGCAAGTACGGATACAGTAAAGTTTCAAAATCAGGTCTCCACCACATTCCAAGGCATTCGCCCACCTAAATCAAGTAAGATACATTTCAGTATCTCTATAGGCAGTAAGGTTCACAAAAAAGAAAATATACGAGTTCAATACCTCCCATTCAGCCCCATCCCCATTTTCACCAACATAAAGCTTCCTTGCCAGCTTACGCTTCAATCCCTCAATATCTGGAAATTCAGAAACCCCTGAATTCAGCAAAAGCTTGGGGAAAAAATCCCCAGATAATGCCTTAACTTTTTAGCTTCTATTTCAAAGTTTGGAAGCTTATCCCTTACCTGATTCACCGGGTCTTAGGCGACCACCAGGGAGTTTAAAGATGGAATTTCTTACTTGCAGCAGCAACAAATGTGGATGTTTGAACAACTCAACCTGATCCAAGAATAGTTACATTCTCACAGTTTAGAACCAAATCGTCATTTTTTGACTCAGTATCAAATGCTGACAATATCAAGTGTTTCAACAGCAAAGCCAAATGGCCATAATCAAGATGAAGAGCATCAATTCTTCAAGTACAGTTCGATCAACCATGCTTTCCCTAACTTCAATCTTCTATATGAATCCTATATGTTAACCTTTTATTGGAAGCTTGAAAGAGATTATGTAAAGAAACTATCCCATAGGCCTCATGGATATTCGTTAGAAATTAGTTTGTCTTATATAGCATGGATACCCATAGTGGAACAGAAAACTGAAGACGGCCTTGAAAGAAAACCCATAATATTGAAATATAAACTGATTGCTCAATTTTGCGGTATGCTCTTTGCACGAGTACATCAGGCTTTCTGTCCATTAAGACCAACTATCTAGTATGGGATAATACAACAATGTGATCAGCTTGTGTAAACCCAGGCCTCGTATCACCAAGATATGGAGATTTTAAGGATGTGCAGAATTTACACAAGAAGGGGGCACTAAAATTTTAAGAGTAACTTGTGATGTTCATCCACAAAAACAAGCTTAAGTAATAATTTAGGGTTAAATTATCATGATATAACACCTTCTAGTCCTCTAGGGCTATTACTAAAGTTTTTGAGCAGTGATAGGCTCTGATTTTTATTCACTTGAGACTGATTACACGTATAGGGAGATTAGGGAATAAAGGAAATTAAATTGTAATTATTTCTGATCTAATCACATCCCCCATATCTCTCCTAGAATCAAAATACAATCATAATATGATCACACTAAATCAGGACATTAATAACCATGATACTCTCCTAAAATTACATTTGCAATATCCCAATTATTCACACAGAACCTATTTCTATCTTGTTTTCTGATCCAAGTCAAGCAGGGCCCCAAGTCTCCCCTCCCAGTCCCAAAGGATATAAGAATGAAGGATCAATGTTCTATAAATGAGACTGAGAAACGCCTTCATAGCTAAAAGAGAAAGAAGTCAGCAGTCTCAGGTCTCAGCTAAGCCACATATATGACTCGTTAAATCAGCAACTAAATTAGAGGCCTTAGGCAGATTACAAGTTTCCCATCATCCCCCAATCCTTTACCAATATGTCAACTAATTACTTGCATGGAATTTGCCAAGTGAATCACCAAAATCTTCATAGGGATATTTCATATTTAAACTGAATGTTGATATCTAATTCAAAAACTAATTTATTCAACATTAAAAAAAAAATTGAATAATAACTGATAAGACAACATCCAACAATCAAGTTTCAAATCAAATTCAAAAGGTTGAAGCATGAGCAGTTACCAGTATGAAAGTCACACTCAAACTCCATGCAAAGCAACTATTCTAGTCTAAACTGATCAAGAATCAGTTGTCCACTTGTCCTAAAAGCCTAACTAGTTAAAGAGAAAACCACCCCCTCCTCACGACAACAGCCCTCGGCGTAGCTACCTTGTATAGAAATAATATTTATTACAACGATGGGAGGGCAAGATTAAATCACGATAAACTTGATTAGCAAAAGTCTCATCTCTCAAGCCATGTTAATGACCACTTATCCTATATTGAATTTGAAACTTTTTTTTTTAATATTTGTTGTTCACAAGTATCTAACATGAAGGAGTTCTAATCCTAATGCTTTGAACTTGAAATAATTTCAGAACAAAACCAATATGCAAGACAGAAAAAGTAGAGAACGAACCAGCATGACGGCTTCCACACAATTTCGTATCCCATGAGCAGCATAACTAAAATGAAAAAGCAGTTAGAAGATAAAATTAAAACTGTAAGAAAAGGCTTTCCCACGGGCACGAATAGAAAAAAGAAAAAGAAAACGAACTTAGATTTATGTCTCAGAATACGATCAGCCAAGGTCTCGTCCTTGAAGGTAATGGCATTTGTGGAGCCAAAGTAGTAGCCGTTCAAAGGGTAAATATCAAATTCAAGACTCTGATGAATGCAGCTTCCATTTTGGTGCCTGATCACTTCAGTAGCATCCATGACGGCTTCTTCCCCCATCACCGAAATCAGAAAATAGCTGTATCTGTTACGGATCCTTGGAGCGTGAAGTAGAAAAAGCTGCTTGAGGAAGAAGATGCTGAAGAAGGTTGAAGAACAAGGAGCAGTAGTAATAGGCAGGTCACAGGTGAGTAACGAAACGAGTCGATTCGAGAAGGTTGATTGGTAAGGTATAGCGTGGAAGTGGTGGGTTCTGGAACGTGGCGTTCCAGAGAAGCCTGGGTGGGCGCCACGCGATTTAAAGCTATTGGCTTTGTTTAAATTTCTTTTTTTAATTATTAAAATCGGTGACCTTGAAAAATTTTTTTGGTCATGAGTCGTGAGTCATACCCACCTTACTTTATGTGTTGAAAATTGAAATTTGGTAAAGGATTTTGTATTTTTTGTATAAAAAGTAATTCTGATCAATAAAATTTCAGAACATGACTACCGAACAATTTTTGGGAAAAAATTTACCCATAATTAAATATATTAGTGTTATAAATATATATGTATGTCCATTATTCATTCACATGCATCAACTATTCATTCACATTCACTTCAACTATTTTATCACATGTTTACTATAGTCTCACATGTGAATGTTTAGAGGGAAATTACCTCTTATGACCCTGAGGTGGAAATTACACTAAAGGTCCATTTTCTATCTATAAATAGAGGTCTTCTGTAAACATTCAAGTTACACTGGAATAAGAATTTCTCTCTACTCTTTCTCTCTATCTTCTATCTCTTGTTCCTGTTCTAAATTCTCATCAGTTTTATATTACGTTATCAACACGAAGACTCTACCAAGGTAAGATTTTATTATCATCTCCTTTACTATATGTTTATTTTATCTATCTGGGATAATCTTAACCATAATATGGAATTAACGTTCTACTTTTACTGATTATTTTGAACATCGGGTTCCATGGTTAAGATTTGAGATTATTTACTATTTACTATTTATAGTAAATAGTAATTTTTACTATTCATGTTAATTTTACCTTTTTCAGTAATTTTACATTTTTATTCATTTTGACTCCTATATGGAAGTCTAGATTTAATATTTCAGTAATTTTATTTTATTCACTATTTATAGTGAATAGTAACTTTACTATTCACTGTAAATTTATATTTTACTATTTACAGTAAATTATTTATGTTTATATATTCTTCCCACTCCCTATTTATTAATTTCATGGTGGCAACACTAAGCTCCATTTATTTAATTTACTTTACTGTTTTATTTCATGGTGGCGATACTAAGCTCCATTTATTTAATTTACTTTGCTGTTTTATTTCATGGTGATGATACTAAGCTCCATTTATTTAATTTACTTTACTACTTTATTTCATGGTGGCGATACTAAGCTCCATTTATTTAATTTACTTTGCTGTTTTATTTCATGGTGGCGATACTAAGCTCCATTTATTTAATTTACTTTATTGCTTTATTTCATGGTGGTGATACTAAGCTCCATTTATTTAATTTACTTTACTGCTTTATTTCATGGTGGCGATATTAAGCTCCATTTATTTAATTTACTTTACTGTTTTATTTCATGGTGGTGATACTAAGCTCCATTTATTTAATTTACTTTACTGCTTTATTTATTTCATGGTGGCGATACTAAGCTCCATTTATTTAATTTACTTTATTGCTTTACTTATTTCATGGTGGCGACACTAGTATTAGTGGGCACCATTTGTTAAATTTAATTTTAATTATTTATTGCTTTAATTATTGTTCATGGTAGCGATACTGATATACATATTAGTGGGCTCCATTTGTTCAATTTAATTCTTTACTGCTTTTTATATATTATATATTAAATATGCATCCTCTTTCATGGTGGCGACACTAGTATTAGTGGGCACCATTTGTTAAATTTAATTTTAATTATTTATTGTTTTAATTATTGTTCATGGTAGCGACACTGATATACATATTAGTGGGCTCCATTTGTTCAATTTAATTCTTTACTGCTTTTTATATATTATATATTAAATATGTATCCTCTTTCTTACCTTCGGATGAGATAGGTCTCGCTGTAAGTTTACTACCATTCCTATCTCATCTTCTTTTTATTTTCTTAGCATGTTTATTTATAGTTCTTTAAATTATGTTTTAATTTATAAAAAGATTTTATAATATGATTCTAATTATTATCATTATTTTTAGTTTGAATCATGTCTTCCAGCCTTTCAAATCTTGAATTTAATGCTCTTGACATCACTGGGAAGAATTATCTATCATGGGTTTTAGATGTTGAAATCCATCTTCAAGCAAAGGACCTTGGAAAGGCTATATTGCCGGGAAATGATGCGTCCCCTCAAGTAAAGGCCAAAGCTATGATTTTTCTCCAACACCACATTCATGAAAGTTTGAAAACTGAATATTTAATGGTGAAAGATCCATTTGAATTGTGGACTAGTTTGAAAGATAGGTATGATCATCAGAAAACGGTGATTTTGCCTAGAGCTCGTTATGAATGGATTCATCTCAGGCTACAAGATTTTAAAACTGTAAGTGAGTATAACTCAACTGTTTTCAAAATAAGTTCTCAGTTAAAATTATGTGGTGAAAAAATAACTGATGAGGACTTATTAGAGAAAACTTTTTCTACCTTTCATGCTTCGAATTTGCTTTTACAACAGCAATATCGAGAGAAAGGTTTTAAAAAATATTCTGAGTTAATCTCATGTTTATTAGTAGCCGAGCGAAATAACGAGTTATTATTGAAAAATCATGAAAATCGTCCCACTGGATCTTCTCCATTTCCTGAAGCGAATGTGAGTGTACAGAATGATCATGGTCGTGGCCGTGGTCGTGGTCGTGGTCGTGGCCGTGGCCGTGGTCGTGGACGAGGACGTGGAAATCGTGGAAGCAGAAATTATCATGGTCCTTATCATGGTGGAAGAGGTTATTATAGTCCTTATACCCACCAGAAAAAGATGAATAATGAAGGACAGAAGAATGATAAAGAAGGTCCTTCAAAAGTTGTTGAACATAAATGTTATCGGTGTGGTATGAAGGGACACTAGGTACGTAATTGTCGTACGCCAGAACATTTAGCGAAACTTTACCAAGCCTCTATAAAAAGGTGTGTTAATAATGTGGAATGTGATGATAAGACTCATAAAGATAATGATGTCAATGAGCCAAATGATGATGTTATGTCACTCTTGGAGGCGGAAGATTTTTATGATTAAATAAGTTATGCAGAAATTATAATAATTTTCTTGTATCGTTCTGAACTTATTATCAAATATCAATTATGTATGTATTAATGCATTTTTTTTTCTTTTATGAAGCTCATGGATATTTCAAATATTGCACACAAGAATAAAGATATATGTCTCATTGATAGTGCAACGACACATACAATTCTTAAAGATAAGAAATATTTTTCACATCTAACAAATTGTAGTACAAGCATCAATACCATAGTGGGTAATACAAGATTGATTGAAGGCTCTGGAAGAGCAATAATAATATTACCCAATGGTACGAAATTTGTTATTAATGATGCTTTGTATTCCTCCAAGTCTCATAGAAATTTGTTAAGCTTTAAAGATATCCGCCAGAATGGATATCATATTGAGACTATAAATGAGGAGAATAAAGAATATCTACAAATTGTTACTGTTAGATATGGTGAAAAATATGTTCTGGAGAAATTACCAATGTTATCTTCTGGTTTGTACTATTCACATATTAGTATAATTGAAATAAATGTTATGGAAAACCAGAAGCATACTGATAAAGACATATTTAATGTTTGGCATGACCGGTTAGGCCATCCCGGGTCAATTATGATGCGATGTATAATAGAGAATTCATGCGGACATAATTTGAAACAGAAACAAATACCAAAATCCCATGATTTCTCATGTGATGCATGTTCAAGGGAAAATTAATTATTCGGCCATCACCAAGCAAAGTAGAAAGTGAGTCTCTCACATTTCTAGAACGGATACAGGGAGATATTTGTGGGCCAATACACCCACCATGCGGACCATTTAGGTATTATATGGTTTTAATTGATGCATCAACTAAATGGTCGCATGTGTGCTTACTATATTCTCGAAACCTGACATTTGCGAGATTACTTGCTCAATTGACAAGATTAAGAGCACATTACCCTGATTATCCTATCAAGAAAATAAGTCTTGATAATACTGGTGAATTTACTTCACAGACTTTTAATGAATATTGTATGTCCCTTGGAATTGATGTTGAACATCCTGTAGCACATGTTCATATGCAAAATGGACTTGCAGAATCATTGGTAAAACGTTTGCAACTTATTGCAAGACCTTTACTTTTGAAATCTAATTTACCAATTTCTGCTTGGGGCCGTGCCATTTTGCATGCAGCAATGTTAATTCGCATCAGGACTACTAGTTATTTAAAAGTTTCCCCCTTACAAATGGTTTTTGGTGAAGAATCTAATATTTCCCATATTCGGACCTTTGGATGTGCAGTATATGTGCCTATAGCACCTCCACAACATACTAAAATGGGTCCTCAAAGAAGAATGAGAATTTATGTTGGGTATAAATCTCCTTCAATTATAAAATATTTAGAACCATCTACAGGAGATTTATTTACTGCACGATTTGAAGATTGTCATTTTGATGAATCAGTCTACCCAACATTAGGGGGAGAAAATAAGCAGTTGAATAAAGAGATTAGCTGGAATGAATTATCATTGGCTCATTTTGATCTTCGTACAAAACAATGTGAACTAGAAGTTCAAAAGATAATTCATTTACAGAATTCAGCTAATCGAATGCCAGAAGCATTCACTGACCCAAAGAAAGTGACAAATTCACATATTCCAGCTGCTAATGCTCCTATTCGAATTGATGTCCCTGTAGGACAACCGATTATAAATGAATCAAAAGCACGCCTGAAGCGTGGTAGGCCTATCGATTCCAAAGATAAAAATCCTCGAAAAAGAAAAGGAGCTAAGATTATAGATGACCAAGTCGAGGATAATCAAGAAAAAAATGTTGCTCTGGATGAGCCACTTCATGAAGAGAAATTATCTCCAGAGGAGAATATTGAAGCCCCAGAAGAGATCCAGGTACCTGAAATGTATGAAAATAATGAGATCTCAATAAATTATGTCACAAATAATATCAAATGGAACCGTAATGAAGTCAACGTTGACGACATTTTTGCTAATCATATAGCATATGATGTGATGAATGAAGAAGAGGATCATGAGCCAAAGTCCATTAAAGAGTGCCAACAACAAAAGGATTGGCCTTTATGGAAAGATGCCATAAATGCATAATTAAAATCACTAGCAAAACGAAAAGTATTTGGACCTATAGTCCATACACCTAAAGATGTAAAGCCAGTTGGATATAAATAGGTTTTTGTACGGAAAAGAAATGAAAAAGGTGAAATTACAAGGTATAAAGCATGCCTTGTAGCCCAAGGCTTTACACAAAGACCTGACATTGATTTTGAAGAAACATATTCACCAGTAGTGGATGCAACTACTTTTCGTTATTTAATTAGCCTAGCAGCAAATGAAGGGCTTGATTTGCATCTAATGGATGTTGTGACTGCCTATTTATATGGCTCACTTGATAGTGATATCTATATGAAAGTTCCTGAAGGATTCAAGATGCTAGAATCATTTAATTCAAATTCACGAGAACAATACTCGATCAAATTAAATAAGTCCCTATATGGCTTGAAACAATCAGGGCGCATGTGGTATAATTGTCTTAAAGAATATTTGTTGAAAGAAGGGTATAAAAATGACCCGATATGCCCATGCATTTTTATAAAAAGATCGAGAAACGAATTTGCTATAATTGCTGTTTATGTTGATGATATCAACATTATTGGAATTCCTGAAGAGATTTCAAAAGCAATTAATTGTTTAAAGAAAGAATTTGAATTGAAAGATTTGGGTAGGACAAAATTTTGTCTTGGATTACAAATTGAGTACCTGAATAATGAGATCTTTGTATATCAAGAAACTTATACAAAAAAGGTCTTAAAACGATTTTATATGGATAAGTCACATCCATTTTGTACTCCAATGGTTGTAAGGTCTTTGATAAAAGAAAAAAATCCATTCCAACCCCAAGTAATTAACGAAAAAGGTGTAAAACAATTACTTGGTCCAAAAGTACCATATCTTAGTACTATTGGGGCACTAATGTATCTTGCTAATCACACAAGACCTGATATAACATTTGCTATTAATTTATTAGCAAGATATAGTTCTGCACCAACACAAAGGCATTGGAATGGTGTAAAGCGTATTTTTCGTTACCTCAGAGGTACTATAGATATGGGGTTATATTATTCAAATGTATCTAAACATGAACTGATTGGTTATTCAGATACTGGATTTATGTCTGATCCATATGATGGAAAATCACAAACAGGTTATGTATTTACATGTGGAGGTACAACAATTTCATGGCGATCTATGAAACAAACTATAGAAGCCACTTCATCTAATAATGCAGAAATTCTAGCAATGCATGAAACAAGTTGAGAATGTGTGTGGTTGAGGTCAGTAATTCATGATATACGAACTACTTGTCATTTATCTTCTGGTAAAATGGTTCCAACAGTTGTATATGAGGATAATACTGCATGTATTGCCCAACTTAAAGAAGGATACATTAAGGGCGATAGAATGAAGCATATTTCACCAAAATTTTTCTTTACTCGTGATCTTCAACAGAATGGTGAAATAGATATCCAGCAAGTCAGTTCAAGTGAAAATTTAGCAGATTTATTTACCAAGTCACTTCCAGAAGCAATCTTTGAGAAGCTTGTCTATGGTATTGGTCTTCGAAGATTCAAAGATCTCAATTGATGTTATCAGGGGGAGTAATACTGATGTTGTCAACAAGGGGAGTCAATACGCGCTGTACTCTTTTTCCCTTATCTAGGTTTTGTCCCACTGGGTTTTCCTAGAAAGGTTTTTAATGAGGCAGCATTGGATAGTATATCAATGGATGATGTACTATTTTCTTTGACTAGGTTTTTATCCCACTGGGTTTTTCCTAGTTAAAATTTTTAATGAGGCACATTCATAATGGACATCCAAGGGGGAGTGTTATAAATATATATGTATGTCCATTATTCATTCACATGCATCAACTATTCATTCACATTCACTTCAACTATTGTATCACATTTTTACTATAGTCTCACATGTGAATGTTTAGAGGGAAATTACCTCTTATGACCCTGAGGTGGAAATTACACTAAAAGCCCATTTTCTATCTATAAATAGAGGTCTTCTGTAAACATTCAAGTTACACTGGAATAAGAATTTCTCTCTACTCTTTCTCTCTATCTTCTATCTCTTATTCCTGTTCTAAATTCTCATCAGTTTTATATTAATTAGTAATTAAGTGTTTTTTAATACATTTATTATAAATGATTTTATGCATCAATCATATATATACCCCCAAACCTTGTAACACAACAATAATTGGCACTAAGAATTTAAGGGCATGTTTGGAAAAGTGGTGGGCCGAAGAAACACCGTAGGAAGAGAAGATAAAGTTGGAGTAAAATGAGATGTCACAGTTGACTTTTTTTTAAATGGACTTTTAAGCCAAAAGTTATCCGTAAGAAGAAGCCACTAAAACATGTTTTTCATCATGTAGATAGGTTTCTAATACTATCAACTCAAACAAATCATATTTATAATCTAACTTGTATCTTATTTTAAGTTAGCAAAAATCAGATTAAAAAAAAAGTCACATTTTCCATTGGTTTACTCATTGATTTTTTATATTTTACAATTTTTTTTTTTGGTTGAAAATGGAGATCAACAAAGATCAGATAAACCTAGGACACAACCCATTGGTTTACTCATTGATTTTTTATATTTTACAATTTATTGCCTAAGAAAGTTCCCTCGTCTTCCATATGTTTCCCATGCAGGTTCATTTAAACCATTTGAAAAATAAAGAATTTAGACTTAGGAAATAGGAGCTTGCAATTTCCATTGTTGATTAATGTCCAACCCATTTCCTTTTCGAAGGCTGAAGGAAACCCTAAATTCAACCCATTTCCTTTTACAATTTATTGTTGATTAATGTCCAACCCATTTCCTTTTCTGCTATATAATCCAACCCATTGTTGATTAATGTGCCCTCATATCTTGCTTAATTATCAGCAAACGAAAAGCATTCCAGAAATCTCCAAACTAGGATAATAAAGGGAGATGAAGAAGAATCTGGAAATTGCCACAGCAAAAAATTGCAAGCAAGTAAGGCAAAAAAATCCATTATCTCTCTCGTGTTCCTCAATCAGAGCAAAAAATTCATTCTTTGTGTAATATGCTAAATTTTAGGCATATAGACTTGTGGATAAATGTGTATTAGGAAAATGATTAAACTCAATTAAAAAGGTGCGACAAATATTGAAAAGGGAATTTCTCCTTGATGATGATAGTGTGTTTGTGTCATATATTTGATTGGCCAAATGATGCCCAATGACCTTAAAACTTTGCAAGATTCTAGTAAACATCATAGACTTTAATTTGATAGGTCACATGGGTCAATTGGACCTGTATACCATAAGTTATAAATTTTTGAAGTTAGCCCTTAAATTTGGAATTTTTTTGGGCCAGTGTACAATGGCTGACAAATTTGAGACAGATCACGTGTGTTTGACTATGAAAGGTATTTTTTCCTAAAAATATACTTCCTAATGGTCATATGGCCTTTGAAATTATTGTAATTGGATATATGTATCATGAGATATACATTTTTAAAGTTGGGTAAAAATTAAAATAAATTTTGTAAGGGTAAAATAGTTAAATTTAGCCAAGAGTTTGTGAGGCCCATACACATGTGAAAATAAGTCAAAATATGAGTTTTCGTTTTTTGTTTTTGTTTTTTTGCTACAAAAAAGTTTAGGTAGGTTCGGCATCGGTGACTAAGATTAGTTTGTGGCCTCAAGGCCTTTTAAGCACTTAAAAGAAACTTACAAAATCGCCTATTAAAGGAGTCCCCTCGACGACAGAGGGAATTGAACTCTTATCTTTTTAGGATTTAAATTCGTTCCTTACCATCTGTGTCAACTCTTAATGACAAATATGAGATTGTTAAACCTCCCAAATAAGCCATGAATCTCAGCCAAAAGCCCAAAAAAGTGATAACGGAAAAGTCTTAAAAGGCCTAAGTAACTAAGTGGCATGCTTGTAAATATGTGTTAGATGGTGTCCCAATATTTCTCTTCTCCTCCTAACCGACCTCACCCCTCTTAATATTCATCAAATCACTTCTTCCTTCCACATTCAAGTTGGATTAACACAAACAAACACCCATTAAGGCCTGACTTCACATTACATGCCTTTATGTGTCTATTATATACCCATCCTTTTATTAGCGGGATACACATAAATATATATATATATATATATATATATAATATGTTTATCCCTCTGATAGAGTGATAGAGGAATGGGCACATAAAGACTTGGCATGTAATGTGAACCAGTAGTTTTTCTAAAGTCATTTTTTTTTTTTAATTTTAAAAAAGAAGTGAAGAGACACTTCGCTGCTCAGTCTATTCTATACAAACACATCTATATTTTAGTGTTTTAGTGTTTTACAATAATACATTAACTCTTTTATTTTTAACTTCTATAAGAAATTATCACAATATATATGTGTTTGTGAATTATTCAATAATATTTATTTTATTTTCAATTATTTTTATCCAAACTTGCTTTTCAACTTATTATTTAAATAAGTTTTTGGAGGCAAGAAAAAAAAACATTTCTTTTATCACCTATCCAAATATAAATTATATTTACACTATCTAAATACTACTCCAACTTAAGTTTTCAAAAGTCAAATAAGAACAATTACTTTTATCACCACTAATCTAAACAATTACCTAGTGTATGAGGTAGCTTACCACCATGAGTAAATTAATCTATTTCTTACTCTTGATGGTTTATTGAATTGTTGGTTTATTACTAAAAAATAATTTGGGGATCAGTTTTCGTTGCTAAAATTTTTTCACTACTATATTTGTTCTATATTATATTAAGAGAGAAATTCATTTTGATTTATTTTTACAAAAATTAATCATTAGACCCCTGAAGTTTCAACTTAGATTTTAATTGCCTATATTTTTTTTTCATTTTGTATAACATTATATTAGGAATCATGAAGGAACACAATTTTTGTTAGTTTCATAAAATAAAAATAAAAAAAAATTGATGGGAACTCGTTAGTTTGTATCCTAGCATCATCTCATTCACTCAGGGGCGAACCCAGGAATTTTACTAACGGGGGACGAAAACAAAAAAATGTTGCATCATAAATAAAAATACTTGAAATATGATACAGACTTAATATACAAAAAATTGAAAGAAATAGGTTACATGAATTAATATTACTTCACTAGACTCTTACTCTATGTATTTATGTGCTAAAATTCAAAACAATTTCTTTTTCAATATATGTAATCAAAGAATCATCAAAAAAAAAAAAATAGTCTTTTGTTTTATTACAAAAAACATGAATTATTTTATGACCAATATAATTTTAAAAATATTATTTATAACAAAAGTAAACTAATTTAAACTAACTATTATTCATCATCTGTATTCTCAAAGCCATCTTTTAACCAAACTCAAAACTTACCTAGAATCTTAACCTTAAAATATCCTCTAATCAGTATAAAAAGAGTATTATTAGAAAGATAAAATCATATATAATAAATTTCATGAAAATTTTAATAAAAAAAGTAATTTTAAATACTTTAATTTGTCATATGCAGTAGAAAGTGGCCAAAGGCCCACCTCTTTCATATTACAATAGCCCCTCGGTAATTGTTTATATATACATAAAGACTAGCTTTATGTTTTCATGTTTTACACTTTAATATGTTGTTTATATATTATGACCAATATGTTCTTTATGTATTCTTTAAAAGGGGGGAAAAATTAGAGGGGGTGGGGCCACCCCTAGCCCCTGTCTGACATTTTTTTATTTTGTAATTTAATTAGCAACTTTGGATAGATTCTACTAGTCTAGTTCCTTGTTTTGTGGTTTGCATAGATAAATTGCCAGCAAGTTTGCCGCTGAAGTAGCAGGTATATATAAAATGTGATGGTCAAAATCAACCTTTTAATTACTTATTGGAATATTTTGTACAGTTTTTCCTTTTTTAACTCGTTAGAATTCAAAAGTACTACAGTCCATTGGAGAAATTCGTCACAATAATTATTAGGATAGTTTATTATTAAGAGGCTCCAGATATTATTTAACATTAGATTAATCCATCGTCTTTCATTTCATGTCTCTCCAATGAAATAGTCCCACATAAGAAATAAGGTTTAGAAAATAAAATAAATTAGTTTGTTTGAATAAATTTGAGATAACTATTCTAAAACATATATCCATTATATATAACATTAGAATATATATATATATATATATATATATATATATATATATATATATATATATCAATTTAAAGTTAGGTAAATTAAGTTTTTAAGAAATAATAAATATGAAAACAATTTATGATATACTACCTCCCATTCTAATTATGAGATACAATTTATAGTGTAATTTACATTACAACCTTTATCCTAGAATTAGGACTGGAGGAAGTAGTATTGTTTGTTTTCACTCCCTCATCAAAATTTCTGGGTCCGCCACTGGTCCAGACGATTAAGAACGTAGACTAATTGCCACTTGTGGTTTTAGGTATCATTAAGAGTTAATGGGAGGACTTCATTCTAAATTTTACTCATTTAAAGTGTCAAACTTATTAAACAGGAATTTCATTTATGCTGGAACAAGGGTCGTCTAATCCAGTTTTGGGAGTCACATCTATAAGTGAAAATAATCACATTTTATATCTAATCTAAAGTAATTATATTTCTAGTATTAATAAGATGAAATTGGCACATGTTTAGGTGAAAGAGATAAAACCCAAGCACATAGCATCATGTATTTAAACTATTGGCTGCCTATTGAATTACTACAGGTGAATTTAACGTTTTATGAAAAAATAAAAGTGTTATCAAAAGTTAGTTAAATGGTTAATTTTAAAAAATACAAATGTCATCGTCAGATTCAAAACAAGTAAGGCAAATATATAAGGACAAGTACTCAAGATTTTTCCAAATGTCACGATTTAGCGCATTTTAATATAGTAGTAGTAATTCGGGGATGGTCCTTTACCGGAAATAATAATAATAATAATAATCCACGTCAAAAAAAACCAAAAAAATTATAAAAGAAAACGCTAAATTATATAAAACCGCATTAAACTTTGGGTCAAATAATCCCTAACAACTTAAAATTAAAATTTAATTTCCTTAACCTTTTATTAACCATTTACTTTTTTTTATCATTAACTTACCGTTATTTTATTAATGGAAATTGCCAATGTTAGATTAATAGAATACCAGTAGCATCCTAGGTGACATTATAACTTTGTGAAACACAAAATTATATATTAGTTTATAAATAATGACAATCTAAAGGATAAAATTAAAAAAAAAAAATTGGGACAAAAACACATCTTTCTATATACATATAACTCCTTATCCTTCCCTGTCATCACTAGAGGGGAGAAGAAGAGAAAATATCATAGGGGTTAGAAAATAAATTATACTCAATGTCATTATGTTCGACGATTGCATGGAGCCCCTCAAGAACCTGCCACATTGACGATGGCGGTGGATGTAATACCCTAATTTTCATAATACATGTAAATATTATATTTTGATAAATAACACCTACTACAATAGGTGAATATGTGGTCTCAAAATTTGTGTAAATTATTAATTTAATGTTAGGCAATTTTCCTTTGGAATTAATTAACAAAAGGTTAATTATGAGACATGATTTAAGAGAGTATGTTGTCTCTAAATTTTAATTGATTTCTTATTTATAGGGAAGCATTTAGTTTAATTGTTATTTATTCACAATTATCCTTAACAAAGTTTGCACTAATTGAAATTAGTTGCATAATTCTTCAAGATGATTAGAGACAAATTAAAAGAATCAAATAAGGGATAATTATATTTGGAAAATAATTAAGCCAAAGCCAAAGAGAATGAATTAGCCAATGAAAAGTCAAATGAATTTATAAAGATTATAATTGGTTTGATAATCAATTATATTATTACAATTAAGCCTAATAACATCTAAAACACTATGATAAGGATAATAACTTGGATTAAATTAATAACCCCTAAGGTTATTATAAGGGGCGAAAATCCCTATATAATGAGAAATAAATAAATTACTCAATTAATGGAAAAAACACATTATATTAACCTTAAATCCTAAAATCTAAGTGGACCAATGAGAGAATTTTCTTCTTAAAAATGTGAGAGCAACTAAAATATAATTGATTAAAGAGGATTTAGAGGTAGGGGACGGTTTCTTGGGCACTAATTAAGAAAAAATAAATTATTTTAAATATGCAAACTTATAGGATAAGTAGTTTAGAGTGTGAAAGAAGCCAAGACAAGTGTGTGTGTTGTGTGTGTGCCGAATTGTGTGTGTGTTGGGAGGGAGTGTGTGTGGTCAAAAGTTGTGTGAGTGTGTGAGTATAATAAAAGAGAAGTCAATTGAGTAGTGTGAGTGAGAAGCTTGGTATAACTTAGAGGGCAAGTTGTTTGTCTTGGGGAGCAAGTAATTACTTAATTAGCTAAATTAGATGAGAATCCATAAGACTTAAATTATAACTTGAAATATTGAAACTAAGTATTGAAGATAAGTACATATTTGAACTCAGTGAATTATGAGCTTCAATTTGGCTATTCTCAAAGTCATTTTCGGTTACTTTTAGGATTCATACCTAAGTGCTTTGGGAAGTTAAAAATCACCATAAATCTAGTTATAAAATTAAGATTTCGAAAGTGAAATTAGGTCTTGAAGAAAAACATTAGTTGACACTTAACTAAATAGCATTTGGTTAAAGTAAGTGATTAAAACAAAACTTAAGAGCCAAAGGGGAAAGGGGAGCGGTTTTAATGAGGTGGAGGGACAAGATTTTTGCCTCTTCTCCAAGTAAATACCAATGGCCAAGATCAATTGAAGATTGCTTGGTGACTACTCATTATTTGCCTATAAATAGAGGCTCTCCTCTTCACATTTCCTCACCAATTCCTTAATCTAGGCCGAAAATATAGAGAGTAAGGGAGAGAGTGAGGAGCTTGAAGAAGTAGAAGCAAGTGTTCTTCAAGAGGTAAGAGAGCTCTTAGTTTTTTAGTTCAAGTTCTTAGTTTATGAAGTAGAAATGATAGAAAATGTTGTTTTGATCATCAATCTTCCAATTCCAGTTTTATTTTCATGTTTTTATGATTTCTATTGTCTTTATTTCGAAAAAATGATGGAGAAAGAGTATGGCAAAAATTTCCGGAAGATTATGATCAAAATAGCAAAGCTCTGGCGAAATTTCATCAATTAGTGATTTCTGGAGTCAGTAGTAAAAACATTGGTATTTTATGAAGAAGATGATGTTCTAAAATTCTGAGAAAATTCATGGTGAAAGTAGACATGTAGGGCTTTCTAAATATATAAAGAGTGTGTCAATTGAAGTTCTGTGCAAAAAGATATAAATTCCAGAAGTTAGGCTACATTTTCTGGGAGAAATTCTGGGCAGCGGTTTGAATTGTGGAAACTGGGAATTATCCATGAGTTCTGGGTAAGTTCCAGTATTTTTCCTTGAAAGTAGAGATCTCAAGGATTCTGAGAAATTTTACGGATCCTCATTTCTATTTTTCTAGAATTAGTTATGATTTTTCGAAGTTAGGCGAAATTCTGCCCAAAAATTCTACACCAGCGATTTTTCCGAAAATTATGAGGAAATAATTGAAAATATATCCTTCAAGGGTAAAAATGTCAAGTGTGGCCAAGGTGTCTCTTGAAATATTGTTTGAAAATTAATTGAGACGATATTATCCTTTTAAGATAGACGGTGCACGCGTACCGACGACGAACGTACCCAAAAACCCGTCAAACCAAGATACAGACGAGTATTGTAACCTTAACTCTTATGCTTATGGGTTGCTTATATATGATAGTTGTACTCACATGTTTTAAAATTGCTCTTTAATTATTGAATTGAATACGAGTTATAGTCTTTATAACATCGTTGAGTTTTCCTAGCGCTGAGGACATGATAGGTCATCGTGGCATTGATGAATAGTGCAGACTGAGGTAACATACATATTGCAGTAGCTGTGTTATGTTACTTGTTGTTATGATTTTGAAAGTTATCATTGTGTATTTATTTTTGTGATACCTATCATATACTGTTTACATAAGCATAAGGTTAACCGTTACCTGAGGTCCAATGGACATTGGACCTCAGTCTTAATAAATAGTACAGGGAAGAAACCGGGATAGAGAAGGTACCGGTGGAAAGAGCCATGAAGAGGCAGCGGTCGAAGATGAAGGTTGGTAGAAGTTATTAGGACTTAGTTTCTGGCAGAGTATTCTGGCACGGATTTAACAAAGTTATTTCGGACTATTTGGTGCTTAAACTAAGGAAGGGTTCATCGGTGGGTTGTCACAAGTCGCTATAGAGTTGGTGAGACTCCCATTAGATTGAACACCGACCTGGCCAAATTGTCTGATTAACTGATGTTAGGTTCCAAGCCATAGGTCTAATTTAAGACTTGCTTTATCAGAAAATTGTATTTAACCTCTGTAAATTGTATTACATGAATATTCCTTCGGGATATTTAATTTATCAGCTTATGTCGGGGCATCATCATATGTCTATGCATTCTATATCAGATACTCATTGTCCAAATCTTAGCGCACGCTATCCACTTCCACAGTACTCTAAGCTGTAGCATCTCAAACTTTATTGATTTTCTTAAAACTAAGTGTCGACCGACACTATTTTCGAACATGGAATTTGGGATGTTATAGTGGAAGTGAAGCATGCGGAGGAGGAAAGGGAGGATGGACTGATAGACTTTTACGGTGCCTCACCATTACGTTGATCAATAGGAGGGAGACTGAAGGAGATGTATGAAGAAACAAAAAGACTAGAGGAGTTTAAATAGACAGGATGAAAGTTTACATTGATTAAAATAGTTTTTAGATTTTGAAGAGATGCTTTTAAAAGTTTACTTTGAAAGGAAAAAACCAGTTGTATGAGTGACAGGTCTAAAAAGAATTTAAATTTTAAGATTTCCAAAATATTTATTCCTTATTGATTGAGACCGTGTTATCTTATAATTAGTCTAGGAAATATCATTTAGGCCGCGCAAAAGAGTGACTAGCTTTAAGTTGTATCAATATTTACAAAAAATATCATGTATCATAGTTTTTAAACTGTCTTTGCATATTAAATGTCTAAATGTGACAGTACTTTTAATTTTTTTTGTAAGTAGTGATATAAAAGATAAAATAAATAAATAAAAGATTTTATATTTTAAACTAAAATTCACTCCTATTAGATATTAATTATCTAAGGGTAGTATCACATTGAAGCTGAAGAGTTGCAGTATTAATGCTTCTTATCTGGATGCCTTTCAACTTTCAAGAAGCGGTTATATCATAAGGAAGGAACCATTTGTTTGACTTGATCTTCACCAATCATATATAACACTTTTTTTGTGGTATATATAATCACTGTATTATATATGTTGCTACTACTGGAAGCATTCATTTTTAACTTTGGTTAAAATTACCTTTCTACACCACTTCTCCTCCAACTGATCTTGATACAGATGGAGTATATAGTATTAGACATTTTGCCCTACTTAATGTCATAACCGAAATAGATTTTTTAAAAAAAACAAAAAAATTAAAAAATTTGTTTTGTTCCTTTCCATATTCGTTATTTATAGGAACCCGTTTTAATGCTTATCGTACGGATGAACATCGTCCTCATTGATGCGATAAGATCTTTACCATCCAAATACGGTTTTAACAATATGGACTTAAAATTTTTAACTAATTATTTTAGAATAAAAAATGTTTTGAAAAAAACAATGGTTAAGAGATTATATATATTTTAAATTATGTACATATTAAATAATTTTCAAAAAAAATCAAAAGTAAAAAAAAAATGAAATTTTGATTATTCAAATTTAAATTTTGATGGTTTATATTATATTTAGTGCGTGTCAAAGATGATGATGAGCACTAAAACCAAATCCCTACCTACAATTGAAAAACACATACTCCCTTTGGTCTTAATTATAAAACATATTTAACTGACTTTGAAAAAATTATAGAGAGGAGTTAAATTAGTTAATTTTACTCATTTTTCTAAAATGTCCTTATATACATCTAAAATAACACAAGTAAAAGTTAATCAACAACTCTGCCACATATCTCTCTGACCAATTTTCCTTTTCACATGCTTTCTAATTAAAATAATGGTATTGCTAGATATACATATATGTGTATATATATGTATACATATAGATCTATCATGCGCGCACACACACAATCATGTATCTACACACAGAGATATACATATTGACACACACAAACACAGATATACATACATATGTGTGTGTGTACATACATATATACATACACATACACATACATATATATAGACACACACACACAGATATATATATATATATATATATATATATATATATATAGACACACACACATACATATATATATACACAGGCGTACACATACACACATTCATACATACATATATATGTTTATAGACATACACATGTGTGTGTATTGCAACTCATATACATATATACTTACTGAAACCAAACACACTTAAGATAATAAAATAAGGGTATTTGAGGAAGAAATTGGTAAAAACTAAAAAGTTGTCCTATAATTAGGACCAATACCAACCCCCAAATGTTGTCTTATAATTAGAAAAATGTTGTCTTATAATTAGAACCGAAGGGAGTAGTAATTAAGCGACAAACAAATTAATTAAACTACTAGTTCCAATTCCATGGCACCAACAATTAACCTTCACAAACATATTAAACACATTGAGCTTGATTTTCATACCATTGTGAAAAGCTTCAATGTGGTCTCATTCATCTCCATACTAGCTATTAACACCACCAAAACCAAGCGTCTGATATTCACACCAAGCCTTTAGGTTATGGTGTGGTGTGTCCAATGATATGATTTAGGAAGAAGAGAAAAATAAACTTTGAGATATTATTTCACTGAATAATCATAGATACAGGTGTCATATATATAGACATATTAATCCAATCTGTACAGAGTTATAAGTATCTAAAACTAACTCCTACATGTAACTAATTCTAACAAGTCTGTTACATTAATCTGTTACAACTAACCAAACTACTTATATACATCAATATCCAATTTGGGCATGATAGACATACATGCTCTAGTTTGCTGCTTACTTGATATTTTCAACATTGTTAGTTAAGTTAGTTTAGTATTTCAATATGTAATCACTACTTTGCCCATGCACATCCAAGAGGTTGAGCTCAATGCTTGATGGGATGGATGAGTTGCCAGAGGCTTTAGGCTATAAGGTGCAGTCATCGAACATGGCAAGGGTGGCCTAGAAGCTGAAACAACTTGAGATTATTCCGTTTTTAAAAAAAATTAAAAGAGGAAAATACTAATAATATGAGATTATAAATGAGAATGAACTCGTGACCTTCTAATTAGGAAGAATGTTTCATACCACTAAATTACAATGTTATTTTGAATAGCTTCTAGTAATTCATAGGTGATGAAATATGCACCATACTTGAGTTAATAATGTGGTGGTTCCTCTCGAAATACTTTTGGGATATTTTTACCCCATAACTAGTCAACTTTATTTTAATTTTATTGAATTTGTTTTGCTATACTAAAGCTTTTTTTTATTTTTTAAAAAAGTACAATATTCTTTTTGTTTTGCCTTGTAATATCCTAAATTTGCTCTAACAAAGTTCTTGTATGATATATGTGCATTTGATGGAATGAAATATAGAATTTTGATATAATGAATGTTTAATTATTGATGGTGATGCCTTGCCTTAGTTATAGTGATCTCTATTATCATATGGCGCCATTTGTGGTGGTGGGAAACTTTGTAATATCAAATATCTTTAAACAAAAAAAAAAAAAAACAAGTATTCATCAACTTATTAACTCTTAAAGGGTTGTCCTTTTTTCCTATTTATATAGTGCATTTATGAGATGAAACCCCCTGTTTTAGATGAATTTGTTTATTTTTAATAAATGAATAAATTATTTTCTTTCTTATCTCCATACAATTCATAAGTTCAAATTTTTCAATAATACATTAACTCTTTTTATTTTATATAATTTTAATTTTAACTTCTATAAGAAATTATCACAATATATACATAAAATATATGTGTGAATTATTTAATAAGATCCATGTCATTTTTAATAATTTTTATCCAAACTTGCTTTTCAGCTTATTATTCAAATAAGTTTCGGTTTGGCAAAAAAAAAAAAAAAAAAACTTCTATAATCACAAATCCAAATATAAATCATATTTACACTATCTAATGCTACTCTAACTTAAGTTTTCAAATGTTAAATAGCAAAAAAGTTGCTTTTATCACTACTAATCCAAACAATTACTTAGTGTATATGAGTTAGTGTATATGAGGTAGCTTACTGCCATGAGTTAGTAAATTAATCTTTTTTTTTTTTGCTCTGGATGGTTTATTGAATTGCTGGTATATTACTAAAAAATGACTTGGGTATCATTTTTCGTTGCTAAAAGTTTTTCACTCCTATATCTATTCTATATTATATTAATAGAGAAATTCATTTTGATTAATTCTTTTTAGTTTCATTAAAAAAAATTGATGGGAACTCGTTAGTTTGTATCCAAGCATCATCCCATTCACTCATAACAATTTTTTTTTACGTAAGAAAGTCACATTGAACTAAAAACTAGTGATGGTGAATGAATATCAGTCTGAGCTCAGTGTGCAGGAATACAGGGCACACATCAAAAAACGCAGAGATAGAGAGGCCTTTTTTAGCTAGGATATCTGCAACATTGTTCATCTGTATTGGGATTTGTTGAATGATTAAATCCCAATCCCTGTTGATAAAATCTCTTATTCTATCCTCCAAAGCAGCGAGCTTTCATTCCTTTCTGAAACTGTATCCGACAGTAATGTAATTAAATCCTGTGTGTCTGATTCTATGATCACCCTTCGGAATCCCAAATCCAAGCTAGATTAAGGCCCTTTAGAGCACTTATATAACAATTAAATAACTAGAACTTTTTCTTAAAAAAAACATACACAAAATGTTTATCTCTACTATAAAAATATTTACATTTGATTCTTCTTAAAAAATATTAATATTTTTTTATTATTTTTATCTTGTAATTTAATCAACAGGTTTGAACAGATTCACCACACACCAAGCACTTGCCCCTTCCTCTTGCACGCACGCATGTTGCACCCTAAGCACATGTCCCTGGGTAACCCAGACGATTAAGAGCATATGGTAATTTTCATTTGTGGTTTTTGGTATCATTAAGAGTTATTGTGAGGACTTTATTCTAAATTTTACTCATTTAAACCGGCTAGTTTATTTAGAAATTATGTGTCTTTAAAGTGTCAAAATTATTAAATGGTATTTTCATTTTTATTAGGACGAGGGTCATCCAACCGAGTTTAGGAGCCACATTTATAAATGAAAATAATCACATTTTATATCTAATATAAAGTAATTACATTTCTATAATTAATTAGATTAAATTGGTATATGTTAGGGTGAAAGAGATAAACCGAAGCACATAGCATTATGCATTTAAACTATTCTCTGCCTATTAAATGACTACAAGTGAATTTAACGTTTTATAAAAAAACCATAGAAGTGTTATCAAAAGTTAGTTAGATGGTTAATTTTAAAAAATACACATGTCATCGTCAGATTCAAAACAAGTAAGGCAAATATATCAGAACAAGTACTTAAGATTTTTCCAAATGTCACGATTTAGCGCATTTTAATATATTACTAGTAATAATTTATATATTAGTTTATAAATTAATTAAATTAGTTTAAAAAAATGATGATATAAGAGATAAAATAAAATAAAAATTATATTTGGTACAAAAACACATCTTTCTATATACATATAAATCCTTATCATTCCCCATCATCACTTAATGGAGGGGAGAAGAAGAAGAGAAAGGATCATAGGATCAGAAAATAAAAGGTTAAGGTACAAAAATATACATAAGTTTTTTCCCAAGAGCAAAAATACACATGTAGTTACCATTTTTGTGCAAAAGTCACATCCAACCGTTAAGTCATTGTTCACCGCCGTTAAGTTACTGTTCACCTCATCTCTTTCTCTCTTATCACGGTGAACAGTAACAGTAACTTAACGGTGGGATGTGACTTTTGCACAAAAATAGTAACCACATGTGTATTTTTGCTCCTCAAAAAAGCATGTGTGTATTTTTGCTCCTGGGAAGAAACTCATGTGTATTTTTACACCTTAACCCGAAAAAAAATTATACTTGACATCATTTTATTTAGTATAAGATTCATTTTTTGTTGGGAGAGGGCAATTCTTGAAAGGCTTCGCTCCATACGTTCAACCATTGCATGGAGCTCCTTGAGAACCTTCCGCATTGAAGGTAGCTGTGGAAGCGATGCATGCGAAGAATGAAGGAGGAAATGGAAGATGGACTAATAGACTTATGTGATGTGTCACCATTACATTGATCGATAAGAGGGAGACTGAAAGACTGAAAGAGATGTGTGAAGAAACAAAAACACTACAGGAGTTTAAACAGACAAAATGAAAGATTACATTGATTGAAATAGTTTTTAGATTTCGAAGAGGCGCCTTTAAAAGTTTACTCTGGAAGCTGAAAACAATATAAACTCTAAAACATTTACAACTGGTCATTAAAAAAAAAATACAGTCCCTAAAAAAGATGTTTAGACCGGTTGTATGAATGACATGTTTAAAAATAATTTAAATTTTAAAAATTTCAAAAATTATATTCCTTATCGAAACTGTGTTATCTCATTATAATGAGTCTAAAAAATATTATTTAGATCGCGCAAAAGAGCGACTAATCTTAAGTTGCATCAATATTTTGAAAAATGTCATTTATCATAGTTTTTAAACTGTTTCCATATATAAAAAGTCTAAAAGTAACAATTTTAAAACTTTTTTTTTTCTAGTAGTGATATAAGAGAGAGAAAATGGAAAAAAGATTTTATATTTAAACAAAAATTCACTCATAAACTAAATCCTACGTATTGTACACGAGAAGTATTAAATATTAATTAGCTAGGCGGGGTAGTATCATATCGAAGCTGACGAGTTGAAGTATTAATGCTTATAATTAATTATCTTTTATCTGATGGATATATACCTTTCTTCACCAATGATATATAACACTTGTATTTGTGGTATAATCACTGTATTATATTGCTATTACATGGAGAATTTTTGACTTTGGTTAAAAATAACTTTCTACACCACTTCTCCAACTGATCTAGATACAGATGGCGTAGATAGTATTAGACATTTTGCACTATAGTTAATGTCACAACCGGAATAGAAAATTTGTTTTGTTTCTTCCCATACTCTTTATTTACATGAATCATCAGTTTCAATGCTTATCATACAGATGACCATCATGCTCATTGATAGTGACGGATCCAGAAAATAAATTAATGAAGGTTGGGCAGTCAATAAGTTTAAGTACATATATTTTAATAACAAAAATATATTATAATAAAAATAATTACAATGTCATCCTTTCTAAAGTTTATTTTTTAGAATTCCATCATAATTGTCTTCTTATCAATGCTCTAAGAAATACTCCAAATATTTTATTATCAACGGCGATATCAATTCTTTAAGAAATTCCTTTCACATCAAATTTCAGTGATGGGTACTTGCCCCCCTTCTCATACACACGCGTCAGCCTCTGCTCTTTGATGCGATAAGATATTCATGGTCCAAATACAATTTTAACAATCCAGACTTAAATTTTTAACTAATTATTTTAAAATAAAAAATATGTTGTGAAAAAAATAGTAGTAAAGATATTATATTTATTGTAATTCTGTACATATTAAATATTTTTCAAAAAATGTTAAAAGAAAAAAAAAATCAAATTTGGGTTATTTATATTAAATTTAGATAGTTCACATTTCAGTGCTCGTCAAAGATGATTAGCACTAAAACTGAATCCCTGCCTACAATTGAAAAAATATATAATAAACGGTATACAACACAGCCGGCCAATAATTAAGCTACAAACAAACTAATTAAACTAATAGTTCCGATTCTATAACACCAACAACTAATCTTCACAAGCATACTAACACATTGAGCTTGATTTTCATATCATTGTGAAAAGCTTCAATGTGGTCTCATTCATCTCCATCCCATTAACAACACCAACCAAGCATCTGATATTCACACCAAGCCTTTAGGTTTTGGTCCTTTTCACTCTAGCGTGTCTAGTTTGGACATGACAGACATACACGCTCCAGTTTGCTGCTTAGTTGATATTTTCAGCATTGTTAGTTAAATTAGTTTAGTATTTCAGTATGTAATATACTTTGCCCGTGCACATGCAAGAGGTTGAGCTCAATGCCCGATGGGATGGATGAGTTGCCAACGGCCTCAGCTAGGCTATAAGGTGTGGTGGTCGAATATGGCAAATATGGCCCAGAAGCTAGAACATCTTGAGATTATTCCTTTTTTGTAATTTAAAGAGGCAAATACTAACAATATAAGTAGAGCCGAGAAATCTAATCAAGTCTGTCGAGCCAGCCTGTTTAGACTCTGGTTCTTCAAGGGCCGAGCCTAAAAATTTGAAGAGATAAACGAAATTGGCCCTGAAGGGCCACGGGTCAGCCCATTAAACCCTGCATAATTTTTTTTTTTAATTGAAGTTGAAGTTGAGCTTGGACACTTCAAATACATGATATTTTTATTCATGAAGCAGAGTCTACTGCGGTTAGTGAAGCACAATCAAATATCTTTGACATTGATGATAGTGATGAAGAAGATGTGTAGTCATCTGCTGTTATTAATACACTTCTTATATTTTATGTGTATTATTTTTGGACAGTAGTGGACTGTGGATAGTAGTTTGCTTTTAATTACAAACTAGTGAATGTGTTTATTTGTTGGATAATTTGTATTATTTGGATATTAATGTTGATAATATTTATTTGATAAATTAGAACTTTAGTTATTGTATTTTACTAATCATATTTCTTTAATAAAAACAGACAAAAATAGTTAAAATTTGAAATAGTAATTTTCAGGCCCTGACCCTAGTGCTCTCGGGTCAGGCTTCGAAAAATAGGTGTTTTTCTTCTTTTGGACCCTAGAGGTTCAGCTCTAATTCTCAACTCTAAATGTAAGGTTATAAATAAAAATGAACTCGTGACCTTCAAATTAGAAAGAATGTTTAATATCACTACAATGTTATTTCAAATAGCTTCTACTGATTCATAGGTGATGAAATATGCACCATACTTGAGTTAATAATGTAGTGGTTCCTCTTCAAATACTTTTCGGATATTTTTACCCCTTAACTAGTAAACTTTATTTTAATTTTATTGAACTTTTTCGGCTATACTAAAACTTTTTTCTTAAAAAAAAAAACAGTACAATATTCTTTTTGTTTTGCCTGAAGTACAATATTCTTGATAGATGCTTTTTTCTAATTCACTTTAATATTATGAATGGTTAATTGTTGATGGTGATGCCTTGCTTTTAGTTATAGTGATCACTATTATCATATGGTGCCATATATTTGCGGTGGTGGGAAACTTTGTAATATAAAATGTCTTTAAGGAAATATATATATATATATATTCATCAACTTATGGCTTGTTTGGAGTCCCCGTTTACAAGCGTTTAGCTTAGTTTTGAAAAAAGGTGCAATCTAGAAGCTCGTTATAAAATAGGCATTCGGCTTGGCGTTACAGTAGATGGACTTGATCCTTAAAAGCTACTTTTATGTAGAAGCTACAAAATGGAGCTTCTAGGAGCGTCGAGCGTGAAAAACTCCCTCCCATCCTAAAAAATCTTAAATATAAGATAAAATTGATTTTTTTGAGGGATTATATGTTAATTTATTAGTCAAACTAATTAGTTTGGAAAAAAAATAAAAATAAAGATACTCTTAAATAATTTAATAAATTTTTAAAATCTTTCCAAAAATATTAATTTTATCTTATATTTTGGATCGAAATAAGTATTCAATAAGATTCATACTCTTTTCAGTCATTTTTCATTACAAATAACTTTTCAAATAATAATTCAAACACTCTTTCATTTGAAGAAAAGTCACTTATGCCGCTATTTATCCAAATACAAATCACTTTGACTTTTTTCTATCTTATTTTTACAAAAGTTAGATAAAAAATAAGTCAGTGCTTATACTATTAATCTAAATAGGCTAACTCTTAAAGGTTGTCGTTTTTTCCTATTTATATAGTGCGTTTATGAGATGAAAACCCCTCTTTTAGATGAATTTGTTTATTTTTAATATATGAATAAATTATTATTTTTTTCTTATCTCCATACTATTCATAAGTTCAAATTTTTTGATTCGTGAATGAGAGTGACAGAATGTCTGATTCCCTTTATTTGCAAAAATAAAGGTAAATTTTGCATTTGAAGAGCAATAAAAAAATAAAAATAAAATATCAAACCTATAAGAAACCTCACACCTAACGGAATTGTCTTATACTACTACTGTATCACTTATCCTTTAATAAAATCTAATTTGCTGAATTTTCAAATTCTACTGGTCAAGATTTGAAAAATCTTTTTTTTTTTTTTGGTAAAGAATTGCACATTTTTCAAATTCTCCTGCTTCATCTTTTGAACATAAGAGATTATCCCACGATAAATTGATTTTCCGCATATAAAGACAGACAACAAATAATCTTTACTCCTTTAACTTTATATAAGATTTCATTTTAATTCAATTTTATAAAGTATTTTGTAGTCCTTTAATCCTATAATTGTCAACAACAAAAATGCTGAAATTAAAATTTTAAATGTTTATAAATCATTTTCTAATGTTGAATTATCAATTTTATTTTAAAAATAATAATAATTATAAAAAACCATCATTTGAAAGTAATATTATTAGAGTCAGAGGTTTAAAAAAAATTTTTCTAAAATTAAGGGAAAACTCGAAATCTCCTATAAAATTATAAGACTAAAAATGTATTTTTATCATGTATAAATGATAAACCATGGCGCGATATTTTAAACATTCCTAATTTAATATTAGTCCATATATACTAGAAATTTTTAGGGAAAATTATATTTAAATCTTGGATAAGAGAAAATATGATAAAATTATTATTCCTTAAAATCTCAAAATTACATTTTAAAGTCCCATGAAACTTTTTTGTAATAAGTTACAATTGTCAAATTCTCATGGACACCCATGAACTTGTCAATAGCACTCATGAACTTGTTCGTAGACGCCTTTGAACTTGTCAATGGATGCCCATGGTTCTGTTAGTGGAATTGGAATTTATTGCAAAAAATTCTCATGGGGCTTTAATGTAATTTTAAAATTTTAATGAACTATTTTATCATATTTTCTCTTATCTGGGACTTAAATACAATTTTCACAAATTTTTAAAGGCACTACCGAACTAAACAACTTTACATGTCTAATTATTGCCGCCAAAATGGGCTATCTTATTTTAGGAAAACTATTTAATACAATTTAATTTGCTTTGTAGAATTCATATACAAGTTGCAAGTATAACTACTTTGAGGTGGGGACAAAGTTTGAAAGAGCCAAATAACCAATCAAAGTTTTTGGGGAAAATTATATTTAGGTCCCAAAGACCAAAATTAATTACAAAAAAGTCTCACACCAAAATTCCATAATTAATTGTTAAGATGACAAAAACCTTTAACAACTGGAAATGTTATATTAACAAATGAAAATGTTATATTAAGAACAAAAATTTTTACCATTTAAAAAGTCATATTAACAACTTGAAAAACCATATTAACAATTTAAAATATTATATTAACAATTGAGAATTTTTGTTGTTAATATGACATTTCCAGTTGTTAATATAGCATTTTCAATTACTAAAGGATTTTTTCATCTTAGGCAATTAATTACAAAAAAGTCTCAAGGACCTTTTTGAGACTTTTCTGGAATAGAAATCTGGGGTAGGACCTATTGTAATTATTTCTGGTCTGTGGGGACCCAAATGTAATTTTTCCTAGTTTTTTTGCCTTTTTTTCTTAAGTTTTCAATTATTTATTATCAAATATTATATTATAAATATAACACGCGAGAACAATATGATCGCATTTAATTTTTAAAATAAAAAATTTGAAAACTTATACCTAACTTCAAGGAAATATCCAAGCGGCAGCAGACAAAGTGGAAGACGATGGCGTAAAAACTAAATAATCAAATTTAAATTTAGGAATTTGATAAAATATTACAAGACCAAAATAGAAGACGTAAGAAATCATTAGTGTACAATGTAAAGAGTTATTACTTGCCATTTTTCAATCTTACCCAGTACTCTGTGTCTCTCATTATAAATTTCAAACTTGTATATTTTTGTGTTTCAAAATGTAAATTTTTATTTTAGGTTTGTCTAAATATTTATGGCAATTTTTTCAACTTTTTAGTAAGAGACATTTCTTCAACTTTATCTCTTGTTTGACTATATTTATTCTTTTTTCAATCATCTTTTTTTACATATAAGGGAAAAGTTTTTTTTTTAAAAAAAAAACCTAAAACTAATTTTAACTGTTTTATTCCTGCATATTCTAAATATGCAACCGGGATAACTTTTGTTTTTAGTTTTTAAAAGGTTAAGGAAGCTAAATATATTATGAAATTATTATATATGTAATGTGTCATTAGATTATATATCAACTTCTAAGTCAAATTAATTAGTTTGAAGAAAAAATTATATATACAAATATTTTAAAATAATTTATTTAATTTCCTTAATCTCTAAAAAAAAATCGATTCAATCTTATATTTAGGATTAGATGTAACTTTTTTATATTATCATCTGGTATTCAACGTTCGTGACTATTACTCTTAACACAAGTGTGTACTATAAGATTTGAACTTGATATTTAGAAGGATTTAACAGAGCCTATATTGATAGGACCAGAGTTAGTATTTATTAATACAAATATGTGATTTGAAACTTATAATAAAAAATAGGGTAGAAGATAGAATAGATGAAAAGTTAAAAAAATTAAATTAAATTTAAGATAGATCTAGTGAATTACTAACAATTATTTACTTAAGATAAGATAGGTGAAAATTATATTTGTTTTTTTCCTGTTTTTTTAATATGAGAAAAAACAAATTAAGAGCATTAAAGGTTAATAATGGTTTGGTCAATTCTCTTCAGCTCACAGACTCGGTTGTTTGATGTTGAAGCAGGAGACTCTCTGCATCAAAAGGAGAACAAATGGAAGGGAAGAAGCACCATTAAGTCATCGCGTAAAACGATTGCCAAGTGCGGAGAAAGTCACTTTCTTCTTCATGTTCTAAATATTTTCCGTTCCTTTCTCTCATCCTGGCGGAATTTCCTGATCTTCCAAGGCAAGTAAATTTTTGTCTTCTTCCCTATTTTTTTCTCAATTTTCTGTTGTTTGTTTAATTCTATATTGTTTTTGTTCCCATTGGGAGTTCGATTTTTCATCTGGAGATTCCTTAGGTGCTGATGATGAAGTCTTCTATTTCTTGGCTCTTTAGTTTCTTAGATTGACGGAGAACTGGAGAATTCTGGTTTTTCCTGTTATTTTTATGGTCTTCGTATGATTTCTCATAGTTGCATGTAGTAATAGAATTTCAATGGAGGTTATATGAACAGGAATTAGAAATTAGGAACTAGAAGAGGTTCACCTATGAATTTGGATATTTGTTGCTGGATAATTCAAGGTCAGTCCCTGGCTTCTAAGGATTGGGGTTTTCTGTAATAATAACAATTTCTCATTCATATGTTTAAATAGGATTGTTTGAAATCTATTGCAATCTTGAATTTAATCCCCCAGTTTCTGTGAACATATGAATAGGGTACTCTTGCAATTTTTGGTGTTTTACATTATTCCAATTTTCAAAACGGAAACCCTATCAGTGGAAATCTTACGTAGTTCAGGATCATTGGTATTGCAAAAGAACGTTTCTTCACATCTCCTTAAGACCTCGTTAACTAATTTGAATTAAGTAGATTAAAGATGTTAGTTAAATTAGTTAATATGATATATCTTTTTCTAAAACACCCCAATTATCTTCTTTAATTCCTTCCTTTTCTCCCCTACTTGATTATTGTTGAGAGAATATCAATAGAGTTAATTTGAGAAAAAATTGATAAACATGTGAAATAAGTATTACATTTAGGACCAACATGAACTCTCCAATTAAGTTCTACATGAAGGACTGGAGGCAGTATAATTGTTGGACATAGTTCTTTAAATTAAACAAATTGAGAACTCGCTGGGCTTTAAAGTCTGGCATGGGTCATATTTTGATTCAATCCCGGGTCTCAATTGGCTTTTGAGTAGAACATTCTGGTCTTACAAATGATGATCTTCTGTTTAAGTTAGATTCAACCTGATTTGCATGGCAGGGATTTTGAGTGTCTCTTGAGCAGCTGAAGGCTTAGTCCTGCAACCTATCTTCAGAATCCATGGAGAAAGGTAATCAAACTTTAATTCATTATGTTTATTAATCAACTTGTTCTTCTGAAAGACAGTTTTATGGTAGTTTCACTGTAAACTATGAAACTTGATACGGATATCATGCAATTTCACCTTTGGTGTTACAGATGCTAAGGTAGAAGAAACTGTTGATTCAAAAAAGGTCTCTGAAAAGCATCTTGACCTTTTGAGGCCATCTGCTCGATATTACTCTATATTTAAAGGTAAAAAAGCCCTCTCTTTGATTAATAATGCAACATATCCTAACTCCAAAATATGCTTCATTTGAAGGGGCTTGTTAAAGAAATTAATGAAACCATTGGCCTTCACACAACTTCTTTCAAGTTGAATTGGTTCTTGACACCATTCATTATATGACTTTCAAATGTTTCAAGATTTTATTGTTTTGACAACTTTTCTTCATGAGCACTAATTGGTCTTGATTACCAACTGCAGACCGGGAAAAGGGCAAATATACCCTACTGAGAGATACAGAGGATTATCAACAGGGACTTTATGACAAGCCTCTTCCATTTTATGGATGTGGAATTGGATGGTTTTCGTAAGTAACTTTCGTAAACAAACTCTTTTGCCAATTTCTATTTTCAAGTCTCATGGATGTGTCCCTTGAAGTGCAGATTTCTGTCGGGATTTCTTTGCCCAATTATGTGGTTTTATGGCACAATTCTCTATTTTCAAAAACACTATCGGAAGGATCCAAGAGAACGGGCAGGGCTTGGAGCTGCTGCATTCGCTGTACACTCTCTCTTGCCCCCTTCTCTCTGTGTTTGCTTTTGTGCTAATATAATGCCTTAGAATGAGATCAATTATGGTATGGAAGTAGTAATTTGAATACTCTAAAGTTAATTTGAGGTGGAAGACAATGCAACATAAGGAGTTGGGTCGTGAGTATTTTAAGGGGATCATTTCTTCTTTTTCCACCAACTCCGTATTTTCTCTCTCAAGAAACATTTCACAAACTGGTAGCTTGGATAATCCAAATCCATTAAAACACAGTTGTGTTCTTGTAACCGCAGAGAATGTACAGCTGTGTCATAGTTGGCTCAGCTTATCTCAAATCAGGCTAAAAGGATCTTGGTAGAACTTGTTTTTTCTCTGTAAATAAAAAAACATTGATCTTACCAAATAAACTTCCATCAATCAAGAGAACAAAACCCCTAAAAAATATAATGAAAGGAAGGAAGGTAGAATCTGTGTAGAAATTCCATTTTGATGGGACTTCGAAAGTTCTTTCCTTCGTTTGCATGGATATGTTGAACAATATAGGTGCGGGAAATTTTGATAGCCCAGATTGAGGCAAAAAAATATTACTACCTCCAATGCAATATACTAACTAGGTCTTACATTTAGGGCCAGAGGAGTATTGTTTGTGTGAAAATCATGAAAGATAATATTATATATCTATGGTGGTGTTTTTGCATTGATATGACTACCTCCAATGCAATACTAACTAGGTTTTACATTTAGGGCCAGAGGAGTATTGTTTGTGTGAAAATCATGAAAGATAATATTATATATCTATGGTGGTGTTTTTGCATTGATATGCATATTACAGTGATTAGTTGCTCCCCTCACTTAGGTAGACGAATTTCCCATGCGTCATATGAAACTTGAACAAGTCTGTATTGTTCATAACTTACAAATATTTTATATTTTACCATTGAATATTGATATTGTTATGGCCTTATTAGTCAATAGAATCATACTAGAACATGAACAACTATGCTTCTCTATTCATTACTAAAAGTGACATTTTGATGATGTTGCAGGCGCTAGTATGCTCAGTAGGATTGCTGATTATGGCAGCCATTCTTGCTTTAAAATTTGGGTTACGGCCTTCATAAGTGTCAAGTACAGTTCAGTACAAATTGCATGTTTCGATATTGGTGAAGATTTGAGCAGCACTTCTTACCATTTATTTGTATCAAAGACTGGGTTTGTATATAACAATTTGCAAACTATAGGATAATAATGGCTTACATTTTATACTCGGAGTGAAACTCAAGATTGCCATCATATATATCTGTAATATATATATATATATATATATATATATATATATATGAAAGCAGGGTTTTGAGCTGCCCTCCTCTTGTTCCACCTCATTGACTTGTATGACAACTCAACAAGTGGTGCTTTCTCATGCCCTTGAATTAAGGGTTAAGTATCAATTTTGTCCCGGAAATACGCGACCAGGAGCAATTTTGCCCTGGAAGTTTTCAGCGTAGCAATGTTGCCCCAGAAGTACGCGCCCAGGAGCAATGTTGCCCCTCCGTTAAAAACCCTAACGGTCAGAGCAATGTTGCCCCTCTGTTAAAAACCTTAACGTTGACCGTTAGGGTTTTTAACGGAGGGGCAAAATTGCTCCTGGACGTGTAGTTTAGGGGCAACATTGCTACGCCTTATTGCTACGCCAAAACATAGCAATGTTGCACTTGAAGTATCAAAACATAGCAATGTTACCCCTCTGTTAAAAACCCTAACGTTGACCGTTAGTTCACCGTTAGGGTTTTTAACGGAAGGGCAACATTGTTACGTTTTTATACTTCCGAGGCAACATTGCTACGCCGAAAACTTCAAGGGCAAAATTGCTCCTGAGCGCGTACTTCCGGGACAAAAGTAGTACTTAACCCTTGAATTAATTACTGAATTTGGTTTTATGAGTTTTTGAATTTATTATTGCTTTTTTGTCTACTCCATTTTTTCCCCAATTTTTCATTTGTGTTTTGCAAGACTGTTTAGATTTTCTTGATGTGTTAGTAGTAAGAGAAGGCTCACATTCAACATCATGATTGGGATTTCGGATTTAACTATGATATGCCTCTGAACAAGGAAACAAGATAATGGAATCCCCTTGAAATTGTGTTTGGTATGAGGGAAAAACTTTCCTTACTCACGTTCTCTGGTGAAATGAACGAGGGGACAAGTCATCTGGATATGAAGCATTAACTTTTTTTACTTTCTAAAAAAAAATCATCCTACATTATATTGTAAAAATATTTCCAATGCATCAAACCAAAAGACTTGTCTTTAAAATAAATATGGGAATTGTCTGAAATTTAAAATGCGCCAAAATCAGTAACATCGTATTTGATCTGTGCACATGAATAAAATCAAATAAATACGCTACACACATGCTATTGTCCGAGCTTGGTTCGATTAGATTCATAGGAGAGGCTCCATCTCACGAATGAATCATTTGTAAGTCAATACGTAAGAGTTTAAGAATATCCCAACCTCAATGAGAGCTGGGAACACAACTACACAAGCCAGCCAGCAAGTTGCAGGATAGCCCACACGTGTGCAGCCGACACTCTTGCAAACTGACAAAATGTCAACTCTAACCCACAATGGTGGGTTGGCGGGCCAGCCTGTATTAACCCACAGGCTACACGACGCAGGCCACTTGCAAAAGTGCCAACCCTAACTTGAGGGTTTAGCCCACATTGCCAACTCTAGATGATTCTCCATCTCTGTTCTTTTAATTAAAGGGTTAACTCCTAAAAATATATATGGGCTTTCACCTCGAGAGCGCTCAGCACCAACACTAAGTGCTTTTTTTTGGATAAAAAATACACACATGGTTACGTTTTAAGAGCAAAAATACCACGACCGTTAGTTGACCGTTACCATGATGAAATTACTTTTTTGTCCTTAGTTTAAAATAATAAAAAAAATCTAAAATACTCCCCACTGGCCACCCCACGCCAGCCATTGCCGCCTCACTGATGACGACTTTTTTTAAAAGAAAAAATAGTTTTTTTTTAAAAGATAGTTTTTTTAAAAAAAAAAAAGTCGCCGGCAGTAGGGCGACAGCAGCAAGCCACCAACGTGGGGTGGCCGACAGTGAGGAGGCCGGCCTCCCCTTAATTTTTTTTTAAAAAAAAAGTCATCGGAGGTGGGGCGGCGACGACTGCGGGACGCAGGTGGCGGCTGCCGGTGTGGGGTGGCCGGCTGTGGGGCACACCTGCAGGGGGTATTTTAGATTTTTTTTTATTATTTTAAACTAAAGACAAAAAAGTAATTTCACCATGTTTAACGATCAACTAACAGCCATAGTATTTTTGCTTTTAAAACATAACCACGTGTGTATTTTTTATCCAGAAAAAAACACGTGGTGCTAGGCGCTCCTAAGGAGTACATTTTTGCTACTTAACCCTTAATTAAAACTATTTTAAACTTTCTTCACCGAATTTAAAAGTAATAGTAAAAAATACTCCGTGAAACGATATTTTTCAAAATTAAAAATATAATAATATTAATAATACTTCTCCAAACCTCAGAGTGAATTTAAGAACTCAACTTTCAAGCCTGCCAATAAACTTGTTACAAGAATAATAAACAATACAATATGTTTTCCTTTCAGTGATTCAAAATCATTTTATACTACAATTGGATACATTTGCATGGGAATAATCAATATGTTCCCACAAAATTTTTTGTAGAAGAAAATGGGAGGGGTTTAAAAAAATAAATAAAAACAACCTCTAGTTCCTCAGCATGTTTAGACAAAAATGCACTGCCTCGTTCCAACTCTAAATATTATTAATTAATGCCTAAACAATATCAAAATATCACCAAACAAAGGGATTCCAGCCTATAAGGTCATAAGGTCAGCTACTCCTTACCATCCTTGGCCACCAAACGTACATACTTCTTCTCAACTGCAAATCTGGAACTTGAATTGATCTGTCAACGTACGAAATTTCATAAGAAACCAATGCAATTGATAACAGATTAATTAACAGAAACACAATCGAGTGGGCCAACCTTAAGCTCAAGTGCCTCACTAAGTTCAGTTTCATCCACTTCAACGCCAGATTCCTGCATGGCCTTCAAGACATGTTTGTTCAACTTCTTCATCTTCAATTTTCCATCAGGATGCTGCTTCCCAGGAAAAGATAAGTATATGTTAAAAGTGCATAAACAGCCATACAGAACAAAGGCAAATTAAATTAGCAAAATGATATGTACCGACTATTCAGTTGATTTCGATTCACACTGCAACTTCAATTTCAAAGAAATTCAAAGAAAACAGAAAGAAAGAATTTGAGGGATCGAGTTAATTGCGCAATGTAGACAAGGAACAATCGATTCACCAATCTTAACAAATGACGACCGAAACGATGACTCGCCAATTATCACTTTGCCTCTCTGTTTGATCATGGCAGAGACACTCATTACTGTCCCTCCATTATATCTCACGGACTACAGAGGCCTTTTAATCACACTTGCAAAGAAAAAACAACCTCTAAACCTAATCTTACCAAAATGCCAAGAAACACATGAATTGAAACAATCTCTGAAAACCCTAATCACCTTGGTTAACATCCAAAATGAACAGAAACAGTCTAAAAGGCCTAATTGCCTTTGATGGAAGCGAGACTTGTAGCCTTTGTGCGAGTTTTATGGGCAATTTATATAGCATTTCTTTTACTACCCTAATCCTGTATTTACAAAAATAGCCTTTAATCTTTCATAGTGATTCATCATAAAACACAAAACAAGCACAAATATCACTACAAATCCATAGAAACTTACAGATTTCAAAGCTGATTTGATAAACTTCTTCCACTTTATATTCTTCTTCTCGTTAACCATCTTCTCTTTCTTCAAATGAGATTTTTCCCCAGCTTCTGCTCCTTCAGCCTGAACTACTTCCCCATTTCCCAACTCACCTGGACTGTCATCCCTGCCTTTTTTCCTGATAGGGTTATCCTCCACCACATCAGATTTCCTCTTTTTATTTGATGGAGAGGTTTCATTCCCTGATTTCAAGTTATCGCATTCAAATGGATCTTGCAATTTCTTCTGCTCCACATTATCGCCGACTTGAGCATGACCATTAGAAGCATGTTCCACTGGAAGCTTTTCATCCGGAGCGGATGTGTCTGTCTGAACTGGTTGTTGCTTTGAAGCAAGGAATGCCCGAACTTTTGCCCTGTGTTTCTTTCCATCGGCATGGAGAAGGAGTGTTTGCTTACTCGTAGCTCTAGTGTTGCAGAGGCTAAAAAGAACAAATAAATCCAAGAGAATGAGTTTCTTGGCAGTGCAGCCAGAAACAAAACTCTTAGCTGAGAACTTAAAATTCTAGAAACCAAATTCAAGCACAATTCAATTCTCAATTATTAATATGACATCTATAATGGTATTTCAGATCATTATACGTTTTTACAGTTGAACTGATAACTGTGTGTATTCTAAATTGAGGCTTCAATGAAGAGGTGAGAGGAAAAACAGTATCACACCAAGTCAATGAAGCCAATTATACTAAAAGATATTTCAAAATTTTAGTGGCAATCAATTCAAAAATGAAAAAGCCCAGTTCCACCACATATACTTGGCATTAAATCAAATGAACATCCCTTAAGTCACAACTCACAAGGGATTTCAAACTACTGTATGGTTAAGGTGGTCCTATTAAATCATCTTTTACAACTTTAAAATCATTAAAATAAGCATTTCAGTTGACATTAACTATTCAATATGTATATCCTGAATGGCATGGTGTTAGAAAGTGCAACCAATAGAGCATACCTACAAAACCATGGAGGCCTTTCTGATAACCCAACATGAATATCAACTTCAGGCTTTTGCTTGTTATTATTGTTAGGTTTGGCAGCTGTACCATTTAAAGTTTTTCCTTGACCTTTTGGACCATACTTTTCCTGGATTAAAGGGTGAGAAAAACATCTATGTAAGCTAACAAACGCAAGGGTAAACCAAAAATTCAACTTGGTCAAATTAGTAATAAAGTAGAGGCAAAACTAAAACAGCCAAGGACCCTGAAAAGTAAGAGGGGCAACAAAAGCTTCACCAAACCTCAATCAATAAGCTGACAAACGTTAAGGAAACCCGGAAAGAATAAGATGAAGTAGTACTACGGTGAAATACAAGCATAACTCCAAATGCCGATAATTAGAAAGGACTCGGTGATCATTGGACACATAGAGACAACTTCAAAAAAGTGAGACTGAAAGGACAACCATGGACCAACTAAAGATACTCAGAGACTCTTATTAAATCTAAAGATACTCCATTTGAGGCGCCTAATTTTTTACTTAATCGGGGAAGAGTTGAAATCCAAAACCATCTTTCGTTCAACATTCATCGTCAAAGAACAAAAATCCACTTCGAAGAAGAAGTAGCTTAAAGACAATTGCTTATCCGATTTGATCCAATAACAAGATTTTTAGACTGAGGGGCGTACCGTTTCTGTAATACATTGTGTGTGTTGCTGAACGGTATCTTGTCCAAATATTTGTCCACAATCAATGCATGACAACTGCAATATATAGTTAGAAAAAAAGGAATCAAGCAAAACACGTTCAATGGGATGCCAGAATAACTAACGTGGCTTCTCATCTCATTTCCCAATTTCATGCTGCTGTCATGAAATTAATTTAATAATAAAATTGAACACACCCGTGTTTCAATCAATAAAAAGAATATAAGTGCGATGGGACAGGAACCTTAAAAGCGGAACAGGTTCTGAAATGATTCGGTAACTTGGGTTTCTTCAAATTGTCACCACAATCCTCGCATTGAAACCAAACCATCCCTGACTTTTTGGTTATCAGATGACACCAGCGTCAGACACTTAGGCCTCAGCAACTCCTTTCAGACTTTCAGCTAAACTCAGGGTTTAACGGAGCGAGGACGCACTTAGGCCTCAGCAACTCCTTTGAGATTTTCAGCTAAACTCAGGGTTTAACGGAGCTAGGGTTTTCAGAAGGATCCGAATTCTAGATTTTGTCCCACAGAAGGATCCTCAGGTCTTATTTCCCCCACCTCACCAAACGCAGCGTTTTGGGCCTTGGGCATTTTTTTTTTTTGCCCAAATTGGGCCTTGGGCATTTGATGCTGCTTTTTTGGATAACATGGTAAGATGTATACCTTCTTTGGGATATCGGTGACCAATCAGACTTATGGAAAAGTCCGATTGGGTTAAAGTCTGATTGTGAAATAAGATTTATGTTTGGATGGGTAGTTACATAAGTAGCTTATAGAATAGTCCGATTGGGTACAATCTTATTTGGAATAACTTATGGATAAATGACTTTTGAGATAATTATTAAAAAAAAAAACTAAAATCAAAATTACCAAAAATATGAAAAATGTTAAATTACAAAATTTGGCAATATTAAAATACATAATTTGATCAAATAAAAATATTACATAAATAACCAGGAAATTATCATAAGAGTTTGTCATAAGCTCTTATATCCATAAGCTACCATAAGCTAAGAGTTGGAGCTGCTAAGAGTTGGAGCTTTTGAAATAAGCTCAAATTCAACCATAAGCTCTTTTACCAACTTTTTTCACCTAAACAATAATTTTGAGAAAAAACTCATAAGCACTAAGCTCCAAAAGCTCCTCATATAAGCTCTCCCAAATATGCTCGTCGTCAATACGCCTCTTCACAACCTGATCCGACATTGATTAGGAGTAAGTGAGAAGGGACTTGCTTTTCCTTTACACTGTCTACAGTTTAAGGTGTGAAATGGAGAAAATAGTGTTCGGAGCTCTTCCCCATAACTATGAGCCTGACGCAAGATGAAATCTAAATTAGTTAGAACCGAAGGTTCCGGTCAACTAAGTGGGATTGAAAAAAAAAACATAATGCTAAATATAAGATTTTTTTATATTTATTTTAACTACACATATTAATACTTTTTAAATAATAATTAAGTAAGAGAAGGGGAGTAATTAAGGAATATGATTAGAATATTTTATAAAAAATTGATATATTAACTAATATAATCCAATCAAATTAATTAAATAAGTTTTACATTAATTCCCATATGAGTATTTCTTTTAATAAGCACAGGTACGGGTATCCTCCTACGTAATCCTATTTCAATAATATTATATTGAGCTTTTTATTATGTGAAATTGGTTCAAAATTAGTATTACTTATATTTAAAATTTAAACATGTTTGTCAACTGTATAATCATCATTTAAATTATTTGAGTCAGTCTTTTCAATAAGAAATATTAACAGTATTAAAATTATAAAATTAAAAGATACTTTATAAAGGTAAAAGATCAAAATGAATACAAATTTAAAGGCTAAAAGTGTATTTTAGCCTGGCAATAAGATGATAAAAAGACGGGACACAACATAATCAATATGCAATTATTTCTATGAATAATTGATCATAAACAATGAGGATAAAAATAAAAAGTAACTTAATATCTTATTAATGTTAACATAAGTATGGTAAAATACTGTATATTATTCATGAGTTATTAATTATTAATAATGTCCTCTGTTTAATAAATTTGGGGGAATACAAAGACCAACAAGGTGTATGATAAAATAAAATTAAAAAAAAAAATCTTAACCTATTTAGTTTTTGTAAAATATCCCCCTTGTTCTAATAGTAGGAGCTAGTTACTCTGAGGTTTACTCTAGTCCTAAAATTATAATTTTTTTTTCTCAAATGGTTATTATTAATTACACGTATTAATGTTACCTCTATCATGTGACAGTTTTAATTTAAATTATTAAAGAAGATAATTTAGAAATTATTTTACAAGTAAGTAATTTAATTATTTTTTTTAATATCTATAAGTTAATTATTTTACACCAATATTGAAAACCATGGGAAGTATATATTTATAATTATGATTATGATTTAAAGTTTATATTTGATTGTGATTTGTGAAGTTTAGTCAATTTTTAAAGGGGAAAAAAGGAAAGTAGAAGATATTTTGACATATGAACGTCAGCTGGCCCAGGAAGCTTGTCATGAAGTGGGACACAATGTAATATTGGTTTGCTTCTAATGGCTGGCTTGGGTCCTCTTTGGATTCCAATGTCTCATTCTTGTACCTCTAATCTCATCACTCCTTTTTGATCTTTTTAGTTTCATAAATGCTTCGTTTGAGTTAGATCTAAAGCCACATCAATCTTAAAATCTGGCTTATACTATTTTCGATTCTAAATATAAGATAAAGTTTATAGTATGTCTTATATTTAAGACAGGAGAGAGCATTAGTGGACCAAACCAATAAACCAATAAACTAATCTTTTAAGTAGTAAACCTTAAGTCTGTCTTCATTTTAGTTTTTTATTCTTTAAATTTTAAACCATAAGTCTTAATCCTTAAGTAGTAAAATGGGTTTGTATTATTGATACCAAAAAAAATGGGTTTGTATCAAATTATAGTATTAATGTTTTAAATGAAATAAAATTTAAGGGGTTAAAATCAAATTGAGGGTAAATTTGAGGAACTAAATATTATATTAAATAATTAAATAATAATGAAAGAAAAAGTTTACAGTAGAAGATATGATAGACATTTTGAAAGTTAAGTGAGTCGGTGGCATGGATCTCACGAAGTGGGTCACTAGAGAAGATTGATTGCGTCTCATGGGAAACTTGGGGCCATATTGGCTATTCTTTTCCTAATGTGTCAATAAATTTTTTAAAAGATTTAGAATAAAGACATTTATACTAAAGATTTAAAATTCTGTAGTGCTCCGTTTGGATGAATCATTAAAAATATAATGCCAATTTGTTTAAGGGAAAATCTCCATCAGGGCTCAAGATATAAAAATATTGTCAAAAAATACCCTAAGAAAAGTCAAATGTCAAAAAAGACCCTAGGGTCTTTTCTGATATTATTTCAAAAAGCGTTAACAACTATATCAGTACCCCATTAACAATTATATCAGTCCAGTTAACAACTATCCATTAACAATTAAATCAGTTTCGTTAACAACTAAATCAATATCATTTAATAACTATATCAGTAACCGTTGATAACTACGTTTTTTTGAAATAATACCAAAAAAGGCCCTAGAGCCTTTTTTGACATATGACTTTTCTTAAGGCCTTTTTTGACAATATTTTCATACATTGGGCCCTAATGAAGATTTTCTATTTGTTTAGTGTGCCATCAAGAAATAATGGAACAGAAATTATATTTTATTTAGAAAAATGAAAAATGTAAAATGATATTTTTAATCCTATCAAGACTACTAATGGAGGTTACAATTGTTTAAATGTTAATTTATGGAGGGTATAAATATCCATATGTTAATTCATGTGAGTTTGAAGTCATTTTAAGACCATTAGAATTGCGTAATGAAGGTTACCTTATTTGTTGTTAAAACTCGCAAGTTGATTGTATAAATTTATCGATTATACATTTTTACTTATAATCATGTCAATTCACTTTTAAACTTGTACTAATTGTAAATTTTGTTAAACTCACAAGTTCACACACTTGAGTTTACTATTTTTTACGTTTATAGTTTACAAAATCTTGTCAACTTATTCTTAAACCCGTTTTAACTTTTTTGATTTAATTATATTCAATGGCTTTATATATAATTTTTATTAAAAAAAACTGTTGAGTGTGATAAATTATGAATGTTGAAGAATTTAATTTCAATATTTAAATTTTAAATATATTTAAATCAAATTTTTTTTTTTAGTTATATACTATTGAAATATATTTATTAATATGATTTTACATCATTGTCTTTAGTTTACGATATGATTTTACATCATTATAAGCAAACTCGTGATTTTGACAACTTTTATCTCAACCAAATACTCAAATACTCGTGCATCAACTTAATTATTGTATTAGAATTAGTCATTACATGGAATTCAACCAAACACACAAAAAATAATTTTAGTGCCATAATATAAACATAAAATAATACAAATATGTCTAAATTCATATAAAAATTATTAAACATTTATAAAAGATAATTTTAATTTGTTGTTTGTGTTAGAGTAATTCTATTTTAAAATTTATTATTGTATCTTTCAATATAAATATGTCTAAATTCAATACTAAAATTATTTTTTTATCAGTTTTTCCAACAAAATGTTAAGTGTAAATAGATTTTAGAAGCATATTCTGTCTGAAACAACTAGTGTATGGTGGCGGCTAAGATAATTTGCAATGACTCGTAAAGTATTAGAGTTATCAGATAGAAAAGCTAACAGAATAGTTGAGAGAATAAGATAGCTGAAGGCGCAGAGAATACTCTGGCTGATGATTGCATTATATAGAAGCTGAATACAAGATTCTAGAATTGTACAGCAGATCTATAATAACAGAAAAATGATTGCTAAACCTATGAATAAGCGACACCTGTACACTGAATACAACAAAGAAGAATATTATAAATATTACACCAGAATATTACAGAATCAATACATAAACAATAACTAATTCTATTTATGATCTAACATTCCCCCTCAAACGAGAGGGTGTTACTAACAAACCAAGTTTGTCTCTAAAGTATTGAAATTGTGACTGTGACAACGGCTTCGTAAAACAATATGTTATTTGAAGCACTGAGGGTATGTATCTGACATCTATAAGACCAGATGAAACTAAATCCCAAATAAAATGTATGTCAACCTCAATGTGTTTACTCCTAGCATGTTGTACAGGGTTTGCAGCCAAAGATCTTGCACTTAAATTATCGCACCAGATTACTGAAGGTTTTCTGATAAATAACCCCAGTTCAGAAAGTAGAGAACTCAACCACTTGATTTCAGCAGACCCATCAAACAAGGATCTATACTCAGACTCTGTGCTAGATCTAGATACAAATTTTTGTTTCCTTGAAGACCAAGACACAAGATTTCTGCCCAGAAATACACACATACTGGCCATAGACCATCTGTCATCAACATCACATGCCCAATCAGCATTAGTATAAGCAACTAACTGAGGTTTATCAAATGGTTTTATATGTAACCCTAGATTGTAAGTCCCTTTTAGATACCTAAAGATCCTTTTAACAGCCTGAAGATGAATTGTTCTAGGCTGAGATAAGAATTGACTTAACTTATTTACTGCAAAAGAGATATCAGGACGTGTTATGGTCAAGTATTGCAAAGACCCTATAGGCTGACGATATTCTGTGGGATTTTTCAGTAGATCACCATCTCCAGATGAGATTATTCGACCAGTTACCATGGGTGTGGTAACTGGTGCACAATCAGACATTCCAAACCTTGCAAGCAAATCAACAACATATTTGACCTGATTCAAATAGATCCCTAGTTTGTCTCTGTAAACCTCTATGCCCAAGAAATAATACAACGGTCCAAGATCTTTCAACGAAAATTCCAGATTCAATTTTTTCACAAAATCATTCACATACTCAGAATTGTTACTAGTCACCAGAATATCGTCAACATAGATAAGAATGAACACAGTTAAATTTCGTGTCTGACGCATAAACAGAGACACATCACTTCTTAAATTTCTAAAACCCCAGCGAGTTAATGTAAATCTTAAGCGATCAAACCAGGCCCTAGGAGCTTGACGCAAACCATAAATTGCTTTAACCAACTTACAGACATGATTGGGCTGCCGCCGTTCGATGAAGCCCTCAAGTTGGGGCATATAAACCTCTTCCTGTAGAAATCCGTTCAGGAATGCATTGTTGACGTTAAGTTGTTTGATTTCCCAATTGAACATGACGGCAATGGAAAGGATTACCCGAATGGTTGCTAATTTGATGACCGAACTGAAGGTTTCGCTGAAATCTATTCCAGGAGTCTGCTGGAACCCCTTTGCAACGAGCCTCACTTTGTATTTGAGAAGGGACCCATTAGCTCAGAGCTTTGTCTTGAACACCCATTTATTGTCTATGAGCTTCTGGTTTGCATACGGCACTAGCTCCCAAGTGTGATTCCTCAACAACGCCTGAATTTCTTCAGTCATGGCGTGTCGCCATTCTGGTTGAACAAGAGCATCCTAAGTAGTTGAGGGTTCAGGTCGTGGTGTCTTTGATATTGCAAGGCCAACATATGGGTGTTTGGGCTTTTGTATTCCAGCCTTGGACCTGGTTACCATAATATGTGTGTTATTGGGCCCAATAGATGCTTGGTGCATATTTTGCTCAGGAGTTGAACTTGGACCACCGGTAGCTGGACCAGGACCCTCATCATCATTTCCAGGCTCATCATCAACGTTTTTCGACATCAGGTCCAGCGGTACTCGTTCCACTAATGAGTTTTGTTCTTCCTGGGTTGATAGAGATTCTCGAATAGTTGTATCAACATTCTTAATCGATGAAGGCTCCAGAATTATGAGTGGAATGGGACTCATCATCGTCAGAGATGCCAAGCTTTCATTACAGAATCAAAGTTCCCATCATGACGGTTATTTCCAGAGTCAAACTGACCATCGCTTCGCTGAGCAATATTGATGGATGGCTGAATACTGAGATTTGCGAAATGATTCAGTTGACCAAGCCTTGCTTCGAAAGACAGTAGAGCTGCCTGGACCTCAACCCAGGTGATGTCAGGTTTGTCCACAAGTTTGACTACGATGGCATTGTAATCGCCATCGAGTCCATTGAGTGTATGTAAGATAAGATCATCCATAGCAATCGGTGAGCCAGTAAGGGCAAGTTCATCCAAGAGGTTTTTCATTTTGGTGAGATAATCTTCCATTTTCATGGAGTTTTTCCTGGTATTGTGAAGTTCATTCTTCACTACCATAACACGAGCTCTGGTTGAGGCGCAGGTAAGCTTACTCGCACCATTCCAGATCTCTTCAGCTGTCATGCAATGAAGCAACTAAGCTCCAATGTCCTGATTCATTGTGTTACGCAACTAGCCGACGAGTAAGCGGTCAACTGAAAACCACTCGACCCATGCTGGGTTTGCTGTTACTGGTGTCACCGGGAATAACCTTTGGCGGTGCTCGAGATAAGCCATTAATGTGGCCTTCGAGACAGTTGCCCTCTATAAGGGGTAATACAATTGATTCCCAAACCAAATAGTTGGTGCGATCCAACTTGATTGCACTGGTTTGGTTGGAAGAACTAAAGAGAGGGTAAGAACGATTCAACGGTGTACCGGAAATGGCAGAATCAACAGAATTAGCAGAAGACGTAGACATGGTATTTGTCTATGCACTGATACCAAGATAGAAAAGCTAACAGAATAGTTGAGAGAATAAGATGGCTGAAGGCGCAAAGAATACTCTGGCTGATGATTGCATTATATAGAAGCTGAATACAAGATTCTAGAATTGTACAGCAAATCTATAATAACACAAAAATGATTGCTAAACCTATGAATAAGCGACACCTGTACACTGAATACAGCAAAGAAGAATATTACAAATATTACACCAGAATATTACAGAACCAATACATAAACAATAACTAATTCTATTTATGATCTAACATTATCTCCCAGCCATACAAGAGGCTTCAATAAAGTGTCACATGCCCTTCAAGTTTGTTTTTTTGTTTTTTTTTTGGGTCCCATCCAAGTCAGATTTATATGCTAGTTTACATTAAAAAAAAAAATTAGGTTATTGGAATTTTTCTTAAATTATCCACTCAACAAGGTTTTATACATATGGGCGACGAAATGAGTTACCTACATAAGCTCTTACAAATAGTCAGATATAAATATCTAATAATCCAATTTGCATAATATAAGTCCAAGCTCTAAGGGACCAAATTGAATAATAGAAATCCATACTTTAAAGGACCAAGTATAAATTTCCAAAATCAAAATTGCAAATATAAAAATTAAATATTCCTTAGTCGTCGTCATGTTCATCATTTCCTAAGGTTAGACACGTAGGGGAGTTGGATGTTTTTTATAGAAACACAAGAATTCTCTTACTCAAGCTGGAAGCAATCATATTTATGGTATTGTTTAACACTAAATAGTACATATTTTAGTAGAGATTCGGACATTAATTCACCACGTTATATCGAAAACTAGCTCAGCTCGTTATACTAAATTCCTGTTTGTGGAAGAGTTTTGCATTGTAGCCTTTAGGTTTTTTAGGAATTTCAAACAACAAAAACACTTATAGACTAACCAAAGTCTAGGCTCTTTTTTTTTTTTTTTTTTGGTTATTTATATAGGCTAAGTCCGGATGCCATTTATTTTTAAAATATTTAAGGTTTAGTACTAAATAAAAAAGGATAAAACAAGTTCAATCGATATTTCTAAATTCTTGTAAGGAGAAGTGTTTTCATTTAATGTTCAACAATATCTAAAATATAATTACCTATAATTAAAGGATAATTGTGTTTAAAAAGAAAATAGGAAGACAATCAACTCAAGTATATTAAGATTTTTTTTTTTAAAAAGTGTTCATTTCTCATTATTGTGTTGTAAATTTATCCTTTTTGCCCCCTCAAAGATCATTAGTAGTTACTACTTATTTCCATTTCATTGCTTGCATGAATAAAACTTTGTTGAGATAAATTGTGAAGAACAATATTTATAATTGAATAAAGTTTTAAAAAAAATCTTACTTTTTTCAAAGAGAAGTATAAATTTTGAAAGATGCCATTCATCTAACACTAACTTCTAATGAATCATGCTTAATTAATGAACGGTGTTTTTCTAGGAATAAAGTAATTAATAAAATATTATATCTACTCCACATCTTCTATTTTATAAAATGTAAAAAGAACTACACTGAAAAAGGAAAAAAAAAATCTTATAAATCAAAACTGGATCCACTATTGCATACCAAAAAGATAGCTTTAAAATTTGCTTGTGTAGGAGACAAGATGGAGTATTAAAAAAGAAAATGATTGAAATGAAAGGATATTTTGGGAAAGAAAGAGCAAAAAAGGGAAAAAAAAAAAGGTGTTGTGTGGTTGGAAAGGGGACATGTGGTTCAATCATTATTGTCACGCTCCGATGATTCAGGCTCCCTAAAAAGGGCACTTCTGTCTTCCTCTTTTCTCCTTACCTCCCCACTTATTCTTAATTTATATAATAATTTACTTTTTTTTTCCAAACAATTTATTTTATCATTTTCCAAATCCTGTCTCTAATTAATATATACTCCATTTTGTAATTTTTTTTTTTTTGGTCAAAGACTCCATTTTTTAACTAGATGATATAAAATACTCCTCCCACTCTATGTATGATATAATTTTTAGGAATAATCTTTTCCTATTTATAAGGTTTGCTTGAAGAATGTCTAAAATTTTAATTACTTTTTTTCTCTTATTAATTATATGTGTATAACCTTCATTATTTCTCATACATATTTTTTTCCTTCATTTTTTTTTCTATTTCCATAAATATAGATAATTTTTTATTTTTTTATAACTTGGTCAAGAGTATAATCTTTTTGGAGATTTAAACTACAAAGAGTTTTTAACTTTCTCCCACAAGTATGTTTTTTTTTATATTCAAACTTATATTAAACTTGTTGATGAATATAGATATTTTTTAAAAATAAAAAATATTGTTTACATTTATTTTTTTACAATAATTTTAATAAAATTATTATCTATACAATTTGATTATTTATATTTTATACGTGGTACATGGATTATGACATAAATTTTAATAAAGACCTCTTAGACACTACTTACACTTCTCATGATAATGTTTTTTTTGGGTCAAATTATGTTAATGTTTTGATTTGTACTCTTCTAACAAGTCTTAACAGTGACATGTTACGTGTCTGTTTGTTTTAATTTTTTAGAAGTATTTTTACAATATTTAAAATAAATATACTATAGAAGTTTTATCTTAAGTTGGAAAAAAAAAAAAAAAAAAAGCTTTGATGTGCTTTCCCCATGGAAGTACTAATTCTTACTTTCAATATTTTAAGTAGCTCATGTCATGCATGGGAGATTGTACTATGTGATAATCCCTCGCATGAAATGTTTTCTTATCGTTATCAACAATATTTTTAGAAGAACTTGATTCACTACTTTTATTTTACCAATTACTTATCAATCAAGTACAATTAATCATCAATATTAATTTAGCATGCTATATAAAATTTAAATAAGTCGAAGGCAGTTTTTTGTGTTATTCAATAATATAATACTTTGATAAAATTTTTAAATTAAATATATTAATAACTATTTTTATTTTTAAAAAAAAGGTTGAATGGATATCATCGAAGTATCTTGAATGTTTTTATATGTTGTGCTTGCACAAGAATTACATGGAATTTATTTTTGACCTGAGGAATTCTGCTCATCCTAAGAATTTTTTCTTAAATTGAAATCAAATAATAATAATAAATCAAATGAAAAAATATTAGTGGCTTGTATTTTATAAATCATAAAAAAAGCTATACGCTTCAACATCTAGCTGTCAATGGTTCTGCTTTTGTTTATCTATTTGGCAACATCTTGATGAAGAAATGCTTACATATTTTTGGGAGTGCTATATCAATTGTATTTTAACTAATTAAAATATAATAATTCATCTTACTTTAATTTTACATGGCCAAAATGTCATATGAAAACATTAAAATTTTAGAAATACAAAAATGAGATGACTTAATTTAGAAAAACAAAAAACAAAATTCTCTGCCATTATCCCTAAAATTATAAAATTTGAATTTCTTTAAATAGCTTATTTTTCATGTAGATTAAAATAAGATGAGTTATTACATTTTAATTAATCAGAGCACAGTGAAGTGACACTCTGAAAATATGTAAGTATTTATTCATCTTTATTCTTTCCCTTCTTTTTCATCATCAATTATTCCCTTGACTGATCTGTACAATTTTCATTATTTTGTTAAAATTAATTTTTAACAAAAAGTTTTTGGAATAAAAACTTTTCGTTTGAAATATTACATTAACAGTATACCAATTATTCTAAGAAAAAATGGACTGATACAGTGATACTATAACTTTAAGGTAAAATCATAATGAAAATTTATTAAAAAATCAGATGAACAAAATTTAAATTTAATACTAAGGTGATCAAAATTCAGATGATCGACATTTAAATTTAAATGGTTTAAAATACTAGTATAATTTTATGTTTCATATGATAAAAATTAAAATGATATAAAATTCAAAAGTTGTTTTCAATAAAAATTATTAATTAAATATATTAAAAAAAACGAGGGAATTGATTAATCGGGGTCCAATCCTCGTGAATTTCGATGATTGGTATGTTTTTTATTAAAAAAATCGGGTTCCTTTCTAGTTTCATTCTAATCTCAAATCCAATGCCAAGATGAATTATTTTATTCTTGTTTTTTTATTGAGTGTATTATTATATTTTATTTTTGCAAGGTTACTATTTTAAAATTTATATTATGTCATTAATACAATTTTGATCTAATTTAAAGTGGGGCACTTCTTGATCTCACTTCTCATCAATACCGAGTTTAATAAAAAAGGCATTGACTAATACCATGGTCAAAATAACAATTTCAATCCACCACGAATTATATCAAATAAAAATTAATAAAACAAATTACTTGATTGAGTGTATAATGTTTTTCAAATGCATGAGACTCACACTAATGTATATTTTAAAAACAATTATATCAATATTAATTCAATTTCTCTCAGCAAGCACAATTAAAAGTTCAAATCTTACAAATTGAAAAAAGAATATTTAAGAATGAACAATGCTTAAATTTAGAGTGGTTGGCAGAATCAGATAATTGTCACCACTGAACAAGGAAAGAATAATTTCTCCTTATTGTTGAAAACTATTACCTTTTGTCACATTCTATATATAAAATCGGAAGAGTATTATTTATTTAATTTAAATATGTTATGAGTTAAAATATTCCAATAAAACAAACTTATTACAAAATTTGTTGCTCAAATGCCAAAATTATATAAAAAATTCAACTCCTTAAACAGTTGTAATTCAGCTTTAGCTACATACAGCATATTCTCAGTTATAATTCAAAGTATTTTCTGTTTTACTCATAATTAAAAATGGTTTGTCTGCAGCTGAAAACAAGTTAAACCTGTTGAAGTTAATTTTTACGGGATATTTCAACGATTTTCCCAATATTTTAAGAGATTTATATATGATTTTTCAAAAAAATAAATTGTATTGTAAATTTAATTTTAATATCCTAAGAAAATTTTTAAACTTGAGAATAATTGTTTTTTTTTTTTGTAAAGTAACGTGTTAATGTTTCTGCGAAGCAAAGCTGATCATGAAATGAAATGAAAATGAAAGCCAACATCAGAAACAGAGATACACGCACTTCACTTTCAGTGCGAGCAAAGCAAGCAACTCATAAGACGACGCAGCACAACAGAACAAACTACAACCACCACCATCACCACCGTGAACCTCCATGCCTCACCGTCGATCATCCTCATCGTCTCCGATTCTAAGCCCACCTCTGCTTATTATTATCTTACCCATTATCCTCCTCCTCTTCCTATTTTTCGCACTTCCTCCTTTTCTCTCCTTCACCTCTCAACTTCTCCGACCCACTTCCGTCAAGAAAAGCTGGGACTCCCTTAACATTCTCTTCGTGCTTTTCGCGATTCTTTGTGGAGTTTTTGCCAAGAGGAACGATGACGATTCGCCGTCGGAGGAGGAGGTGGAAACTGTCAGGGTCAGAGCGACTGGGTATGAGAAACCTGAGAAACGAGAAGATGGTTCTGTTTCTCGGCAATGGTATGGGTTTTCGGAGAATAAGATTTATGATTCGCCACCGATAGTCCGGTTGCAGTCGCCGATGGCTGGAGTTTCTCGGTTGCGGAGAAGCAGTAGCTCTTACCCAGATCTCCGCCAGGAGTCGTTGTGGGAAACTGATAGTGATAGGTATCGGTTTCATTTCTTCGATGATTTTGAAATCGATAAGTTTCGCTCGCCGGAGAAGGAGCAGATTCCAGTAGAGAACCCCGATCGGCAGGAAAATGTTGACAAGGTTGGAGAAGACGCTGATGTGAAGGAAATTCAAGTTGATACAGTCGAAATTCGCAGTTCGTCGCCTCAGCCACCGCAACCGGCCCTGAAGTCGCCCACGCGTCCTGCTACTCCTCCGCCGCCGCCTCCTCCTCCACCAGCTACTACTCGGCCCAAATCTAGGCGAACATATCAGACGGTCTCGCGCAAGGAAAAGCAGGTAAGTGTGGAGGTAGATGATAATGACATCACAGGGAGTCCTTCACCGCCACGGCCGCCTTCACCTCCGCTACCACCTCCGGCACCGGCAGTCCAAACAGAAGGGGAGCATAAGCGTGGAAGGAATCAACGGAGGAAGAGTAATGTGAAGAGGGAAATAGAAATAATGTGGGCTTCACTATTGAATCAGAAAAAGAGGAAGAAAAAGCAGAGAACAACAACAACAAAGGTCGACCATATTCACAATGAAGACAACGTCAGTGCCAGACAGCCACCGCCGCCTCCGCCTCCTCCTCCGCTGCCACCGTCAGTCATCCACAGTTGGTTCAAGAAGGGAGTAGGCAAGAACAAGAAAATTCATTCAGTCTCAACGCCTCCACCTCCAGCTCCGAAGCCGCCGCCGCCGCCATTGACATCGTCAAAACGATGGTCATTCCGAAAGCCCAAGATCCCGCCTCCGCCTCCTCCGCCTCCAACAATTGAACCCCGCCGGCGCCGAAACGCCGGGAGGCCGCCATTGCCCACGAGAACAAGCACTTTCAACAATGAGACCCTACTAAACACCGGCAATCAATCACCTCTAATCCCGATTCCTCCACCGCCGCCACCGCCGTTCAAGATTCCGGAGATGAAGTTCACGGTTCGCGGGGATTTTGTGAAGATACGCAGCACCAACAGCTCGCGCTGCGGCTCACCGGAACCCGAAGATGAACCGAAACCCAAGGAAGACCCGGTCGAGATGGAAATGGGTGGCACCATTCCATGTCCAAGCCCTGATGTGAACGTGAAAGCTGCGACCTTCATTGCAAGGCTGAGAGGGGAATGGAAATTGGAAAAGATAAACTCAATGAAAGAAAAGCAGAATTTGGGCCTTTACGGACCAGGCCCAATGAGAAGGCCCAGCTCAAGTTGGCACTGAGGATCATATGATTGAAAGTGAGGGATCACTTTTATTTCTCTATGAACGGCAAAGAAAAAGAAAACACAATCATTCACACATGAGGCAATACTATTAGATATACACAGTCTTATAGGGCTCAAATTATGGTTTTTTTTTTTGAATTAAAAATACTAGAGCTTTATCGAAGAAAAAAAATGGAGTCTTGGGATTTGGGTTTACATTGGTTTGTACATATGTTTTAGAAAGTGGCTCCAATTGAGTTTTTTGAGATCCAATTTGAGCCTCTAGTGGCCTAGTTGGAGGCGTGTCTATATATATATATATTCATGAGTGAGATTAATTCCTTGATCTTGTCGACTATGCAAGGAATGAATGTAGGTTTTGTTTTTGTTACTTTAGAGTGATTACCAAATACTGATTTGGTAGATTTTTTGTGTGTAGCTATATATTTACTGTATGGTTCCAATAAAATGCATGCTTTTTGCATGGCCTGTTGGGTGGAGTTATTATTGTTCGCTATATTAATGATTGAGGTGATTGATTGTTGTGTTCTTTGGCTTAACCTATTGACCTCTAGTACGAATATTCTGTGAGTTGGAAGTTGTTCTGAAGAAAGCCTTCATTTTTTGCATGTTTTAATTTGTGTGTGTCATGCAAGATTGGAGTTATCATATGAGAGTATGTGTTTAGACTTTAGAGAGATAAATGCGTATATTGAACTTCTCAGGTTGTCTTCTTTCAAGTGAGAGAAGGGAATTGGATGTACCGAAAAGGAGAGTAGATTAAGTAATATAGAGTTATTGAAAATAACATTCAATGAAGTTACCTAATAGAATATTTTAATTAACGATTTTACTCAAGAAGTTGATTGTTTATAAAACATAATAACGTCGTTTGTAGCTGACTCCCCTTAGGATATAAGAATTGTTGTTACAAACGCAATGTGCTTTTAGGATTTTTAATATGATTATGAAATAAAAGAGAAGCATTTTTCTCACTTCACCCATAATTATTCTATCAAAGGTTTTGAAACCTGGATTAACTACTAACCAATTGGGATATTGAGTCAAAGGTCAGTGGATTTGACAGGAGTCAAACTAGAATAAGCTCAGGCTCAAATCGGTGAGAAATTGAAGATTTCAAAGTAATTAATATAAAATTCTGAAGAAAACGTTAAGAAGATTGATTTTTTTTTTAAAAAAAAATACCAAATCAGGTTAATGTCTAGACCGGACTAGTTCACTAGATTCTAGTTTGATTTGAGTTTCAAAACATTAATTCTACTGCTATAGTGCCGTGCCAGTTTAGATTAGTAATAGAAGTTGTTTTTCTAATGTGATTGATATATATAAATAATTATGTGAAAGGATTTTTATCTTGACTTGCGTAAAGGTGATTTTAAAACGCTAACTCAAAATACATACATAGAGTTTCAAGTTCAACTTGTGAGATTTTCTTTGTATGGCCTTAGGCATTTGAATTCCAGGAACCAAAAAACAGAAGTTGTGCCTTGTGCCTGTCATCTATTGGGTCCATGAAGATATATAGATGCAAATATTGAGCAAAATAAAAGTGTGGTTGTTGAAGTCACAAATTTTTCTAGCAGTTTCGTCTTATGTTAACATATATGCCTAAGTTAGACTTTAGACATACTGTGTTGAAGTCAAGTGATTAAACTTGGACTTTAGAATGAGAGACCGCCCATGAATTGGACAAAAACATCAAAAGCTACATAGAAGTTAGATTATGAGTGAATAGTGAGTGACTCAGTTTGGAGAGCGCGTTAAATAAGCTTTAAGTGGGGAAAAAAAGAGTAGCAATAGAAAAAAAATGCAACGAAAGGTGTTTGGGTTGACTTTTATCTTACTGAGCTTTTTTTAGAAAAGTTCTTTTTACCATAAGCTCTATTGGGTAATTTTTGAGAAAAAACTTTAAGCTTTTTTATGTAGGCCTCATCACTTCTACCACCATCAATCCAAATACAAATCATATTTACAACCTTCCTTTTTTCTATCAGATTTTTACAAAAGTCAGATAAAAAATAAGTCATCGTTTACACAACTAACCCAAATAGGTCGAGTGTTGGGTTGGATTGGTGGAATAACGAAGGGTGGGACCCATTAAAATAAAGGTTAATTATTAGTAGTCACTTGTATTTTGTTTAAATCTTTGTCAGTAACAGAAGAGCCTCACAAGTCGCAATAAATCCCAAAGGCAAACATTCATATTTATTTCAAATTCAGTCACAATTAAGAAAACCATGTGACGGATTTTAATAGAGGCACAAGTCTGGAAATTGAGGTTAACACTAAAACACACCTTCCCAAAAGTCCTTGCTTTCTTATCTTTCTATTATGTGACGCTTTTAGAGGTTTTCCCCCTATAATATAAGTCACTTAAAGGATTATTAATATTGTTTGTCAATTTTACTTATAAAATTTATGTTTAAATGTGGCTCTACCTATTTTTCTATCTCATTCAAAAACTCATGAGTATAGGTAGAGTTAAAAGAATTTATCCATTTAGCATACATTTACTTTAATAAAGAAAACATTTAAAATTAGTTAAAAACAATAAATAAAAATGTGTATTGCTTTTTCAACTACCCCTTATTTATAAAGAGGACGAATGAAAGAAAAAAAATGCAATAAATACAGTGAATAATGAGTAAAGTTGAAAGAATATAATAAATATTTAGTCACATATTGGAGATAGGGCTATATAATGAGTTGAATGGTCAACCGATAGCTCACCCATTTATTTTTTAATGCTCATATCCATCAAATGCACATTAAAGCTCATGCCAAATGAGTTGGGTTCAATCATGTAGGTTTGAATAGGTGTGGACAATTCAATAGTTATTCAGAATAAAAAACTCAATATGCGGTTGCATTTTATCTACATTGTTGCCACTGATTTCTTAATATAAATTGCCAAAAAAAAACATAATAAAGCATCATAATTCTCATCATTCCTCATTGAAACCATGCATGAAATGGCATGCACAAAATTTTCAACACCAACCTCCTTCAATTTAGGGAGGGTTTCTACGAATCCAATTTTGAGTACATATGAGGATTTAGTCATCTTTGAAGATAAGGAGTTTATAAAATATCTAGTACTTGACCCTTAGTATTAAATGTGGATTTTGAAGGTACTAAGGAGACCAATACAGCCAATAAATCATGTGCAATCAAATTTAGATATTTATACTTAGAAGTATGCACTTTCCACCATGCCAAAAGATCAAATTTTGATTTACAATATTAAATTAAATCGGCTTGAATATATTCATTCACCTTTAAAAGATGCTTAGCTTTCTTAGTCACAATCTTTACACTAGCTAAAAACTTCTTAAATGTGTAACCAATGACCAACAAAGACATTTCAGTTTTAACTTTTGGAACTAAAACATTTAAACAATGTAAGATGCACATAATATGCTTCAACTTGACTCATGTTGTATCGCATCGGGGAAAATTGCTTCCAAAGCAACTTTGACTTCACTTTATATATAATATATTATAATATATTTATTGGTTTAATGTTTATGATTTTGTCACAAAAATATTTTTTTTATGTCATACTTACATAAAAGTGAATGGGCCCCACTAATATTTTATCTCTCTTCTTTACAATAAGACTCATTTATTTTTATGTGAGCATGACCCAAAAAAAAAATCTACACAAAAAATAGAAACATTAAACCCACACTTATATTTAAATATATATTTTCTCTTACATATGTAAGATATAATTAAATAATTTTGGTTCATTTGTCTATATATATATATATTATGAATCACACACATATGGGTAAGCATGGGTAGTGCAAGGGTGTGCCTGTGACCCATCTAGTTTAGTACACAATCTTGCGAGTCTTTCTTGGGCAAGCCAAAATGGACAATTTTTCACTATGCCTGAACAAGCTCGCTAAACTGTGGGTAACTTGCTCGGCCCAAATTGGAGAAGTGAAACAATACTTTAATACACATATATAATGAAAAAAAGAACTAATGAGAGTTGGCACAGATGGTAAGGGATCCAGGACTAGGCCCTTGAGTCGTGGGTTCGATCCCCTCTGCCGTCGCTGGGACTCCTTTGGTAGACAATCTCGTAAGTCCCCAGTAAGTGCTCATAAAGCCTGGGGCCGTGCTCTGACTTTGGTAGGAGACTGGTGTCAAATTCTTCTAAAACTTTTTTATATAAAAAAAAATAATGAAAAAAAGATATCATTACATCATAAACTTTTAAATTATGGCATAATTTTGGGAGAAAAATCATCTGCCACTGTTACTAATAAACTAGTTGTGGTTGCTACCTCAAAATCTAGTTTACAATGTCAATGACTTTATAGTCTAATGACATGTAAACTTTTTTTTATAAGTGAGAGGTTGCATATTTAATCATGTTTATAATTTCAGACCTTAAGCGTATATAACCCTTTAATTTTTTTTAAAAAAAATCTAATAAAAAAACGTGTGACTTACAACAAAAAAAAAAGATAATATTAGCAAAAGATGACATAATATCGTTGAGACTTGAGATATCCTCTTTATTAACGTAGAAAAAGGGACAATAAAACGTGGACTCACTCACCATTAGGCAATCACTCTATTGACCCGAATACAATTACAATATGGGTATATTCTACCTCGTCATATATGAGGGCAAGACTGTGGAAATGACGGCTTTGCCCTCTGAATAACGATTTGGGACATGAAGCCAAGAACAAGACATTGTTTGCGGAACTTACTTGAATGATGCTACCGTATATATTTAATATATGGAAAATCTCCATCAAAGCCCAAGCAACAACCAAAATATTATCAAAATTAAAAAGCTCAAAGAAAATTCATATGTCAAAAAAGACCCTCTGACATTATTTCAGAAAATGTTATATTTATATAGTTGTTAACGTATGCTAATTTAATTGTTAAAATATAGTTGTTAACATGTACTGATTAGTTGTTAATGTTGTACTGATATAGTTGTTAATGTTGCCTAAAATAATACTAGAAAACACCTTAGGGCCTTTTTTGACATTTGACTTTCTTTAGGCATTTTTTTTGACAATATTTTGGTTATTTGAGCCCTGAGAGGGATTTTCCCTTTAATATAACTGTATTTTATATTCTTTTCTGATTCTAAATGTAAGAACTAAACAACAAATCTATAGATATTAAAAAAAAATTAAGTTTATAAAAATATGTACGTATTAATATTTCTAAAATACTCCTTCTAATCATTACTTTGTATGGGAAGTTACTTTCAAGGACGAAAACTCATGTTGCACATGTAATAAATAGGAATAATTTAAAATATATTAAAATTTTGAGAGATAAAATAGATTGAAATAATAAAATTTTTTATATTTAAGATCAAAACAAACATTTTAGCTAGTTCTTGCATTGAGGATAAGAAGAAATAATTTAAAAATGAGTACTCAAAACAAAGTGTACTCATATTTTAGTTACTCTATCCGATTATAGATATAAAAATTAGTGGACTTTTTTATATTCGATTTAAAATAAATGAGTACTTAAAACAAAGTGTACGTTAACATTCGAGTGTGATTTTGATTTTGAAGATGATAGTTCTCTCACATGTGAAGTGCTGGAATAGACACATTGGAGAGAAAAGAGTGAAAACAAAGAGCATAACACAAACAGTAAGTAATTATATGTATGTCTTGATTTTATTTATTTATATCTCCACTTTTTTAGCCAAACGCTAAGAATAAGGATATATTTTCAACATATTGAATATTTATGCCTTTTACCAAATCGACCCCAAACATTTTTGTTTTCAAATACATCATGCCTTGAAAATATTATGACAAAAACATGATTTACATGAATCACACAGTCAACGGTGAAAAGAGTTATTTATAAAGTAAGTGTAATGATGAACATTTTAACTTTAATTTGCTTGTCTCTATAAACTTTATTGAGAATCTTTATATATTCGAAAAAAATAAATATGATAATGAAGATCTCTTTGGTATTTAACATCACGTGACTATCAGTTAAATCCAAAAAAGGCTCGAAAATGGCCGTACGAAATCATAGTTATTATCTTTTAATTTGCACTTTTTGCTGTGCTATGTGTCCAACGTGCCTTATCATTGTTTTGATTTTACTTAAAAAAAACAATTATTTCTCTTCGGAGAGATGAGTGATGACCAGTGACAATGGTTAAATAAACAGTGTATGATTGTTGCATGGATCATGCCTGGCTCGTTTAATTTCTCACTTTTCATAGATGAATTAAAAAAAGAAAAGTAGTATAGTCAACAACTTATGAATATTAGGGAAAAGACAAACAAATACCATTTAAATTCTCAAAACTTCGAAAAGATTTATAACACATTGGTATAAGCGAGGTGATTTGAGGAGAATTTAGTTTTTAGAGTGTTGATAATTTTATCATAATGCCCTTTAATTTTTAATTTTTTTAAAAAAGAAAAGGGCACCTTTGCTGGAGCATCTCCGGACAGCCAGTCACCGGTGGCTATTTTTTTGGGTGGGGTAATTCTTTTCCTTAAAATTTGTTAAACCAAGGTGTGGAGGTGAGATTTGAACTCACCCGAACCTACCTCACTTTGGTTGTCCAAAAGGCTTGGTATTTGTAATATATATACATAGGAACATATATGTATATGTTATAAAACTGAAGAATTCTAGAGAGAAGTCAGAGAAAATTCTAGAGAAATGGAATGGATTCATTCAAGTCTCATAAATAGTTACAAGAGACCTCTATTTATAGAAATGTGCAAATAGTAAATTGCTATGCGTATATCCCATGTCATCCTGTATTTGGAGATTATGGGTCAATGGACATCCACATAATAAGTATATTCATAACACTCCCCCTTGGATGTCTATTTATGAATGTGCTTCGTTAAAAACTTTAACTAGGAAAAACCCAGTGGGATAAAAACCTAGCTAAAGAAAAGAGTACAATATCCATTAATACACTATCCAGTGCTGCCTCATTAAAAACCTTTCTAGGAAAACCCAGTGGGACAAAATCTAGATAAGGGAAAAAGAGTATAGTGTGTATCGTCTTCCCCTCTTGATTACATCAGTTTTGCTCTCCCTGATGATTACATTATTTTCAATGTCTTCTGAACATAACTCTCTTTCTATCATCAAGTATTCTGTTGTTCACTTATAGAACAATTACAGAAACGCTCAATTTGATTATTCATTGTATACCTGCAAAATCTAAATCTTTCAATTAAAATCACAATAATCTTTTCATAAATATACATGTGCATATAGAATTTTAATAAATGTTCATTAAAAATGCACACTCTGATTACTTCTGGCAATATATGAACTTATCATTATTCTCAAAAATTTGTTGCTTCTAGTATCTTGAGTCCTTCAGAGACTTATGCTTCTGGCATATTTAATCCTTCAGGGACATATGTTTCTGGCGCCTTACGTCCTTCAAGGACAAGTGCTTCTAGCACACTAATATATTATGGCTCATGATCCTCATTATCATTTATTACAACATATACTATCACATAAACATAAATATCATCAACGTCAACGTCATTTTCAGTCCCATCGGATTTCATTTATTGAGATCTCTTTATATTCACATATTTCAGGTATCTAGGTCTCTTTTTGGACCACATTATTCTCTTCTGGAGATATCTCTACTGGAGATAATAACTCTTCAGGAGATGGCTTTTCTGGAGCATTTCTTAATTATCCTCGACTTGATCATCTCTATTCTTATAGCTCCTTTTTTTTTTGAGGATTTTTATTTTGAAAACCGATGGACCTGCAACGCTTTAGGCGTGCTTTATAATAATTTGTATAGGAGCATTTGCAATTGAGACATGTGACTTTGTCACTTTCTTTAGGTCAATAAATGCTTTTGGCAAACTAAACTCTGCAACTAAATTATCATTTTGAACTCTTAGTGCACATTTCTTTGTATGAGGATCAATATGAGCCAATGATAATTCATTCCACTTTATATTTTTTACCCAATCTGCTTACTTTTCTCCCCCTCATCTAATCATGCAGTGTGTATCCATCTGTGTGCATTATAGTGAATTAATAATCATTGCACATTTAAAACATTTCAAGATGGAATTAATCTGGCTTCTGACCAAAAGCCAATTATACGGGGAAAATTTTATTGGCTTAATTAATTGTCGCAAATATACACATATAAACACTGTTTTCATAACCTTATATACTTTCTGGATCATTCAATTTGGAAATTGCGCGCATAATCTATTGCAAACTTCAGGTTGCAAAAATCACTGCAAACTTTGTAGGCTTATAATATCATATGTAATCATTCAATTTGATATATTTCCAGAGATCCATTTTCAATCATAACCAATAATATTCTCATAATCATATCTATTTGAGAACAAGCAACTATATGACTCGGATGATCAAATAAGTCATGCCAACTTTCCATATGATTTATCATCAAATCTAATATCAAATTCCGGGGGAATTAACACAAATATTCATAGAGAATTAATACACAAACACTCACACTTGATATATATCATTCTCTCCTCAAGTGTGAGACTTTAAAAATTAATTCATGGAATTTCCATACAATATTCCATAATAATAACATATATGATATATATTTCTACAGATATCATTAAAATTCTACAGATTTCTTAATGCATTATCAATGCATAATTTTGTTACTTTTGGTAACAAAATTTTCATTTTCTAGAATCGATCATCAAAATATATATTATTATAAAATACAAAATCATCGATCTCATAAAAAATATTCATGAGTGCAACACTGTGGAATCACAAATGCATCACTGTGAAATCACAGGCGCAACAATACGGATTGTCGTATGCATTTAAAGTCAAAAATGTTCTATGCTCGTGCTTTATAGGGAGCAAATCTGCAGAGATTCAACAGGACTGCACAAATCTGTAGAGATTCAATAGGATTTAAATCGGCTATAAATAGAGGAAGGCAAACGAACATGCCTCACAAACGTTTAAGCATATGATAATATCAACTACCAGATACTCACACATATTTTTCTAAATTCTATTACCATGGCAGAACCAAGCAATTTTATCCCGGTTTTTGATACATCTGACACAACATTACGTGATGCTTTGTTGTATGATGATCAGACAAACATGTCATTTTCTTCTTTACTATTTTCTGATCCTTTGAACATGTTTATTCCTCCTTCTACTATTCCTCCTTCTGCTTCAAATGTACCTACTTCTCCCCCTAGAACAAATGTTCTTCCTCAATCTACAAGGATTAAAGGTACAACTGAAGCAGGTTCATCAAGGAGACCTGTTAAGAAGTATAGAACTATGGCAGAACTGATAGAGTCTACCAATCCAGTTCAGCCAATAGTGACAACAATCAATCAGCCAACATTCACTAGCCAGCAAACAACCACTAGCTTGACAATAACCACCAGCCAGTAAGCAACAATAACCAGCCAGCTAGCTATAACCACTAGTCAGCCAGCAACTACTAGCCAGTTAACAACTACTAGCTTATTGGAATGTAGTTGTTGTGATGTTTTACGGGAGATCATACATACCAATGGACTTCAGTGTCATAAACTTGAAGTTCACGGAAGGAGAACAGGTATGATTTCCCACACTGTTTTATTTGAAAATGTATAGGATAAATCTTATAATTCTGACAGGCTTCCAATGTTTGATTTTACAAATAAAAATTTTGGAGAAATCAAACATTTTTTGACACAGTATTGTATAGATTTACAAGCATCAGGATATAACTTGATGTGTGATCCTGTATTGGCCTATTATGAGGTCCTTTGTGTTGGTTCGGAATGGACAAATAATCCAAATGAACCCTGCGAGAGTTCATTTCAAACCAACATTGAAAATCCATTAGATAAAGAAAAACAACTTGCGGTTAATATTCCATATGATACTTCATCCCTTAATCAGGGTGAATTATATAGATTAACAATGGAGCAACGAGAAAGAATAAATAGAACAACGCTCCATGATTTAAGAAATTATTTTCATTTAACCCTCGATGATGTGAGTAAACAATTAAATATGAGTACTCACACCATCCAAAAGATTTATAAAAAAGGAGGAACTGAGTGGCCATACAAGAAGCTTCAAAGACTTATGAGGCAGATCTCGATATTACGAAGAGCTTTACCTCATCTTGATCCCATCTCAAGAAAAGCAAAAGAAGATGACATTAAATATCTTCAGAATGAGATGATTAAGCTTTGTAAAGGAGTTGAACCACTCGCTATTAAACTTTGTTGAAATAATATTGCCTTTTGTTTAATTATTTTGTTTATGAATATTCCTCTCTCGTATTCTCAAAAATTGTTATAATTATAGAAAATACAAAATAATAGTAAAACAACCATAATCACAATTTTATTTATTATTTCATTCACTTCTGGGAATGAAGTTGGATAAAAATTCATTATCCATAACAAGAAATTAATCCACAATATTTTTTGACTTAATCACAATATTGCTAATATAAGAGCAAATTGGATATATTTATTTACAATCAACCATGATCATACAATCCCTTGTCTCATAATTTGAGGGACTATTAAATGTCAAATATACAATTGTTAAGGCCTTTATATAATTGATGACCTACAAAATTTATGGATTAAACATTGTTTCATAATTTGTCTCTTTGGCTTCAGGCCAACTTTCTTCTTAGCTTCAGGCTAATTTATCTCTTGGCTTCTAACCAATTGATGCCTCATATCTCCATAGCATTTTGATCTCATGATATATATGGCCTTTTAACAGTTTATCTTCAGGATAAATAAAATATAAGTATAATAAAATAAATAGATGAAACCCATTAATATGTATATATTAGTGTCGTTGCCATAAATAGTAAAAGGGAGGGGGATATATATAAAGCGATAAATAAAATAAAAGATAAAAGATAAAAGGGAAGGAGGATATGAAGCTGTAAATAAATTATAAATAAATGGAGTCCATTATACTAGTGTTACCACCATGAAAAATAAAGCAGTAAATAATAAAATAAATGGTGCCCATTATACTAATGTTGCTACCATGAAAAATAAAGCAGTAAATAATAAAATAAATGGTGCCCACTATACTAGTATTGCTACCATGAAAGATAAATAAAGTTGTAAAGAATTAAAATAAAATAAATGGGGCTTACAAAGTATCATCACCTTAAAAGATAAATAAACGCTAAATAAAATAAATAAATAGAGCCCACTAATAGATACTAGTGTGTCTCCATGAAAAAATAAATAAATGGTGCTCACTAATAAATAGTGTTGCCACCATAAAGGATAAAAAAATAAATAACATAAAAGTAAATGTTAGTAACAATAAAAATAAATACAAACAAGTAAATGTTAGTCACAATAATAAAATCTCAAATAAAAACAATTAAAAAGAAAGATCAAATCTAGACTTCCAATCTGGAGTCAAATTAATAATAATAATAATAAAAATTATATAAGATATAAATAAGAAAATTGAAAAACTCAATTACTTTATATTATCGACATTAGTTAGATTATTACATTAGTTAAATTTATTTACTTGATGTTCTATGATTAGTTTCACGTGAGTTCTCTTTAGATTATTTTATAATATATTTATATATTATAATATAATAATATAAAAACATATGGCCCCATTAGAAAATATTTCAAACCAAACCGTGAATGTGTGAACTATGTCTCCAAAATGTTGTCCTGTACGCCATGTGAAGGAAAACATGTAGACCCCGCAACAATAATGTAAAACAACTCTTCCTCCTAAATAATTGTTGTCTCAAAGATTAAACTGTGCGCCTCCAAGATTTGCAATGCCGGCGATCAAAGACCGTTCACTGTGACCATTCGTCGCATCTGTTATCGCAGCAAAAAGAGCGTCTATACTATCCAGCTTCTCCGTCGGAACCGCCTCGTAAGACATCGCTAAGTATACCCATGGACCATTTGAACCCGACGGTGGTGGCGACGGTGACGACAACATTTGAGTTGTGAGGTATTGGATTGTTAGAGAAGAAGAAGAATGTAAAGGTGGTGATAGTCAAAGAATTAAGGCGTTGAATTATATGTGAGGATATAAACAAACTAAAAGGAAAGGCTTTGATAAAGAGACAAGTAAAGACATGGGCTTCCTGGGAAACCATAGGTGGGAAGACGAAACCATAGGTGGGAAGACGAAGGAACCACTTACTTTAGTTTTAGGAGAGAACTAATTAAACTGAAGGAGGAGGAAAGAGTCTCAGATCTGGAGAGTTGTTTGGAAAATAGGGTTCGTGTGTGGCTGAGAATGAAAAAGATAAATCGTAGAAGAAGAAGGAAGAAATGCGATCGTGCTGATAACGTGTTATAAAATTGAAGAATTCTAGAGAGAAGTCAGAGAAAATTCTAGAGAGATGAAATGGATTTATTCAAGTCTCATGAATAGTTACAGGAGACCTCTATTTATAGAAAGGTGTAAATAGTAAATTGCCATGCGTATACCCCATGTCATCCTGTATTTGGAGATTATGGGTCAATGGACATCCACATAATAAGTATATTCATAACAGTATAATATAAATAAATTGTTGGAATTTAGGAAGAAATCCCATAGTTTATGAATAAGAAGAAGGATGGAAAAGAAGAGGAAAAATAAGAAGGATTGTGTGTGTGGTACTAAGTCCCACATTGGTTAGAAGAAGGGAAGTTGGAAGGTATATAAGCCTTAACTTGGCTCCTACTAGTTGGGCCCTTGGGCCTACCCACTTTTGTGGAGGGGTGAGAACTTAGGCAACCCTTGGTCGTCCACCACGCGCGCGCCGCCGACTCGGCTCAGTTCGGTCGCACGCGCCTTCCGCTCGATCCGGTCCGGTCCGCGTGTGTGAAATAAAATAATAATTTTTTATTAAATTATTTTTGAATAAAATAATCCTTTTATTTTTATTTCCGTTGTGCCTCTCCTATTTTTTCCAGCGGCTACGTACGACTTGTTCAGCCCCGTCTGTTCGCGTCTATTCGTACGACCCGTTTAGCTCCGTCTGGTGCGTCTGTTCGTGAGACGCACCAGTTCGCTGGCAACAGATGCAGGTCGCCTCTGTTCGTTCCTTCTGGTGTGTCTTTTCGCACAACGTACCAATTCGTGCAACAGACGAGTCCATCTGATCGTGTTTTTCCGGAGTCTATAAATAGGGGCCCCTAGTCATAGAATTTTTTACGTTCTTCCTTCTCTGCATACACTCTTTCTGCATAAACATTCTGTGCGTTCCGAAAGCAGACTCGTTGGATTCGCTTGGGCTTCAGACAGACAGAGCCATCTTTCTGGAGACGAACAATCCGCTCTATCCTGGGAGGCAATTGCTCAGAAACCTGTGGCATCTGTAGAGGGAGCAAAATTGTCTTAAGGAAACAACGAAAGTTGAGCCTGGATTTCTGCATAGTTCATAACCATATTCGACAGTCTTGTGAGTTTGTTTATAGCTTTTTCATATGATACAGATTTGTTACATGCTCTCTGTATGTTATATTTTGTTAAACACAGATTGTTGTTATACTGTTTTGTTTACTGCATATTCAATTTCTATCTACTCTATACGTTATAAACAATAATCTTAAGACAAATTTTTGATATTGAAATCATTGTATAGCAAATTTATATCGTAGCTGATTTCTTACATTGGTAGTAGTATTGAATTGAATCTGTGTTTAGTTTTTGTCAATATTATTATTATATTGTTTGTGGATTAATCTGTGTGATTAATCGAGGTTTCTGTTTTAACAACAGAAATAGCAAGTATAAGTACCAATCTGATTAACCCAAGTGGTCCTACTCCATTGCATGGTGAAAAACCAGAGAAGTTCAACGGAAACGATTTTAAAAGATGGCAACCAAAAATATTTTTCTATCTAACCACGTTGAACTTGGCTCGTTTTCTCACTAAAGATGCCCCAAAATTGGAGGAAGGACAACCGTTGGATGAGGAGAAGGTTGTTGCGATAGATGCTTGGAAGCATTCTGATTTCTTGTGTAGGAATTATATTCTCAATGGTCTGGATAATACATTGTATACTGTATATAGTACTTTGGAAACAACCAAAGCACTAAGGGAGAGTCTATACAAGAAATACAAAACTGAAGATGCTGGCTTGAAGAAGTTTATAGTTGGCAGATTTTTGGATTTCAAAATGCTTGACTCTAAATCAGTAGTAAGTCAAGTTGAAGAGTTACAATTGATTGTGCATGAGATTCATGAAGAAGGGATGTCTCTTAGTGAATCTTTCCAAGTTGCTGCATTTATTGAAAAATTACCACCCTCTTGGAAAGACTTCAATAATTACCTCAAGCACAAGCGTAAGGAGATGTCACTTGAAGATTTGATTGTAAGATTGAGAATAGAAGAAGACAACAAGATTTTTGAAAAGAAATTTGGCAGCAACCCTATAGTTTCAAAGGCCAACATTGTGGAAGATGGCCCAAAGTCCAAGAAACGGAAACGCTCTAATGAGGGATCATCCAAATAAGGCCCTAGCAAAGGTCAGAAATTCAAAGGCAAGTGTTACAATTGTGGGAAGCCTGGCCACCGTGCTAAGGATTGTAAGAAGCCAAAGAATCTCAAGAAGAAGAACACCAAAGCTAATATGGTTGATAATACTACTGATATGATTGATAATATGAGTCTTTCAACAGTGGTAATGCAATGTAACTTGCTTGGAAATACTAAGGAATGGTGGGTGGACACTGGTGCCACCAGACATGTTTGTGCAAACAAATGGATGTTCTCTTCTTATACACCTGCGAAGCAAGATGAACAACTATATATGGGAAATTCTTCTAGTTCAAAGGTTGAAGGTGTTGGAAAAGTGGTGTTGAAAATGACTTCTGGAAAAGTCGTGACACTTAATGATGTGCTTCATGTGCCTGACATTCGCAAGAATTTGATTTCTGGATCCCTCTTAAGCAAGAATGGTTTTAAGCTTGTATTTGTTTTAGATAAGTTTATACTTTCTAGGAATAATATGTATGTTGGAAAAGGTTACCTTAGTGAGGGCCTTTTCAAAGTTAATGTAATGACTGTCACCAATAACGGTGCTACTAATAATAATATTGATTCTATCTATATGCTTGATTCCTCTAATTTATGGCATCAAAGATTAGGACATGTTAACTATAAGTCAATTAAAAAATTAATTCATTTAGAATTATTGCCTAAAGTTGATTGTTCAAATAAAGATAAATGTCAAGTATGCATTGAATCAAAATTTTCTAAGTTACCTTTTTCTTCTGTTGAAAGATCAACTAAGTTGTTAGATTTAATACATACTGATATATGTGATATGAAATCTATATCATCTAGGGGTAATAAGAAATATTTTATTACATTTATTGATGATTGCAGTAGATATTGTTATGTGTATTTGCTTAATAGTAAAGATGAGGCTATTATTGCATTTAAACAATATAAAACTGAGGTTGAAAATCAACTTAACAAGAAAATTAAAATTGTAAGGAGCGATCGTGGGGGAGAATTTGATGGCCCCTTCGAGGAATTCTGTATAGAATCTGGTATTATACACCAGACAACTGCTCCTTATGCTCCGCAGTCAAATGGGATTGCAGAGAGGAAAAATCGGATATTGAAAGAGATGATGAATGCATTATTAAATGAGTCCGGTTTACCACAAAATTTGTGGGGGGAAGCCATTCTAACGGCCAACTTTCTAATAAACAGAGTGCCTCATAAAACGATACAAAGCATACCATATGAAATATGGAAAGGAAAGAAACCTTCCTTGAAATATTTGAAAGTGTGGGGGTGCTTGGCAAAGGTTGAGATTCTTAAACCTAAAAGGTTAAGAATCGGACCTAAGATAGTAGTAGACTGTGTGTTTATTGGCTATGCACATAATAGTAGTGCATATCGTTTTTTGGTTTATAAGTCTGATGTATCAGATATCTATGTGAATACGGATATTGAGTCAAGGAACGCTACGTTCTTTGAAAACGTATTTCTGTATAATATAAATAATGATAATAACAACACAGTGGTATCTCAGGATACTGTGATTAATGATAATCTTGGAAAGGAGGAACTAAGACATAGTACCAGGCAAAGGACTTCAACATCCTTTGGGCCTAATTTTCTTACTTATCTGTTAGAAAATGAGCCTCGAACTTATGGAGAGGCTATGAGTTCTCCTGAAGCACCATTCTGGGAAGAGGCTATCAATAATGAAGTTGATTCTATTCTGTCAAACCACACTTGGGAATTGGTTGACCTTCCTCCTGGCAATAAGTCATTAGAAACTAAGTGGATCTTTAAAAAGAAGATGAAAGCAGATGGCACTATTGATAAGTACAAAGCTAGGCTAGTAGTAAAAGGTTACAGACAACATGAAGGCCTAGACTACTTTGATACCTATTCACCTGTTACAAGAATTACATCAATTCGAATGTTGATCGTGAAACAACCACTTTTTAATTACCATATTAATTACATATTTAAAAGAGTATTAATCAGAGTTTACCAGATAATAGGTTTTACGTGGAATTTAAAATTTTCAAAATATGTGAAAGTATGCATGATAAGCACTAATGTGTGGCAATATACAGTCATCCAAAACATACAACAAAAGAACAGAAGTCCTACTCTTAGCACCGCAAACTAAACTTCTGTCTGTTTCTCTAAAGGACCTGAACCGGACTGGTCACCTATGGAAAAATGTTGTAACCATTAGTCCAGCTCATTATGAATATCAACGAGTGCTAGTGAGGTGCCAAGTGGAATAAGCAATTCAATCCAAAACAAAACAGATCCATTTCAAAATAACAATTCATCTACATCTTCTTTATCCATTATTACTTCATAATCAAGTATCATGATGGGTGTCATAAAACTATTCAATTTCAATACCCAAATACCTCCCATTAATCCATCCAAACCGCCGTACTTCCACGACTAGGCCCATGGGCTAAGTTACACCCATATTACTGGTTACTCTAAAAGCTCACCGAGCAAGTGATGAGGACCGGCCAAAATCCTCAGAGCACCTGTCCCAGACCATGGGTCTTTTCCCCTCTTGAACTGTTGGGGTGTCGTAAGCCCTCTTGAACTGTTGGGCTAGTCCCTCTTGAACTGTTGGGACAATAAAAAGCCAACCATCGTGCACCAATGGAGGCATTCACCACGTGGTGTAAATAACTTTCCATCTTCTCCCATTTCTTCCCATTCCATAATTATCATGATAAATGAATGCATATATCTTAACTCATAAAATTCCACAAAGCAATTTTATTTAAAATAATCATAATCAATTTAATACATACTCAATAGCAGCATATTAATAATCATAACAAGTGGAAAGTGGTTACCTCTCGCCAGAGCTAACTACTTTCACACTGCTCTCAGACCAGGCTCAAATGCACTCAACAATTTAATCTATACAAATCAATTTTACTAACAATTAATAACCCTTAAAAAAATTCCATATATTCAAAATTTCATGAGATTAAAAATATACCAATTTATTTCCATTGTTATTTATTACTATATGGTAATTCCCCAAATTATTGTATTATTTATACATAAGATTTTAAACCCTGAGTTAAATAAATGCAACTACCTAAAATATTTCTTACAAGAAATAACCAACATTAATATTAAGTAAATAATTCATCTTTAACATATTATTTATTTTCCTTAAATAAATAACAATATTATTCATTATTATTATTTTTTTATCTCATTTATTCTTCTTTCCTCATAATGACAATATTTGTTTATTTATTTATGCTATTATTGTTATTATTATTTTATGTATTATTATTATTACTATTTACTATTTATTCACAATTATCTTAAACTAATTGCACCATAATCATTAGTATTATTTTAGCATTTCTTCATAATTTTCCAAGCTTATTATATATGTGTGTGTGTGTATAAACACATATACACTTATATATATATATCTACTCTTCCCTTTTATTTCTTTTGACAGCAATAAAATCACACACACATATATATATCTTTGATCTTATTTCATTTTCAAAACAATCAGAGACACCAACGCATGGCATTTACTTGTGGCTTGTTTCTTTCTTTTATTCATTTACCACACACATACAATAACACACCTATATCATATACACACATGCAGGGCATCACAAATGGTGAGCGAAACAACACACACATGATCATATATCAAGAGTTCTTATTTGCATTTTTTTTTTTACCCAACAACGTTTTAAAAAAAACAAACAAACATGACAGCAAAACTTCCATTCTCTTAAAGTTTACAGGAACAAATATCTTAAGCAAAAGATACACACTCAACATATTCTCTTCTTACATCAGCAAATACAAAACCTTAGTGCAGAAGAAAAAAAAAACCCTTTGCATGAACATCCGAAAGACAAAATAATAGGAAGTAAAACTCGCACGGGTAGCACCCTGAACCTTTCAACTTATTATACATATAGATACTTATATCAGTGATGAATGTAGCCGAAATGAAGCCAAAGACCTGACGCAAACTACCCACGCGTTTCTGGTTTAGTTTTCGGTTAAGATTATTTTCTTCAAATATACAACTATCAGCCCCTGTTTTTGGTTTTCTTCTTCAGTTTCGTTTTGGTGTCTTCATTTCCGTTTCTTTTTGGTTTTAATCCTAGTTAAATGATGACAGGAAACAAAGGGAAGAAAAGATGAGAATCACCTTTCAGATTCCAAGCTCCAAGAACGATATTTAGCTACTGAACTTTACTCTGTTTGCTGATGACGAAACAGAGGAATAAAAAGGCTCCCAGAAACACTCTCGGTCTCACTCTCTATCTCTCACCATGTGTGTTTTCAGAAAATGAAACCGAAAAGAACAAGGATAGATTTATATATGCCTTAATGAACATTGCATGCAAGCTGATTTTCGGACACCTAATACCCTTACGTGTCGATTTGCTGCTTCTGATGGTGTTTTATTCTAGTTAATGAATGATTTCCTTTTATTAAGCTTTGGATCAATTTGGGCTTTGAGAAAAGAAAGAATTTGGGCTGAAAGGAAACTGATATAAAACTGTGACTAGTTTCCAATTGCTTCTCATGCTGTTCGGTTCAATGAGGAAGGAAAGAAGAATAAAAACTGTTTTATTGTTTTACTGATGCTCTGCGTTTTGACCAGGCAATTGCATCTCAAAATCTCTATTTATTCATACTATAAATATGCTTCTCATCACATGGTTATCATATGAGAAAAACGACAATAATGATAATAATAATATCATTGGATTGTATTTTATTATTTTTTTTTTCTGCTTGTGTAATTGAATAAATAAATCTTATAATTATTTTCTAAGTTATTCATCATTAAACTTATCACATTATGTTCATTATTTGACCATAGTGATAATTCATTTTATCACATCAATTCTTTTGCAATTGTTCTTAATTGCAATTTTGGGAAATAAATCCCTTAATATTTAATCCTATAATTATTATTTACTATTTTCCTTAAATTTATTTTGTTCTCAACTAAATTAAGGAAAACTTAAACTTTAACTGCAAATAACTATCTTTGCCCAAATTTATATTTTAATTCTCATATAATTCTCCAATGCTCAAATCCTAGAAATTTGGGATGTTACAGATCGCATTAGCAACATTGAATGGGTTAGAGTTACATCAAATGGATGTAAAGACAGCTTTCTTAAATGGTGAATTAGAGGAAGAGATTTATCTTGAACAACCTGAGGGATTTGTTGTCTCAGGATAAGAATAGAAAGTTTGTCGCTTAATAAAGTCCCTTTATGGACTTAAACAAGCCCCAAAACAATGGCATGCGAAATTTGATGAAGTTATGTTATCAAATGGCTTTAGTATTAATGAATGTGACAAGTGTATCTATGTTCAAAATACTGAAAATGGGTTTGCCATAGTATGTCTTTATGTAGATGACATGTTGATAACAAGTAGTAATAATCAAATGATTAAAGCTACTAAGCGATTGCTTACCAGTAAGTTTGACATGAAAGATATGGGTCTCGCAGATGTCATTTTAGGAGTTAAAATTCATAAAACTCCTGATGGGTTAGCTTTATCGCAAGCACACTATATTGCTAAAATTCTTGAGAAATTCAAGAGTTTAAACATAACTCTTATGTCGAACCCTATAAATTCTAGTCTTCGACTGTTGAGAAATACTGGCGAAGCTGAAAAGCAAAAGGAGTATGCTCAAGTGCTAGGCAGTCTTATATATGTTATGAATTGCACTAGACCTGATATTGTTTATGCAGTAAGCATGTTAAGTCGTTTTACCAGTAATCCAAATGAGCTTCATTGGAGAGCTATGACAAGAGTTTTGGGTTACTTAAAGCAAACTCAAAACTTTGCTTTGCATTATAAGAAGTACCCTGCAGTGCTAGAAGGGTATTGTGATGCAAATTGAATCACTAGCTCTAATGACACAAGATCTACAAGTGGATATGTATTCACCCTTGGTGGTGGTGCTATGTCTTAGAAGTCATCCAAACAAACTTGCATTGCAAGATCAACTATGGAATCAGAATTCATTGCATTAGATAAAGCTGGTGAAGAAGCTGAATGGCTTCGTAATTTCCTTGAGGACATTCCAAATTGGTCAAAACCGGTACCAGCAGTGTGTATACACTGTGATAGTCAAGCAACTATTGGTAGGGCCAAGAATGTCATGTACAACGGCAAGTCTAGACATATATGTCGTAGACATGATACCGTTAGAACACTACTTTCAAATGGAATCATCTCAATTGATTATGTGAAATCAAAAGAGAATATAGCGGATCTATTGACTAAAGGGATTCTTAGAAAGTTAGTTAGAAAATTGTCCAAAGGAATAGGTTTAAGGCCAATCCATTGTTGATTATTGCGATAACTCTACCTAGAAGAGTGGAGATCCCACGAACTAGGTTCAAAGAGACAACTAAGTGATGATTGACTGTTAACACTGTGGAGTTTTAAACTCATACTCATTCCTAGACAAGACAGTACATATATATAAGGGTAAGCTTTTAAGCTTTTAATGATTTCTTAATCTGATGTGTTCAGATGATGTATGTTGAGTTACATCACAAGGAATCACCTATGTGAGTGTGAAGTGTGGGCCGCTTCTATGAGAATTTAAAACGGCCGATTCTCTAGAACACTCGCAGAACCAGGCGGTGTCCAGGGCCAAAATGGACACAGCATAAGAACCAACGATGCTAGAGGAGCAACTGTGTGACTCCTATTATCTTGGTATACACTAAAAGGTCGACAGTTCAAGACAACATGTTCACTGATTGACCAGTATATTCGATAGGTTTTTACTAGAGAAGGTTCAAAGGCAACCTCTACCTTTCTCGATGCAGTTGTTTCTCGTAGAAGAACCGCACTTTGCATACATGATCATTTGCATTTGGTCATGATGAACTTACTTCTTATCCATGTGGGGGATTGTTGGAATTGAGGAAGAAATCCCATAGTTTATGAATAAGAAGAAGGATGGAAAAGAAGAGGAAAAATAAGAAGGATTGTGTGTGTGGTACTAAGTCCCATATTGGTTAGGAGAAGGGAAGTTGGAGGGTATATAAGCCCCAACTTGGCTCCTACTAGTTGGGCCCTTGGGCCTACCCACTTTTGTGGAGGGGTGAGGACTTAGGCAACCCTTGGTCCACCACACATGTGCGCGCGCGCCGCCGCAGTCCGTCTGGCCGGCTCGGTTCGGTTCGGTTCGGTCGATTGCGCGCGCCGCCCGCCCGGTCCGATCCGCGCGTGTGAAATAAAATAATAATTTTTTATTAAATTATTTTTTGAATAAAATAATCCTTTTATTTTTATTTCCGTTGTGCCTCTCCGATTTTTTCCAGCGGCTACGTACGACTTGTTCAGCCCCGTCTGTTTGCGTCTGTTCATACGACCCATTTAGCTCTGTCTGGTGCGTCTGTTCGTGAGATGTACCAGTTCGCCGGCAACAGACGCAGGTCACCTCTGTTCGTTCCTTCTGGTGTGTCTTTTCGCACAACGTACCAGTTCGCGCAACAGACGAGTCCATCTGATCGTGTTTTTTCGGAGTCTATAAATAAGGGCCTCTAGTCACATAATTTTTTACGTTCTTCCTTCTCTGCATACACTCTTTCTGCATAAACATTCTGTGCGTTCCGAAAGCAGACTCGTTGGATTCGCTTGGGATTCAGACAGACAGAGCCATCTTTCTGGAGACGAACAATCCGCTCTATCGTGGGAGGCAATTGCTCAGAAACCTGTGGCATCCGTAGAGGGAGCAAAATTGTCTTAAGGAAACAATGAAAGTTGAGCTCGGATTTCTGCATAGTTCATAACCATATTCGGCAGTCTTGTGAGTTCGTTTATAGCTTTTTCATATGATACAGATTTGTTACATGCTCTCTGTATGTTATATTTTGTTAAACACAGATTGTTGTTATACTGTTTTGTTTACTGCATATTCAATTTCTACCTATTCTATACGTTAGAAACAACATAAATGTTATAGGAACATATATGTATAATATATATACTTTGGTTGTAATTGTTCTGGTATATTTTATCTCGTTTGTAATCGTTATGTTGATGTATCCTTGGATTTGAGTATTAATATAAGTATGTTTCGACCAAAAAGAAAATGACAAAAGACGTAAGTATATTGACTAAAGACATAAAATCTACTAGATTAAATAAATGACTAATGATATCAACTAAATGCGTCAACAGATTGACTGATTGAGTAACATAAATGACTAAATGATATTAACTAAAGACATAATGATATTGGCTAAATGAATAATGATAATGACTTAATATGTAATGATATTGACTAAACGAGTAATGATATTGACAAAAAGCGTAATAATATTGACTAAATGAATAAAATGCGCTTTAACCAATACCACTATGTATTTAGTTTTATAAGTACATTTACATCTTTAGTTAGAGCTATCATGCCTTTATTCAATACGTTTGTGCCTTTAATTGATAACATTACTCATTTAGTTAATATCACTAAGCCTTTAATCAATATCATTACTCATTTAATTATTTACATTACTACATTACTCAATATGTTTACGTATTTAGTTAATATCTTACTCATCTAATCAAAACATTTTACTTCTTTAATCAATATTATTACGTCATTAATACATATATTCTTATATAAATATATAACAAAGAGGCTTGGTGGCCATCAACTCTTTTGGACAAACAAGGTGGGGTGGAAATCCCACCCCCACACCTTGGTTCCACAGTTTTTAAGAAAAAAATTATCCCACCCCAAAAAAATTAACCACATGTGCCAAATCAGCGGTGTTCTAAATAGAGTGCCCATTTCTTTTTTATTTAAAATATTGTGAGACATTATGAGAAAATCAACACTCTTTTTTTTTGCCCAAATAAAATCATCAACACTTTAAAAACTCAAATTCCCCCCAAAATCACCTATTTATCATTTCACAGTGTCATGAGACCTTTTGGGTTTTGGGAATTCAAATGATATATTGTTTTTCAAAATATAACAACTTAAAAATATCAGTATGAGCTACTTCATGTTTGTAATTCGTCTTCGCTGGGGAAAAACCAGAGAGAGTAATTCGGGCTCGCTTAAAAATATCAGTATGAGCTACTTCATGTTTGTAATACGTTTTTGGAAGAGTTAACTTTATTTATTCCTCACTGGACACGAATTTAAATTAGTTAAAATTTAATGTATTTGAGAATATGGGTTGGATTAATGCTGAGCTGATATTCAAGAAATGAGGTCTATTTTTATTTATTTTAATATTTTTTTTAAAATCATGATTAGGCTAATCCCATAGATGGTACTAACCCAATCAATAAAAGAATCACTCTTAAATTGTTGTTTTCCAAATAAAATTTTAACATAAAAATTCTGTCATCAGGGTTTGATTTGACAAGGATGTTTTCAATTTTTTTTTTTTTAAAGTTGCATGAGGATAGTAATTAATTTAAACCCTAGACTTCATTGACGTTTCAATGCATAATGCTACTACTATATCAATCGATATGTCAAATAAAAGTTGTCCAGTAATTATTATTAGGTTAAAGTGTAAAAATGTCTATGTGTTTTATTCTGAGGATCGCCCAACACTAAATATTTTGTTTTTTTTTTTACAAAAGTACATATGTGGTTATAAATTAGGTGCAAAAATACATTTTAATTGTTAAATTTGACTTTGACGGTTAAGTTTGATTTTTTTTTTATTTTTAAAGGTGCAAAAATACACATGTGATTTGATAAAAAGATTGTCCAACACCAAATGTTTTTTTATTAATTTAATAATTTTATTTTGATTAAAGGAAAATTATTATTTTTCTAAATCTAATTCCTAGTCGGCCAAATTTTTTATTTCCATAAATTTTTTTTGTAAAATCCTTATTGGTGCAAGCATTTATATTACATAATTAGAAAATGAAATAAAAATTAAATAATATTGATTGAAGAATTATTTAAATAATTTTTGGTTCAATTTGTTATATCAAAATCTTAAAATTATTTTTAATTAAATACAGTATTTATAATATCAAATTGTATATGTATAAATACTCATTCATTAATTATTAATTAGAAAATTTAATAAGGATTTAAAAAACAAGAAAATAAATTATTGAAATAAAAAATTTGGCCTCCCAGGAATTACACTTAGAGAAATAATAATTTTTCTTTAATGGAAATAAAATTATTAAATTAAAAAAAAAGTTGGTGTTGGATGCTCTTTTTGTCAAACCACATGTGTATTTTTACACCTTTAAAAATAAAAAAAAGTCTAACTTAATGGTCAAAATCAAACTTAACGGTCAAATGGTATTTTTTCACCTAATTTGTAACCACATATGTACTTTTGCATATAAAAAAAACACTTGGTGTTGAGTACTTATCGGAGTAAAGCACTTTATGCATTTTTGTACCTTAACCTATCATTACCACTACTGCTATTATTACTAGAAATGTTGCATGTTGTGTGGTTTTGTGATGAGTTGAACAAAACTTCTCAAGCTTAATTATCGTTATCGTCATATTATATAATCCTGTTCAATTACCTTTTTTTTTTTTGGTCAAGACCTGTTCAATCACTTTAATGCTTGTAGTTCATGGTGTTGTTTGGGCATATATTAATTAAAATATAATTTTTCTCACAAAAATAAAGATATTTTACTCTCTACGCTTATTTTTTAATACTGCATTATTTATCATGAAAGCTAATTAATTTATACTTAACTATTATTTTGAATTCAATGTACGGCAAGGATAAAAAGTAATTTTTAAAGATTTTTTATTTTTAATATTCAATTTATATTGTAAAGTGCAAGAAAACTGAATGAATAAAAAATTAAAGGGATGCATAAAAATTAAAATGAAATAATTTTTTCTTACATAAAATGCAAAAAAAGGAGGTTTCTCAATTATAAATAATAAAGCTTTGTAGTAAAGTTATATTCTATACATCGATAATTTAAAAGATTAATAATAAGTAGTTCACCTCAATTTTAATTCTAATCCTTATAGTTTATTTTATAAAAATTGGACCCATGTTGCTTTTTTTTTCTTGACCTGGGACCCATATGGCATGTTTTGTTAAATAATTTTAATTCATAAAATTTATGAAATTTCATTTATAGAAATGCACATGTGTTAAATAAAATGAAGAAAATTTCATTAAAAATTCATGAAATATTATAAATTAAAATTAAAAATTTTTACACTTAAAAATGAATATCTAGAGTAAATCAAATTATAAGGGTTCAATTTAAATAAAATAAGTTACATCTATTGTATAGATTAATTTTTTCAATGAGGTGTTTAATTTTGAACTCATATTACTTGGTGTATAAAACTACGTCACTGTCCTTGACATTGTTTCAAGTTTTTAAGGTGGAAGCTATCCAAGACATTCGTTGCCACGTCAGCTAGAACATGATTCGTACGAAGAGGAACAATGTGTTTGTGACCACACGTGAAACTTCCCCAAATTCGAAGCCACTGAAAATACTATATTATTCATTTACCAAAAATAAAAATAAAAAAACATTATATTATTCAGACGCCAGCGAAGTTTAGGCGGACATCTGATTGTGTTGTACTTGTACCGTTGTCTTATTTCTATTTTTTTTTTATAGCTTGTTCCTCCAAAATTAATTATTTTTCTTTAATTTTAATTTTAGAGCTCGAATTTACGTTTTTACCCAAATAGAAGACTTCGAATTCAACCAACAGAAACATATACTATACTTCCTTTGATTCTAAATTATTGGATACATTTATCAGATTTTGGAAAGATTAAGGATAATAGTTAAATTAGTTAATTATATTTATTTTCCTAAATGCTCTTGTTTAACTAAGCTTTATGGTTTTACAAGTTAAGGAAACAAAGAAGAAAGCTTCCCAGTAAATCTACAACCTTTTGGCAATGCGTGATGGTCTAGAGATTAGCTTTAATCATCGCCATTCTACAATAATTCTCTTGGGTTTGATGGATAAAAAAATCATTTCTAAATTTACTTTTTTTTTTCCTAATTCCAGTCATATTTTAATTTTATTAAAAAAAACAGTAGAATAAGTCACAAACATTACTCATTTTATCATGTGTGTATCTATATAAAGGCATTATTAAATTGTTATTGTGTTTAATTATTATTGAAAAAATATTAATAGGTGTATTTTAAGAAGTTGACAAAAATTATAACTTTTTTCTATAATTAAGACCAAAATCAAATTTTAAATATTGTCCTATAATTAGTACCGAATAAAGTATTAATCATTAAAAAAGGAACTTACTTTCTTCCAAACATGGGGCACTTTAACTAATTCTCGAAAAATAAAAAAGTGACAATTGACTCGTTAAAATATGTTATAAATTGAAACATTTATTAACTTTTTTTCTTATTAAAAAACATGTTTAAAAATTTAATAATTGGATAAAATTAAAAATGAGGATCAATTGTAAAGATAAAACTAAAAAATGAGAATTAATTATATTGCAAATGACTGATATTAAATAGAATAAACTATTCGATGTTCTAGACCAGAGCGAGTATATCAAATCATTGCATGTTTGATGCCTCCCACACTCTGTCTCAGTGCTCACCTCTCAAGTCTTTGTCTGCCACCGCCGCCGCCGCCTCCTCCTCTACTCTTTGAAAGGTGGAAGCCCACATTCAAGCGCAGAAAATATAGGTAATTTGAGTTGTGTCCAATGACTTAAAACTCAAGAGCTACGCATCCAACCTCTAGCTTTCATCGCAAAATTTTCAGTATTAGCTTCCTAAGTGGTTCATTGTTGTGTGTGAGCACACTCCTCTTTCTGACTTATTTATTTTGACCCTCTAACTCCCAAGTGATGGATTAACAGAGACTGAAACTTTCCACTTATATATGTACGTATATTGAAAAAAAAAATACTAGAGAAACATAAATAATTTAATTTCAAGCAAGTACATGCATAGGGATGAATCCAAGTTCTCACAAAACCAATTTGGGGTTACGCACCAATTACTTGTCCCATCTAGACTGTTTATATAAGATATGAGTCATCATCCACGTCAATTTTAAAAACACAAAAAAATTTAAACTAATGGTTAATGAGGATTTTGTAACCATATAGTCACTTTTACATCTTAAAAAAAATATCTGGTGTTGAGTGCACTTTTGAAAAAATTATATGTATATTTTTACATCTTAACCCAATTTTTTTTTATAATTAGATCATTTTCAGTTGTACCACTCTAAAATCTATTTTCTTGGTATCAATGATAACTTTTTTTACCAAAATGCACGGATGATAATTGAATCTAGTGAAAGAGATTGATTCCTCTTAAACAAAGTCAATGTTATACTTAGGGAGCTGCCCTAAATAATACTCCGTCCGTGATTAAAAAAATGTTATTTTCTTGCACATTTCTTAGTTAATTTATTGGAATCTAATTAAATACGTTGTAAGTAGTTTTAAAAATAATCATTATACATTCAACTTGAAATATGATAAAACAGACTTTTCTCATGTACTACAATTGTGCTTAGCAATGATTTTGAATAATATCATTTAGGGAACAAGACAAACATGTAAGGAGAAAAAAGATATCTTCGTACAAAAACAAACTACGTATTTATTTATCTTTTGTTAAATAAAAACGAACCACATTTATATTCGACTAGAAGGAACAAATTCAAAGAAATGGGCACTGCTGGGGGAAACAAATTATCTATTTTTGGCCACTAAAGTAGATACTTCTAAATTTTGCTTTTATGTTTTTTTTTTTGGGGTCAATGCGACATCATTTATTGCTTTATATTAATGAATTATTACTAATTAATTAATAAGGTAAGTTACTTCTCTTTCCCTTTTTCTTCAAAATTCTTTAATTTTGCTACTATACATTTCCACTAAAATGAAATAATCTTAGAGTGAAATAAGAACGGGAATGAAAATGAATAATAAAATGATATAATTTCTCAACCAACTAAAGCATTGATATAAAAGCAAACATAAAAAAATAGATGGTACCAAAGATAACCATAAGAAAATATATGAGTAACTAATTAAGGAATAAAGGAGTTAGATAGGATATTAAAAAAATATTTAAGCCAGTTATTTATAAAAGATATCTATCAGTTTTCCTAAAATAACCTCAATAATAATTTGTGTTAGTAGTATGCTTTGATAAAAATTTCTTAATATATGTAATTAATAGGGATAGTTTGAGAAATAATTATAAATTTAGAAGATAAAGAAGTCTGAACTATTATACTTATGACCAAAATATTTTTTTTTTAAACTTTCTCTTATATTTAGGATATAAAGATTACAATAAAACATAAATCAATTTTTTTTAAAAAAATACAGGGTAATTTTGTAAATAGAGACAAACACATGCCCTAAAACAGAGAAGAGAAAATGTGTTGAACATGTCAGACGTCGTCGTTTATGCCAAAACGCCGTTGTTGGCTGGTTGCGGAGACCCCGAAACGACCATCCTCCCCCGTCAAAACTCAATTCCGTTCATCTTCCCTCAAGCAAAACTCTGTAACAGTAACAATATTATTGTTTTATTAATTATTTCTTAATTCTCATTAATTCTCAGTTCTTATTCTTAATTATTTAGCTTAATTGTTTCTATTTTTATTTAATTTTCTCTAACCATGACAACGAATAATAGAATATAGAAAGAGAGAGACAGAACAACTCTTTAGAGAGAGAAGCAAGCTCAACTGGCTTTTATATGTAAAGCCTTCCATTTCTGTAGTGAGAGAAATCCAAAAACAACAAAGTCTCGACAGAGAAACGGAGAGAAGCTCTCTCTACAAGATTTGAACCATTTTGTTGTTTTCCTTGCTTCCTTCAGAATTTCCGTTGAAGCTTTGAAGCCACCATTCTGGCCCCTCTCCGATCCGAGTCACCGAGTTCCGGTACATCCAAACTCGGTCCTGCCTCGAATGAGCTAGCATCGAAGATCGCTGCGCATTAATCGCCATGGTAACCTTGGACCAAGTGTTTCGTATTGATTGTGTTGCGACTTTGTTTGGCTGATTTCCTTAGCTTGGACTCTTTTAAGCTGCTTCGTTGAATTTGTTGGACTTGGGAGTTGTTCTTTCGTTGCTCTGTTCGATTGTGATATTTTGTGTTTTGGCGATAAAATTGGGTTTCTAAATTAGTCTCTTGGTCGTCCAATTTTATTGATTTTTGAATGAATTTTGATTTTTTCTAGGCAACCATGTGGGTTGCAGATTTATGGTAGTCCATCCATGTATTTTCTCAAAGATCGTGAGCAAGGGAGGCTGGTGGATATAAACAGTTGCTCAGTAAATTCGAGTTAATTGATTAAGAGGGGACCAGAAGTATACAAATTTCAGCTCATCTTCCTATAAATATGATACTAATATTTAGTGGTCTTAGGACATGTTCTTCTCGTCTATTTAAAATTGTCAAAGGAACCTTTGGAACCTGAAGTGGCTATTTATGTTATACATTTATGCTTATTGAGAATGAAAATTTTATAAACGAAGTAAACACGTCAGTGAGGAATAAATATCTGGTTAAAGAAGGAACTAACTAGAGCTGATGAGATAAAGTTCGAGCTTCATTTTGTTGTTGTTATTTCTCCCTTAAATTCCACTGAAGAGTAAAATTTTCTTAAATTAGCTTGGAAAGGATGAGTCTGTGTCAGTGGCAGGGTGATATATAATAAGTCCATCCACTGCATGTATTTCTGCAAATTTGTTGATGCATGGTATTATCCATGGTTGTGAATACGAGGGCAAAACTTTAGGGACAGGTCAGGCAGCATTTCCAATACCCTTTGCTGTTGCTTCGTGTGCAATGGTTCTCAAAAAATGGTTAGAACATTGGGACGGTCCTGTGGCATGAACAATTGAATGTCAATTTGTTGTGTGTGCGTGCACACAATGATGGACGAATCTGTCATGATACCTATGGCCTAGAGCACATTTGCTTGCGTCTTCTCCTCCTGTTTCATTTTAACAACTTTCCTTAGTTACATATCTTGCAGCATTAGCTGCGCTGTAAGTTTGTAGTTGGTCTTTTTACCATTTTTTGCATGAGTTGTTAAAATTTTAAGCATGATGTGAAATTTTGAAATTGTTAGCATATTCCTTATATTTAACATCTATACATTATACTATCTTTCTTTCTTCTTTTTTTAACCTTAATGATTGGTACTGTTTAATAGAGTACTCTATGTTTATTTTTGCAGTCTGCTCCGGTGAACATTATTGTTGGCTCTCATGTCTGGGTTGAAGATTCAGCGCAAGCATGGATTGATGGAGAAGTTTTCAAAATCAAGGGTGAAGAAGTCCATGTTCGCACCTCAGATGGAAAGACAGTGAGTCAAACTCTACTATCTTTATTGTAAACCTCTGGATATGAATCATATTTCTATATATTTGTTAGCTTGTTTGCTCTGATGCTTTATTCTAGAATCATGTCTTGGCCCAAATTCTTTTCAGAACTCACAAGAAACTCTAGGAGTTAAATTGGCTATTTTAGCTCTAATGAAGGTTTTACCGCAATTGGTGGATACCTGCAAACCAAAGGTCACCAATAGAAATTAAACTGAAAACCTTTTTGTCGCTCCAACTTGATCCAAATGATTGAGACAAACCTTTGCTTTTCAATCTTTAATTACAGAAAATTCAGCACTCTTCCTTGATTCTTATCTGTTTGACTGAAATTAACGAAGAGTATTGCAACTTTTCAGTATTGGTTCTAACAGTATGATGTTCTGGTTTCAGGTTGTCACAGATATGTCAAAGGTTTTTCCCAAGGATAATGAAGCTCCTCCTGGAGGTGTTGATGACATGACTAAACTGTCATATTTGCATGAGCCAGGAGTTCTGCACAACTTGGCAACAAGATATGAGCTAAATGAAATCTATGTAAGATATTTATGCATTGGCTTGCTTTTAACAACAGAAACTTGCTAACAATGTAATCATTCTACTCCTCAAACATTTTTGCAGACATATACTGGAAATATCTTGATTGCCATAAACCCATTTCAAAGATTACCCCATCTGTATGATACTCACATGATGGAACAGTACAAAGGAGCTTCATTTGGAGAGTTGAGTCCCCATGTTTTTGCAGTTGCAGATGTTGCATACAGGTAAATCAGTGGCTTTAATTTGGCATGCTTCCTTTATAATATCTTATGATTAACTTACGTGTGTGGTTATAATTGTTATAGAGCAATGATCAATGAGGGTAAAAGCAACTCAATCTTGGTCAGTGGTGAAAGTGGTGCTGGTAAGACAGAGACAACGAAGATGCTCATGCGATATCTTGCTTACCTAGGGGGGCGATCTGGAGTAGAAGGACGAACAGTTGAACAGCAAGTTCTAGAAGTATGTTGGAGCTTCTTTTTCTTTTTGTTGGATATCCCATTTTTTTGTGCATGTCTTTGAGGATGGAGGGACTAAATCAAGTTTCCTTTACTAAGAGGAAAAATATTTGTTTCCTTATTCTTGTTTGTATATTGTTATTTTGTAGTCTAATCCAGTTCTTGAAGCATTTGGCAATGCAAAAACAGTTCGAAATAATAACTCTAGGTGCGTTTTGACAGCTGCAACATCAAGTTAGATTAACATTACTGTAATTAATATAAGTTTTCTTCTCATGTTGATCCTCATATTGAGATGCAGTCGTTTTGGTAAATTTGTTGAGATCCAATTTGACCACAAGGGAAGAATCTCAGGGGCAGCCATACGTACTTACCTGCTCGAGAGGTCTCGTGTTTGCCAAATTTCTGATCCTGAAAGAAATTACCATTGCTTTTACCTTCTTTGTGCTGCAACAGCTGAGGTAATAATTCTTTTTCTTGATATTTAAACAAACCATGTTCTTTTTCTCATGGATTGGCACCTACTCTACTATAGTGTTGTACAGTATATACCATGTAAACTCTGTTTCGCAGGTAAAAGAAAAGTATAAGCTACAAAGTCCTAGTTCCTTCCATTACTTAAATCAATCAAAGTGCTATGAATTGGATGGAGTAGATGATGCAGAGGAATATCTTGCTACTCGAAGGGCAATGGATATTGTTGGAATTAGTGAGGAAGAGCAGGTTAATTTCTGAGTCTTATATCCTAATGTAATTTAAGATCTTTTGTGAAGCTGTTTTTATGACAAATGATAATACATTCCAGGATGCAATTTTTAGGGTCGTGGCAGCAATTCTTCACCTTGGAAATATTGACTTCTCAAAAGGAGAGGAAATCGACTCCTCTGTCATCAAAGATGAGAAATCTAGATTCCATCTTAACATGACAGCTGAACTTCTTAAGTATGTGCAATATGATCCCCATTTACTTTTCAAATGCAGTGCTATATTATAGTTTCATATTCTGTTGTCAGTGCATTGAATGTATAAAATTACTGTAGATGTGATGCCAAGAGCTTGGAAGATGCATTGATCAAACGTGTGATGGTAACACCTGAGGAAGTTATCACAAGAACCCTAGATCCTATTGCAGCTGTTGGTAGCAGGGATGCGCTGGCTAAAACCATTTATTCTCGCTTATTTGATTGGTAATGATCTGCAGGCTATAGCTCTATTTCTGTATGGTCTGTTGTATACCCTTCATAAAGATCCTCTCCCTGCAATCATGTGAACTACAATAACTCACACATATGTTATGAAGTTAGACTTAAACAAATTCATTATTTCTTGAGGGTTAAATATTGACATTTGAATAAGGTTGTCAATTGGGAATTTAGCTAATTGGTGATAAATTGCATATTTTGGAAAGCCAATAATCATATATACATATATATAGTTGAAAGTTCCACTGGGAAACTATTATTATCAGTAGTTATCCAGAAAAAAGAGGGAAAAAAGGAAAAAAAGAATTTTGTGGTTGAATCACCATTTTTCTAGTTTTAATTTCTTCAATGTTTCATGTTCTGTCATTGTTACAAATTTTTGGTCTTTTTCCCTTTCAGGCTTGTGGAAAAAATTAACAACTCAATAGGGCAAGATCTGAATTCAAAATCTATCATTGGAGTTCTTGATATCTATGGATTTGAAAGTTTTAAGTTCAACAGGTATGCCAGTACATTCAAGCGGCTTCATGTTATTGTATTCAGCCTTATATCTAATGAATTTCTTTTTCTAAAAGTTTTGAACAGTTTTGTATTAATTTTACGAATGAAAAGCTGCAACAACATTTTAATCAGGTTGGTTAACTATTTGTAGATTGTGATCTATATTATTTAATTCTGCTTTTAACCGTGATGATTAAGGTTTTTGTGATTTGGTGATTGCAGCATGTCTTTAAAATGGAACAAGAAGAATACACCAAAGAAGAGATTGATTGGAGTTACATTGAGTTTGTTGATAACCAAGATGTTTTGGATCTAATTGAGAAGGTTTGTTGCTTTTGCTGCATTATTAATCTATCATATGTGAAATATATAATTTACTTATTACCTGTTTTTGATATAAAATGTGTTTTTTTGGTTTTTCTGAAATATGTATAGTACAGGAAATGTCATTGAATTGTAGTATTTCGTTCAGGCATATGTGTGCATGTATTTGTATTTATTATGTGAAAAATCATAGGGGTAGTGATGATTATTTTATCTTATTTGATCTTTTTCAGAAACCCGGAGGAATAATAGCACTCCTTGATGAAGCCTGGTATGTAACTTATTGAGAACTAATCTTTTATGTGAGCTATTTTCATTGTCAAGAGAAGGATATGTTATGGATTTATAATCATGCATTGCCTGATTTTTGTGGTTTGTTTGGACTCATTTGTTTGGTTGCTTAACACAGTATGTTTCCCAAGTCCACACATGAAACATTTGCTCAGAAGTTGTACCAGACATTCAAAAACAACAAGCGCTTTATCAAACCCAAACTTTCTCGTACTAGTTTCTCCATAAGTCATTATGCAGGGGAGGTAGACATATTCAACAATTTTATTTTACATGTTTCCATTGATTTCTTTTTCAATCAGAAATTGTTTCTACAATATCCTTCTTCTCACATATTGTTTACGATTGTTCTTGCCCAGGTACTGTACCAGGCTGATATGTTTCTTGACAAAAACAAGGATTATGTGGTTGCAGAACACCAGGCTCTACTGACAGCCTCAAAATGCTTGTTTGTGGCTGGTCTATTCCCACCTTCCCAAGAGGAATCATCAAAATCATCCAAGTTCTCTTCTATTGGATCACGTTTTAAGGTATTGTCATCCCTCTGCCTCTGTTGTCTTTCTATCAATTCATGAGTCTGGGCCATTTTAATCTTCAACAAATGAAGGGCTTATGTTTCTAAAAAATGCAGTTACAACTTCAATCTTTGATGGAGACCTTAAGTTCAACAGAGCCTCACTATATCAGATGTGTGAAACCAAACAATGTCCTCAAGCCTGCTATTCTTGAAAATGTCAACATTATCCAGCAATTACGCTGTGGTGTGAGTATATCACCATCTTTTCTTTTCCTCTCCAGTTTTAATATTAAGCATGCAAGTTGCAAGATATCTGATATTTATTTATACTTTTGACTGGTAATTACATTACTTTTACTACAGGGTGTGCTTGAGGCAATTAGAATCAGCTGTGCTGGATATCCTACTAGACGAACCTTTTATGAGTTTCTTAACCGATTTGGTGTTCTTGCCCCTGAAGTTTTGGAAGGAAAGTAAGTCTCATAATTCATGGGCTGTTTTTGTGTTTAACTTGTTAATTGCTTTCTTATTCCCAGAAAAACTTAATTGTCAGGTATATCTCTGATTTCTAGAGCATCCAATGTATCGCTTTATCTTTAGTTTAATTCTCACTCTTGGTTTTCATCTTTATACTTGTTAACTGTTGCTACTACTTCCTTTTCAGCTATGACGACAAAGTCGCATGCCAAAGAATACTAGATAAAATGGGTTTGAAAGGCTACCAGGTGATTTAAGTGCTTCTTGTAGCTTGATATGTTAATAATTGCAAATGGGAGGGACGAGAATTGGAAGTTATAATTTGGGAATAAACCAAGCACTGCTATTTGCGTAAATAGATGCCACTCTGTGTTATGTGGAATTTTTGAATTTAGAAGTTTGTTTTAATTTATTTATATTGGAATTTGTCATATTAAGGTGATAGCTGGCTGTGAATCAGCCACTCAATCTCATAAATCAAGGAGGATTTTTTCCTTAAAAAACTAAGTAATAGAGATCACATGATGCATGGAAATAAAAAAGGAAAGAAACAAATTGACTGTGATGCTAAAGTCGCATGTGATAAACAAGGAAATATCATAAAATAAAAGATTTGATCATAATGAGTCTGGAATCATGAGATTCTAACATATCACAATCTGTGAATTTTTTTTAATTGATGTATTGGGTATAGGGTCAGTCTGCTAGTGAGCATGTGCGGCCAAAATTTGCCTGTTGTGATGCTGATGCATTTGGAGTAGAAAATGTGGGGACTGATTGAAAACTGTGAATATCACAACGCATAATCCAAATTAAAACAGAAAGCTTTGTATTAATCCTTCACCATGTCATGCAAGTTTACCTTGGGAATAAATTCAAAAAGAAGAAAAATAATAAAAAGGAACCACAAACTTTTTGGCGTAGAAAATGTATCATCTTGACTTAATTTAAAGTTGTATATAACTTCTTCAATATGTATGTACGTATGTATTGGTCTAATGTTTGTTGCTGAAGTAGGAACTCGTGACTTTATTTATTTGTTTGTTTGTTTTGGTCTTAAAGGTTGCTTTAGCATTGAGTTATTTTACAATATCATGAGGAAGTCTATGCTAATGCGCTGTTACGTCCAACTGTTTATTATGCTTTGACAGATTGGCAAGACAAAGGTTTTCCTAAGAGCTGGTCAGATGGCTGAGTTGGATGCAAGAAGAGCTGTGGTGCTTGGAAATGCTGCAAGAACCATCCAAAGACAAATACGCACCTATATTGCACGCAAGGAGTTCATTGAATTGCGGCGAGCCGCAATTTATTTGCAATCTAACTTGCGAGGTACCCAGATTTTTGTCTTAAAGGATGCTTTCAATTTTTCATTGCTTCGTTGTGTGGAAAATTTTAAACCTTAAGGTAATATGTATGGTATTTCTGAGTTTGATGCAACTATCTACTGGTCAGTTTCTATATCTAGGTACCAATAGATGATTGTAAATCTCCCTATTTGAACTAGTCATCAAATTTTTTATTCAGGAGTTTATATTTACGTATTAGGAAATCCATTTTTGAATTTTGGGAGTCTTACTGTTTGGTGCTATAGCTGTGTTTGTGCATAGTCATTAAATGTACATGTTTCTTTGGGGATTAAGTCATAAATCCTCTGTTTTACTGCTTGTAAGTGTAGCATGTCACAGATGAATTATGCTGTTTGATTGTAGAAATTATGGTGGCATCATAGTAACTAGAATTTTGAAATGTAGCCTTAGCCTAATATAGAAGCTGTTTGAGGCATTAGTAGAACTAATTTTTTTGTTCTCTTAACAGCTTAGGCTTTCATAATGAAATTAGTTTTAACATGGTATTGGTGCCTCTATGACTTAGTGCTTGAGTCCTTCCTTGCTGATCTTGTAAAATGGTCAAATAGTTTTATGGTAAAAAATCAAGATTGCAGAAAACATGCAGTTGTGTTCTGTTGGATTGAAATTAGGATGGTACTGGACTTGTGGCTGTAGCCGGGACCAACAAATAAAAAAGTTAATTTCTATGTTTTGGATGCTTGATGGTTTGGCGATTGACGTTTTTGTTGGTACCTGATAAATAAGGGTATTTGACGGTCAAAAAGCAAAGTCAGAAAAGTTTTCATAGCTGTGGATCAAAAGTTTTATCCTCCATGGTACAGGGGCCTGGACTTCTATAACGTGGAAACTAGTAGAGCTAAAGTTAGACTAGGACCTTGTAGAACGATCCACCTGTCTGTCTGCAAAGCTCACATGGAGCAACTATGAAATTACTTGAACTCATGAATACTCAAGCTTTGAAGATAAAAGAATGCCAAATAAGGAAAGGCATATTACCAACAAACAGCATTTGTCTTGTTTCTTTAGTCATTAAGCGTATCTTGCATCAAACCTCTTGTCTGTAAGGTATTCATAACATTATAAAGTTCATGCTGCTATAAAATACTAATATTTCTGGTATAGGTATCTTTATCCATATGGTTTGATCTATGTAAATTGCTTGCTTAATCTGACATTCTTTTGGTTTTATTTGATGACGAATAGGCATATTAGCTAGGAAGCTGTTTGAGCAGTTGCGGCGTGAAGCAGCAGCTGTGAAGATAGAGAAGAACTTCAGAGGATACACTGCAAGGAAATCTTACCTAACAGTACGATCATCTGCTATCATATTACAGACAGGATTAAGGGCTATGAAGGCTCGTGATGAATTTAGATTTAGAAAGCAAACAAAGGCCGCAATTCTCATACAGGTGCTCTTGTCAAACATCTTTGTCACTCTATCTTTAGACTAAGCTGAGAAGACATGAACCCCTTTTTGTTTTCTGTGTATTAATTGCTTTAAAAAAAAATTTTGTAGGCTCGTGTGCGTCAACACATTGCACATTCTTATTACAGAAGATTGCAGAAGGCTGCAATTGTTACTCAATGCAGTTGGAGACAAAGGGTTGCTCGGAGGGAACTCAGAAAACTTAAAATGGTTAAAATAATATTTTATTTATAATGCAGTTTGCGTTGCATATGAAAATGACTTCATGATCTGATAATTTGTCTAACTTCATTTAGGCTGCAAGAGAAACAGGGGCTCTTCAAGAAGCAAAGAACAAACTAGAAAAGCGTGTTGAAGAACTTACATGGCGTTTACAAATTGAGAAGCGTTTGAGAGTAATTATATTATCATTATTTATATCTACCAAATTATTTTCTTAATCAGTGAGATGAATGTTGCAAATCTCATGCCGTAATTTAATTATAATCTTTTAATAGACCGACTTGGAAGAGGAGAAAGCACAAGAAATTGCCAAGTTAAAGGATGCATTGCATGCTATGCAAATACAAGCAGAAGAAGCAAATGCCAAAGTCCTCAAAGAACGTGAGGCTGCTCGGAAAGCAATCGAAGAAGCACCTCCAGTTATCAAGGAGACTCCTGTCATAATTCAGGATACTGAAAAGCTTAATTCCTTAATGGCTGAGGTCAAAAGTTTGAAGGTATAAAATCATTATTCATACAACTTATAAGTCAGCAATTCATATTTTCTCTCGTGGTATTTCCTCTAATGGATGCTTTTTTAAACTGAAACATCTGACCATTGATTTAGGTTACAACCCTTTATGCTTAGAGAAAGGGGAACAGGAAATCAGTTAGTAGCTTTTTAAATATGATTTCACTGGGTAGTTGGAACATGATTGCCTGATTCAATTTTCTATCGTACAGGAGTCTCTGGTAACAGAAAGAGAGGTGAAAGAAGAGGCCAGGAAAGCTCGTGCAGATGCTGAGGCTAGAAACGCTGAGCTGGTTAAGAAAGTAGAAGATTCTGGTCGCAAAGTGGATCAACTTCAGGAACTGGTTCAGAGGTCAGTAAAAAGCTGTCTTTTTTTTTTTTTTTTTTGGTGGTGTGGGGGAATAAACAGCTCTCTAGTTTTTAGTAGTTCCACAATTGCATCCAGCTTACAAAATTGCATGAGAAACTTGGATTTAGGTCCCATCTGCACTCTTGATTTCCCTCTTTACTCTTCATAAATTTGATTGAAAGTCAATGGTTTATTTATTCTCATAGAAAAAGAAGCTTTATTATATAAGGAGTATGACAAGGGAGCAGGGTACAACAGCCTCCTATAAGAAGAACCTGAAAGCTGGGAAGGAAGAACCTATGAAGCACAGACTCTGACACGGCATTTTCGATACGTTCCCGATATGTTACTTCAAAAATACTAATATTTCAATACGTTCCGATACGTCTTAGTATTAAATAATAATTTTAATATAAAGAGTGGATTTTATATTAACAAAATATAATAAAAGAAAAATCATAAGCAAAAATTAAGTGCATCTCCACTATTAATATATCCATGCCAGAGTAGACATAACTGCCATCTGACCATTTGACTGTGTCTAAATTATCACATTGTCTCCACGTCATTACAGTTATTATAAATCGCGTCTAAGAATGTTTGCCTTCATATTTGATTACATTCTCACCCATTCATACTAGTGCCCAGCCCACCGGCAGAAACCCTCCATTTATGTTAAAGAATCAAACTTAGTTCTCAGATCTGGTGGCTCCCTCCTTCTGAATCTGAATCTGAATCTGCCTCTTCCTCTTTCGCTGATCACCATTAATCTCTCTCTGTCCCCCAACCCTGTTTCATTTCCGAAAATTCTTAGATCTGTTTTTAATCGGATTCTGATTCTTGTGCCCCTTTCTGATCTCGCTTCGTGCTTGTTGACCACGATACGTGACTTCCCGTAGTCGACGCGCATCCGATACGTTAAAAAACAAAATTATGCCGTATTGGTGCTACATAGGGAAAAACAATAACATAGGAAAAGTAACAATACTTGAACATTTTAAACAACCATGTTTAAAATGTTTCTCAAAATGTATCAGATTGGAAGACAAAATTTCCAATTCAGAGTCAGAAAACCAGGTTCTTCGCCAGCAAGCATTGGCTGTATCACCAAAAGCTCTATCTGCAAGACCAAGGACTGTGATTATACAGGTAAAGGCAATGAATGAGCGTTGGGTCATTTTCCTGAATTTCAATGCATGAATAGAAATTTACAGTTAGATCTCTTGCACAATTTGCAGAGGACACCAGAAAATGGAAATGCTGTAAATGGAGAATCAAAACCTGCAACAGTAAGAGGACGCTTGCTTTTGATGAATACATTAAGCAATTTTGAGCAATGGAAGGTTTTGTTTAACTAAAAAGTCTTTCCTTTTGTGTCTTTTAGGACATGACTCTTGCTGTATCCAATGTCCGTGAACCTGAATCTGAAGGAAAGCCACAAAAATCTCTCAACGAGAAACAGCAAGTGAGTTAGACTCTGGACAATTTAAATTTTGCTGAAATTTCAAACTGTGTCTTCATTTTTTTTGTCCTTTTTCTCAATCTTGCCATTTCTTACTATCCTATTTTCTGGGTCAGGAAAACCAGGACTTGTTGATCAAATCCATATCGCAAGATTTGGGATTTTCTGGGGGTAAACCTGTTGCTGCATGCATGATCTATAAATGCCTTCTTCACTGGAGATCATTTGAAGTCGAAAGAACAACTGTTTTTGACCGTATTATTCAAACTATATCTTCAGCAGTTGAGGTAACTTCCACTTCTTGATTATTTGAGCATTCTTCAAATTAGCTTTCGCATTGATAAATGCTTATACCAAATCTGAAATACCTGTTACTAATAAATAGTGACTTCTGAACCATTAAAGGCGCAGGATAATGCTGATATATTAGCCTACTGGTTGTCTAATACATCAACTTTGTTGTTGCTTCTCCAACGAACTCTCAAAGCAAGTGGGGCAGCTAGCTTAACACCACAAAGGCGAAGAACAACGTCAGCTTCTCTGTTTGGAAGAATGTCTCAAGTATGAAGCAACTGTTTATCAGTATTACTTTCTGAAGAAACTTTTATCTGTTTATGAAATTGTTGTCCTTTCTGTGATATTAGGGGCTAAGAGCAGCTCCTCAAAGTGCTGGTTTACCATTTCTAAATGGCAGAGGGCTCAGTAGACTGGATGATTTAAGGCAAGTGGAAGCAAAATATCCCGCTCTGCTATTCAAGCAGCAGCTTACTGCCTTCTTGGAAAAAATATATGGAAATATAAGAGACAACCTTAAGAAGGAGATATCTCCATTGCTCGGATTGTGTATCCAGGTAGATTTTTCAGGCTGGTATTTTATGAATGCTAATGACAAATGACTAGTAAAATTTTATTGTGCTTCTCTAGTATTAAGGTTTTCCAGCAATGGGCATTCAGAGTGTTATTAGCTAACAAGTTTAACTGTTACTTATAGCCACTATTTTATGCAGGCTCAAAAAAAAAAAAAAACCAATATTATATGTTTGTGTAAAAATTTTACAATATGGCTTTTCATAGGATATCAATCACAGTATAAAGTGTGTGTGAAGACAATGTGTTTTCAGTGACTGCCAAGTGCTAACTAGAAAATAAAAGATTTTCCACACTATAAAGAAGAATTTCTAAAGAACAAAATTGTGTAGGTGACAAATCTTCATATGCTACTTTGCACCTATGAGCGATCCTAAAATCATTAGCAGGTTGATGTGTGTCCGTGGTGTATGAAAGCAGTTGCATGTGGGTTAGACTTCAAAGTAATTGACTAGCACAGTTCTGAGTTCATTTATCTGTCTAAGCTTCATTTTCATTTTGGCAAAACAAATGCAGGCTCCAAGGACTTCACGTCAAGGTTTAGTGAAAGGACGCTCACATGCCAATGCAGTGGCACAACAAGCTTTAATTGCTCACTGGCAAAAAATTGTGAACAGCTTAAACAACTCTCTAAAAATGATGAAAGCAAACTATGTGAGTTCTATGTTTCACATATAATGCTGTATTTTCACTTCTGCTCAAAGATCATATTTAAAATAAAGTTCTTTTTTGTTAGGTGCCCCCATTCTTGGTCTGTAAAGTGTTTACTCAAATATTCTCATTCATTAATGTTCAACTATTCAACAGGTACTTTCTTCCCCCACCCTCTCTCCCCGCTTTTGGCATTACATAAATATTATATTGCTTCAAGAAAAATGCAGTCATCTTCATGGACTTCATATGATCACATTGCAGTCTTCTGTTGCGTCGTGAGTGTTGTTCATTCAGTAATGGAGAGTACGTAAAGACAGGTTTGGCTGAATTAGAACAGTGGTGCAATGAGGCAACAGAGGAGGTGAGCATCGAGCACCTTTTTTTCTTAATTCTGTATTTTTTTTCTAACTTAGGTCTTCATTGAAGTCCGTTATTTGCAGTATGCTGGTTCAGCTTGGGAGGAACTGAAGCATATCAGGCAGGCTGTTGGGTTCCTGGTACAAGAAATTTTTCATAGAAATAGAATTTTGGTTTCAATATCGATGCTTTCCTCTTGATCAATCGTCCGCTATTCTTATATTTTAGGTGATACATCAAAAGCCCAAGAAGACCTTGAATGAAATAACAAAGGAGCTTTGCCCTGTGAGTGCCTCTCGTGTTCTCTTCTTTTTACCTTTTTCTTATAATTGCTCATTGATTCACATCTGGAGGATATATGATGGTGCTGCAGGTTCTTAGCATACAACAGTTATACAGAATCAGTACAATGTACTGGGATGATAAATATGGCACGCACAGTGTGTCTACAGATGTAAGCTAACGTCTCTAATTTCATTAGTTTACTTTCAGTATTTATGGTCGCTAATAGTATAGTTGCGTCTTTCAGAACTCCTTCAATAGGTCTTAACATGGATCTCCCCTCTTGATTGTATAGGTTATTGCAAAAATGAGAGTCATGATGTCTGAAGACTCTGGCAATGCTGTCAGCAGCTCATTCCTACTGGATGATGACTCAAGGTACTGCAAAAACTTCGACTATTGAATATACTAGCAATTTAATTCCTCCCCAATTCTTGACCACATTTTTCTTTAATATCCAAAAATTGTAAAATCCCAAGTTTATGAAAACTACTTGTTGCATTTCTCTTTTCACCTTGAATCACTTGACAATTGATTGGCGGGCGACAAACCTTTTTTTTTTTTTTTTAATGCTAGATCTGAATAGGCCTAACAGTTCAATCTTTAAATGCAAATGCAGCATTCCATTCTCAGTAGATGACATCTCTAAATCCATGCAACAAGTTGATGTATCCGATGTGGATCCTCCTCCATTAATCCGTGAGAACTCAGGATTTGGGTTCCTTCTAGCACGGTCAGAGTGATGCAAAATATTTAATATCAATTATTGCCTCTGACGACGCTTCATCGTTTGGCTCTGCCGGTACAACAAAAATTGCAGGTTCTAAAAATTGTTTATATATGATCTCTCAGGTAGTAATGTGTACAGTATATTTTTACCAACCCAGGCTTCTGATATTGGTGTGTTGTCTGGGTTAGTTCATTTTTACCCCCCAAGTTTCATCAACAAAGAGGGTTTTTCCTTTGTTAAAGCCATGTTCACAAGGGTTGTGATTCATGGCGATTTATAGGCAAGGGTTGGTGTGCAGGCACATCTGTCACACTTGCCCAAGGTCTTTTTGTTCTTAATTGTTTTATTTTTTAGGGGAAAACGTTTTCTTTTTCCTCTTATTGTTGTTGGTTTTCTAGTGTTAGTGTTGGGTGTATTTTGGTGACGTTAGATCATAATGTAGTTTGTATTTGTTATGATATTTTTTTGGGGTTAAATTGAAACATCAAATAGGGCTTTTTGAATGGGCTGAGTTATGTTAAAACATGACTCAGTGCAATTGTACATACCCCCACATTATTATTTTTGGTACAACATACCCTACATTATTTGTTTAAATTTTGTAGTTTAAATTTCAGTTTTACCAGAAGTTGCCTTCCTCTAAGTCTCAGGAAGATGAGCAGCTGTTTCCATTCAGGCAAATGAATTTCCTTTTTTTCCCCCTCCTTTTTTACGATTCTAGAGTTTTATGGCCAATTCGTTTCACATATTTTTACTCCAAAATATAACTATACTCCGTCCGTTTCTGAAGAATCCTTACGTCTCTTTATTTATTGGAAAAAAGAGCATATTAATTACATCATTAAATCTCACATATAGTTAACTCAATTATTATGGGGTAAATTTTTAACTTTCATTTATAAATGAGGTTTTTTTTAATTCTTTCTTCTGTCTCATCTTTAAAATTTATAGGATACAATTTATATGGATAAAATTATCACAATCTCATTTATCATGAATTTGGATTAAAAAAGATTAATAAATAGTATCAGAGTGGTATTTTGAAAACTAATCTCTTAATTCACTAAAGACAGTTGACCTAGTTTATTGCGTTAACGTGTAAAAATAAATACTAATTTGATTGTTGCACTTGATATTTTAGTCAAAGTCTACGTAATTTTACGGCAGTGAAAAAGTTATAAAGATCTAATCAGAGATCTTATAAAACTATAAGAACTTGATACTTCCTCCGGTCCTAATTATAAGACATAATTAATTTTTTTAGAGAGATTAAGGAAGTTAATTAAATTACTTTAGAATTTTTATTTTTATTTTTTTCTTCAAACTAATTATTTTGACTAATAAATTAATATATTCTCTAAAATTACGCAACATGTGAAATGATTAAGTAACTTATTTAGTTTTCTTAATCTCTAAAAAAAATCAACTATGTCTTATAATTAGGACTGAAGGTAGTAGAAAATAATTACAAAGACCTGATTAAAATTGCAGATTTAATATCTCGTAAACAAAAATACGCAAACAACTTCTAAAAATTTGTTTAATAGAAGGATTTTTAAGCTCGCGGGCCAACCAGACGCAAATATTACCACAAGGAGAATGATAATGCAATATCTTTAGGACCCGATCGTTTTCTTTTCTCCCTTCATATCATTCTCAATTAAAAAAATGCACCCCATGATCAAATCAACAAATTGAACAATTAGCCAACAAATAGAGGAAATATGAGAGGTGGAATATCCATCTGAAGCTTTCACGGGAACTCCATAAATCACAAATGTTGACGCTTTCCTACAAAGCATGCATTTGTTATACATGCGCGTACGCGGTACATCCATTCACATCAGTGACAATTCCTAAAGCATTGAATGTAAAAATAAATATTAGTGATTGTATAGATAACACTCAAGCCACAGTTTCAGAAACCTTTTTCTGCAAGCTGAGACAAAATTCCTCATATAATTACCTCATAGACCATAAATCACGTCGAAAAAATAGTTTCCGCCACCGCTAATTTAAACAGGCACATGACGGATCACCAAAAAAACTAAATCTACATTGTACAACTAGTGTCATATCTCGTTATTCCTGACTGATTTGTTGAACTTCTACCACTTCCCTAAAACCATGAATGAGATTAATCTTCATGCTTTTGAACGGTTTGAGTTTCTGACTTCTTTTGCTCCTTCATAATCGCCTGCCTAGGCATTACATCTAACAAAAAGCTCCCTCCATTCCACACAGATGCAGAAACCTTTAGTATCTGGAAAACGCCATGCAGCCTATACGACAAGAATATCGGAACTGCGAGTGCCATGGTTGCCACAGTGAATATGGCTTGCAAGACAATGTACATTAACAACCGATTTTGATCACCAAGTACCCCACTTAAGCGCCACCACATATTGTTTGCTTTCTGAGCCTTTTTGGAGAGCTCCCTAAGAAACACATTAATAAATATAACACTCCAGTTAAAAACACACATCACTATACCTGAATCTTGATTCTTGTCAAAAGTGAACTAAAGTGTACGTATTCTGTAAAAGTTGAGGCAAAAAGTAGAAAGGTGTAGAGAAGGAAGTGGATATTTATTAATTACCTGTATGAGGTCATGACCTCAGGATCTCTTAAAAGCCTTTGCCGGCGCAAGACAAAGACAACAAGGAAGTAGAGGGCCTGCCAGAGAGTGTAGGCTGCCAAAGGAACGAAAAACAGCCATGTCCAGAGGTAGGCCTTATCTTCCACATAAGGCCATGTAGGCCTTTGAGCACTTCCCGCTGGATGCATGGCTTCAAAGGTTGCGGGATTCCACCACCGTATGGTAAAGAAAACCAGTCCTGAAAGTAATTATTGGGTTAGACAACAAAATGCAACCAAAGTAGATGCTTTAAGCAACATAAATTTGGCCTATGTATCAGAAGTTCAGAGTCCAGTGGCAATAATCCTATTCTGACAATGAGTAGTAATGATATAGAATAGGTCCAACAGAATATAGGATGAAGACTCTATAATGTGGCGAACATCATCAGCACAAAAATGCAAACGCCCCAACGAGAATGGCTGAACAAATTAGCAAAATTGTATTAGAAAATAAAAAAAATATTACAGAACACATAAGCATAATAAATATCGGATACTAGTTTTTCCCCTAATTAACAAGTAAATATTGATCCCAGATAAATGGAATTGAAGTTTATTTCAATTCCTTCGTTAACATATCAGCTATGTACACGAATACCTTAGCAAGCAAATAATTTTCTCCTTAATATGAACTTCAAGCATATATTGTAATTTCTACAGTGTAGGATGTTAGAACAAATGATGCAAAAAAGAAGCCCAGCTTTAAATGTCTCGCTCAGAGAACTCATTGCTATTATAACTGAAGATTTACTAACGTTTGGCAGCAAACAAAAAGTTCTAGTCTATATCTCGTATGGAGTGTGGAAACAGTAACAGTATCTCTCAATTCCACATTATTAGGTAAAAAGATCAAAGTTGGTGCCAAAAAAAAAAAGGAGTACTTTAAACAAAGCTAATAAACTCCCAAATCTTTTAATATTTTAATAGTAAAATCATCATTTGGATGAAAAAACCTCAACACAAGTCTATGAGAGTATCATCAAATATAATACTTCTATCACAATTACTACTATCTTCTAAAATTTAGTGTAGGGACACATTCATAATATGCACTCAATATTACACATCTAAGACCATCAAATTAAAAAGGCAAACAATCATCAAAATAGAAGCCATTGATGTTTCAAAATTCAATTGTCCTGGCTCCTGGTTACTAAGATTAAAAATTCTAAGGCATAGAGGTCAAACTCACCAGGTAGAAGATGGATAAGAACACTAACAAGTTTGTCCAAAGAACTGAAAACCAAGCTGCAGCGCCACACAATCAAAGCCCATGCCAATGGCCCCTGCAACCACAGTTCAATAAGATACAAAGTTGACACTTGAAACATTGTTCTAACAAGGTGCCAAACTATCAGAAACTGCAAGCCTACCTCCGCAAAAGCAAAGCAAACCATGAAAAGCTTTTCATCCTTTGGATAAAACAGAAGGTCAACCAAGAATATTGTATTGGCGTAATAGCAAAAATCCTGAACGACAAAAGACATCATGTTACTTATTTATTTCCTTGCTTAGATTTCTGAGGCAACTCATAAGATATTAATAAGAATATCTAAATCATGTAATAAAAAAAATATAAGACACGCTCTCATAATTTAAGTTACCACGGGGCATGTAGACACAGTTAAGCAAGGTCTCTTCACTCTCCTTTATCAGCCACTAAGCTCTCTTCACTATTAGTGGGGCATGTTTTATGAAAATTCCCCCTAAAAGATCAAACTTTTGGGAAATTGTCCTTCTAAATTGTCAAGACAAATCAATATTTAGTAATTTCGCAATTTAAATGATATTCGGCAACTCCTACCCCCATCTGCTATTCACATAACATATAAGAAAAGTGATTTTTTTTTTTTTGGGGGGGGGGGGGGGGTGCAAATAGTCGGAACACAAAAAATCCTTCATCTGAGTTATTTGGTGATAGCTGTAAGAAATTCAAAATCAACACGTCTGTTTCAGATAGCAACAGATATAGTTATTTGGTGATGGCTGTAAGAAATTCAAAATCAACACGCTTGTTTCAGATAGCAACAGATTTAGTTATTTGGTGATAGCTGTAAGAAATTCAAAATCAACACGCCTGTTTCAGATAGCAACAGATTTAGTTATTTGGTGATAGCTGTAAGAAATTCAATTGTCTCCTCTAAAGATTACATGGTGAGTTAGATAAGCCCCCCACCCGCAGGCAGTAGTCCGGTTATCAACACGTCTGTTTCAGATAGCAACAGATTTTTGCTTGTACTGCCTTCTCAATAAATGCCTATCCAATGTTTCTAGTATTACCCTTCAGAGTCCGGAAAACATGACAAGTACCAAACGCACTACCACTCGGCTGTCCATTTTGGAAAAAAATTAGGCCCTTATTATAAGTCCACTTTTTTTTTTTTAGTAATATATATGAGAGTGTTACAATTTTAACTCTATTAAAGGTAAAGAGGTAGGGGAGAATTAGGTGATTTGTACAGGACCAAAGTGGTAAACTTTATTCAAGAAATCAACGCACGATTTCAGAAGCTAGTATTGAATTGACAGATGGATCAGATAAGTTTGAGGTTTTACATCTTACCAGAAGATAGTAATGCCATTTCTTATACCTATAGTATATCCACCGGAGAGGAACAAAGGTGACGTAGAAGAAACAGTATACATATGGGACGTCTTGGGGTCCTGGTAAAGAAAATATAAATTTTTTAAAAAAGAAAAGTAAGGTCACTAATGATTTGTTTAAGGGGAAAATAATATCCATGGTTCCCCAGAGTTATCAACTTACTTGCCCCCAAGAGGAAGCAAAAGCCGCCAAAGGCTAAGACCCCCAAAAGATACGTCACCTGAAAAATGTATACAAAAAAGAATAATCAATTGGAAACCAAGTGTATAAATAGCCAAGATTAGCTACCATATCCACAATGCATTGAATTAACAAAAACCAATGAAACCCATGGATTATCCTTTTCATATTAAGAAGGAAAGAAGAAGCACCCACCTTGTTAATGAACCTTTCATGTTCCTCGGCTCGCTTGGCTAACTTATACGCCTGCTTCGAAATCATCTCCTTCGTCTGAACTGCTTGCTTGGACAATACCTTGCTTGGAGCCAAACCAAATCACAACCAAAGCTTGAGAATCAATGAACGGATACAAACGACGGCTAAAATCAAATCGAGCTCAAGATTCAAACATACCTTAGATCTATACCTGAATCTCTGCCTCACGTTTTCAGAAGATTCGCCGTTCATATCCTCCACGTGATATTCGCTGTCGGACATTTTTACCACTCACTAACAACAAACCCACGTTCCCAATCCAAAAACCACAGAGAGACAGAGAGAGAGAATGGACGATGACGACGATCGTAAAGGTGAAAAATCTGAAGAACAGATGTACTTTTCCGTTTATGGGAGAGAAAAGGAATATAGGGACCAAGACCAGAATATTCTTCAATCTTCAATGGCATAGGCGGTCGCGGACTGTCAAACTCTCTGGAAACTGTCGTCTGGGCGATTATTATTCGTACACACGTGCCACGTGTGAACATCTGGGTGGCCATGCTAATGTCATCAAATAATAACAGTACAGTAATGCTAATCTTAAATATAAAACACGATTTTTATGTTTATTAATTATTTTAATTTATAGCTACTAATGTTTCTCCAAAAAAAAAAAAAAATAGTTAAGGAGAAGAGAGAATTAAGAACAATAACTATTGTGTTCTAAAAATATATGTTATATTAATAAATTCAATTTACTTCATTAATATAATTAACTTAAGTAAATATATCTTGTATTTAGGATTAGATTGAGTAATGTGGAGTTGACTTAGTCTTAAATGTAAAGCCTATTCTTGACTAATTTCCTTAATTTAATATTTTTTTAATCTTACCCATATCATTAATCTAATCAAATTAAGTAAAAAAAAGTCTTACATTAAATACACAAAAGAGTATATAAGTTATTTTTTTTATAAAATTACGAAAAATTAGTAGGTTTAATAAAATTGTCTAAAATTTATTTTGTATTTTATTATCATAAAATCTACTATAAATTTAAAGAGTGTGTTCTCAATTTATTCACAACTAGTACTTATAAAGTAATTTATATTCTGAATAATAACCATTTTTTAAAATGTGACTTGCATAGGTTAAAGATTAGAAAGGTACATTAGTCTTTAACTCTGAGTTAGTTAACCGATTTGATCAGATTGAAGAAATCAGTTATATTACCTAACAGCCACTTTTGGAGATTAAGTGCTATAATAACTATCAATAAATTAATCTCCTGTATTCTAGATCTGCTTACCAATTAAAAACTAGGGCAATTCAATTGCACTCCATAACTACCCTAAATTATTTAAAATGTTTAATTTACATATTAATATAATATCTTAATACATAAATTTCTTAACAACTATGATAATATCCTAAAATATCGTATAAAATAATATATTTAACATATTAGATTGCTTCCACGTTTAGAAAAAAAAGATATTAGATTACTTAAAACATTTGAATTAGTATTCATATTGTTAAGTAATTGTAGTTCAACGCAGGGTTTATGGTTTTATACTATTGATTACATGTTTATTTATTTTTGATCTGATATTTTAAATTTATGGTTGCCTATTCAGTTTTTATAATGTCATCTATTATGGTAATGGTTGAATTTTCAAAATAATCTTACTTTGAATAATCTTAAATATTGAATTTCCTATTTCTTTTTTATTAATTAAATAAAAGAGAAAGACAGTTGAGAGAAAAATGATTCTAATTTTGTGTCATACAATAGAGAAGCAAGAATTTTTTGCTTTTTTTTTAATTCTCCAACACAAAAAATAAACTGGTTCCTCCTAGTAAATCTATTAAACTTGACCAACCATTAACGAATAATCTAAATGTGGGTGGATTTCGTCCGGGGGTGCAGAAATAGTACTTCAAGATCTGTTAAGTGTTCAAGGTCTCTCATTCTTTGTGGTATATGTTATTTTGGTTCATCTCCGGAACCAAAAAAAAAAAAAAAACAAATTTACCAAACGTTATTCTTATTCATTTTTATTTTTAGAAACAGAAATTAAAAAAAAAAAAAAAACTGATTCCGGGGAATGTTAAGTACTGATAATCCAACCCACCAAGGGCAAGGTGCGTGTCCACACTTCCTATTCGCCATGTTATGGCAGTTTTTGGGTGTGACTCCAAACTCCGAAGATTCATCTTTGCATGATAACTTCTTTCTTGTGTTCGATTAATTTATAATTCTTCAGCGTTTGCATGTTTCTCAACTTCCTCTGTCATATCTCCCTCAACTTCCTGTCTCACCTTCGCATGGAAATCGAACCTCGTCCCAGAAAATTGTTCCCACCGGCGCCGATGATGGGAGGAAAGCTGGTAACTCCTCTCCAATCTTCATATGCTTGACATCAAGAACGAATATGGAGGAAGCGAAAGTGTGAGGGAGGTAGAAGAATGCATTTGAACAACTTAAAATCAAAATTCGATGAAGAAGGTAAGGGAATGTAATCAAAGAAAAGAAAAAACAAAAATTTCCAGGTATCTTATGACTCAACCCAAGTTATTTTTAAGAAAAAGGAACTTATCGATCTATCCCAAGTGATTTTTCTATTACCAGCTCTCTTCCTTCTTTTTGGTTCAAATATATTCGAATGTGAAATATGAAGGCAAGGTGCAATTCTGCACCATGTTTTATACCAGATTTTATTTTGCTAATATATGCTTCAACAAAATTTCCATTTCGCTATCTTGATATTCGCATACCTACCCTTAAGATTTCAATTCCCCACTACTTGTTGAACAATGCTGGCTTCATCTACTTCTTTTTCTTTTTTTTTTCCCTTCTTCAATACCAACTGATTATCCATGCAAGAGTCATTTGTTATTATTTTGTAAGTATATATTGTACTTACTCTCTATTTGGTATTATTTTCAATAAAGGGTAGATCAAGCGGCTACCATAATGTGTCAAACTTATGCACATGGGTTAGCATCCTTATTCATGATATCTCTATGAGAATTTTTGCCAAACACATTGGAGATATGTTGTGGCGAATGTTCATAGTATTGAAGTACAGAAAAATGTTCATAGTATGCACAAACAATCCTTAGGTGATAATACTTACATGTTAATGCTTACAGGAAGCCTTATATGTTAAACGGTTCCTATTTCCGTAGCTATGAACATTGCTTCTCAGAACTGATGTACGCTTTCATCTAGATTTCAGAGCTGCACATCCTCTTTCTTGGTTAAAGCTTCTACATCTGAAAGGGTTGTGTGCTGTACTCTTTCAATATATGTAGAACGGATTTCAGTTCGATGTAAAATCTCAATATGGGTTTGATTTCGCTAATGATCTGAGAAGGTTGTTTCCATTGATGAATCAAAACCTACAAATTTTCTACCTTAAAATTTTTTTAAATCAAAAATATAATTGGTTTTTTAAAGTAATAGGATTTCTTTATTCCGCTGATTAAAACTTATATATTTCCTCATGTATTGAATGAAATATGAAAAGTATGTTATGCTATTCTTAACTTGTGAATCATCTCATTTCTCATTCTATATTTTTGTAGATAATTTTTTAGCTATTAGGAAGAAGAGATAAAAACGAACGAACGTGGAGATGCTTATTCTAATGACTTTTATATCCATATAACCGTGGGAATTTGTGATGACAAAGCAAGTAGAGGGCCATGTTGCCTAATCTTGTGACTCTAGTTACATCATCTTGTAGAAACTAAAAGTGACATAAAAAGCGGTTAATAGGAAATGATAAACATATATTTCCCGGTCTTAAATATATGGCATGATTTGTAATATAAAATACACTACAAACTGCCATATATTTAGAACCAAAGGTAGTATTATATATTAGTCAACAATGTTTGAAAATTATGCCAAGTGATGATTGATTAATTACTTGAGACTTGATAATAATTTTGAAAGGAGTAGATGTAAATTAGTTGATTATGTGTAAATATAGTCTATTATATTCTATAAAATGTCTAGCCGATTGTATGTATTCATCTTGCATGTGAGCCCAAATGTTAGAAGAAAAATTTTAATTTTAGAGCTATGCACAGCTCACTAACAAAATTTCCATTATTCTTTTTAAAAAAAAAAAAATCAACCTTTTCAATTTTTTCATGTATCTTTGAACTTGTAACATTTATCTCTATTTTACCTTATATGTAGTGCTGCATATTGTTTATGGAAGATTGAAAGTTTTCACACTAAAAAACATCAAAATTTTTAAATTTTATGGAAAATTGTTTTGGATTTAAAATTTAAGATTATTTTATTCTCCATATTAAGATTTTGAATTATCTTTTGACTTCCTTCCCATTATATATGCTTATGTTGCCCCCGATGGTTTAAGATGGTTATCAAATTTAAAAACATAATATTTTAAAATTTTCTAAGAATTTAATTTACACTATGTACAATTAATTTTAACGATGATGTACTGGTTCTAAACTAGTTCTAATACTAAATAATGACTAAAGTATAAGTTTGTACTATAAATATGCACCAAATTTTATTTTATTCTATTAAATTTATAAAATACATTTTTAGTTCTATAATGTTAACACCATTAGTGTTTTTAAATTTATTTATTTGAGTAGAAACAAAAAAATTTGGCAAGAGGTTTTGTTTTTAGTATAAAATTATAATACCACTCTAGTCCTATTTATAAATTTCCTTTTGATTAGATCACACATACTAAGGAGAGATAGTTGACTCAATGATTATTATATAAATTTTCAACTTTGTCGTCATTTGTAAATTAATATCTTTCAACTTTTTCTTCTCCCTCTATTTGTATTGGTAAAATTAATACATGCAAAATTGTCACAATCTCATTTATTACATTGAAATTAGATTTATAAACATGATCAATTTTTTTTTTTTTTGGATATAAATGATGGCTGAAAGCCTAAGTTACAATAAAAATAAATTACACATAAGGGGAATTAATTCCCATGCCCTCTTGAACAACACAAGCCCTAAGATAATTAGGACAAGAATCCAGTAAGGAAGACTTACTCACGCCCATTTTGCCCAAAGCATCAGCTATCTTGTTAGCCTCTCTAGAGATAATTCTTAACTGGACCTGCCAATCCTTTCTCAACAACTCTCTAATGCTGCTAACTCTACCACTACCCGAAACACAGCTATCATCTAATATTAATTTAACAACTTCAACAGCATCAGATTCTAAGATAACCTTCTTCATCCTAAGGTCCCAAACAAGTTGAAGGCCCTCTAGAATTGCCCATTCCTCAGCAACATTTGGTTGACAGCTTCCTAACTCTTTGGAAAATCCCGCGATCCAGGATCCTGCTGCATCTCTCAGCACACCACCGCAGCCTGCCTTAAGGGAGTGTAAGTTCATAGCTCCGTCTACATTCATCTTCCACCAATTAATAGGGGGCTATTTCCAACTATCAGACAGGTCCGAAGTCAGCTGATCTAAACCACTCTCAGCATCACAATCAGCTATATATTTGTGCATTAGTAATGGGATAACTAAAACAGGTCTATTGGGTTTGAAAAAACTACTATCAAAGATACATTGATTCCTCTATTCCCAGAGTTTCCAAATAGCAACCCCGAAGAATAAAGACCATCGGCCTGATGCCATTTTACCCACCTATTTATTCAAGTTCAACACTAACCAATCCCGGAGGGGCAGAGAAAAAAAGGAAGAATCATACCTTTGGTCTATGAGCTGATTCCACATAGATTTAGCATAAATACAATCTCTCAATATGTGTAAAATATCTTCCAAACCAGCATTACAGTGAGTACATAGAGCTAAACAATTGACCATGTGCTCCTCCATGAATTTGTCGGGAGTTTATTCAGGGAAACTCTCCACATAAAATTACGGATTCGTTTCGCTCCCCGCCATTTCCATATGTCCTTATAGAGCTTATCTTTAGGTAATAAGGAAGTGGGTTCAATGAGAAAGTAGGCACTTCTTAGTGAGAACCTTCCATCAGTATAAGCTCCCCACACTAATGCATCATTCTTTGCATCAGGTCTAGGCAGCAGTATTGGCATAATTCTTCGCATCCTTGCTGGATTTATAAAAGTAGATAATTTGTCATAATCCCAAGATCCTCCCACAGCCCAGTCCGCCACTAAGGATTGATCCTCGTCTTCTGTTAACTGCCTAACACAAAATTCTTTGATTTTAATGCCTTGATCCACCCAACAATCATTGAAGAAATTCACTACTCTACCATTGCGAATTTGCCACTTGGTCCCTTAGTTGACTATGGATTTCTGAGAACAGATAAACTTCCATATTCTTGAGTCCCTAGGTCGATAGTCCAACAAGGTGTCTCCCTCCCTCCTCATGTACCGATGATAAAACATCTCTGTCCATAAACCTTTTGTACCTATAATCAGGTTCCATGCCAACTTTGCCCTACATGCTTGGTTAACTGAGCATAATCTCCTAAATCCAAGCCCCCCAAACTCTTTGGGCCTAGTTATTTGGTCCCACCCAATCGAATGAAAAGATCTAGTAGCCTTGTTATGGCCCCAAATGAAGCTCCTCTATAACTTCTCGATTTCGTGGCAGACACTCCTTAGAAGCATTGCCACATGCATTGGATATAAAGGGATGCTGCTAACAATTGATTTGGCCAAAGTAACTTTCCCCGCCATAGAGAGGCAATTCGCCTTCCACACACTCAACTTCGATCTAACCCGGTCAATAATATATTGGAAGTCCTCCTTGAATCTCCTATTACGAGTCAAAGGAAATCCAAGGTACTTTCCAATCTCTGTGGATATTTTCATATTGGTCATGCCCTTGATGTGCAATTTAGTAGGCAAAGGAACTCTGAGAGAGAAAAAGATAGAGGATTTTTCAGTGTTAACTTTTCCTCCAGAAGCTTCCATGAAATCTTTTAAACACTTCATCATGCAATCTATTTGATCCTTGGAAGCAACACCAAAATGAAGAAGGTCATCAGCAAACATCAAATGAGACACAGTCGGTCCATTTTTGGCGACATATATCGGCTTTCACCTTTTCTCCTCCACCGCGTCACATATCAAATGGGATAATTTGTCCATGCATAATACAAACAATAGAGGGGAGATTGGATCCCCTTGTCTGAGACCTCTACTTGGTCTAAAGAATTCAGTCTGTTCTCCATTTCACAGTACATTATAAGTAACTGAGGATACACATTCTATCACAAAGTCCACAAAATGATCATCCAAGCCAATTTCTAAAAGAACTTGCTTCAAAAAACTCTAGCTGATACCGTCATAAGCCTTCTCCATATCCACTTTCGTGGCCATTATTCCTTTCCCGCTTTTGTTCTTACCCATAATATGCAGGATTTCTTGGCCCACTATAATATTGTCATGTATGCTTCTTCCTTTGATAAAGCTTGCTTGGAAAGGTGATATGACCTCATTCATCACCCCTCTAAGTCGTAGTGCAATCAATTTGGTAATACATTTAAAATGTACAGTACACAATGAAATTGGTCAGAAGTGTGCCACCATCTCTACATTTTCCTTCTTAGGAATTAGCGAAATGAGTGTCTTGTTTGACTCTTCTAGAGAAACCGTACATTGGAAAGCTCCCTTCACAAAACTACACAGGGCAGGGCCTACGGTTCCCTAATTGGATTAATAGAAAATGGGAGGAAAACCATCAATTCCTGGAGCTTTATAACAGCCCATTGAGAAGAGTGCTCCTCTAATCTCCTCATCCTTAGGAACCTTTGAGATACTCAGCAACATCGAAGTATCAATCACTGGGAACTTAGCTTGGGTTGTTAGATCTAGATTGTCTTGAGCTCCTGAACAATAAATACCTTTAAAATGCCTATTAACTAGACTTTTGAGATCCTCTTCACTATCAATCCATACCCCATGTTCATTTTTCAACATAGCAATCTTATTTCTCCTTCTCATAGCTTTGGTCTTCAAGTAGTAAAATCTAGTATTGCGATCTCCCTTAGTAACCCAATCATTTCTAGAGTTTTTGGAACCACTTAATCTCTTCTAATTTTAAAAGCCTTTCTAGTTCCTCTTGCAATTCAGCCTCTAAGTTACACAAGAATTCAAAGTTAGGATAGGCCCTTACTTTTTGGATTCTCACAAGCTTGTTCAATATACTCTGCTTTTTCTGTTCAACCATGCCAAAACTTCCTTGTTCCAAATTCCCAACAAAGTCAGCAAATTACTAAGTGAAACATTTATTTCCCCATCCCTGACCCAAGTTGAATCCAGCAAATCCTTGTAATTATCATGCTTAAGCCACATGGCTTCAAATCGAAAGGGTCTTACCCTATTTCCCCCCTCATTACAACGATAATATTGAAGACAAATGGGATTATGGTCGGAAAAGTTGGTCCTAGTTAGTACCTAGACGAAGCACTCCGAGAAAACCATGAGAAACTCCACATTTGCCATTGCCCTGTCCAGCCTCTCATACAAACGGTGTCTACCATTCAGCCACGAACCCCTCTAGGTAAAATGAGGACCCACCGCGCCAAGATTTGCAAGCTTACACCTCCTTACCCGCTCACTAAATTGTTTGGCTTTGGAAGCATTAAATCCATTACCCTCAATCCGTTCCGAACAAGAGACAATATTGTTGAAATCACCAATCAGCACCTAGGGGTTCAAAATTGAGATTGCATAGGATTCCAAATCGCCCCATAACAATCTCTTCTGGTTTGAATTTGGGATCATGTAAATTGTTGTGTGACGAAATGAAGATCTTCCACGGTGACAGCATTGCATATAGATGTATTGGCGGTTCATCTGCAAAATCTTGACATGAATACAGGACTTCCTCCACACCACTATAATGCCCCTTGATTTACCAATACTGGGCACAACTACCTTCCCGTTGAAACCCAACAAAACAGTTAAATCTTTCTTCATCCTCACACTTAGTTTTAGATAGGATGATGGGACTTGTTTGGGGCTTTTTACAAACCATCTTCAAATTTTGTATAAGCCTTTTGCTACAAGCCCCCCTCACGTTCCAATATATTATACTCTCCATTAATGGGCTAAAATAAGTAGCTAATGGACTAAGAGGCCCAATCAATAGTCGTAGAAGAATTGGGTTTCAGCCATAACCGTCCCCTTCAACTCGTCGCAGTGTTCGCCAACACCCATATCACAATCCAGCTCCGCCAATGCTGGGCTTGTTTCCTCGGCAAACTGGGCTTCTTCGACCAACAAGCCGTTGGTAGCATTAGCATTGCCTTCAATTTCCATGTCGAAATCCAGTTCTGGATTAGATGGGCCGGATCAGAATTTACCTTCCAACCCATTAAGTCTTCCTGCCTCTCCAGGTTCAAAAGGTCTTGCAGTGAATGGGTCCACCTCTGGTTTAAGGTCTTCCTCGACAAGAGGAATGTCCCCTAACGTCTCCCTACCAATCAACGCTAAACCGCCTCCTCCCCTACCTAGAACCTCGTCAGTTTTCTCATATGCCAACCTCAGAATCTCTCCACTTTTCCTTTCTTCTCGTTTCACATCCCTTGACCTTTTCTCTTTTCTTGGACCATGATGGCTTTGTAGTTGGAGATCATTTTTCTGACTCTTATTTTGCTTCTTTTTTGAATCACCTTTCGTGTCATCTTTGTCGCTTTGCTCAGGTTGTAGCAAACGCAGTCTGCTCATCTCACCTACGGTGTCAGGTACAGAAGGCATTCCTTTCTCAGCATTCTCTCTCCCTTTTCCCTCTTCTTCCTTAGCAAGAACGCCAAACCTAGAGCCACCATCCTCTCGCCAGGCTGAAGTCTGTTGTTTCTCCTTACTCCCCTTCTTCTGGCAACGAGGTCTCTGAACCACTCTCCATGTATCTTGTGCTTCCTTTGTTTCAACCCTCATGGTTGTTTCGGAGACTCCCACCATCATACCAGCATCGTTTCTCTTATTAACACAAACCTCCAATTGAGCCCCTGTTCCAGACCCAATAGCCTCTGTTTTGCATCCTTCCGATTTGTGACCATACTTTCCACATTTTGTACATAACCAATGCAATCCCTCATACTCTAAATAGTAATCCTCACCATCTAAAGAGAACCCAGACATTAATTGCTTCTCCAAATCCACCATCACATATATTCTAGTGAAGTGACCTCGAAGATGGCCAGCGGTGTTAATATCTATTTTAACGATCTCCCCAATCCTGTTCCCAATCCAAGTCAACGCTTCCCTATCATAGTATTCCAAAGAGACATTAGGAACTCGTACCCAAACGACAACTTTATCAATGGAAGCTGTTCGAGCTTGGAAGTTAGGTTCTCATGGACGTACAGTTAGATAATGATAAAAAAGCATCCATGGTCCTCCAGTCAAATCATTGACGTAGTCTTCCTTGTTCGAGAGTTTCACCACGAAGAAGCCGTTACCAATGTTGATTACATTCAGCACACCTCTTTTGGCCCAGAGCTTTTGAAGGATGGATAACAGAAGTATGTATCCAATACTTCTTCCTAATAACTTCACTATGACTGCCTTATTCCACGCCTTATAGAGGCGTTTTTTCATTTTCCCAGAGAACGCAAACGTTGGAAAGTTTCTCATAGGGTCTTTACTAATCACACACAATGTCTCATTATCATCATTATCTGTAGCCATTCGGTTCTTCTCTGAGTTATTACCTCCAGGCATATCCAGCTCATGATCAAAGTCTTCATCTATCATGTCCTCCCTACTAATCCCTTGAAGTTTTTCCGCGAATGTCTGACCAAGAGGCCCAAGCCTCTTCCTATCAACTCCCAGCCTTGGCCATTCATCATTGTTACTGCATTCTCCATTTTTGCTTTTCTTAGTACTCCACTGCATTAAATCATCTTCCTCTCTAGACACCGGGACCAGAGCAGAAGCTTTCACAACGTGCGCCATCTTTCAAGAGGACCACTTCTGATCAAATTTTTTTGGTCAAAGGGGATTTATAAATAAGATGAAAGTGATAGATACTTTATGATTATTATGTCTTGAGTTCAGTCTCATTTATAATTCCATACAATTAATGTATGGGTCTCTCTACAAAAACAAAAGAAATGGGATGGAGTGAAGACATAAATGAACACTTTATGGAGGGGGAAAAATTAGTTCTGTAAAATGAAAGGGATGTTCTAAAGAAGGGGAAGTGGCTTGGGTTGAAGAAGAGTTTCTTGTGATGGTAATGGCTATTTGAAGCTTGAAATGGACATTGAGTAGTGGAAATTAATGCAATAAGGTACAATCCTTGTTTTTGTGGTGTGGCAATAGTAGGTTCAATGCATGAATATAAGATTTATTGGATTGATTAGGGCGTTTTATTAAAGAAATTAGTTAAATTAATTACTCCTTTTAATTCAGAATATAAGAGTCAAATATACATACTTAACATTTATCAAGAAGTTAGGTTAAAAGTAGTTAACATCAACAAATATATAAGATATCTCCTTTTTTTTTCCCGCTCAATATACCCTTATTTACTAAGGGAATAAGTAAAAGAGATAACAAATAGGAAAAATAAAGAAAAAAAAATGTAGGGAAAAAGAATGATGAGAGAGAGGGTGACAAATTTAGGAAAAAAAAGTTAAATGTATAGACAAAAACAAAGGGGTCTTATAAAAAAAACCACGCTCCCTAACAAGTTTAACTCCTATATTCTAACCAGAAGGATTATTTGTAAAAAATGTGTATTGGTTTTCTTAAAATATCCTCTTTAACAATTTACATTAAAATTATCGTTTAATACAAGCTCCATTAATATACACAATCAATAGGGATAATTAAAAAAATGATAAATATAAGTGTTATGGACGCATGTAATGGGCCTACCTGAGAGGCGGTATAATAAGCAGGCTTTATGACAGAATCCATTCATAATCAGGTAAAACACTAATTACCCCATAATCATGCCTATAATTTAGAATAGTACAGGTAGTGAAGCAAGTATGATCTGAATGTAGAGGTGCATGATCAGCATTCATAGTAACAGACTGAAACCCTAAAGGTAATCTCTATAAATAAGAGATTACCCACAAGGTATACAGATTCAATTTATCTATTTTACATTCAATTTCATTGCGCACACACCCCACTCCTTTTGGTTATCGCTATTCTCGTATAGCACAGTGATAACACTCTGTGGTGTCTTATTCATAAATATCACTGAGTATTCTCTCTCTCCCTGATGTTTAAACCTATAGACACCTTGAAGAAGACATTTAATCTTAGATAGACAAACCACTAGTTCATTGAGGCTAAACATCTGTGTTCTACACCAAAGCAATAAAAAATAAAGTGAATGGAAAATTTTAGCATATTCAGCTTAGCATTTAAACGTCTTAGAAGTCTAGTAGACAAGAGAAAAAGCCCAATGGAAGAAAAATAACTGCTTTTTAGAATCTAGAAAAGCATCACAAACATGGGCTTATACAGAACTGATTTTTGAACGTTTCCCTCTCAAGAATATCTTAATATAAAACTGATTGTTTTGTTAAACATACATTTGATCTTTAAGCTTTTCTTCATTGTTTTCAAATTATTACTATATTTATTTTGTTGTAGAGAAAATATGGCATTGAAGATACGTGCTTGTTAACAGTGGAAATGGGCTAAGAAATATATCTATAAAACTTATAGCTTTCTTATATATTGATATAAACGAAAACTTATAAATATATCGCTCTTCTTCATACCTGATAGAAAATATATATTATCTTATATTTATATATTATACATATAAACAATGAAAACTTATACGATAAACGCCCGCCCAATGCTCAGGTTCAGCACAAGTTGAAATTTAATTCTTTTTTTTTTATACATAAATTTTAATAAAGAGATTGAGTTCATCAACGATCCAATGGTAAGACGAAATCTCCTTTCTTTATAAATGATATCAATATTAGACAGGGCGAGTCGTTTATTACCCTTAGATATTTACCTAAGCACTTAGTAATTAGGATGCATCCCCCAACACCTTAGCCGATTCTAGGATTGAACCGCTTCCTTTTAGCGAGATTGTTACCCAAGAATGAACGGTTGAAATTTAATTCATGAATATGATTATTTTGTTATTGAACTGATTTGCCCAACTTTGGGGGCGCGTCAATTTGAAAATTGCGCGGTGGGCCATGAGAGGGCCCAATTCTTGTTTTTCATTCAGCCATGATGATTCATGGATCATTATTATTTGAAAATCATAGTGATCTTTTCTCTTTTTTCCTTTCACAAATTTAAAATGGTAATTCAGGTCGAAATATGGTAATAATAAATTTGGATTTTAATTTATCTGTATTTCAGAGAAAATATACTAAACATAAAATGAGAAAATGTGCTTTCCAACCAACCCAATGAGTTTTACGAATAATCAACAAATAAAAATAAATTTATGTGAGCAAATTTATATATTTTTTAGGGAAATTTGAGTAAAGTCTCAATGAAAAAGACTTAATTTAAAATTAGAACCAAAATTTTTTAAAATGATACATTCAAGGACCAAATTTACCTAGGGGCGGATTTTATATAGTTATATGAGTAGGTCATTTTTAAGCATTATCAAGCTAAACTCTCAAAAATGTTTAAATTAGTCATAATGGAAGGAGTTTTGACAGATAAATTATAAGATATCGAGTTCTAGTCAAAGTTAAAAGAGAAAATGTTTTTTAAAGTGCAGTTTCAATTGAGCTTTAACAATACTCAAATATGATCTAATCAAATAATTATATAAAAAATGACCACATAAAAAATAAATATTTTGAATGCTTGTCAAACCTGAATGGCGCGACATAATAATGAGAAGACAATCAATTAAAAAAACAAAAGAAAATTGAAGAAATAATAGAAAATTCAAAATTTGATACGCAAGAAGAGAATCAATACAAAGAGAACAAAAGCACATTCCATAGAAGCCACGCCACATATGAGACACAGCTAAGCCTTGATTGACCTTAGCCCTTGTCTCCCACAACGGACCAACCAATGTTGTCTCTTGAATTTGAATAGAGGCTAAACTATTTTTTTTTTATCTCATAATTTTTCATTTTTTAATTGATTGTTTATTTTTATCATTTTAATTTTATCTTATTGTGATTTCTCAACTTGTTAAAAAATGCTTAAATGTTATTTCTTTCCATCTAACTCCATCTATAGTTGTTTGATAGAAAATTTTATCCCACTTCTTCATGATTTTGACTTTGATGAATTTTTAATAAATTATATTTAAGCAGTCATAACATTTTGTTTTAAATATTTGTCATATGAATGCTGTATCTTGTAAATCACAGCTCCTTACAAGCCCATGATCTAAATTTCACAAATTTACAATCAATATAACATTTTTCTATATTTGTCATAACAAAGTCATATCTTGTAAATCACATTTTTGTATATTTGTCCCATGAATGTGTATATTCATTATATAGTAATTCACATTTCCTTATTCACCTATGAGACATTAATTTTTTTCAGATTCTTATAGTAGATAATAGATCAATATCAATTTAGCCGTTATATGTACGAGTTGAGATTCAAATCTTCAACCACTTGTTTACGTGGCGAGAGTCTTTGATTACTCATATCAGATTATCAACATGAGTTGATCAAATTCATATTTTATTCTTAACCTTAATTATGTTCACTTTGTTCAATAAAAAATGTTCTTAAATCAAAATACACGCACATTGATTCATAATCAATGTCATGCTAAATGGTTTTTAAAAACAAGATAGACATCAATAAAAATTAAAAGGAAAAAAAATCATTACATTTCACAAAGAGCCAAGGCTACAAATAAATCCTTACCCCAGGGTTAAAAAGAAGAGGCAAGCAAAATAATAAATTGATTTTTCAAATATTCATATATTTACTTGGCCAAAAAAATAATCATATATTTACATATCCAAAGAGAAATAACAAATAAAAATATAAAAATTTGTATGAGGTTTAAATTTCATCATTACATTCATCATTTATTTATTTTTATTTCTACTAAACTTATCATATACATTTATTTTATAAAAAGGAAATTTAAATTTGAAATTTTTTTGAACCATAGGGTTTGGACTACATGAGGAGAAATACTTACAATTAACGTGAATTTTTCATATTTTATAAAATTTGAAAAATAAAGTATATTATTTATAATATACGGTGAGGTATAGTATTTATGGAATTTATGGGATGTGAGGTCAGATAAATAATATTATAATATGTGAAAAAATATTTTTAGACATGAAAATTCTTGGGAAAATTAAAATAAAGGACCAAAATAAAATAATATTTAATTAGAAGGACCATAAAAATTGTAATTATCAAGAAGGACCGAAAAAGCTAAAAAGTACTAAATTACTTTTTTGCTTCCCTAATGCAAAAAACAAAAAACAAAGTACACTCTTTTGTCTCCCCTGAACATCAAAGTGAGACCATTTGGAAATCCAGTATTAGAAGTTAAAAACAACGATTTTTGGTAATCCCGTGAAAACAAGAAGTTAATTAGAACAAAGTTGTTCTTGAATTTCATCACTATGCATACACGCTTCCCAAATATCATCATTTTTAATTTCCAATATTAGATTTCCAATAATATTCACGGGAGGACAGAAGAACAGGCTTTGCTCTTTATTTTCTATGTTGAGGAAGTTAAAGGGTAATTTAGTACTTTTAAACTTATTCGGTCTTTCTTAATAATTACATTTTTTACGGTCTTTCTAATTAAATATTATTTTATTTAGGTCCTTTTAACTAATTTTCCCAAAATTCTTTTGCTTTTATAGTCCGTGGTTTGAAGTTTATGCTTTATTCCGTTTTAAAAGAGGCAGCGGCAATTGGGGAGAGAGAAAGAGGTTTGGTGAAGGCGTGAAGACAACAAGCTTTGCTCAGCGTCTCAGACGTTGCGAACACTCTGTAAGATTTCATTTTCACTGCCCATTTCATCAATCCTCTGTTGCTCGTCTCTCTCCAATCTCTTTTTCTCAGTTTCTCTCTCTATTTCGCTGTTCTCTTTGGAGTCAAAGGTGTATTATTTTGGTTGTCATGGAGTGTCCATTTTGAATTTCGGAATGAGGGTGGTGATTTTTTGAGCTGGGCAATCTAGGGTTTTCGCTGCAGCTTCTCCTGATGCTTTAGTTCATCGCTGACATCATCCGGTAAATCAATTTTTCTTATTTCTTTAGTTTGCTGATAGAATCTGCTGTTTTTTCTTTTGTTCCCCTCCCCCCCAATGTTTACGAACATATTGATGTTGATTCCTCTTTGTTTTTGAGGTACTTTGCCTTGCTGATTCGATTTAATTTGGCTTTTATATTTTATTTTTGAACTATAGATGATGTTGTCTAAAATTGAAGCTGGTAAGAAGACAGGCGAAAGTTCGAGAGATGGGAAGCTGTTGAAAGAGATTGAAACTATTAGCAAGGCTTTGTACTTGGATAAAAGATATACAAGGAATACAGTGTCTTCTGCTAATTCTCGATCCAAGTCTGCCGGGAAGGCTCACTTGCCTGATCCTAAATCGAAGCCTGCAGCTAGTAATGAAGATCCTTCACGCAAGGATAAGAGGTCCATATGGAATTGGAGACCGTTAAAGGCCTTTTCCCATATCCGCAATCAGAGGTTTGACTGTAGTTTTTCTCTCCAAGTCCATTTGATTGAAAAGTTGCCTTCAAATTTTAATGATGCTAGCCTTAGTGTATACTGGAAGAGGCGGGATGGGGTTTTGGTGACTCGCCCATCCAAAGTAGTTGAAGGCGTGGCCGAATTTGAAGAGAAATTGACCTTCACTTGCTCAGTGTATGGCAGTAGGAGTGGGCCTCACCACTCAGCTAAATATGAAGCTAAGCATTTTTTACTCTATGCTTCTATCGTTAGTGCACCAGAACTCGATTTGGGGAAGCATAGGGTTGACCTCTCAAGGTTGCTTCCTCTTACACTGGAAGAACTTGGGGAGGAGAAGAACTCCGGGAAGTGGACTACAAGTTTTAGATTATCTGGAGTTGCCAGGGGTGCGGTAATGAATGTCAGTTTTGGGTATGAGGTGGTTGGTGATAACAGTAACGCTACCAAGGACAACCATAATGTTCCTAATGCCTTGACTACAAGGCGAAGTGTGCCAAGTTTTGCCAAGCAGTATTCTCCTCGTACTATAGATGAGGTAAAGGATCTTCATGAGGTCTTGCCCGCATCGAAGTCAGCACTGGCCAGCTCAATAGACATTCTATATCAGAAATTTGATGAAGAAAAGACAAATAGTCTAGTGCATAACAAACCTGAACTGGATGAGTGCTCTGAGAATCTTGAGCTAATCAAACCAAATGAATCTCATTTGACTGATTCTGGGAAAGAAAAATCTGACGAGTGTGTTGGCAATGATGAAAAATGCAGCCCAGTCCCTGGCAGTCCTGAAATTAATGCGTTTCAAGAAAAACTGGAGCCAGTCCAATCTGATGGTGCTGTTAATGAAAACCCTGAAGAGTGCCAAGCTAGATTTTCTGTTGTTGATCAGCACATAGAATCATCATCAAATGAACCTCTTAACTCAGAGGCATCTACCACAAAGGCTCCTGATTCTGACGTTGATACCCATGATACTGCTGGTATCCAGTTACATTCTGATGTTGATACCCATGATACTGCTGGTATCCAGTTATCCTCTGAATATGCTATAACATCTGATCCGTTGGGTGAGGAAAATGATGATTCTAAGGAGAAGGTCATGCCAAACAAATTCACTTGTGAAGACGATGATTTTATCACTAAAGAGCTGCTCATGCAAGAATTAGAATCAGCTTTAAATAGTATCTCTGATTTGGAGACAGCTGCCCTGGAATCTCCCAAAGATGAGAAATATGTTGAAACCAGGCCTGAATATAAAATGAGAAAATCACATAGTTTGGATGATGTTACAGAATCAGTTGCCAGTGAATTTTTAAGCCTGATTGGTGCTGACCATAGCCAATTTGGTTTGAGTTCTGAAAGTGAAGTTGAGTCCCCAAGAGAGCGCCTTTTAAGGCAATTTGAGAAGGAGGCTCTTGCTGAGGGTTTTTCCTTATTTGATTTTGAAATGGGTGATGATGAAGTTGATGGCGACTATAATGCTCCTGTTGAGTCTGAGCAGTGGAACTTCTCTGAGGGCCCCTCCAGGTCTTCATCACTGTTACAAGATCTTCTGCAGGAGGTGCATCCAGTTGAGTCTCAGGAAGTGAGGAGCAAACAAAGGGCTCAGATGGTAGAAGACATGGAAACAGAAGCCTTGATGCGTGAGTGGGGTTTGAATGAGGATGCCTTTAAGCATTCTCCACCGAAAGACCCTGCTGGTTTCGGAAGTCCCATTCACTCATCACCTGAAGAACCTCTTTCTTTGCCTCCTCTAGCTGAGGGTGTAGGCCCTTTTCTTCAGACAAAGGATGGGGGATTTTTACGAACTATGGATCCCTCACTTTTCAGGAATGCCAAAAGTGGTGGAAGCTTGATTATGCAAGTATCCAATCCTGTAGTGGTACCTGCAGAAATGGGTTCTGGTGTAATGGAGATTTTGCAGCGTTTGGGTTCATTGGGAATTGAAAAGCTCTCAATGCAGGCAAATAAGTTAATGCCTTTGGAGGATATCACAGGGAAAACAATGCAGCAAGTGGCGTGGGAAGCTATGCCTCTCTTGGAGGGAACCGAAAGGTTTGCCAATCCTGTTTCAATCAATGTGTTGATTTAACATAGCCATTATTCATGTCTGTTTCATTTATTGAATTCTGCTTCATCTATGTAGGCAATGTCTGTCTCAGCATGATTTGGTGCCTGGGCAAGATACTAGTTCTGTGCAAAGGGGCTTGAAAGGAACATCGTCGGGACCAAAGAATACAAAGTCTGATGCAAGTTCATTAGGCAATCAAACATGTTCAGAATTCGCTTCATTGGAAGATCTTGCTCCACTGGCTATGGATAAAATTGAAGCGCTTTCAATGGAGGGTTTGAGAATACAGTCTGGGTTGTCTGATCAGGATGCACCATCGAACATCATTGCACAATCCATCGGGGATGTGTCTGCTCTCCAGGGCAAGGGGGCTGATATTAGTGGGTCGCTTGGCCTGGATGGAGCGGCAGGTTTACAGTTGTTAGATCTAAAAGACAGCAGTGATGGTGTTGAATCTGTTGATGGGATAATGGGCCTATCATTAACCCTGGATGAATGGATGAGGTTGGATTCTGGTGAGATTGGTGATGCAGAGAATATCAGTGATCATACTTCTAAACTTCTTGCTGCCCATCATGCTAACTCTTTTGAGTTCATGCGTGGGACCTTGAAGGGAGAGAAGAAGAGAGGCAAAGGAAGAAAGTGTGGTTTGTTGGGAAATAATTTCACATTAGCTTTGATGGTGCAATTGCGTGATCCTCTGCGAGACTATGAACCTGTTGGAACGCCAATGCTTGCTCTGATACAAGTTGAGAGGGTGTTTGTCCCACCAAAGCCAAGAATGTACTGCAATGTGTCGGAGATAAGGAACAATAATGACGAAGATGATGAGTGTGAAACTAGTGTTAAGTTGGAGGCAAAGGATGACAAGAAAGAAGAGAAAACCTCTGAAGAGGAGGGCATTCCTCAGTATAAGATAACTGAAGTCCATGTAGCTGGTCTGTCAACTGAACCCGAGCCTCGCAAAAAGAAGCTGTGGGGTACTTCAACCAATGAAAAATCTGGCTCCCGTTGGTTACTTGCTAATGGAATGGGGAAGAGCAATAAGCATCCAATAATGAAGTCAAAAGTTGCACCTAAATCTGGTGGTTTAACTACCACAAAAGTGCAGCCTGGTGATACATTGTGGAGCATATCATCTCGTGTTTATGGTTCTGGATCAAAATGGAAGGAATTGGCAGCTGTAAATCCTCATATCAGAAACCCCAACGTCGTCATATCAGATAAAACCATTAGATTGAAGTGAATGTAAGGTAGGGTAATGGCGTTTCAGATTTTTCTTGGTTAGGTCCTATCCTTCTTGTCAGATGACAAATAAAGCTACCTTCATTACAAGACTAAATGAGATGAGGTATGTAAACAGAAGTAAATCAGTATCAGGCTCATTTTTCTTCTATAGAACCGTTGTAAAATTCCTTTGTCTGCATCTGCTGTATTTATTTTGTCTTCCCAAAGGAGTGTGTGTATAACACATTGGCTAAATTACATCTCTGTGAAAAGAAAGTTCAGTGCTTAGTGTAAGCAAGTGTTTTAGTGAGCTCATAGCATTAAGCTCCTGTCTCTCCTTTCCTTTTATTCCTTTATTGGTTTAGGAAAGCTAGACTTGATGGTCGTGTGGGAAAAGTATGCTTCCCCATTATACTTTATTTCTGAACAGCGTATACTGTGTTGCCTATAGTTTTGTGTAGTTAATTTTGTTCCTCTTCTTTATACAATCCAAGACGTTTATCCACATATTTTTGAAAGACTTGGACCTGAGTTTAATAGTGTTAAATTTGCTTACGTGATCTTAACACCGCCAAGACATCTCTCCTTTCCTTTTTGGCATCATCTCATCCGTGGGCATCATCTTTATACAAAAATTTTCGATTTGAAGAAATCATCGTGGATGCTTTATGGTTGGGAGGTTCATCATTTTCAAAGCTGATTATGGATTTTGAATCTTGCTTTAGCATTGGTACGTCTATCTTTCGTTCCTGTCCCATTGGAGAGTAGCAACAGTTCTATGGCACCGAAAGGAGCAGACGATCAGAAGAGAGAAAGAGGATGGTTTCTTAATATATAATGCCCCATCTGGTAATAAATCTAAAAACTAATTCAATTAATTATTTATAATAAACATGTGTTGATTTTTTTTAAAAAAAAATACCTCCTTTTAATCATTATTTCTATGGATAAAAACCCTTAATATATACCATCAATAAAAATAACTTGAAAAAAAAATCATAAAATTAGAAGAAAAAAAGGGACTTGTTGAACCGACAGAAACTCTCCAAGACATGACTTTTAAATCACGTGCTCGCTTCAAATGGATCATAAATGGAGTTCGTACCCCTGGACAAGGGGAGCCTCAAGATATTGAAGACGAATCAATTTATGTTTCACAGATTACAGGCACCAAACATACAGTATTTGTACATGAGTCCATATGATATGCATATCAGTAATAAGCATTCAAGCTCACCAGTGGTGAGCAGCTTAGTGCACAAGACAGGTGCGGTTAAGGAAAGATACATGTACGTAGTTTTACGCCACAATCAAAGAAGCCGTTTCAGGTCAAGGACACCAGTAGTGAACAAGGGAAAAATTAATGAAATTTCCTGTTGTTTTAAAATAATAGGATACTAAATTATAAAATAAATCTAATAACAACATTCTTGTGAAGTACTTCACCATAGGGTCCAATGATCATGAAACTCTGGCTGTAATTACCACCAATATGAGGTTCACAGAGCATTCATATCTCAGGTAACATCAGCATCAAAATTACGCAAAGAAGAATATTTTCCAATGGGCTATTGTCCTCAAAGCAGGTAAGATGATTATATATTGATCCAGGGACGCTCCAAATTTTTTCATAAGAAAGAATCAAATTGAACAAACGAAATAGACACCATAAGCAGTGCTTGGGTGCATTGGAATCTATAGTGAGAAAACTGTAGAAAAACAAAAAGGTATATAGACAAACTTGAGTTTAAGACACAGATTAGCTTTGACAAAATTTTATATGTAGAATATATGTCATCTGTCAGAATTCATAAGGGATCCAGAACCAATAAGGTAGCAATACATTAAAGAAAAAGGGAATCATAAATTGCCTCACATCTTCCAAGTTCTGTAAACCACAACCCAACCTGTGCCATGAAAAAGTTGACTTGGCGCAGGAGAACCATGTAGCAGGCATCAACATCACGGAGGGCTTGAGGCAGGTGTAACTTCATAGGGCAGAAACTGTTTGAATCCTTAGTTAGCGAATTACTATCATCGTAATAATCTACTTATAGCCAATCACCTCGCCCCAATATCTGGAAGCAGTGTAAAACAACAATTGATTGAGAAATTTAGAAAGGAAGCATGCAACAACGGTGTTTGGTTAAGAGCTGGTGTTTAAAATGGGGGCAAAATTATTGTTCACAGCATGAAGTTTGAGCAAGAACATAAAACATGGCAAAGTCTTTTGAATAGGAAGATTGGATTAACTTCAGCAAAACTTATCCTGATTTCCCCTCATGGGAAAATCGATGAAAAATGCCTATTTAAAAATTTTATTGGACAGAAAGACCTGAATTTGAGTATTGGCTCATTCTATGTATGAAATAGTACATGGTACCCGTACTTTTTATATATATTAGGTCCTAGCTAATAAAATTTCCAAACATAGACTTTTCACTGATTTTCTCTTCCCTAATCCAAACTATAGTTGAAAATGAAAATAGTCTGAGGAAAAAATTACCGTTATTGTTTGAAGATGAACTGTTTTCCTTTGGCTCTGGAGTATGCTGTTCAAGGAAATCCTGAATTGTTTTCCAGTAGTTATCGCCACCAGCTAGCCATGTGTCCATGTGCATGCCGGTAGGAAACTCTACAAAGCGACATCGATTATTACGAGCAGCTGCCTTGGCGTATAGAATCTGCATATGTGATGGTGGGACCATCTCATCTTGCAACCCAGAGAGAAAAAGGATGGGCTGCTTAACCTGGCATTACATGGTATTTAGAAAGAAAAGTTGAGTCCCAAACTTGCAAATCCAACAATAGATAAAAGAAAAATAGCTTGGAAGCAAAACATTGAATGATACTTTTTCGAGACCAGCAAGAAATTCTAAAATGGAAAATCAACATCCCCCTTGGACTTTAACATCACTTCTAGACTTTACAAAAGATGAATAGATATATACTCCCTTGGGTTCATAATATAGGGAATTTGAACTAATTCACTAGAAACAAATGACAGTTAACTCATTAAATACCATAAATTGAAATTTTTTTCCACTTTTACCCATATTGGAAAATGTGTTTGAAAATTTCATGAGTGGGCAAATTGGAAATGAGCATTAATTACATGGATGAAATTGAAAAATGAGCATTAATTATTTTACAAGTGACTTATATTTTAGACCAAGCTATTCTTCTAGAAGCGCTAGTGTACTAGAGAGAGTGTGTGTGTCTCATACATGCAAGAGAAATATAAAAATGGGAGCGTTCCTCACCTGGCCAACAACCTCAGCAGTATTCCATGGAGAGCGTACAAGAAAATTGAGAATTTTAGGACCTTTAGAGCTGCTTCCTCCAATAACCCACTTCAAAAAAGGTAATAAAACACCAGCCATATCCAATATTGATGTGAAAGTATTTTCCAGTATCAGTGCAGCAACCTATGACACAGAAAGGCCAAAAGAACTAGTAAACTACAAAAGCATGAACAAGGTCTTGTGATAATAACGAGGAAGAATCAGTCTGAAAAGGCAGAATCCAAGATTGAATCATTCCTTTGTTTTCACGATTTACACGGCAATAAGTACAGTAAAATGATTACAAACAGGAAACATCAGCGAGATGAATTAATCTATTAACATACTGGCCTGTTAGAAATCTCACATCATGAACACCAGACAAACAAAAGTGAAATTCTTTATTTTGTGAGAACAGAGTGAGATTCTTTACGCATAAACAAGACAAGAACTATTATCTGAATACATTTGAAACAGTACAGCTGCTTTAAGGATCATTTTACAGTTCTTTTAACCTCACAATAATTCTTGACTGTATGTTAAACTACTCAAGTTGAATATATTCTGAAAGTAACTTTGAAATAAATACTTCCTCAGAGCAAAATGCCAGTAAAAGGCTTCATGATAAAAACTCCATAAAGGAAAAATGCTTACTGACAAACCAATCATAAAGTGAAAATGCTAAAGGAAGGGATCCCAGGGCCATTTTGACATGCAACCAGGGGGAAAATTAAAGGGTGGCTCAGTGTACAAGACTCCCAGTAGATTAGAGTTTGGGGAGGGATAGATCTACGCAACCTTACCCTTGCAAGCAGGGAGAACCATCCCAAAAAAGTGAAAGTGATAATACACTTTTTTGGGGTATATAAACAGATGCTTTCAGTTTGTAAATTATACACTCCTACCAAAGTGTTATTCTGTAGCATCATTTTTAAACAATAGAATGATGAATGATCATTAAATATGACACTATTTGTGCCAGTACAACTCTTTTATTTGTTTTAGTTGTAGGGTGGGTGTTGAGAGAGGAAGGAGCCGGAGTGGCAGGGTAAGAGGAATAAAATTTCGCATGTGACACAGCTAATCATTAAATGAGTCATGAATCCATATAAAACTATACAAATCCTGCAATTCTAAGTATTTCAGAAACCTGGCTGGAGCTACTTGATAGAGAATTGCTATAAATCCATATACAACTATAAAACTCCAGCATTTCTATTTCAGAAACATGGTTGGAGCTACTTGATAGAGAATTTCCATACAATTCCCCTCATGAGTCTAGTTGGGTTGGTAAATAGTATCTTAAGATCTAGAGTGATGATCAAATTCCAACACTATCAATTGCTCCCAGTGGCATAAAAGTAAAAACCAAAAACTCATGAGTCCTGAAACAGGTACAATGAAAGACAAGTGCAAAGTTAACTAGACAGATACCTTATCAGGGTTATTTTTTGCTAGCACAGCTCCAACTGCGCCTCCAAGTGACCTTCCAAATATAACTACCCTAGATGTGTCAATATCAGTCCTTTGAGAAAGATGGTCCAATGCCGCCTGAGCACAAAGAGGTAATTCAAAATGCCAAACATTTATGAGGAATAGTTTGACTAAGATAAGGGTATTGATAAATTAAGCAAGCCGGCACACACCTGAGCATCCATAGTAATACCATGCTGAGAAGGATAGCCCTCACTTGCTCCATAACTGTTTTAGTTGAATGATATATTAGTACCAATCTAGAGAGAAAGTTGCATGTGCATTTTAGAAGGCATGAATCTGTCAAAGATAGGGTGATGAAATAACAAAATTGAGGAGCTAGCACATACCCTCGGTATGAAAGCATGAAAATATTGCAATTTAACCTCTGCAACATTATGCGAACCATTTCAAGGCGATGAGCAATATCTAAAAGACAGTAGTCAAGGCTTCTAAAAAGCATACTGAACCTGATCAAGTGAAGATATATAAATTTAAAAAAAAAAAAAAAAAAACCCTAATATCTATATTGAGGATACTTCCAGCATTTTCTTGGAAAAACAAAATGGTTGGACCTGTAAATAAAACACGAGAATATAAACTTTATAAGAACATCTATTATAACAGTAAATTGATGAATATACAGAAAGTACCAAATGGTTCAATTAACAGAAAACATGCCAAAAGAAAAAATTAGCATCATGGTGCGTTAAGATCTAATTACATCTAAGACTTTATACTTTCAAAAGTTGAACCTTAAATTGTCCATTCTTCAGTTTTGACTTTTGATCACTTTCGCATATTATTCTGTTATTAGTTTGCAACTATACCTATTAAATTAGCACTGTATATCCATAAAGGAAAAAAACGAAATTAGCATATTCAAGGCAGTAAGTTTACACAACATAATTACAACAGTGTTGAGAATCAGACCTTCAAAATCAATGCTTTTTTATACATAAGAGCAGAAGACGTGCCCCAAGACCATAGGTCATTGCCACAGTAAGTAATATTTAGATTCTAAAAGAAGAACATGTAAATGGGAAGGGAATCCAATTTGAAATTATTCCAGTTAACCAAACACAACACATCCTACTTCATTTAATCAACAGCAGTCCATGCCCAAATTTTCATTCCAAGCAGATACTGACTTCCCTAAACAAATGCATACCCTAAACAAAGTAGATGCTAAATTATTTACCAACCCAAAACTACAACAAAATAAACCAGATTACTCTAAATCAAAGCAAATTTCAGAAAAATACAAATCCAGATCAATTTGTATTGTTGTCCAAAAATAAAAAAGATCAATTTGTATTAATTCACCACAGCGCAAGACAACCTAAAATCTGTATGCTAGCCCCAGATTAAGCTCAAAGGTGCCAAATTGAAAGCAACTTAAACTTCATATCCCTAGAAGGACCAAAACCCATATCTTAACTCCCTCAATCAAGAACATTCATTTCTCCACCAAACTCAATCAGAACGAAATTACTCAAATTGGCAAGGTAAAAGAAAAAGTTTACAGAAACAATTCAGCCCTGCGAGTCAGTCAGATCAAACCTCGGCACTCAGGGAGGAGCTTGATGAACCAGGCGTGAAGACGAACGCCATCGGAGGATCTGAGCCAGACGTCCTCGTAGGTGAGCCTGAGGCGAGCGGGAGTGATGGGGTAGGATTTGGTGAGACCAGGCACGACGGGTACGTACACAAGCTTCTCCTGCAACGCCACCAGCAATGCCATGCCGGCGACCACTAAGCCCCCAACTCCGTATAGCAGAATGTTCACATACGAAACCATTCTCCGATTCTCTCCAATCTTTAGCGACGTCGTTAAACTATGCACTTTCTTCCCACCTCGTCTTGTAGCAGTAGAAAAACCGCGTATATGTGGGTGTGTGTTTTTCTGTGAAAGCGAGGTGAGAGAGAAGAAATTGAGAGGGATTGGAGTTTGAACCTGATTTCTCGGGATTCTTGGGAACGTCAAGCGAATAGGGGAATTAGATGGTATTTTTAAGATCAGAACACAGAAAAAGAAAAATGAAGTCGCACTTTTTTAATTAAGGAGAAAAATTGAAGAAAGGTCGAAACTTTTTAAATAGTTTTTATGGTTTGTGGATTGAATAAAAGCTCAATTTTGATGGTGAGGACTGAGGAACATGTTCACAGTTTAATATTTAGCCGATGGAATTAAAGTAAACCTGTGCAACTTTGGTAATTTAAATTGACATCTAGTTACTGACTAAAAAGAAAAAAATCATTACACTAAAGAAGTTAATTAATATTACATATATTTTTTAAAACATCCTAATTATTTTTGTTAATTCTTCAATTCCATCTCTTTTCTTCTTTAATTATTGGTGTAGGAGTACGAATAAAGTAAATAAAAAAATTAAAAAATATGAAAAATATATCTCATATTTAAGATCGATTTCAATTTTTTAAATATATCTTATTTTTAATGATAAGACGGAATTTTTCTTTTTCTTTTCAGAGGTAAAGAATGGAAGAATCATTAGCTTTCTAATTGTTGCAAGAAAGCTGAAAATGCAAACTAACATATTTATTCATCTTGTGATTGACCTACAAATTAAGGGAGTATCTTTGAGCTTTTTTAAAAAAAAATTAATAATAATAATTGCAATTAGGTCTGGATCTAATGATAAAATGTATTTTCTTATACTCATGAAAATTAAAAAAAGAAAAAAGAAGAAGAGGTTATTCAAAGCTTAGGGAAAGGACCAGGTCATTATATGTTTTTAATACATATAAACCTGTAAACAAAATCAAGATCATAATGGTTCTGAGAAAATAAAATATAATTGGAGAAAACTTTTTACCCATTTCATTAGATTATATGCCTACTTTCATAAGATTTAGTTAAAAAAAAAAAAAATAGATTAGATGTTACTCTACCTCTAACCTCCTGAAGCAATTTTTTTGTTGCATTCAATAATTTAAACTAAATTTCGGTGAATTCATTGTCCTAAAGCCCTATTTAGTACATATAATTGAATTTGCTAAAGTATATTTTTAGTTTTTTAAGTTTATATGGGATATATTTTTAATCCATTAAGTATACTTTTAGTGTTACAATTATAACATCGTTAATGTTGCTAACAAAAAATAATGATGTAATAAATTCAAGTGATGACTATATACTTAAATAATATTAATCTTAAATTTAAAATGTGTGTAAATTAAAAAATATCTAAACATATAATTAATCCGTTAATATTAAAATCTCGATTGTACTAGAAAATTTAAGTTTAATCATCTAAATACATTTGTTAAATCATTTAAATATCAAAAGCTTGATTTAATTTGTAGTGATGGGTTGGTTTATTTTAGTTTAATAATTTAAATATATGGTTTAATGTTTTTGTCTCTGAGGCTGAGGCAGAAACATTAAACCCTTAAATATTATATTAAAAATTAAAACTTAAACATGTTTTGTTAGTGGTACAATTATCACTTGGAGTTTGTTGCATCAAAATTTCCTGCTAGTAACATTAACAATGTTAAAAATATAGAATCAATCAACAAAAAGTTGGTTGAGGTGGAAAGGGGTCTCTCCCTCCAAAGAAGAGAACACAAACTTAAATCCCGAGAAAATAACCATTTATCTTCTAAGCCTCAAGGAGAAAACCTTAATCAAATTAAAAAAAAAAAAAAGAAATATATGAACAAAAATATATTTTATAAAGTTTAGAAAATCATGCCAAATTTAAATAACCAAAATTATACTTTAACCCTAATTTTTTAGTGACTGGAATTTGAGAGTAGAAGTGGAACTCTCCGTGCACGCCTAAACTCCATTACTTTATTGTTTTTCTAACTCAATCCTAACTCACATCCATGGGTTTTATCATCCCCTGCATGTTATTTAACATGAAAGATACGTTTAACTTGGCCGGATCCAAAAAAATTATGAAAGTTGAACATCAATGGCGAGGGTATTCAGGGACTGTCCTTGATTTTTTTTTTAAGAAAAGTTTTAAATGTATTAAAAAAAATAATATAAACAAGAAAAAAATAATATAAAAAAAGTATTTATAAAATCAAGTGAATTCTGATGATGTAATAAGAGAGACAATTATTTTACAATCCTATTATTTAGAAAAGTAAGGCTAAGTGCAATTAGAAATACAACTATATAAATTACAATGAAGGGTGAGCATTCAATAAGTTCAACTACATATATTTTAATAACAAAGTATATTACAATAAAAATAATGGAATTTCATCATAATTATCTTATTATCAATACTATCAAATACATCTTTTTTAATATAAGACACTAAACAATCATTCAACCATCAATCCCCCATCTGATTACGAAGTGTGGTCTTGATGTATGAAGGGTGGACGCTTGCCCCCCTAATCTTGTATGTGGATATGCCCTTGTAATACTATGTCTATAAATAAGGTATTTTCATTTGTATTGAGATATGCAATGAAAAAAAAAAACTATTTCTTGTCTATATTCTCACTTATATACTTTTTTATTGAATCAGGGCGCCCGTTTATATTAACCTTTACAAAAGTGACTTTACTTCAAGTATGGTTTGCAAACTGAGATTGAGACAAAACTTACTTAGTGTACTATAATTTATGTTGGATGTACTCTTATAAGAAAAGTCATTTGATATAATATAAACTTGTTTAGATGAAATTTTAAAAAACTACTTTAAGAATTTTCAAATTAAAAAAAAAAGGTTAAAAACCAAAAGCTCCAAAAACTAGCTTTAGCTCAACTTTTTTTTTTAATTATTATTATTATACAAATGAGTGTGACAAACCAAAAAAAGAAATTGATCTAAGTGGGATTAATTCCCATACAATCTTCTTGTAGCAAAGTTTGTAAATGAGGCGAACACACATATAAAAGAGAAGATAATAATCCTTCATTTGCTAAAGCATCTGTAAACTTGTTCTGTTCTCTTCAAATATGAATTATTTGCAGCTTTCAATTTGCCTCCATCATGTTCTTGATATGAATAAAGATGATGCTAGAAGTGTTGTTGGGTACCTTTTGCTTTGCAACATATTAGCCATAATCTTAAGAGTGATATTCAAGTATTTCATTTTTTTAAAAAATCTGAAATTCCATGTTTGTGATGGGCCCTTAAATATAGTTCACTCCTTAGTTTTGGCTTTAACCTGACTTGCGATCAGAAAGTTATTTGTTCTTAAAGTTATGTCAAACATCATTATATGCTTTAATTAGTTTTTTGGGTGCCTAAAAGTTACCTTAAACAAAACCTTACAAATTACTCTATTTGTTCATTTTTATAAGAAACAATAATCACACATATCATGTTATTTTTTTATAAGAAATATTTATAGAATGTCTTAATGTTCACTTGCTTATTTTCCCTTATTTAATTACTATATTTAATGTCATATATAATAAATTTTCACAGCCTCAAATACGTATTACTTTTATCATATTTATTTTCTTATTCTTTCCCTCATACAATCCTTTTTGTTATAATAATTTCCTTATTCTCTCTATTATTCCCTATGTCCTCATAAATAAAAGTGTTTTATGATTATAAGGGATGAGTTCCTTGGGGTCCATGTTCATTATGTTAAGGGCATAGAGGAGCACTTAAGTATGGGTACAATATGGGCACTAAATGTGATGTTTTTAACTAGCAATGACATTTTATAAAATAAAATATAAAAAAGAAAAAAAAAACATTAACAAGGGGTATTGTAGTTAAAAACACATTTAATGCATGAGACAAATTGCATGTGTTCTTGTACAAGGGACCAAAGTAAAGTGTTCAAAAGGATCCTTTATTTAGGATACGAGGGACTAATCTATATTTAGTGATGGCCATGATTCCTTTATTTGTTTACAAGTGTAGTTTTGTGGGTGGACGTTGGCCGCTTACCTGAATTCTTATTAAAGCAAGCTAAATAATAATAATAATAAAATGTGGCCCCAAAAAAAACAAGGAAAAATAAATATGATATTTGTAGACCCCGATAAAAGGTGATGCGGATTTTTTTTTATATAATTTTCAATAATTATTTTGATGATTAGAGCCTAAAAAATGTGTACTTTATTTACATCTTAGTCTTCCATATGCAGGAAAATTTATATAAGTTGTTAAATATTGAAAAAGAAAGAGCAACAAAGTAGTTATCTTTCATTTTCTCATTCCTTCACCTTCCCTTCTATTTTGTTGCTTTCCACCTTCCCTACCTACATACTCCAAGCAATCCAAAAATAAGCCTATTATTATGTCATTTTCAGGGGAAAAAGTGACTAAAATGCTTACACATTATTTATGAACAAGATCTTTCACATTAAAAACAATTCAAACCTAGTACTTTCTTATTATTCTCAAGATAAACAATAGGCTTTTTGACAATAATATGTCAAAACTATTTACCAATTAAATTAAAATTAATTGTCAAAAAAAATTTCTCATTTTTTAATAAAAATAATTATATTATAAAGTAAAAGATAAAATGTTCAAAATATAAATTCAATAGGATGGTTACATGGAGAGAACCATATGGGGGAAAAAAAGAAATATCATGAGAAATTAGAAAAGAAACAAGATAATAAAACTCTAAGTAAAAGCAAATATCAGAAGGAAGACAAATTGTGATGCACTCTAGAGTCTTGTTCATTGATTAATAACACTGTCCATTGTTTATCTCTTCGACCTTAGTCACTGAAACTTAAACCAGACTTGAGACTTGTCGTAACAAAATCTGAAATTTAAATTGCACTATTGTTGATTAAAATTTTATACTTTTATGTTGATTGATTCCTTGAAATACTTGTAAGCAAGGCGCAAAAAAAAAAAAAAAAAAAAAAATTCCTTGAATTACTTTTAGTAAAAGACAGAGATATGGTAATGGAGAAGTGGAATGTTCCATAAAATCCCCATTATTCTTTCTTAATTTACATCTGACTTTGCTCCTAAGGTATTTTATGGAGATCCCAGTTTTATCATTCACACTTCAAGCTCTCTACTTCCTTCATGGTCAGGGAAAGGTTCAAAGCTTTGATCTTTCACTATCTTCCACATGTCTTGACCTTCTTTCATCCGACATTCAAACAATAATATTTGTTGGATAAAATAAAAAGCAAAGCAAATTTGCCAACAATAATTGCAGTGTAGGTACTGATAGAAAGGGGTTAATACAATGTTCAGTTCCTATACTTTCCCCTTATTTTGGTTATAGTCCCTATAGTTTCAAATAATATGCTTTGGTCGCTCGAGGGTCAAAATATCCAAATTCTAACTAAATTACAGGGACTACCCTTTTGGATAGATATAAACTTGTTCTAGACCCAGTAAAACTTAAAGGACCAAAAGCCATATTTTGAAATAATAGGACCCAAAATTAAAATAAGGGCAAACTGTTAAGGTTAAACATTGTATTAACCCCATAAACAATACTGTAGGCTTTTGCTTACTTCTTTCGCTAAAGTGATTGCAAAGTACACAGTACTGCAAATAATCCAAGGATGAAGAATCAACATATTCATGTGGCCGCTCAGATGTTAAATATCAAACACAAAAAGCAGGGAAGTTAAATGGAACCACAGATGGTAGAACACAAACTTGCAAGAGTTTCAAAGTTCAAACACATAGTTTATTAAGGCAGTCAAGTGAGTAAGTAACAGCAACTTTAAGATACACAACAAAGCAGTGATACTAATAAAGCTCTCAAGTGTTTTTAGCACAGTCTAATATCATAAAACACCATTTATGAGACACCTTAGAACAGAAGCAGTAGTAAAGTGATGAAGCCAAGGATGATTTGCCAGGCCAGTGGAGAATAGATATTTGTTTGTTTATCAACTCTCTCACCGGACAATGGGTACACGTTGCTGGGACCCACCACCAAAGGTGAGTCCGCCGCTGCACTGTAATGCACTGCCCATGTTTGGAGGGTTCCCCAAGAACTTGCACTCTGGCTGCCTAAAATTCACATTGTTACTGGACCCACTTGTCCTGTCAGAGCAGGTCGAGATGGAAGATACATTTTCTCCGGTGCCACCGGTCCTTGAGGGATGAATCTCCACCTCTGATGTGTCTTTCCTCTGATACAAGTTAACAGAGTCTGAACCAGAATTGGCACTAGTCACAATTTGTGCATTAGACTGTTGTAGCTGTCTGGTGCTCAGAAAGCGTCCTCCTGATCCCCTAACCCGGTTCAAAGCATGTCGATGCCGAGATTCGTGAAGATATGGCTGCAACCATTATTGAAAAGAGGGCAAATCAGTGAGGCAATGTCACTTTTTTACCCCTCGTCCAATGCAGGCATGGACAAGTAGGCAGCACCTTTGCAAAACAGATTCCACATCGTCTATAACACAAAATATTAACATGTTCACGCAATAATGTAATTACAGTCAGATTCGTAGCTCTTTCCCTATTGATGGTTTGGACATTCCAATATTCTTTTTTGGTAGCAATATCACATTATGTCTGACTAGCACAATTTCTAAGTTCTAACTCTGACACACTATGCAGAGGAGTATAGGTATTAATGTAAGGATATATAATTTTCTAAGTTCTCGGAAACTTATTCATAGAAATTTGACTTCAACATATACAATTATTTAAGAAAATCAGCAACCAAGCACTTGAGAAATGGACCCATCTTCTCTCATGGTCACATGTTTGTTATTGTTGCAGAATTTTCACATTATGTATCAGAATGATGAAAAGTGCAAATAGTGAAAAGCTTGGTTCTCACCGAACACACCTTACGGTTTTTGATAAGTTTGTTTTGAGCCTCAAGCTTTGCACGGGACTGTCGCCTTCTCAGTATTCCATGGTATTGTTTTGCATTGACATAAATGGGCCCATCTTCTGCAAGATCCAGTGGCAATGCAACTCTTGTAGATGTAAGACCCAGCATTTGGGGAACCATTTGGGGTTGATTCTGGTAAAAGTGGTAACAAAATCAAACTCCCAATACCGACAGCATAATAATATCTTCACAAACAAAAGAAAGTGATATAAATTGCTTGATAACATGATGAACATACAAAAAAAGAAAAAAGAAAAAAGAGAAGCCTAAAGATGTATTGAACAGAACTTACAATAGCCTGTGATCCATAAGATGCTAAAGAGCCATCATAAAAAGGATCAATGCATGGATAAGGAACACGAGCCTGAGATAGGATGACAAAACTGTTAGGAACTCAGTGAACAAGCAACAAATCCATGAAGTCGTGAACTATAATTTCACCTACCATTGATGATTGACTAGAATCAAGGTGTGAACAATTGACGTCAGTATCAGTATGATTCAATGACAGAAATGGCTTCATTGAGCTTTCCACAAACCATTACAAAGATCTTGACCAGTAAAAAATAGATTCATGTTAGATCGGCCTAGAGAAAAAGTGAGGCACAAGAAATATCTTTAAAAATAATGCCTATTAAGTGCGTGACAGGTAAGGATAACAAGACAGAAGACTGAAATCAGCTAAAATCAAGCATGGAATTATAGATTAAGGAAAGTCATATAAAACAAGTAATCACCAACCATGGTTTCTACCTCTTGCCCCTTCCCCAATCCTCAGCAACATAATAAGGAATACACTTTTACTCAGTGTGAAGCCATTGAGAAAAACCCATCCCTATTCAATAACAAGTAGAACTGTTTTACTTTGTAAAACCCGCCAACATTTTACTCTATTCAAATACATTTGCTCAACCAAATGCACCAAAGAACAGCAAAAAGGCTACACCTTCTGGAGACGTGGCAGCAGTGTAAACTCAAGTGGACAGCTGTTTATGGATAAGAACATGACATGCAATTATTAATGAGATCTATGAATCTGCAACAAAACCTCATATGAAGTCTCGGATTTGCTTTTGAGGAGGAAATTCTCTCCAATTGGGGAGTTAATATGAAAAATGATGAGGGAACTTAGATGGATACGCATCTGAAGGATCAACAATAAAATTCTACCATAAGCTACATTCAGACTCATTCAAGTTTTCTGTTTTCAAATTACAATACCAATAAAAGCATCAAACACGGATTAAGTCATGGAAAGTACAAACACGAAGGGAAGGAAGGTCAGAAATTCAAGAATATCAAACTTAGTTGCCAATGGAAAGTCCAAAAATTATAGATTCTGTTACATAGTTGCTTATTTATATTACAAAACATCCAACCTTACATACAGATAATCAGATATTGGTGAGTCAGAGCATTAACTATGCAAGTCAAAGCATATATTTCATCTAAACTTGAATCTAAAAAATTACAAGAGTCCTAGAAATGCAGAAGTCTAAAGTTTCTTACTTTTTGGCATTTAGAACAATTTCTAGGCATGTGGATTCCCATCCCTACTTAACGTTATTATTGCAATTAAAGCTGATTCAGAAATTAATTACTAAGCCATAGAACTGCACAATTAGCAGTTCTTATTCTCACTTTCATAACTGTTATCAACGTTCATAAAAAGAAAATGCTGTAAGGTGATGTTGAACATTAAGAATTAAAAGTACTAAAATACAGCGACATCAGAAGATATTAATCAAATAGAAGGCTTTTCAAGATTACCTATCACTTACCAAATGTTGGAAACAAAGAATACAGTGTTACACAGCCTTTAATCCTTGAAACCTCCAATCAAGTTCTACAAAAAAGAACATATCACCAAAAAATTAGACACACAATGAAAACTGCTGAAAGACGTACTCTTATGGAGAACATATAACTATTGTGCCAAATATTGAAATAAATATATGCCCCAGAAAAAGATTATAGATCTTTCGGATTGTGGTAAATAGAAGCAGATTCAAATGATTCCAAGAACAATTTTATTTTATTTATTTTTATATTTAAGTTTCCTTCTTTTATCGTTCAGAAATGAACAACAAATCAGCCAGAAGTACAACAGAGCATCATATCAATCACAATATCCCATTTCATACAACACTAAAGTATCTGGATATTGTGGCTTCATAACAACAAAGCAAATCTGAGACCTACAAATCCCAAACCCAAAAATGCAAAGGATTGACCATAAAGTCAAACACCTCAAAATGGCAGATCAAAATCCTTTCTTCTTCAGAGAAGATCTACAGAACAACACCAGTAACAACTTCACCTTGAAACTAAAATTCTCAGACACCTAAACAACATCAGCTGACCTCAAGCTTCACATGCAAACAGTAAACATCAATCATAAGCCTAACCTCTCGGATCTCATGTACATGATATTCAAAAATAATTGGAGAAGAGAGAAAAGGACGAAGTACAGACTCCCGCAATGCATGTAAAAGGAAGAGAAAGAAGGGAAAAGAAAATTACTAAAAGAAAAGAAACAAAAAGTAATAGAGATATAAAGGGAAGAATAAAAAAGAAGAAGAGGTCATGAAGCAATGGATAAAAGAAAAGGTGACCAGTGTGGGGAAAGAAAAATGAAGATACAGAGAGATAGATTGAGAGAGAGGGGGAGAGAGAGATACTTTGGGATCTGTTTAGTGGTGGAATGAAGGAGCAGAAAATAGAGCTGCTGGGTTGAATTTGGGCATGTCTCCTCTGTTGAAACCCTCAATCACCAAACCAAAGCCAATTTGTGAATCTCTCTCTCTCTCTCTCTCTCTCTCTCTCTCTCACTCACTCAGCCCCAGAGAGCTTTGGCTCTTGTTTCTCTCCCTGTCTTGGGATGACTCTCTTTGGTTTTGCTGAAACACAAGTTACTCACTCAGCCAGCCTTTAAATACTGCCAATGAGGAGATCACACAAAACCCACCAGCAGGCAGCAGGCAGCAGGTCCACCATTGTTACCACCTCCCTCCCTATTTCCTCCACCTGGTTTCTTTATAATTTTTTTAATGACTAAAATTTCTTAGTATTACGTGCCTAGGTTGATAGACGATGATGGAAAAGTAATGCTGGCTTTTTATATTAAAATAATCAATATTGTGATATTATATAATTAAATGATTGATGATACTCTTGCATGTTACATAGCCCTGTGGTCGTTTTTATGGGATCCAATTTCTCTAGGTACGGGTGGGTTTTAACATAAGAAACACTCCTTATATTATATCTTTATAAATAATGTATAATTAAAAATATATATGCATTTTATATATTAATTACTTTGGAATTTTAAATCATGTGTTTCGATAGTTATTTCTTATACAAAAGAACCCACTTAGACCTCATCTAAATATAATGGGTAGCACCACCTCTCTCACAACTTGTCCATGACAATCCATACAGCAATTAAATTATACATTTGAAAAGGTTTCAAATCTTTTATTTTTATTGAAATTCTTTTAAGATAAAAACAATTAATATTTGTATAAAAATATTATTATTATTTTCATATTTTTCCTTAATCAATTTTTTTTCTTTATTAGAAAAACTATTTTTGTGTACTATAGTAAAATTTAAAAATTTGATAAGGAAAAAAACATAAAAATTTAAGCAAATGTTAAGCAATTGAGTTAAAATTTGAGGAAAACTATAAATACTTTAGAATGGTTCCTCATTTTTTAAATAAAATAAAACTGTTTACTACTACTCTCTCTGTCTATATGAGAAAAAAAATTTTCATGTTGTAACAAAACCATTTTCTCATGTCACATATACATGAAATGATGGGACCCACATATACATATATTAAGGATCCCACTATTTTATATGTGTGTAGGAAACTTTTTTTTTTCTCATGTAACATGAGAAAACTAAAACCCTATATATATATATATATATATATATATATAAGGCCCTTTCAATTCAACCTCGTATAATTCTAAAATATAGTTAAAATTAGTTAAATGAAATAAATATATGAAATATAACCTTTTACAAAAACATCCCTAAGAGAGAATAAAATATATGATAAATAAGTAGTGTGAAAGAATAAAATATTAAAAATTGGAGGATAAAATGAATAAAAATATATTTATATATAAAAATAAAAGACTTTGATTTTCTCATGTTACATGAAAAAAAAAAATTTCCTACACACATATAAAATGGTGGGACCTACATATACATATATTAATTCATATATGTATATGTAAGTTCCACAATTTCATATGTATGTAACATGAGAAAACCATTTTTTTAGAACATGAGAAAATATTTTCTTAAAAATAAAGTTAAAACAAATTTTATGAATAGGGAGATATTTTGTCCATATCTACAAATTGGTAAGCAATTGGTAAATTTTTTAATTGAGCGTCTTTTTCTAAATGGGCCCACACACAACCTTCCTCAACCCTTGGCTCTGGAGCCTTCGTTTTCTTCACTCTGCTTCAGCCGCCCTTGACTGTTTACTCTTTACCCACCTTCATATCATCCGCGTGACTTGTAAACCGAGTCAACTCGCGTTCTCTTCCGTCCGATTATTCCCCTTTCGCAAACGACTTTCACACGCGCCTAGAACGCGATTCGTGGATAGTTTTGGATAAAACCACGTCACGCCTTGAGTTTCTTACAATTTAGACATATTTAGATGCTTTAATTTAGAAAATGTCCCGCCACCTTCCCTTTCGTCTTTGTGTGTGACACGTGGTGGTGAATATGTCAAATGTCCTATTTACCCTTCGATTTTGATTAATTACTCTATTTATGGCTGCCCCTTCTTGGAATCTCAAACCATTGTAACTTTGGAATTGTGGATGACAATGTGAGGACTCCCTTCACCCTTTTTTTCCCCCTTTTGGTGTTTCCCTTTTTAATTCCAAAAAAAAAAAAAATTACTATTACTCCTTTTTAAAGTCCTTAACATTAAACCCGGTTGCTAATATGAAGTATCACATTTGATTAAAGCATTGGTCTTCATTTCAAAAACAAAGAAATTTGATATCTACGGGTCAAAGTGAGGGTTTCATTAGTAGGCGAGCGGTTAATATTATTAATAATAAATATAAATATTTGAAAATAATTTATTTATTTTTCTTGATATCTCAAAAAAAAAGGTTAACAAAATCTTATACTCCCTCAGGCCCTTATTAAAAGGCACTAGCTACTATTTCTCACAAACCAAAGAATGGAAGTTAACTCATTAATTAGGTCCAAAATTAATAAATGTTTCAAACTTCACCCCTACTTTAATGATATAGATTTAAATGAATTAGTTAAAAATGAGAGTATAATGAGAAAAAAGTAATAAATGAGTTAATTAAAGTAAATTGGTGCCTTAGAATAAAGACAAAAAATATTGGTAATTGGTGCCTTATAATAAGGATCAGATGAAGTATTAAGAATGGGATGGTGTATTTTGTACAAATAAATTATTGATTCAGGTTTTCTAACATGCTCCTCCTATTTGCGTTATAAATCACTCTCAATCACTTCTTCAAAATGGAGGAAGAACATTTGACTGATTAAATTTGTCTTAGAATTAAAAAATTCTTATTAAAGAACGGATTTTTTTTTGGACCTGAATTAAAGAATACAGATTGAAGAAGTTTTTTTTAAAAAAAAAAAAAATCACATTGAATGAGTCATCTAGAAAAAATGAATTAGGATTAATTTATTTTTATTGTAATTTGCAATAGGGATATACTTGAAAAATGTTAGTAATCCTCTAAGTGAACTATATTAGAGACATAAATTTAAGGAAAATACTCTTTAAGGCCCAAGCAACCAAGATATTGTAAAAAAAAAAAAACCTAAAGAAAAGTTACATGTCAGAAAAGGCTATAGTTGTAAACGTATACTGATTTAGTTGTTAATGTTATACTGGTATAATATTGATTTAGTTATTAAGATATAGTTGTTAATGTATACTGATTTAGTTATTAATGTTGTATTGATTTAGTTGTTAACATTTATGAAATAATACCCAAAAAGCCATTGACATTTTCTGATATGTGACTTTTCTTTGAACTTTTTTTAACAAATCTTGATTACTTGGATCATTAGGGGGATTTTCCCATGAATTTATTTTAGAATGCGTTATGTGAAGGGAGTGTAAGCCTTATTCTTAATATATGTGTTTGTTTGGAATAGTGATTAAAACATTTAAAAACAGCTTTTTAATTATGATTTATAGTATACATGGTAAATATGTGAGAGAAATTTTGTTTCGATTTATATGAATAAATACTTTTGAGGACTTAAACAGCTAAACGTGATCTTAAACAAATAAATACCGGTAAATTATTTTATATTTTTTCTTCGAGCTAATGATGTAAAGTATTCATATTGGATAGCACTTGCTAATGTAATAGCGCATTAAGCTTGTCTCATGTGGAATATTAAGTCTGATCATAATAGGATTCTAAGATATTTTAATAAACCTTTTTTTTTTTCAAATATTTAATCCATTTGCATTTAGTGGAGGTGTACGTGAGTCGTGAATTGACTTTGATGATTAAAAAACAAATGGCATCTTTAACTCGGTTTAATAAATATATAATATAATAACAAAATTTCCTGAAACATGAGACCAATTCTTATAAACTTGATTAATTTAGTTGATAAATTATTTAAACTTTTTATTAAAAGGTAGTGCGAGAATATTTTAATATTTTTCAAATATTTAACACTTTTACATTTAGGGGAGGCTCACATGAAGGAAGAATAAAAATTTTCCCCTTACATGAAGTAAAAATACAAAGTATAACTTATAATCATTATAAAATATAATATAATAATAAAATTTTATTATTTCAGAGAAGCATAGAGCATCAACATATATATGTGTGTGTGTGTATTTTTTTTTTTTTTAATGTGATCTTATCACAGTGGACTTTGAGACACAGTTTTAAATAACAAATACTTTCATGAGTAAAAAGAATTTTGTTTAAAAAATTAAAATCAGTGATGCTGAATAAAATAAAAGGCGAGAGCCTCGGTAGTTATCACATAGGTAAGATCTATGTTGCACTGACACCGACACGAGATACGAGATACAACACGACTCGACACTTCGACACGTTAATTCTAAAAAAATCTAATTTTCGACACGTTAGGACACGTTTTAATATTAAATATATATATTATAATTTACATTCAAATTTAATATATATTTCGTGAAATCTTGACTTCTAATGATTCGACCTTATTATAAAAGTCGTGTCTCCTTTTTTAAAAAAAATACAAAAGGAAAATTCATTATCAATTCAATAATATTCAAAGCCATACATATTTTTTTAAAAAATATGAGTGGCATATTTTTAAAAATAGGAGCGTCCGTGCTTCATAGGATAAGATTACTACAATGTGACTTAGAAGTCACAGGTTCATATATTTAAAACAATCTATCTAATTGTGAGGCCCCATCTAATAAGAGCTTTGGGTCGCTCTTTTAATATTAAATAAAATAAAAATAATCATATCATATTTTAATTGTACAACTAAATTGTAATTTTACAAAATATCTGCATAATTCTAAATATAAGATTTAATTTATAATATAATAAATGTAGTACTAGATAATTAAGCTAAAAAATTATTTTGCTTTACATCCCTTTTTCATTCCTTCTTATGTTAGTTAGAAAACATGCCAGATTCTTTCTTTAAATATAGAAATTGTAAAGTAAAATTAAAAAGAAAAAAAAGAAAAAGAAATGGGTGAGGATAAGAGTGACACAAGGAACAGATGGGAATGAATCTTAGACAAAGTTAAATAAAAGGATTAAGAAATAGGTTAGTACGAGAATGTCGGTAATCACAAAGATAAAAAATGGTATTGGATTAGGAGATGAACAAAATATAATCATTGATCCCTTCTTTATCTCAGGGCACATGAAAATGAAAAGGATAAACACAAAAGAAGTTCACATTGGGGAATGGATTGGAACTTTGCATTATTAATTTGAAGCCAATTAAAAAAAATTTGTGGCCCTTTCAGTTTTGTATATTTTTTTATAGTGCTTTTGTCTTTTCTTCTGCTATGGTTCATACTTTTTTGTTTTAAAAAAAAGGCTGTCCTCATATTTTTGTTTATATTTTGATTTTTTATTTGTGAATGGACATATTACTTCAATCCATTGGTTGGGATTTTTTTTTTTTTTGATATGAATTGGTTGGTTGGGATTCTTTGCTACCTTCAAATAAACATAACTTCTAATTATTTAATAAAAGGTTAAGGTCAGATGAACTTATTCCTTAAGAGCGCCTTGCACCATGTGTTTTTTTTCTGAAACAAAAATACGTACGTGGATACTATTTTAGAGCAAAAGTCACATCTCACTATTATGTCACTGTTCACCATGACGAGAAAGAAAGAGATGAAGTGAACAGTAACATAACGGAGATAAACAATAACATAACGATGTGATATGACTTTTACTCCAAAATGGTAACCACATGTATATTTTTGCTCCAAAAAAAAAACACGTGGTGGTGGGCGCTTCTGAGGAAAAAGCTCATGTGTATTTTTGCACCTTTGATAAAATAACCAAAAAAAATTCAAAAATATCAAACATTTCGAATTCAAAGTTTAAAAAAGATGCTTTTAATTATTATTACAACATTTATTTTCATAAAATTGTAAGAACAAAAATTCATTTCATGTGGAAAGATAGCCGTTCAATTGATACAAACAAGACGCTATCATAATCATAATAATATTGACAAAATAGGGGGAAAAAAATAAATGAATCAATAGAGTTAATATAATTATTGTAATCAAAATCTACATTTAATTATCAAACTAGGACCTTGATTACTCTTTTTGACTAATCTTGCCAGTAAACTCATTCAGCATTTGCTAAGAGAATAATAAACGGCTAATAAAGCAGGTTGGCCTTCTCACCTCTGTAGCCCATACCACCAGCTCCTCAAAGTGATATGGATTATGGCTTCTTCTGAAATAATGATAAGGCCAAAAAATTCAGAAGAATAAAAAGAAGCAACTAAAATACGTTACAATTAAAAATTCTTGGATCATGTAGTCAACAAAAAAAATATGTATGAGTCCTACAATAATTTCACAGACATGAAAAACTCCAGAAAAATAGTCCACAGGCAAACAAAACTAGTCGGATAAGGCATAAAATACATTTGAAGCTGAATGTGAGTTCTAAATATTACCTCCAATCCTTAATATAAAAGCTAGATAATTAATTTGGGGTATTTAGAAAATTAGTTGAATTAGTTATTTATAACAAATACGTCAATTTCTTTAAACTATCATTTTTAATCATGTGCATTGAAACTTACTCAATTAGAAGCACCCTTAATATATGCGACCAATAGAGATATTTTGGGCAAAAAATTATAGATTTGGGAGGTAAATCAGATTGTGATCTTATATTTAGGACCAAAATGAGCCCCTTATCTAACTCCTATAATTAGAACCAAAAGTAGTAACAATCAAGCTCCAGAAAAAAGGGGCCATACTTAATAGCATAAGATATTAAAATTAGAATAACAGGCTGATCTTAACATAGAGTTGTTATCTAAATCACGTCACAATGCCATAGGAGTTGAAAATCACTTGTTATATTTAAGCCACGGCCTAAAACTCAAATGTCAGAAAGTCCGGGGAGTAACTCACAATGTGAATCTAGAGCTTCAAGTTGATCTTTTCAGACCATTCGAAGATCTCAGAGTATACTCTATCTCCATCTAGGTCCTCACCAGTGGCTCCTGCTGCAACTCTAATGATATCTTCAATTAATGCAAAGTTCCCCAATATGTCAACATGACTGCCACTCTGGGTTCCTCGACCCTCTAGAAGATTAGCTGGAGGGGCATGATCGTACTCTCTTATGTAAGTTCGGATTCCTGAAGGATTGAACCGGGTTCTTCCCCGCCAACCTTTTGCACACATGTAGCCAGCACTTAGAACAGGAACAGTTTCATCTCCATTTACAGAGTAAACTCCATTCCTCAGACAAGAATGTTCATCTCCACCATCTGCCGATGTGTCAATCTGAAAGGGAATGTAGCATTCAGATCGAGAAGTTAACTTGTAGACATATGCTCTTTCTGTAGGAATCCCAACCCCATACATTGAATAGATCTCCATATCTGGAGCATTTGGTAATCTGCAGCAGAAGCAAAAGGAAAACAGACAAAAATCAGAAATAATAGCAAAAAGAAATAACTTTCTTTCATACCAGGGATAGCATATGATAAACAAAACCTAATAATAGAAAATGATGATACTTGGACAAATAACAAATGCAACAATCCATTGGGGGTCATCAATCTAGGTAATAAAATAACCATGCAGCAGTCAAGGGTATTACAATAGTGGGATTCTTCACCTAGCAGATTTAAGTAGCTGTATTTGTTTCAAAAAGTGTTTATAATTTTTTCATGTTAGAGGAAAAACAAATTACAAAGTTTTCTTTCTAACTTACATAAGAAAACTGGAAGAACAAATACCAAAAAAAAAAATCTTACGTTGTTTCTAAGGGATTGGACCAATATTTGTAATGTTTGTATTTTGGATCATCCAAGTTGTCTGCAATCCCATGTGAAAAATGTGCATCTCCACGCTTCATCATCTTTGGAGCAACAAAATTGAGCAGATCAATAATTTCATCAGCTGTGTAAGCCTTGTAATCTGATACAGCTTTAATTCCCTCAACACTCATTTCATGGTACTCAGTCCAGGCATCACATTGGGATGAGTTTGCAAGGTTTCTGCCTTTGTGCACACCCTTCAATTACAAAAAATAAAAAATTATGAAAATTCTATTCACAAAAGCAACCGATTCCATGAGCATGAGGGAAGCAATTATCCACAATTTGTGAATATCAACTTACAAATAGAGAGCAATATGTAAATGACAATGCCTGAGCATTGCACTGAAAGTTTTATCAAAGTTGAGGGTAACAATGTGATGACAAACTGAAACTATATTGTTTCTCTTACATGTCAGTTAATAACTGCTGCATGTCAGAATAACTTCAGAGAACAGTAGCATTGCGATGGTGCTCACCATGAAATTATTTCCATATGCACAATTCAAGATTGATTAACTAACCCTTAATGTTGAATTGTTAATATAGAAGCACAAATCTGGAAAATTATTTGTCTATCCAGCACAGATCTCAAATACTGTATTATTCAATCATTAGAAAAAAAGAAGTAATCAATTCAAGAAATGATAAAAAGATAAAATCTATATATTAGGAACATTACCCTAAAATCCAACCTCTCAAGCCTGGAGGAATGAACCTCAGCCGCATCCTTCCCAAATGATACAATTCTTCCATAATCCACTTTTTTTGCTTGTCCAAGGCGTTCTTTGCCATTTTGAACTGCATTGTCTGTAACATTATTCTTCTGCTTCTTTGAACCGCAGTTAAAGTAACCCTCAGGAGACCAATCAAGGCCACCCCATATGGTGTCTCCACCTTTTGGTATCATTGACATAGTTGAATCCCATGTTCGGGTCATCCGCATTAAATGTTGTAGAGTGTGAAGTCCAAAAAAATCCTTATCCAAAAAGCCTGGTGCCATAGCCCTGTAAAGAATCAGTTCATTACAGTTAAAAGATTGCAATACAAGGACATAAAATACAATGAACCTCCCTCCCTCCAAAAATTGCTTCAGAAGTGAAAGCATATATCTGGATAAATTGCTTCATTGATCCATCATTTTATCATCAATAAAGAAAATTTCATAAATTTTATTCTGACATTAATATAAATAGAAAAAATTATTACCATAAGCATATGTCGACAATATTCAATTTCAGAGATCTTGAGAGGTTGATCAACAACATTACATTTCTTTTTGGAAGAATCAAAATTAACCATATTATCATGGTTTAAAATTTGTAGATTCATGTAAGTTTATATGTTTGCATAAAGCTTCAAACTAGATATATGTATAACTGAATTATTGCAGTGAATTTTGAATAAAACATTAAAGTTCTCAAGGGTCAATGGATAAAAGGCATTCAATGGTGACGAGCCTATCTCATGCATATTATTCATTGCTCAATTCATTCCCATTTCAGAAGGTAAAGTAAAATTTATAAAAACATTTCTTATAATTTGATACTATTTGCTTGAGAGCATTTAAAACCTACTTATCCAGAGAAACACCCTTTTAATTCTAGAAAAAGCAAATATAGGATCAAGAATTCACATTCTCATTATAGTGGTTAAAACAAGAACCTGGCAAGAGCTATATCCCTGCCTTCTATCGAGAAAAGTCCAGCAACTGATTTTGGTACACCAAGAAATGGCCCCCCAATGTTCATGATTGCTTTTATATGCTTGGCACACCAATCTGATCCACCTCCTCCACCCATTGGTGCTGGTGCTTCAACCCATTTCATAAAATGAAGAAAGTACAGAACACCCATTGAATGTGGAATAACAACCACCTTTTTACCATTATTAGTGGCCAACATGAGTTCTATATTACTTTTCATTCTGCTCAAAGTTTGATCTCTGACCTGGTCAAGTTAAACAGAAAATGAAAAAACTTATGTAATTCTATGAACAGGAAACAAGCCCGTATAGACAAAACAACTAAGATTGGTTAAACTCAAATTACCTCTGTATTCTGAAATGAGATTCTCCAATCATATGCAGCCATGTACATGCTTTTCTCCTCGTAACCAATGCGAGCTAAATTAGCTATTAGAACAGCCCAGACAAAATAACCCGGTGCAAAATAGTCAGCTGCTACAAGTCCGGATACAGGCCTAACTCTTATGCCTGGACGATCTAGTCCTGTTTCATTATCAAGTGACATGTGTTCAACCCAGCATAACGGTCTGCAGATTACAAAAATTCAAGAGGATTACAATATACCAAGACAAATAATGTCAGTTCCATTAGACTACAATACAACAGGAATTTGAAGCAAGTACAAAATGCTGAGAGAATAGTTGATATACAATAAACTGCACGATAAGATAAATGTTAAGACGTATTGTCAAAATTTGAAACATTAATTAAATTCCCTAGTCCTTTCATAAAATTGGGACATCTCTAAGTTCCCTAAGTCCCAATCAAAGGCATGAAGGACAGGATATAAATTATTCTACCAAGTGACGAACAAGTAGTTACAAGAACATTGTCCTATTTTTTGGGTATTAAAACATTTATTCTATTTTCAAAGCCTATGTAAGTTGTCATTCTCGCTTACTCAACAGATTACAAAAGGTTGTAGTCAGTTTTTTGTGCCATTAGCGTTAAGTAAAGACCAGTAAATCTTTATCTCCCCCCGGGGGATGTTACAGAGTTTTACCAACGACCAATTCTAGAACAGTGACGAAAAATCCACTGATTCTCAGTTGAAGCCACTTTTATTTTACACGACTTTTTGAGTGTTTGAGTAGCATTTAAAAAGCACATTTACGCAGGCTGAGATGAAACTCATCTCATATACCTCGTATCACGTAAATCGTGTTGGAAAATCAGCTCCTAATAGGAACTGTGTCAGTGAAAGTTACTCCCTAACACATTTTCCATTCTTGTTATGTCAATAAAAAATCCAAAACAAATTTATCACTTGTGAACGGCTCTTTTTTACTTCCAGATCAAAAAGGGTAACTACAGATATAGCTTTTCCCATCGAGGAAACCACCCACTAGACGCTTTTCAAGATTAAAATGCGCCCATGGAATTCATAATTTAACCTGGAACGGTAGCTTTCGGGGACTAAAAAAACAAAAAGCTTAAGATTCCGGTACCTCTTATATATCTCACCGAAATAGCCACCCCACATTCTCTTTCTGAAGAGTCCTTCAGCACACTGACGACCCTCCCAAAGTTCCAATCCTCCCGTCACAATTCCAGGCACGAAAACCACCGGGTGCTTCGCCGTCAAGCCCTCCTTCCTCAATTTCACACCGGGTGGATCCGGCAATGGTCCTCCAATCGCCTCCGCTACATACTGAGGGATCGATGCCGGCATTGCATTATACAGAAACAGCAGAACCCACCAAAGTGAGCAAATAAAACCAACGAACCAACAACAAGTATCAACACAGGTCCATTTCTTTATCTTCTTGGTTTCCTTTCCATTTCTCTTAAATTTCTCTTTCTCATTCTCCTTCTCCCTCTTATCGCCATCTTGATCAGAATCAGATTTGGAATTCGCAGGGCCCTTTCTGCGTCTCAAGAATGACATCGTTCCCGGCCACACGAGCAAGAGCCAGAGAAAAAATTGCAGAAAGGAAGCGAAAAAGAAAGAATGAATATAAAAAGAAACTTTTAAAAGCTCGGAAAGAGCGGGATGATATTCTTATTCGTTAACGGAGTCTGAGGCTGAAGCGGTGAGATAGCGTTATTGCTCGCAAAAAGTCAATAAACACCACCCCAAGTATGAACCATTCATAATCGAAACCCTAGATTCGGGCAACCGGAGCAATGAAGTGAACGCCGGGGACGAGAGAGGACAGTGAAGGAACGAACAATCACGTGCGTGATGCCTCGCCGTCGTCGCGCGCATGTTCAGGTCGTGTGTAAGATCGTTAAAACATATATAGCTTGACATCCGCGTTTCAAAAAGAAATAGCTGGAGTCTTCAGATCCGGGTGCGTGGGTCCCAGAGAAAATGAATGCTTTAGATGGTGACACGTGTCAGTATGCGGAGCATCTGCTGTTTCTCTATGCACCGTAAACTGCTTACCGTGGACGAGCCAATCAGACATTAGAGCGGGAATTTCAAAGATAATGAACGGTACAGATGCTAGGGGTGACGTACTCAGTATGGGAGGCTGCCGTATACAATAATTCACGTCTAGAAGTTAGTGCCGAGTTAGATGAGGCCTTTGCGAGGAAGGTTTGTTGTTTCCTTTCGGGTAGTCAGTCTATCAGAAAATTCCAATGCTGTTGGCCCAAAAGGAAAACAAAAATTTTGATATCCATATAAAAATGTTTTTACTTAAAAAACTTAAATTTTTGAATAAAAGGGGAGACACTGATGACCAATATTTCACTTTTGCTTGGTGTAAGTTAATTCAAACGACTCCTAATGAATTATGGAATTATCTCTATAAAAGTTATTTGAATTTAATTTTGGTGAGTATTAGCTTAACTTATCTTAAAACTTTTATATTAAAAAAATCAATATAATATTTGATCCATCAAATTTTCTCCTATTTTGTTTTTGGTTCATCAAGTTTTAAACAAGTCGTTTTGATCAATCAAGTTTTATTTTCATTTTTCTAAATATTGATATCAATAATTCAATAAAAAATAAGATTTAATGTTTCTGCTTTTGTTGTATAAATATTTTTTTTTATCACACTCACATGAAAGTGAGTCAGTCCCACTAATATTTTATCTCCATTTTCTTTGCAATAGGACTCACTCACTTTTATGTTTATGTGATAAAAAAAAAGGGAAAATTAAAATAAAGGATCTAAATAAAATAATATTTAATTAGAAGGACCATAAAAATTATAATTATTAAAAAGGACCAAATAAGCTTAAAAGTACTAAATTACCCTTTAGCATTCCCAATATAGAAAATAAAGAGCAAAGCGCTTTCTTCTGTCCTCTCGTAAATATCAAGGTGAGGTTATTTGAGAATCTAGTATTGAAAATTAAAAATGACGATATTTGTTTAAAGTATATGCAAAGTAATGAAGTTCAAGAATAACTTTATTTTAATTAACTTCTTGTTTTCACGGGATTACAAAAAATTGCTATTTTTAACTTATAATATTGAATTTCCAAATGGCTCCACCTTGATATTCAGGAGAGGACGGAAGAAGGTACTTTGTTCTTTGTTTTTTGCGTTAGGAAAACAAAAGGGTAATTTAGTACTTTTAAGCTTATTCGGTCCTTCTTGATAATTACAATTTTTATGGTCATTCTAATTAAATATTATTTTATTTTGGTCCTTTATTTTAAAGGCTTAAGGTTTCTGCCTCACTCACATATAAGTGAGTGGGGTCCAATTCAAGGTAGAAACATTAAACCCTTATTTTAATTTTCCCTAAAAAAAATTCTATGATAAAAATAAAAACATTAAACCCTACAAAATATGAAAATTTTGTATTTTATAGAGACAATAACTAATACTCCCTCTGGTTTATATTATAAGGCACAAACTATCAAGTGTTTTTGATCATTTTTATAAGGCACTCGTAAGTTTTCAAGGTACAATTAATTTATTTTTCCATATTTGCCCATATTTAATAAGGGTGGTGAGAGAGAGTACTATATTTGAATTTATAATAGTTAGTAGGAATAATATTAGAAATTACTTGAATTTTATAACAACTTTAATACTCTTAACTAATTTTATTAGTTTATGAGAATTAATAATTGGTGACTTATAAAAAAAATCAATAGGGAGTAGTATGAAACTTGAAGAGTCAAATTGAGCAAATTTAAGAGATACCAGATTATATTAAACATTAAAAAACAAGAGCAGGTTCAAATGCCTGCATGTATTGTTTTGTGTGATTTAATCTTAAATTAAATAATCAAAATTCTAGAAGGTGAATTTTTTAATTGTATTTGGTTATATTTCCAACTAAAACGTTCCTTGAGCCCGTAGAAAAATCGTCCTACCCAACCGAAGAAAATGCAGCTCAAGAAAAATTGGACATAATTGGGCTAGGCATTTTTGCGGGCTAGGCTAGGCATTAGGTATAATATGCCGCCCTGCCCATTTGGCCTTGCTCAGTAGTATATATAGTATTACATATTTTTTATTTTTTTATACAATAGTATTATATATTTTTTTAGTTTGACTTATGAGTATTTGACTTTGTTACGACATATGAATATGATTGTCTTTTTAATTTCAAAACTTAAATTGTGAACTTATTTTGAAATATTTTAAAATGTAGAATTAAAAATTTCATTTCAAGTTTACAATATTGTTTAATAGATATGATTAAAGTTGTTTTTTTTTTCATATATAATGTGGCAAGGTATCATTACTTGGATAGGGAAGGCCTGTCCTGCTTAGCCCATTTTGCCCTTACTAAAAAATGTTAAGGCTTTTATCGGGCAGGGCTGAGCACTGGGCTGCATTTGACTGCCTAATAATTTTTCGGGTAGGGGCTATCCATGCCCATAAAGACCCCTATTACACATGAATGGTATTAATAAAAACAGAGAATTCAATGCTTGGCAAATTGATATGTTATCCATTTTAAAGTAAAAATAATAAACAATAGTACTATGTATCATATAATTCTAGTGATAATCGTTGAAAAATAAAATTATTTTTTTAATAATAGTTACTTTATAAATGAGAAAAACAGTATTCTAAGTTCTTACACAATTTTCTTGAAACTTTAAAATAAATTATAAAATATATTTGATATCGAAAATGTTAAATTTAAGTTTTCATATGTCTTATCCTCTTTAAAATTTCTGAGTTATAATTTGTATCTCTATAGTCAAACATATTTAAAATCAAGCGATATAATTAATCTTGTACTATTTCTAAATATGTACTACAATCTTTAATATAATACATATTTACTTAATTTGATTAGATTAATAAAATTAGTTGAGTTAGTTAATATGATATGTATTTTCTAAAACATTATAAATATATTTCTTTATTATCTCGTCCCTCTTCTTTTTGACTATTGTTGAGAGAGTATCAATACAAGTAAATTATAAAAATATTGACAAATATAAAAAAATATGCCTTATATTTATAATCAAGATCAGCTCCTAAAATATATCTTATATTAAGAAGAACCGAAGGAGTATGATTTAAAATGACAAACTCAATCATTCTTAAGCTTAACTTAAGTGGCAAAAGTGAAATATAGGTACAGATTTAAAATTATCTTATTCAATTTTCAGCTTTTATAAATTGGAGAAAAAAATAAAGATTTTTTTTTTGACCTCATTTTTTACAGCTCTTTACTGGTTTGATTTATTTGAAGGTATTTTCTCCCTCAGTTCTTCAAATTCAATGCACTAATTTTATATAATTTCGGTTGCTTAAAAATGTACATAAAGAACCTTATATCACACGTCACCTTATCTTACTCAACTTGACAACTATGACCGTTAGCAGAGAAATATATTCTGGTTTGTATACTTTATTTGCAATATCTTTATTCAATCTCTTAGCAAATCAAGCTTGATTTTCATCATACTAATAAAAAAAGGTTGCTGCACTTAATAGGATTTGATGCTTCTGTCTCAATAATTCATGATGTTTGGTAAAGCCATTTAAAGTGTGGTGTTTCCAGGTCTTTATCAGGATCAACCAGAGTGCAATTAAATCGTGGGTGTAAAGCCCCTTATTTTTTTGTTTTTAAATATAACTTTTAGGAGAGGAGTTGGGTTGGATTTACTAGCAAACCAAGATGTTGACTTTTTGAAGACGTCTGATATATATATATATATATATATTAATTGGGTTTCTTAGGGAAAAAAAAACAGCTCAAATTAAAAAGGAAAATTTCTTACTTTTAACTTTTCTACTTAGGAGGGAGAAAAATAACTTAAGAAAGAAAAATGCCAGGTCCAACTTTTTTCAATGAATTGAAATACTATTATTGCCCTTATTATAAATCCTTGTAAATGAATTTTTCTTTGTCTTAAATATAAATTCACTTAAAAATTAATAATCGTGATAGTACACTGATTTAGGTTTATGAGAAATTTAATTGGTGAGAAATTTACAATTTTTTTTTAGATGCAAAAGTATACACGTGGTTACAAATTAAGTCCAAAAATATTGTTTGACCGTTAAATTGACTTTGACCGTTAAGTTTGACTTTTTTTGCTTTTAAATATATAAAAATACACATGTAGTTTGACAAAAAGTGCGCCAAACACCAAGTTCTTTTTTTTTTTTAAATTTCATAATTTTATTTCAATTAAAAGAAAATTATTATTTCTTATGGTATAATTCCTTGAAGGCCTAATTTTTTATTTCCATAATTTATTCTTCTTTTTTTAAATCCTAATTAAATTTGCTAATTAATAATTAATAAATGAGTATTTATGCATTTGAAATTTGATATTATGAATACTATATTTAATTAAAAATATTTTTAATTTTTTGATCTAACAAATTGAACCAAAAAATATTTAAATAATTTTTCAATCAAAACCAAATAATATTATTTAATTTTTATTGCATTAATAAATATGTAATATAAATGTTTGCATCTCTAAATGAGTTATTTCTATTTATATGATTAATGAAAGTAAATCAAGAAATGTTATAAACTTATAGTTATAAAGTTAACTTATAGATTTCAATTATGAATTAGAAAATTTAGTAAGGTTTTTTTTTAAAAAAAGAAACTAAATTATGGAAATAAAATTTTTACCGTTTTTACCCATTGAATAAATCCTCCTTCCCCAAATGATAAATCAAAATAAAAAATTTGACCTTTTAGATATTATATCTAGAAAAATAATAATTTTCTTGTAATTAAAATAAAACTATTAAATTAAAAAAAACACACTTAGTGTTGTACACTTTTTTTGTCAAACCACATATATATTTTTACACATTTGAAAATAAAAAAAAAGTTAAATTTATCGATTAAATGGTTTGTTTGGCTTTTTACACATAATTTGTAACATGCGCACTTTATACATAAAAAAAAACATTTAGTGTTGCGCGCTTATCGGGGTAAAACATATGTGCATTTTTACACCTTAACCCATAATTTTTTATACAAAAATATTTAAATCATTATCACCAATTAAATTTTCAGTGGACTTTTCCCCAATTTTCCTAAAAAATTTAAGTAGTTTAGTATTGTAAAAATTTTCTAAATAATACATTACCTATTTTTATTTTTATAAAATTTATGCATTTTTTAGACTTTTACCTTTAAACTTGCTTTTTAAAATAATCACCCAAAAAAGTTTCAGTTTCAGAAAAGTCACTTGTGCTACCGTTAATCCAAACTTAAATCACATCACACAATTTGACTTTTACCCACTCTTAAATTGGCATAGGTTAGATTACAAATAAATCAATTTCCCCAATGTTACGCCAAAAACACAGTTTGATTATTAGTGAAGCACACAGAATTATGCAGAGACCAAAAGAAACTTATTTCATAACCTCATGTACTTCAATTCCTCTCAAAGCCTGTCCAGACTTCTTCACATTTGAATGCCACCGAACAAATAAAAAACTAACAGTTCAGCCAAAGAGAACCCAAGAAAAGGTTCAAACACAGCTGTGATATTACCAGAAGTCTGAGTAAAGGGAAAAGAATAAAAGTAAACTGGGGCTTTGGCACTCCTCCTCCACCTGGTATCCAATTTATGCGGTCAGTGGGGTAATCAAACTCATTGCAAAAGAAACCATAAACGCATTTTCACTCTCTCTCACAGACACATCCTACAAGCAATAATTGAATCATTTGAACAGACAACATAAGGTCAAAGAACAAGTTGGCAAATGACACGTAGAATGGTTCAAAGCTTCTGTTATAACCAATAATTCAAAATATGTGATCATATAGATAGGTTAGAGCTTCAAAAAAGAGGAAAAGTTAACATCATTAAGGAAGCAAATGCAATTTCCTTGTTCAACATCCCATCTACTGAAAAAGAGAAGTGAAATTGGTGTCTCAGTGCACTGAAGAAATAGGAAATGAAGAAGGCAGTCTATTTGACTGGCAGAATTGGGGTTAATATAGTCATTACTTGGGGAAAAAAGAATCTTGTATTCAATATTATCCTAAAAGCACTAATCAAATGATACCGTGCTGACCCATTATATCCTATAATCAGTCATCATCAACTTGAAACAATAGTAATGGGCCATGGCTTTCAGATGTCCACCACCGGTGGAATAATGTACCAAAGGGGAAAAGAAGGGGCGGTGGGCTAACCAACTGATTAGGACCTCTTCCCAGTGCTCAAAAATATGTTCCTATCTTTTCAGATTAGCAACCACAATCCATTTTAAGAATTGGATACACTACAATTTCTTTTAAATAACCGAGAAGAGAAAACCACCATCCAACAAGAGACTGTATTACAACAAATGAGCAGCTTCCCTATTAACACAGTCCTTATTTTATCCAACAGCCATAAACAAAATTACAACATTTTTTAAAGTTTATGTTTTAACTCCATATATCTTGGTGTTATCCATATGATTAACACTGTAGAGAAAATACTTACAAAGCAGCCAAAGCTAGAGATGCTCAATAACAAGAAGCAACTTGTACTCTTGGGAAGTTGGTAATATGAAAAGTCTAAGAAATATGAAGAAACTTCTAGCCCATTAAGGTCCTTTCAAAGGAAAATCCTCTTTTTTCCCTCTAAGAATGTCTTAGTATATGCAAATAGAAAGACACAAGTGTTATATCTGTCCTCACATTCAAGATAAATCCTTCTTCCCCACTTTTGCATGATACCATCACTTTAACTCAATGGGAAAACCAACCTACCAAAAAATAAAAACTAGCCAATTCTTGCGTTTCTTTTCCTCCTCTAAGTTTTCTTGTTCAACGGACACCTTGACTTAAGACAAGCACAACTTTCAATCCAAGAACAGTTTGGCATCTTATTACATATTCACAGAAAGCTCTTAGTTTCAGAGTTCATTGTTTCCTCCAACTGGTGGACCTGGTTGTGGCCATTTATAAGTCAAAATCTTCACCAAGGTGCAATTTTCAATGTTTTAATTTCTTTTAGAAAAGATTCAGCTCACATTTATTTTTCAAAAATCAATTGGGCAAAAAAAGAACATGTACATGTTAAGAGGAAACATGTGATGTAGAAAGCTTCCAAAGCCAGCTCCTATATCATTACATTATATATATTGCCTGGTTCTTCTACGTGTTTCAGTTTCTTGGACATCCTGTTCATGATTGATGTTTGTGCCATCAATTATGAAATGTTAAAAATTTATTATCAATTGTTTGTTATTGTTCATGTGTGCGTATATCAATCAATTGCTCATTCATGGACAGACTAGTGAACTGTAAACCAATTTTTCCACTGGTTTATTACCAGTCTGATTATAACAACATAGCATAAAACTTTACTATTAATCATCTTATGATTTAATTTGATTCATTGTTGATATGATGATGCCTCCGTTCAACAGCAGGGAACTTGCTAAAATCACATGATGAGCGAATAATAAGAAATTTTGCACAACAGTTAAATTATTAATTGGAGCAATGGGAAGGAAAAGAGCATCCTTATGAGATTTCCACTCAACTGAAAGCAATTTATAGATAAAGATGAAAGGTTTAACAAAGCAATCATCTAAAATTCGATACAACAACTCCTCTACTAACAAAACAAACATTTTTTCGCTCTCTCTTTTCTCTGTCATGTTCTCAAAGCAATTGTTCAGGGGAATTTCATATGTGACAACAAAGCTGCAAAGAACGACCTTGGGTAAAGAAGAAAAGAAAAATGTAACACAACTAGACAAGTAGTGACATAATTGTGTTGGAAATAAATGGTGGCAGATAAATTACCTTTCATTTACCCAAAATACAGTCATTCAGATTCAGCTGGCTCAACCTTTGGACCTGATTAACCAAAAAGAAACAATGACAGAGAAGACAATTATGCTCCATAAGATTGTAGATAAAAGCATGGAAAGAAGTCTTCTTCTCATACCAAAACTCTAAACAAGAAAGCTAAAAAAACAGTTTTTTATGGAGAGAATTTAATTTTCTTAAACAAGGTCCAAGTAAATCAACTTAACAAAAGAAAAGAAAATTATTTTTAATTTCTGTTCTGTGAGAGAACAATTAAGTCGGACTTGTCCCATAAATTAATCCCAAGGCCTACGTACCTTGATCAGGGATCAAAGTCCACGTAGTTCGATGTGATATTGGGCTCTTAGCCAAAGGGGGTGGGGTGTGTGTTCTGTGTATGCTGAATGTAAAAGTGGTGTAAGCAAGTCGTACCTGATTAGTGTATACTAGGGTATATATATACTGAGTGTACCTGCGGTTTGTGATCCGCTATTTACTCCACACGTGCCCTTTACTGGTAACTACTCTACTATCTATGTGGCGTATGGCGGTTAGCGAAGAAACAGGGGCAGTATCTTACCAGATAACCTTGCTTCTGTTGGCGGGTCCGGTTAGCTTTGGGCCGGGTGGGGGCCCAATCCATTTGTCCGTAACAGATGCCCCAAGCTCGGTGTTTCAGGCTTCTGATATGCCGGGCTTGATCTTCTTCTGCTTTCCGACCTATCTTGGTCACTGAAGTTTTAACCATATCCTGGCCTTCATTGCTATGTTGTACCGAGTTATATTTTTGTGACACGTGTTCCCTCAGATGCCCCCAAGTCCGGAGCGTCATACGGACCTGACTTAGAAATATGCGCCCGTTCCTGTATGACATTGGAATGCGTAGCGTCGTATCGGGACTGATGTCACCCACTTCTCTGCCAGCCGTCTTTGGTTTTCGCGCTCTTTAAATGCTCGCGACTTTCCAAGACTCATGATGGCTATCTTCTTTAGGGTTCTGTCAGCTGTATCAACTCCTCTATGCTTATCCGATGTCATGGGTCTTGTTGTTTCGCCTTCGAACCCGTTGGGGCTTTTTTTTTTAAAACGTACGTCTCTTCAGATTACTCCTTTATAACGCGAATGTCACGGTGTTCTCCTTTTCTACATTCTGAGTTTTCTGTTAGCACTAAAAGAAAACATTCCATATCCAGGCGTTCCAAACCCAAGTCCTGCTCTCCATCCTTAACAAGTTCTTCTATCCCAAGTACATCTTCATTATCGGTTTTCATTTTAAGCGTGTTCTTCTTCTTCCTCTACTGTGAGAATCGCGTTTTCCTCCCAATTAGTTGCGCTTCCTTGTGTCTGTTTGCTTTTTTCTTGGGATTCTGTGTGTTGAATACTGCTTTTCTGGATTTTCTTGAGGGGTTCTTCTAGTTCTTTCATGGATAAAAAACCAAACGTGCCCGTAGATATTCATGGCAGGCCTATTCCGGAAGAGGATTGGGAAGTTGTCAAAAACATGCCTGAAAAACTGCATTCTGGTTATATGGCGTTCGTCGTTCTGAGGCAGCCATGGCTACAGATGTTCTTAAGTCCTCCGGTAGTGGGGATCGTAGGAGTTGCCGTAGACCTTCCCCTCTTCCTTCAAAAGCTTCTCAACCTCGCCTATCTCGGCCCCCATTACCTCCTAGAGGTATTTCTGGCCTAGCCACTAGACCTCCATCTCCTGTTAGGGCGGTTCCTATTTCGGCTCCACCGCCTTTGACTGTTAGTAAGATCCGTCCCACCCTGGTCTCTCCTTGCGAGGCTTGCCAACACGAGGCTATTGCTCTTGTCAACCTTGGTCGGGAGGTGGTGGCCAATACAGTGCTTAGAAGTTTCACTCACGAATCTATTCCCGTCCTAACACCGAGGAGTGCATTGCATCGCATGCCTTCACACCGAGGTAGATTCCTATCTAACTCGTCTTTGCTTTTTGTCTTTATATAGGTATAGATGGCCTCCTCCTCTCAGAATAGTGAAAGGTTGGTGGCCGAAGAATCGGGTTCTACCGAAGTAGCCAACAATCCGTGTCACTTCATTATTTGCTCAGGGGTCACTGGAATCCCGAATCAGATGACTTAGGAAGAATTTAGGGGACCTACTCTTAGAGATGGCGAGGGGTATACTGTTTGGCTACCTTTAGAGAGAGAGTCGGTACCCTCACTTCTTTTTTATGTACCGAGATGTTGTTACCCTCTTAGGTGCCTCATTTCCTTTTTCCGACTTTACCATAGAAATTTTGAACCATTTACGCCTGGCTCCTACACAATTGCACCCGAACAACTGGGCTTATGTTCTTGGTTTTGAGAATTTGTGCAAGGAGCAGGGAATCCCCTATACCATTCCTTTGTTTTTTCATTTCTTTTCCCCCGTAAACACCTATAAAACCAAATAAGAGCCCCTAGAATTTGAATGGACCCATCTTCGGGGTATCCGTCTTAAGAAACTGTTCAATCCTTATACCGAATCATTCAAGGGTTTTAAGTCGGCCTATTTTAAGGTTGAAGCTGTTTCTTCCCAAGTCCCCTGGTTCCTTCGTCTAAATGACCGCGGAGAGTTAGAAGAGAAATTTCCCCTCTACTGGACTCAGGATCACCATAATTTAGGATCCAAGGCCTCTAGCTCGAAAACCACCAAGCTTACCCCGGAAGAAAAGGAGAATAAGGAGCTCCTTCTGGATCTTGGGAAGGCACTGGGGCCTTTCGATGCCGGGCTGTATTTGTCCGTTCCTTTAAGGAAACAAAAATCGAAAAAGAGTATGCTTGGTGTTTTCATTAGCATTTCTTACTTTTGCTTTCAGATTATTGATGGTTTCTTATTGTGCAGAGCCAGCTATGCCACCAAAGTCTGTGGCTCCATCTGTGCCGGCTTTTATGAAGAAGCTTGGCGGAAAGCGAAAAGCGGCTGAAGCCGAGAAGTCTAGCCCGGCTCCGCCTCTCAAGAAGTTTTCCACCACACCAATCGAGCCAACTACTAATGTGATAGCTCCGCCTTCATCTACGTCTCCCCCCATTGTCGGTGCTACTTCCTCCCCTTCCAAGGCCCTTCCTTCTCCGAGTTGATACACCTCACCGTCGTTCATGTTTGAGAACCCGGTCAATTCTGAGGTTCGCAACGGCATCCGCCCTCCTTTAAGCTGGTTCACCCCTTTGCCGCCGTCCTCCAAGGAGAAGGAAATGCTGATGGACATTGAACATTTCGCTCTTCGGGCTGCTGGGCTTCCTCAGGCTGTGGCCTATTTTAAGGCTCAATGGGCTGAGTCAGATGCCAAACTTAAAGCCGCCGTATCCGAACGATCCGAGGCCATTACAACGGCGGTAAAGGTTGCGGTTAAGTCGGCAGAGGATGCCAGGGACAAGGCTATCGCTGAGGTCGACAAGAAGGTTAAATCGGCGCAGCTGGAATTGGAAGGCGCAAAGCAGAAGCATGTTGAGGATGCTGCTAAGATATCTCGTCTGAATCTCACATTGAAAGGTTTACAAGATCAGACGGCCTTCGATGCAGCCTATATTGCTGACCTGGAGAAGGGGGTAGAAGAGTCCTTTAATAATGCTTTGGCGCAGGTCGTCTTTCTCAATCCCCATACCACGCTTAATCCCCACAGACGGTGCCAATGTTCTGTGAAAGAACAATTAAGTCGGACTTGTCCTAGGAATTAATCCCAAGGCCTACGTACCCTAATCAGGGATCAAAGTCCACGTAGTTCGATGTGATACTGGGCTCTTAGCCAGAGGGGGTGGGGTGTGTGCTCTGTGTATGCTGAATGTAAAAGTGGTGTAAGCAAGTCGTACCTGATTAGTGCATAATAGGGTATATATATACTGAGTGTACCTGCGGTTTGTGATCCGCTATTTACTCCACACGTGCCCTCTACTGGTAACTACTCCACTATCTATGTGGCATATGGCGGTTAGCGAAGAAACAGGGGCAGTATCTTACCAGATAACCCTGCTTCTGTTGGTGGGTCCGGTTAGCTTTGGGCCGGGTGGGGGCCCAATCCATTCGTCCGTAACAATTTCTTTCTAAAAACCATGTTCTCCTGTAGTACTAACTACCTACACGGGCCAATTCTTAATTAAGACGGCCAGCCAGATGACAGACTCATCAATCAGAGAATAAGGGAACCATTTCATATGCTCGCTATTACAACTTCTGGTGAAATTACCGACAAGATTCAGGATCTCTTACTAATCTTTCATTAGACATGAGAGAGATAAATCAGATAGAATCATCATATCCCCAAAAGAACTAAAACAGCTTTAAGTATTACAAGGGAAACGGGCAAGAAAGAGCAGGGCAAAGAAGTTAAGCTTTGTAAGTCCAAAATTTGGGTTGGTTTCTCTCATCATCTTTTTCTTATCATTTCTCATAATCTCTAAAATCATGTCTAAATCATGTCCGTTCAATCAATAGCTTTAATTTTTCTCTCCTCTTCTTAATCAACGGCCGGATGGCTTATGAGGGAAAATGAGAAAAAAAGTCAAGGAGAGAATCTCCTTCCACCAATATAAAAGCAGATAGGCAGGATGTTAAAAGGCTTGCTTAATGTTTGTTTCTGTCAATTCCTGGACTTTACCCATACCATAGGCATACTCAATAAGGGAAAACTTCAAAGTGATATAACACAATGCGGCAGGATAAACCACCCAAGTGCAATAAATAACAATTCCTAAACATCATTTCCGGTTCAACAAAACAGGGTAACGTAATTTCCCTTGTGCAGACTTTAACAATCACAAAAGCAATTTGAACAATCAAAAATTAATATCACCTTCTAAAAGCTCAAAAACATAGTCACACATAATTTTAACGATATCTCCTTTCCCAAATAAAAGGCAGATGTAGGAACGGACCATGGAGAGAGGGGTGACGACCGTCCTTGCCCCAGCCAATACCGCGAGTGGCTTCGAGGTACTGGTTGACGAGGTGGCGACACTTTTGGAGGTGATTGACGCCTTCGATGCGGTAGCACCATCGGAGCTTCTCTCTGATAATCTTGGCCTTCTCAATGTCGATCCACTTCTCCCTCACAAGGTGCTCCCTCATCTCGAGCATGGCCACCGGGTCCTTGTACGGATTCTCCGGATCGAAATCATCCGGCGGCGATTCATCGAACTCCACGTGCCCCTTCTTCCTTCCCATTCTTCTCTTTGCTCTTTCCCTGTCACTCTCAGTTTCAGTTTCAGCTTCAGTTTCTGGCTTCCTGCGATTTCAGGGAATAGCATCTAGCTGTGGTCGTTGAATTTGGGCCTTGAGTAACTTGACTAAGCTTCCTTATCATATGGGCTACAATCCAACTTTCCAGGCCCAAATAGTCATATAATCACGTTGGGCTTCAACAATACAGATCCAATTAATAGCCATCAGAAGTCAGAACACATGGACACATGAGCAAACGGCTTATCACACGTTATATTGTTTGTTTTTGGAAGACCAATAATACAAGTGATTTTTTTTGTAGTATGACTTCTACAAATTTAAAATTGGATAAAAATCATATTGTGTAATGAAAAATTATATTTGGATTAAAAGTAGCATAAGTAACTTTTCTGAAATTGAAATTTATTTGAATGATTATTTTGAAAAGCAATTTTAAAAAGAAAATGACATAAATCTTATTAAATAATATATATATATGTTATGTGTGTATTGTGAAAAATATAGAAAATTGCTTGGATAATTAATGAAAAATAAAGTTTAAAGGTAAAATATTGATAAGGTATAAATTTTATAAAAATAAAAATAGGTACTGTATTATTTGGGAAAAAAAAATCACAACACAAAACTGCTTCAATTTTTTAGGAAAATTGGGGAAAATTCTATCGAAAACTTAATTGGTGAGAATGATTAGAGTATTGCAATGATTTTTATGTAAAAAAATGATCAAGTAATTCTCACCAATTTAATTTCTTATAAACCTAAATTAGAGTAATGTCATTATTATTGACTTTAAGTGAATTTATATTTAAGATAAACATTTTCATCTATAAAGACTTATACTAAGGATCATAATAGTATTTTAATTAAAAAAAGTGGGATCCAACATTTTTCTTTCATAAGCTATTTTTGTCTCTTCATGGTAGAAAAACTAAAAGAAAATTTTTTTGGCTTATGACTTAAACAACTTTATTTTTAAAAGCCTAATTGAAAAAAAGTTATTCCAAACATCTTTAAAATAAATCAAAATCACCCATAAGCATGCTGGGGCATAAAAAGCTACTTTTGCACACCCATAGACTATTCCCGCGGAAAAAAATGACTTATCACGTAAGGGTGGAAACAGGTTAGGCCAGACCAAACTTCATCCTTAATAGGTCAGACCTATTATGTAACATAATGGCCTGAGTCTGGCCTGTAACCTATTACAAGTCTATTTTTCCGTTGAGACTGGCTTATATATAGGCCTGGCATGGCTTATAGCCTTTTAAGAAGGCCTGTTTTTTTTATAATTTTTTATATTATTATTATTATTTATTTAATTAAGCTAATAGGCTACAAGCTGAAAATAGGTCTACTTTAAATAGGCTAAAAACATGCCAAAATTACATAAATTAATACTAATAATATAAACAAACCGGCCTAACAGGCCTAAAAGGCCTCTTATTAGACATGAGCTTGGCCTGTTAAGCGAAAATAGGCTTTATAAGAAGCCTTGACCTGGTTTTTTAGTCTAACAGACCAAGTCTGACTAGGTTTTTAGCAGGCCAAGCCATAGGCCCATGACAGACCTCTAGCCTATTCCCACCATTATCACACATAAAAATGACTTATAAGCAAATTCAATAATTAATTTTCGTTGAAAATCCTTATCACACAAGAAAAATACTCTATTTTGTCCCTTTTATAAACAACAACTATATAAATTATACACATTAGATTGACGTTTTAAATTAATTAAGAATAATAAGCCTGTCAAAAATGAATATTTTTTTAAATATACCCTTATATATGAAAATTGCATATTAGAAAGAATATGTAATAAATAATAATTAAATGAAAGAGAATTAGTGTACTAAAGTTCCTGGTAAAAGTGTGAGGAAATTAATGTAAAGAAATGTAATTGATAGGGCGAAAATAGAAAAAGAAGTTCACATTTCAAAATAGACAAAAAAATTTTGTTTATATTAACAACTGTCATTATGAGAAAGAAAAACTGACATTATGAAAAAGGAAGTTGCTTAATAAGAAACTGACATTATGAGAAAGAAAGTTGCTTAATAAGTGATACATTTTTATTAAGGGAGAGTTACCAAAATTCCCTATAAACATGTGAATTCCAAATTAGAATATCAAAACCCACAAATTACATTTAGGTCCCTAGAGACTGATTGGTATTTTACATAAATGCCCTTATTTAAAGCGCCTAAACTCGATATTCAAATGAATATAACAGAACTTTATACCCCACTTCCCTCTCATTTATTCGGGTTGAGTTTCTCTCCTCATCCTATTCTCATCATCCCTCATAATCTCTAAATCACATTCATCTAATCAATATAGTACTACTTTAACTTTTCTTTTTCTAATTAAGGGCCCAAATGAAGCCAATGAAATGAAAGAAAAGGAGAAAAGAAAAGGGGAGAAAGAATTTCCTTCCCATTCATTATTATTATTATGTGCCAACTCTCCCTCTCATTCATTATTATTAATGATTCCACGTTGCATGGGCTGGTAGACCCCGAGTCCATAAAACATGACTGGAAAAGAATTCATGCATTCTGATATGCGACGTCCGTACATCTCGCGAAGTCACGAACACACAATGCTGTTATTATTAGAGGCTGAGAAGCATTTCTACGCCTTCGGAGACGGAACTAAGATTTCACTCACCAACAAGCACAGGAGCCGGATCGTCGCTCTTAGAGTTTCTGCACCACGTGGCATCATCTTACATTCCTCTAGTCTTCTGTTTCCTTGCGCGCGCAATGGCGCGAGAGTCCCACCATTTATTAAACTCTCATTCTCCAAATACTGTTCCTTTCCCTTCTTCCTTGTTATTACACAGCGATGAACAAAAGTTGTGTTCAAGTTTGATTTGATCTAACAGTTACAGTTAGGCCATCCCAATGGATTTCTCTCTTCTATAAATCTTCTCAGATTATCGAATTGGTAATTTTTCACATTCTTATTTTGCATTCTTTCCTTCTTTGTTGATGACTTGATATGATGTTGCTCTTCTGGTTGTTTCGGTATTTTGTAGTTACTAGCTACAAGCGTTGATTCAGTAGGTAATATATTATCCCCCAAATTTGTGGCTTTCTTGAACTCCAAGCTTCGTGCCTTTTGGATTTCTATGATGATCCAATTGCAAGATATGATATTTGAGCCCAACGTTGGAATTACATAGTTTATACTAATGATTCATATAGATTTGGTTGTTGTGCGATCCTTGTCACCGACCATGCATGATGTGAGAAGACTTTGTTGTTGTTGTTGTTAATATTAATGATTCATATCCATGCTAGTCTTCATTTACCTTTATTTTATCATCCTTTATCCTTCTTGGTTTGGTGGAATGTTATAATCTGAATGTAAGGAATGAGATTTGAGTACAAAATGTTCCAAGCCTGAGATTTGATTTTTTTCACCATATTTTTGGTTTCAGTGCTTTAAACTGTAAAGAAATTGACGTAGAAATACACAGCTATAAGAACAAAAGCTTGCACCTGTACCATTTTTATTGCCTGAAAGGTTTTTGATTATTTGCTTCTATGAAGTTGGAATTATATATGTCTAGTATAGTACTCGTAGTTTATTCTCTTTGCTCTTGAACCAGGATTCTTAAGCATGATGGTTTATGAGTGGTGGCTGCAATGCTTTTTAATGCAATTCAGAACTTTTATATGGTATGATATGATTCTAACAAGTATATTTATCTGGGATGGTTTTATTTCAGCTTCTGAGAGTTGTTTAGGTGATACAATGGGAAAACCCTTAGACATATGAAGCTGCAAGTTATTCCAGGATCTGTACAATGGCTTCCTCGTTAGATGCTTTGGGAGATAATAGTAATTCTATGAAAAGTTCCATTATGAAGGGCTCTCGTGCAAATGCATCTTGCAGTGTCCATTTTTCTTCGCAACCTGATGCTGAAGAACAGAGGAGAGTTTCGTATTACTCAAAGATTCAAAATGTGTTGAGCAACCCAGCTTTGGCAGGTTTGTGCGTGAATGAGTGGGTATTTGGAGCACATCAATGAGAGTGAGAGGAGCAAATCCCATGAGCGTATCAAGTGGTCTTAGATAATTGACAAGTAATTTAGATTCATGCTTGAATATAATTAAAATGAAAGCTAGCCTTACGCTTAAGTATTAGTCCAGTGTAGAACTTAATTGGAAGGTTAATCTTAGTTCCTAATGTAAGACTTATTTCTTATATTTATCAATATTTTTTTTTTAATTTTCTCGTCTATTAATGCTTCCTCAACAATAATTAAGAGAGAGATTTAGGGAATTAAGAATGATAATTAGGATATTTTAGAAAATACATATCACATTAACTAACTTAACTAATTTTCTTAATATAATCAAATTAGATGAATAGGTCTTACATTAAGAATTAGAAGGAGTACTATGCCATTGAAACAGAGAGAAACAAAAAAGCTATGGTGTTGCAAATGATAGTTGTACCTGTACATCAACAGTTTATATTATTATTATCTGAAACAGAAACTAATTCATCTTTGTGCCGGTACTCAAGCATAGGGAAAGAGAAATGGAGAGAGAAAGAATGAAAAAAATAGAGAAAATTGATTACAGGACCCAAGGAAACAAAATAATTACAAAAAAGGCCCAAGAAACATTCACATGCTAGAAAAGGCCCTAGAGCCTTTTCTGGCATTTTTTCAAAAAACGTTAACAACTACATCAGTAGCGGTTAACAACTATATCAGTCCCCATTAACAATTAAATCAGTCTAATTAACAACTACATTTTAACAATTACATCTGTAGCAATTAACAACTACATCTGTAGCAATTAACAACTATGTCCGAACACTTTTTTTTGAAAAAATGCCAGAAAAGGCCCTAGGCCTTTTTTGGTATGTGAATGTTTCTTGGGCCTTTTTTGTAATTATTTTGCTTCCTTAGGCCCTGTAATCAATTTTCCCAAAAAAATATGTTTCTCCTGTGCCAAGGACATTTATAATCTGGAAAATGACATTACTTTGGTTTGGGATCTATGAAGCAAGAATCCTTCAAAAAGAAGGGGAAAAAAAAGGAAAATTGTGCTGGAGTGTAGAAATGATTACAAACAAACATTTGATTTCCATGCTTTGCAGTTCATGATCCATTTTATCTTCTGCAGATTCATCAGCCTCTTTTCAAGTTGATCAAACATTCCGCGATGTGTTTCAACTGAAACGTGGAAGCTATGCAGATATCCCTCCTGAAAAAATTTCGGAGATGATGAAATCAAAGGCTTTAGATGTAAGTTCTAATGGTCTTCCTCTGGCAATCAGATTTGTGTCTTCTTTATATATATTCTTTCCTGTTCAATGCATCATTGATTTGTTTCAGCATCTTCTGCTGCAGAATGCTCCCACTCAGTCGCTTTTAAGTGCTGTGAATGGTATTCTAGAAGAAGGCGTTGAGAGAAGAAACGGTGAAATACCTCCTGTATGTTCAAAATTCATATAACTTTTTCATTACTTACACATGAATAAATTTCTTGCACAAATCCAAATAACAAATAGAAGTTTCATAATTAGTAGCTGACTGTAGCTTTGCTTCTCAGCGTGTGGCTTGCTTGTTGAGAAAAGTTGTGCAAGAGATTGAACGTCGCATTGCAACACAAACAGACCACTTACGAACTGTATGTCATTTACATTGTTTTATCAAAAGACAATCATATGCATACATACATAAACGAACAAACTCCAAAAGAGGATACAACAACAACAACATCAATATCAGAGCCTTATCCCTTTAGTTGGGGTCGGTTACATGAATAACATGATACCATTATGTTCTATCGAAAATCAAATTTTTGAATATATTATTATCCAAAAGATCCAGCTCTATAACTTTATTGAATGTTCTTTTTAATGTTCCTCTCCCTTTTTTTAGAGGACTTTATGCTGCTTGAACCCTCCTCATTGACGCATCCAATGGCTTTCTCTGAACATTTCCAAACCACCTCAAATGATTTTTTACCATTTTCTTCTCAATAGATGCAATTCTAGCTCGTTCACGTTTCTGATCATAATGAATTTTATCTTTTTTTGTATGACCACACATACATCTCAACATCTTTATCAACTAACCCTAGTTTACATTCATATTCTTATAAGAGAATCCACAAGAACTTTAAAGAACTAGCCACTTTCAGTATTCTCTATTTCTTTATACCATTCTCTTGCCATGTACTTTCAGCAAAATAATCTTTTTAAGGCTCGTGAAGATAAATTCCAGTCGAGAATCAAAGTACTTGAAGCTCTTGCATCTGAAACTACAGAAGAGAGTGAGGTATATGTACAAAAATAGTAAGTGGGGACATTTTTAATTCCCTTGAACTTCAGTTTTGGCGCAAATTTTCTGTCATCTGAGGGAAAACTTTTTTGGACAGGTGTTTACAAACCAAGTTCAGCAGTTGAAGGTAATGTTCACTTCCTTTACAGAATAATGAATATTGTTGAGATTTTAGATAGGTCAAGACAAAGTTTTGGTTGGATTATGTTCATATTATCTGTATTATAGGCTCTTTGGCCACTTAATACAGATTGAGAAGACCGGAGTGGAACATAAGAAGGCTGATGAGGAAAATATTAGTAGGTTGATGGAAGAGAAAGATAAGAAAAATATGGAAATTTCAAGGTTGAAGCAAGAAATGCAAACAATGAAAACCAGATATGAGGAAGATTTTAGCAAGGTGATGAAAGAGCAAGACCAAAAGAATATTGAAATTTTAAGTTTGAAGAAAAAAATGCGAACAATGGAAAATAGACATGAAGAAGATAGGACGAAGGTCAATGAGGAAGATTCTGGTAAGTTTATGAAAGAGCAAGATCAGAAAAATATGGAAATTTCAATGTTGAAGCAAGAAATGGAAACAGTGAAAACTAGATATGAGGAAGATTTTAGCAAGTTGATGAAAGAGCATGACCAAAAGAATATTGAAATTTCAAGTTTGAAGCAAAAAATGGAAACAATGGAAAATAGATATGAAGAAGATAGGATGAAGGTCAATGAGGAAGGTGCTGATAAGTTGATGAAAGACCAAGATCAGAAAAATATGGAAATGTCAAGGGTGAAGCAAGAAATGGAAACAATGAAATCCAGATATGAGGATGATGTTAGTAAGTTGATGAAAGAGCAGGACCAGAAGAATATGGAAATTTCAAGGTTGAAGCAAGAAATGGAAACAATGAAAAGAACTTATGAATTACGCTGCTTCCAGTTGGAAACGGAAGCTAAGAGTGCTAAAGGAGAAATAGAACTCAAGTCACAAGAATATGAACATTTGTTGAAAGATCTAAGAAATAAGGTGAAACAGGTTGAGGCCTCTTTTGAGTCAGAACGTCAGAAGTGGAACATGAAACAGAACAACCTGCATAATTCTTTGGATTTCCAAACCAGAATAGTACAGGTATGTTTGTGGCTGCACTTACGTCAAATTAATCACTATGATGTCAAAAGTTAAAGTTTCTACCTAATTTGCAAACTTCTAGGAATTGAAATTGTCTTGGAAATCTGTCAAACAAGATGCCATGCAAGAGAAGAAGGTCTACTCTGAGGAATGTAATAAGTTAGGTAGGTCTTCTTGATATAATTGTTTTTCAATTTTATTCAATTTTCCGGGGGAAGGGTGAGCCTTGGAGCAACGTTAAAGGTTGTTACTATTTGGTCTAAAAGTCACGGATTCAAATCTTGGAAAGAGCTCTTTGCTTGTAGTGGTAAGGTTGGGTATATCTAATCTTCCTCAAACCCCACCTTATGGAAGCTTTGTGTATTGCACCGCCCTTTTATTCATTTTTCTTGAGGCATTAGGCTCTGATCATTGAATTCCTACTTGTTCAGGTCTAAGTCTTCAGCCACTTGCAAAAGCAGCTGAGAACCATCATGCTGTTCTTGCTGAAAATCGAAAATTGTTTAATGAAATCCAGGAATTAAAAGGTTTGATTCCTTTATTTTTGTCTCCCAAGTGATCATAGTATGTGCACTGTTCAATTATCTTAATATTTTTTTCCTTTCCCCCCCTCTGATACAGGAAACATCAGAGTTTATTGCCGAGTCAGACCGTTTCTTCCTGGACAAAGGGAAAAAAAATCTATTGTAGAACATGTTGGTGAAAATGATTTGGTTGTGGCCAATCCAGCCAAACAAGGGAAAGATGCCCTCAGGACATTTAAATTCAATAAGGTTTATGGTCCAACCGCAACTCAAGGTTCATTTCTATATATACTCATCATTGTAACGGTTTATCTTCCAGAAGGTTGACCATGTACAGACTTTTTGCACCATAGTATCAAGATATGCATTTTCAGTATTCCTATTTCTTCTTAGGGTTAAGGTTTAGTGACAAAGTTTTTCCTATGAGCGTCTAGCACAATTGAGTTTTGAGTGATGCAAAAGTAGTCATAATCTATTAAAATGGTGCAATTTTAGCAATTATGTAACTTGGCCCAAATGTCTGTTATAAAGTTGCAGGGAGAATAAGTGGATTCCAAATAAAAAAGTAATGGATGTTTGGGCCAATTTAGTATCAAGATATGCATATTCAGTACTTCTATTTCTTCTTAGCAAGTTATTAATTGACATAGTGATTCTGATATTGCTACTCTTAATGACACAGTGGAGGTTTACTCTGACATCCAACCCTTTATACGATCAGTACTTGATGGATACAATGTATGCATATTTGCTTATGGACAAACTGGTTCAGGGAAAACTTACACAATGGTGTGAACCCTCTTTGCATATCAATTTCGTTTCACACATCTTGCAAAATGAAGCTTTCATTTTTATAACTTGCCAATTATTTTCAGAGTGGCCCAAATGGAGCAACAAAGGAAACTTATGGTGTTAATTATCGAGCTTTAAATGACCTCTTCAGCATTTCTGAGAGTAGAAAGAGTTCTATAGTCTGTGAGATTGGAGTTCAAATCATTGAGATATATAATGAACAAGTGCGAGATTTGTTATCCTCTAACAGCACTCAGAAGAAATATCCTTTCTATTATGTTCTTCTCCTTTTCAACTTGTCTAGATATTTTTACATGAAGTACCTTATTATATTCATGACTATTGATTTCCTTGATTTGCACACACTTGGGATATTGAATAACTCTCAGCACAAGGGTTTAGCAGTACCCGATGCCAACTTGGTCCCTGTGAAATCAACTTCAGATGTCATGGATCTAATGAACACTGGACAAAAAAATAGGGCCAGTAGTGCCACTGCTATGAATGAAAGAAGCAGCCGTTCTCACAGGTTAGACGTAGGATTTTTAGGCATTCTTTTGTGGGCAGTGTCCCATTTCTTACATGGATCACATTCACAAATGATATTGCCCCATAAATTTCATGGAGGCTTCACCCAAGTTAGAATTATATATTTTATTATTGATTTTTGAGGTTAAGATGCAATTTTAACAACAAAATGTTTTGTCTTGAGAGTTTGACACAATTAAGTTTTGAAGGTCCAAAGTAGACACAATCTTTTAAAAATGGTGCAATTTTAGTAATTTTGTTAAATTGGCCCAAATGTTCACTATAAAGCTAGGGGAGAACAATTGGGTTTCACATCAAAAAAGTGACAAACGTTTGGGCTAAATTTAACTGAATTTCTAAAATTGCTCCATTTTAAAAAGATTATGTTTACCTTTACGTCCATGAAAAAGATCTAGTGAAAAACTTTGTTGTTAAGATTGTACCTTAACCCTTGATTTTCGTTTGCTTATGAGTGTGGTCCAAAGATGATGCCGTAGGCGTTACGTACTACGAAAAATCTTTCATTTTCCCTTTCTTGGGCATTTAACATGGAAAGTTTTTTAAAATATGATGATATTCAATGAACCTATGTGCACAGTGTGGTAACAATTCATGTTCAAGGGACGGATATAAAGTCTGGTTCTAGTCTACAAGGCAATCTTCATTTGGTAGATTTGGCAGGAAGTGAAAGGGTAGATCGCTCTGAAGTAACTGGGGATAGGCTTAAGGAAGCACAACATATAAACAAATCACTAGCTGCACTTGGAGATGTCATATTTGCCCTTTCTCAGAAGAGCCCCCATATACCATACAGAAACAGCAAGCTTACTCAACTCCTGCAAAGTTCTCTTGGTATCTTCTTGATTGTTAACTTGCCTTGAGTTGCATAAGTTTTCACTCAGCAGTTTAAACTTTTAAGTTCAAATGATTTTTGAGAGGTCTTAACACTTAAGACTTCTTTAACCAAGCGTTATACAGTTCGTTTTCCAGTCTCTTAGTTAAATGAAAAAAGTTTTAGTTGAAGAACAAGGTATAAAAACCTGTGCTTTGCCAACACTTCAAGAACAACATGCTTTTTGTGTCATGGATTTGTTAAAGATTCTAAGAAATCAATACATGAGTATTTTAGTTTATAGCTTAAACTATTGAGTTGAAGTGGTTAATAACAGCCAACAGTTGGGAAAAAAAAAAAGTTTCTTGAACTGCTTAGTGTTTCAAGATTTGTCCTCATTCCTTTAACCTCCCTCATTATGTTTTCTGCTGAGTTTCTCATTCATCTTTGTTTTCATTGCACAGGTGGTAAAGCAAAAACACTTATGTTTGTCCAAATCAATCCAGATGTAAATTCAGGTTCAGAATCTCTAAGCACATTAAAATTTGCTGAGAGGGTTTCTGGAGTTGAGCTAGGAGCTGCACGAAGTACCAAAGAGGGCAGAGATGTTAGAGAATTAATGGAGCAGGTGCTTAACTTTTTGTCTACCAAATCCATAAAGATGGTTCTGTTACATACTTACCAGCATTTTGGATATGAAAAATAGACTTCCCTCAGTTGGTCATATATAACACTTGGTTTTGCTGCTGTATAACTTTAAACTGTGAAGCACCTAGGGTCACTGTTCTGTTCTCCTACCCAACTTAGGTTTGTGCTGAAAACCTATTACTCCCTTTGGTTCATAATATAACACATATTTACCTAATTTAATTAGATTAAAGAAGTTAGTTGAATTAGTTAATATGACATGTGTTTTCTAAAACATCCTAGTAATCTTCCTTAATTCTCCCTTTTTCTCTCCTTCTTAATTATTGTTAAGGAAGCATCAATAGGGGGTAAATTAGGGAAATATTGACCAATATGAAAATATGTCTTATATTTAGGACTAAGATCAATTCCCCAAATATATCATATTTTAAGGACTGGAGGGAGTAGTATTTTCTTTTCCAATGTTATCTTCCTAAATTGGCTTTAACTTTTTTCCCCATCTTTTGAGATTTAATGCAATGAAAGGTAGAGGACTGGACCAACTTTTTGGAAAATATTTTCTGAGTTGTTTTTCAAGAAAGCCAAAATGTTGCGTGCTTTTCTATTAGATTTTGAATGGAGTCAATTCCCAGAATTTCTGCTTATCACTAGAGAAGTCTTGAACTAAACTTAGAAGCTGGTATAATTTCAAAGAAAAGCGAGGCAGCATTTACACAAGTCCAAAAGGAACCATTATTCAGGGACATCTCAAGGACTTGGACTCATGGGTTTAAAGTAGATAAGCATAGGGAATGTTCTATGTCCCTCTAACTTCTGGGGCTGACCTTCAGATTTCCTTACATAGAGTTGACATAATTTTGCTTTGTGCTGCGCTTTTTCATGGCTTCTTCTTCCTCTTAGTGGATAATCTTAATGGCACACAGAACCGTTAGGGAGGTTCATTAAGTTGAATCTGAGTTGGTTAAGAGAGATACTTCTGCTGCAACGATAACCTCCATGCATATGTCTAATTGTTTGTTTTCCTGTTTGACATGGCAGGTGGCTTCTCTGAAGGACACTATTTCAGATAAAGATGAAGAAATTGAGAGGCTACAATTACTCAAAGATCTCAAGAATAGCGGAACAACCTCCTGATGAGGTATAACTATAACTTTCTGAGAAAAAAGATTCAGGAGGTGGAAGATGGTTTAGCAACATTTCTGTGGGAATGATGGCTCTTCTGAATATTCCATTTTCATTGGAAGCACAAAATCATCAGGTAACTAGCAGAAGTGAGTAGTTCTTGTTTATATACACATTAGAGGAAGGATCCATCAATATTGGAGTAAGATTTGATCATAGTAAAAGCTGTTAAAAGAAATTGAATCACTTCAAGTATATTTTAATGTCTTTGAATGCTACTGAAGGAAACATTATTTTCTAATGATAGAATGTTAATTTCAGGCAGGTTAGATGTTCTTTAAAATGTAGTGTGTAGATCTCAAGCAATATTAGAAACTGTTGAAAGGCCCCACGAGAACAAGGCCAAGCTTCATCAATCCCTCAAATAATTCCCTCAAGTCGTCAAGCATGTATGCTCAACAGATAAAGGAAATCATACGAGAATTCTATTCATTCAGTTCAAAAATACCCTAACGTCTTCATCTTCTTGTTCATAGAGCCACAAGATTGTAAAAGTAGGATTACACCTGGAAAAAAAAGGGTGTAAAGGTAGAGAGATTGTAAATTTTATATATTCTCTAACACATCTCAAATCTTGTATTTTATTGATTTTGTTACCTTTAGAACTCTAATTATATTGGAATTTTGAGGATATAAAAACACTTTTACTTTTATACTCTAAAATTTGACGTATTTAATTTGACTTCTCTCCTCTTTTTCTTCCTTATTTCTATTTCTTAATTTTATTTAATGGGCAATTTATAACTGTTTAACTTACAAATAAGACCAAAGGTGTGACTTCTCATTTATAATGGAGCATTTATATCACTAGGCCATAAAATAATGGTTCATTTCTAGCATTCTATTTTCTTTAGATTTTTTAGCCAATAGTTTGACTTTTTATTTTGATCAGGAAAGTAAGTAATAATATCTTATTATAAGAAAAAGACTCGGAGATTTTTTTTTTTGGTAAAAATATATGAGGGTTAAGGTCCAATTTTGTCTCAAAAGTTGTAATAAAAGAGCAATGTTGCTTCGGAAGATTTTTGAAGAGCAGTGTTGCACAATAAGTTTTCAAATTATACCAGTTGTTCTTTTACTGTTATCTAAGTTAAGTTCAACCGTTAATTGACCAGATGTGTTGAGTGGACACATCCATGTAATTTTTGTTAAGGTACAAATTTGCCTTGTAAGTTTTTTGGCTTAAATACTATATACTTTGGGAGTTTTCAAATCATAGCAATTTATCATAACTGATCCAAGTTAAGCTTGACCATTAGCTAACCAAATATGTTAAGCTGACAATGTGAACAATAGTGAAGAAGAAGCTATAGATAGAGGAACAACTCACGTTTGCTAAGAACAATGAAGAAAAAGATTCAATTATTGAATGCAAGATACATTGAGGGAGAATGCCAAAGACAATGATGTGGGAGACTCTCTACCACCGTACCCAGCAACGCTGAGATAGGCAAGTACCCTTTTTAATTATTTTCACTTTGCCACACAAGATGCTTCCACCTTTTTTATTTTCTCCAATCCTTCAAACAAGATGCATTTTTTTTTAAAAAAAAATCCTTATTTACAAATCCCAATTGGAAAAATATAAAGTGGATGACACATGGATCTGTCAAATTGGTATGTTCAAACAACTAATGGTTAAGCTAAACTTAAATAACAACTGTGGTGAAATTGATGCTATTTAAAAACTTTCAGGGTGGCATTGCTCTTGAGTAAAAACTTATGGGATAAATTTACACCTAAACCAAAAACAAAAATGATATGGATGACAAATGGATAGCCAGCTCAGCATCCGTGGTCAACTAATGCTCAAACTTAAGCTGAATAATGGCCAAGGAAAAATTGCTAATATTTAATTAAGAACTTATGAGGTGATATTGCTTCTCAAAAAACTTATAAGGCAACATTGTTCACACATGACAAACTTCTAAAGCAAAATTACACCTTAACCCAGTATAATGTAATTAATTACTTACAATAAGATGAATTTTTTTTATAGGTACCACATTATTTCTAAGGAATATTATAATTAGTGTCAGGCTTAGATATAAATTTGAAAATATTAATATTGATCATGTTAAGTTATTATAGTTGTGAAATATATATCATTAATAGTGTAATTTACAAATTTATTATTCATACATATTTTTTTAAAAAAATTTGTATACTAAAATTTTTACCTACCCCAAAATATTTTAATTGAATCCAAAAATCCATTGATTTTAAAGATTTAATATTGATTAAAATGATTTATTTTATGTTATTAATCAAAGATCAATGCAGTGAATAGTGAGGTCGATAAGATAATTAAAAATTGCATTGGTAAAATTAAAATGATTTATGTTTGCTGGTTTGTATTATTTATTTTTAGGAAAAAACTTAGATAAGTTGTCCATATCAATTATATTCAATTAAGCTAATAGGTGAATTTACGCACACCTACACATTTTATTATTTTAACAACCTATCCATAACAAAATAATAAGTGTGATTAGAGAATTTAACCTAGATATAATCCACCTCACCTAAATTATAATTGATGAAAAAAATTTACAACTGTCTATGAGTAAATTTAGAAGCACACATATTAGAAATTAAGTAACTAAAGTATGGTATGGTATGGTAAAATATATGTATATAAATAAATATACTAAGAGAGGAGACTCATCGCGCCCAATATATATAATGATTGCATATGGTTATTGATCTCCTTGCAACATCTCCCTCGTCAATACAATAATACTCACCAGGATGAGAATTAGAAAGCCTATAATTACTTCATCCACAGGTTTCTGACTCTCTGGTATCTGAATATGCATCCCGGTCTGAAACACAAGGCAACTCACATCCGGAATTATATTGGAAACCATGATGATTTGGATTTTGTAGATCAATATATTTGGGTCACATTGAACATAGATAACAACTAAGGTGAATTGATGCTACTTAAAAACTTTTGGGTGATATTGCTCTTAAGTGAAAACTTTTGAAGTAAATTTGTATTTGAACCTAAAACAAAAATGATGTGATGACACATAAATTACTAGCTCAGCATATATAGTCAACTGATCACTTCAAGGTTGCTAGACCTTCTATAAGTAAGCATACATGTAATCTTTAGTTCTTTGCAAGTATCTCAAAACTTTCTTTGTAGCTTTCTAACATTACAAAGCCAATATCTAGTCTCGTACAAGTTTGATCATACATCACGATCGAACTTAACCTAAATAACAATAAGGGTGAAATTACTGTGATTTGAAAATTTTTGATGCAATATTGCTTCTAAAAAAACTTATGGGATAATATTGTTCACACTCCATGACTTCCAAGGTAAAGTTTCATATTAACCCTATATAATATAATCAATGAATTACAGTAATATGACCTTTTCTATAGGGAAAATATCAATGAGGTCTCAAAGCAAAGAAAAAAATATAGAAAAAAGTCTCAACCCCAAATCCTCTATAAAAAACAAAGGGACTTTTTTTAATATTAATTATGAAAAGTTACGGAATTCCTCTTGCAAAAAAGTCTCGTTGTCAAAATGGTTTTTTACGTTGTCAAAATAACTTTATTAGTTGTTAAAATGTTCTTATGAAAATCTCATTGTAAAAATGGCTTCTAATGTTATTAAAATGACTTTTCATGTTACCAAAAATTCTCCAGATTTCTAAAATTCTACATGCCGGATGAAAAACTCAAATAATTTTTAATAACATGAAAAGGCATTTTGACAACATTAGAAGCCATTTTGACAACGAAATTTTCATAGGGACATTTTAATAACTAATAAAACCATTTTGATAACATGAAAACTGTTTTGACAACGAGACTTTTTTAATATTAGAATTCCCTAACTTATTTACAAGTAATGTAAAAAAATGTCCTTAGGAATTTTTTTGTGAGGGGGGTTTGGGGTTAGGATTTTTTTGATATATTTTTTTTCTACCTTAAGACATCACTGATATTTCCCCTTTTTAGAGGTACCTATTTCTAAGTAATAATTATAAGTAGTGTCAGGCTTAGATATAAATATGTTTTTTCATATGCACAATTATCACTTGATTTTATTGTATCAATATTTTTCATTAGCAACATTTATGATATCATAAATATAGGGCTAATTAAAAGTATACTTTATAAATTTATGAGACAAAAAATATACCACATGTAAAATTTAAATGACTAAAAATATACTCTAGCCTTTGCAAATTCATTATTGATAAATTTTTTATTAATTTGTATACATAAAAATTTTTACCTACCCAAAATATTTTAAAGAAGTTAAAAAATCCATTGATTTCAAAGATTTTTATTAATTATAAGTAGTGTCAGGCTTAGATATAAATATGTTTTTTCATATGCACAATCATCACTTGATTTTATTGTATCAATATTTTTCATTAGCAACATTTATGATATTATAAATATAGGGCTAATTAAAAGTATACTTTATAAATTTATGAGACAAAAAATATACCACATGTAAAATTTAAAGGACTAAAAATATACTCTAGCCTTTGCAAATTCATTATTGATAAATTTTTTATTAACTTGTATACTAAAAAATTTTTACCTACCCAAAATATTTTAAAGAAGTTAAAAAATCCATTGATTTCAAAGATTTAATTAATATTAATTAGAATAATTTATTTTATATTATTAATCAAAGATCAATGTAGTGAATATTGAGGACGATAAGATAATTAAAATTACATTGATAGTTAAAATGATTAAATGTTTGCTTGTTTGTGTTATTTATTTTTACTACAAAACTTAGATAAGTTGACCAAATCTAATTATATTCAACTATTAAGGTGAATTTACAACTACACATATACATTTTTATTGTTTTAACAATCAACAATAATAAAATAACAAGTGTCCACATTTCATATACATATCTCAACAACTAACCATGACAAAATAATACGTGTTCATATTAAAACTTACAAATTATACCGTAAGCTGCTACAAAAATTTACAAGTGTCTGCGAGTGAATTTACAAATGCACATATACATTTCAACAACAAACAATAGTGAAATAATAAGTGTAATTGGAGAATCTGACCTAACAGATATAAGCAACTATATCTAAATTATAACTTATACAAAAGTTTAAAAGTTTCTTTTGGATGAATTTACGAATGCACATATTAGAAATTAACTAACTAAAGTATGGTATGTTTTATGCCGGCATAGTTTCATGCAATTTTCAGATATAAAAAAAGTAATAACCTGATTTTAATATCTCCAGTCTTATGGATCTTCCTTTTCTGGCAAAAATGGTACTGATGGTGTTGCTGAGGAATTCAGTTGTGAAAAACACAATCTGACTTGTGCGTTGGAACTTTGAGTAAAGCTGCCGGCTGTCATGGAGGTTTCATACCATGCAGGTAATTGTGGAACTTTTTATCTGTATGTTTCCACACTTCCATTTTATTTATGTTGTTTGAGAATGACTTTCTGAGATACACACTTCCATGCAGGTAATTGTGTTGAAGATATACAAATGTGAATATTTATGAGTTCTAAAAAAGTATAGACTAGTAATGTAATCTCTAAACAACTGTATGATAAGTGAGATTATAAAATTTTAGGTTAAAAAAAAAAAAGAACAGATGGCAGATGAAGTCATAAGAAGAGAACCTCATTATCTACAGAAAGTTTGAGGATTTTCCCAATTAAAGGCTTAAAAGTGATGGCCATTTGGGAAATTTTTTTGAACTTTTTGTTGAGTTGAACAATCCAGATCCATGTAGAAAACCACGGTAAATTACACGTACCACACATGCTGCCTCTACCAAAAGTTAAGGCTGAAGCGGGTGACTGAATTTGTGAAACTAATAGTTTAAACATCAAGGGTTTATGAATATACTTGATAAAAAGTTAGAGTATGAGATGTATATTTTAACCAGGAATTATAAGCATATATATTATGGGTGTCCTCCATTTGATATTTGTTTTGTAACAGTTGCTCAATGCTCAATATGTTTATTGTATAGATGCTATTATATTGAGTATATCTTTCAACAATAATTTTGTCTGGGTCAATATAATCTAACTAAACTGGTAAAATTGCTCTATTTTTACAATTTTCAAATCTTTATTGTCACCACGAAACACTTAGTTGTGAACTTGTGATAAATTTTACATTGCATATTGATTGATAAATTTTAAAAGAAGGCCATAGCCTTGAGCATGCTTCGTTTAAAAAAAATGGTCAACAGTGCCTTAAGATACGTTGGATTAAAATAAACGAAGGAATTACAAGTGAAAGTGGTTGGAGGCTTCGTTTTCTCAGCTACGACCAGGTTCATCACGTAGCTATTGAAGCTCATTCCGCCTTAAAATGATCCAAGCGTGGAGATAGATACAATCAAGTAATTCTGTGTTTTCTGTCTTACTTCTTGACCTCCATTGATTTCACATTGCTTATTGATTGTATTTTGATATAGATGTTATTACTTTTTGTTGTTGGTTGTACATTTAATCACATAAAATCATATAATCTTCTAAAAAACAAGAGTGAGGCTGGCATATATGTTTCACAAGATTTGAGATAATTTGGGCTAATCATGGCTTGCAGTGAATATTATATTGAAGTATGAATTCATAAATTAATACATAGTTAGGTCTCTATGATCCCCAAATTATAATTCAATCTAAACCCAACTTCTCTATCATGTAATCGTGTTCTACACAACCAGCGCAAGAACAAGGTATGGTTACCTGTGCATTGTCAAAGTAACACTTCAAGCCCAACATGCTTTTTGTGTCATGGGATTTGTTAAAGATTCTGATAAATCAAGTCATGAGTTGTTTGTTGATAGCTTAAACTATAGAGTTGAAGTGGTCAATGACAACTAATAGTTAAAAAAAGAGAGTTTCTTGTGTTGCTTTGAGTTTCAAGGTTTATCTGCGCCCCTTTAACTTCCCTAATTAGATTTTCTGCTGAGCTTCTCATTCATTATATATAAATTTCATCTTTGTTTTTATTGCACAGGTGGTACTCAAGCGAAAACACACGTTTGTCCAAATCAATCCAGATGTGAATTCAGCTCCAGAATCTCTAAGCACATTAAAATTTGCTGAGAGGGTTTCTGGAGTCGAAGGCCAAAGAGAGCAGATATGTTAGAGAATTAATGGAGCAGGTGATGCCTAGCTTTTTGTCCACTAAATCCATAAAGTAGATTTATGCGAGTTGAAGTTTTCAGAAAATAAATGTGAAGTGAAGTAAATTTATGTTAAAAAAAATTAAGTGAAGTATATTTATTTTGTTCAATGATGAAATATTGATTAATTAAATAGACTTGGAATTTTTTTTTTTTTGGTTGAAAAAAACTGAGTGACGAAAGAATTTGACATGGTGAAAGTAATTTACAAAATTAACTTGTAGGCTCTTAGATTTTTTTTTTAAATTTTTTTTTATGTGGCTAAAATCCATAAAACCCCAGAACTTTAGGTTGGTTGCATATTACGCTCCTGATGTTCAAAAGTTTTAATTTTACCCCTTTAATCTTCTAATTTTGACATTAAGCCCTTTGCTGTTAATTTTCAATTCTAGAAGAGGAAAAAATCCCTGGACCTCTCTTCCATTGTCAACCATATCCATTGAGGTACATTGCACAACATTACATTTCCCTCTAAAAATGAATAAAAAAAGAGATGATGAAATATATTCAATTAATTGATTCAATAAGCACTATCGAACCCTTTTGACAATAAAAATTTAACCCAACTTTTTTAATACCAAACAAAAAAAGACTTTGGACTTTTGACTGAGTTGTGGGAGGTAAACGTAGGTATGGAAGCCCATGGCTTTTTTTTTTTAAGAATTGAAAATCGAGTCATTTTTGCAAGGAGACACAGAAGGAGAGTATTTTTTTTTTTTTTAATTTTATTTTAATGATAAAGTACCATTTTAATATTCACCTTAAAAATATATAATTATCATAAAATTATTAATTCATGCATATGTCATGTATCATGCCATATGAAGTATGCCATGTTATCCCATTAATCTGATATAGTAAGATCCGTCAGTAACTTATTGGTAAAATTAATGGCAAGAGGCTTAATGTTAAAAATCAAAAGGTTAATGAGGTTAAATTTAAATTTTAAAACATCGGGGAGTTATATACAAACAACCCAAAGTTCAAAGAAGTGTTTTGGATTTTGACCTTTTTTTAGGGGAGTTTTGATATTAACAATGTTAAAATTAGTATAAAAAAAAAGGTGTTACAATTGAAATATTAAAATTTATACCAGTAAATTTTTCTTTATATTGTAGGTATTAATAAGATTATTAACATTTAATTTGAGATTCATTTATTTTTCTTTTTAAATTGATAGTGAGTGCACTATAGAAAATAATATTTATGATAAATAATTTAACAGGAGGGATGGAAAATTTGATCCCTATTATAATGGACTTAACGAAATATTTTAAGTGGCTGAGAAAATTTTAATAATCTATTATAATAAATTATATTTTTAAATATACATATATTTAAATTATTTAAAAAATAAACATATGAGCAAAGAAATTTCTAGGGAATCAAATGAAATTTTATATCGTCATACACTATCTACAAGCCAAATGTAAGGTTTTGAAATTACTTACCTAATGAAAGTCATTATTGATTCCACGTATACGAATTATTATACCATATTTCAGGGGGGAAAATGTTATCTAACTAGTAGGACGATATTAAAATAGCAATTTTCCTTCGTATAACACAAAAATATAGAAACAAGAGCTTTGTTTCATAGGACATAGTTTATGTACAAACAAACACAACACCTTGAATTTATCAAATGGGTAAAAAATAACTCCTTTTTAATATTATAGTTATAAAAATAACAAAATAGCATTGTTAATGTTTATTAACTGATAAACATAAAAAATATATCGATCTGATTTTTTTTTTTTTTTTTTATCATAATTCAAGTTAAGTTGAAATTCAACCTCACATCAAATTAATTAACATATATTAGTGGTTATTGTATATAACTTATCCCTATGAATCCTCACACCCATCCATCTCATAAACTATTCATATTTGATATTGATATATACTATATATTTCATGAAAGTAAAACTCAGCTTCAAATCACAACATTCCTTTTATTCCTCCCAACATTATTGAAGAAATTTCATCCAACAATTCCAAATAATATCCTAGTGGGAGCTATGCAAAACAATAGTTTCTTTTATTATCACATAAAGCTTGTATTTATTTGAAAAAGGGGAAGATGTTAGTCTTTTTTACTTAGCATTAGACATATTTAGCTAATTTAATTAAATTAAGGTAGTTAGTTAAATTATTTTTATTTTGATATCAAAATTTTAGGAGAGGGGTTGTGTTCACTCACAGACCCCAGGGCATATAGGATTGAGAGTACACATGTCTTAACCACAGCCTGCATTTCCATAAGTTCACATCACCTAGAATACTTCCCCCAACGCCTTGACCAACTCCAGGATCGAACCCTCTCCCTTATGGTGAAATAGTCCGACCCTTTTGCCAGTTGAGCCCAATGACGAGGGGTGGTAGTTAGTTAAATTAGATTAAGATATTTCTGGAAAGTTTTTTTATAATTATTGTCACTTTTTATTTTTTAACTTAATTTGTATTGTTTATATATTAATATAATATAAAAATTCTCAAAAACACTTATTATTCATGAACGATAATTTATATTAGAAAATAAATTTTTAAGGTGTTTTTGATTTGAAGGGAAGGGAGAAGGGAGTGGAAGGGAGGGGTTTAGAGTTAGACAAAGCTGATTTCATAAATAAGCCCATTGTAAAGTAAGTCACATATCCATAACTCTAAACTTGATGCTTAGCTATGTATGTTGGCTTTGAATCATAACTTATATATCATTAACCTCATTTGACACTTGAGGATTTTTTAAGCATCTAGTCGGAATTCGATCCCTGACGAGGCCTATGAAGAGGGTCTCATTGAAAAAAAACCTTTCTTACTAAACAATAATTAATCCTAATTTTTTTTAAAAAAACCAGATTAATAGATGATTATGGAAAACCATTTTTCTTTTAAATACACACACTTCGGGGTTCAGGGCACAATTTCCCGCCCACAAACTCACTACAGGAAATCTATAATTTTGGGCACAATTATCAGACAGGAGTTTATTTAGCCCACGAGTCTTACACCAATAGTCTCCACTACAAAGGGTCTACATAAAACAATTCTCACACAAAATAAGATTGTGGATCCACGATAATATATTAGTGTATTTCAAAAATATGAGGCCCTAGAATGACAATATATAAACCAATACAACACCAATACCAAAAGGAGGCTGATCGATGGTACTTTTTGTCGTTAAAGTGATCAATTAAACTAGGTCCTAATTAATTATGCAGTTTAGGGTCAACCTAGGTCATTCTCCCAAGGAGCAAGCTGTGAGTTTTCTTTAGGACTAATTTTCAAGTGATAAAAGATGCAGTAGAATGTAAATGGACCTAAACTAGAATGCAAAATACTACTACCTATATGCAATTAACTAACTAAATGTAATAATGCAATTGACTCTTAAACCTATATGAGAATGAGACTAATCTATATGAGTTGAATGCAATTTTTGAGGTTTTCTTATGAGAAAATAATTAAAATCCTACTAAAAAGATTGATTAAAAGCAAATAAAATAATAAGATTTAATTCAGTGATGATGATGAAGGGTACAACTTAGGAATTGCATGGAGTCAACTTTCTTAGCCTAAATCAATTAATTAGACCAAAAGGAGATTAATGAATTTCATTACCCAATCGAACATGGGAAACCCTCTAGCTCAATAACACCTATTCCACTAGAAAACTCATAATGGAATAAGCGGTGGCTAATTAAACCCGTTAAAAACCAAACACAAAATAATCTTGGAAATCTTGTTTACAATTATCTAATTGAACAACCAGATAATTTATCAACCCAATTAAACAATTAAGATGATAATCCAAATTAACAATTAAATTAATAACGAAAACTCAATTACTAATTTAATTGACAATCCAAAGGTTGCAAATAAGAGTCCAACAATAAGCATAAAACTTCGAATTACCAGTCTAATCCAAAAGAAATAAGTTTACAATCTAAAACTAGATTGTTCTCAATTAACACAACTCGAAATCCTTTAAAACTAAATAATCTCAAGTTTGAATTAAAAAGATAAAAAGAAAGACACTCCCTTCCCTTGTGGTCTTCAAGTGTAAGCCCTAGGTTCTAGCCTCTTCCATGTTCCTCCCAAGTTGCCTCCCAAAAGAATTTAAGCTTCCATAGAATTTCTCTCTTCACATATGCAACTCACAGCTATGTATAGAAATTGTGAAATAGCCATTGAAGCCGTGGGTCCCGTGGGTGAATTTGGAAGTCAAGATGAAGTCCCTGTGCGTGATGAGAGAATGAATCAATGGAATGAATTAAGGGAATTGAGGTGGGCCCCTGCGTAATTGAGAGAATGAATCAATTTGAATAAATTCAATCCTCTCCTGTAGCTTCTCCTCTGCGTCTTCGGTCTGTAGTGATTTATCTCGCGGCGTCTCAGCGTGATCAATTCTCGGCGTGCCTCTTTCGGCTCTCACAGAGAGCGTCTGGTGGCTTGATGGTGTGATCTAAACCTAGCAACAGCTAGGTTATTTTAAAAGTGAAGGGGGACTTTTTGGTACCAACTTGAGCCCAATAAGATTTAAGGAGTTCCATAAAATTTCACCATTGGATTTCCTTTTAGCTATCCTGAAAAATCCTGCACCATAGGATCTTATAAAATCACAATCTATCATATATCAAGAGATATTATTTAATCAGAATATTAATAATTTAAGCCCAATATCTTATAATTAATTCATATTTACATTATTTCCTAAAATAGGCTAACAATCTAAATATTATCTAATAATTCCAAATTAGCCTAAAATAATCCCCAAAATAAATGAATAAGGCGGGATAAAAATATGAAAATTGGGATTTATCAGAGGCCTACAAGTTTCACGACGTCTATGCCTCTGGTTCCTTCCTTGGTTCTCTACTAAGGTTAGAGGTCTCGCCTGAAAGAATTTAATAATGACGGGGTAAGACATAAAGTCCCCGTAATCGAAATTAATTTATCAAATATGTAGGAAAGGATTGCAAGACAGAGAAGCATGTTATTATTGCAATTAAGATAACAATAATAATACATAATAATTAACAACATTTAAAACCATCCTCACTCATCCATCTTGCTCCTCCTTATTTTCTCTTGGACGTGGTACAGCCTATCAGTGCTAGTTTACCTGGCCAAGGTTTGCTAATTACTTCAAAAATACTGCCCCCTCCGATGTCACCAATAATATACCGTAACATGGAGATGTCCGCCCAAAACACTCAACTCAAATTCCGGGCCAGGAATGAGAGAGCTGATGGGTACAATTTTACCTTCAATCTCTTCCACACAACCCAACATGTCCCAACAGAAGAAATAATATAATACTAAAATTTTCAACAACATTTTATTAAATTATTATTCCATAAATATCATCTTACAACAAACATTATAACCATCACAACAATAACAATCCCAATAATAATAATTACTTAAGTACATAGATTGGAAAACACACTGCTTCGCTAAATTAATTTCATATTCAAAGCTACACATAATTTTTCAAAACACATACAAGTAGTATATATGAAAATTAGGCTTAGAAAAATACCTCACAATCCAAAACAAGTATATAAAATAAATTAACCCTAGTTACCTTAATTTCAAGCTTAACCTTAGCTTGAGGAGCACAACCCACACAATCACCACTTACAAGAAGGCTCTACATTATCACAATTAAAGTTTATAATTCTCTATAACTGAAAAAAAATGCAAATTCTAATAATAATAATATTATTTATCACTATTTATTATTATCACCCTTCCCATTAATAATAACATTATCTGTTATTATTATTATTATCCTAAATTTCCTAATAATAACACATCCACTTATTCTATTTAACTATTTCTCCACCATTATTTAAACTCCCAAGTATTATCTTTCTTCTTTAACTTGGTATTTTAATAAATAAAACTAGGGTCTATTATTACTAACCATCATTTAAGAACATAATTAAATATATTAATTTAATGATTCTCATGGTTTCTGTTAAAACATAAGGCTTCATCAAATATGATTATGGGAATGAACCCTTGAATTTAATATATATTAACACCACACAAATAAATTTTATAGATATCAATTTGAATAAAATAACACTAAGTAAGATATGCTTGATCCTATATATTACCAAGACCTTTATTTTAGATTCAAGATACATACCCATATGCTTTATCATGTTGAATTTAATAAATAATACAGGAACTATGGATATACTTGCATTATATAAATGAATAAGCTAAGTATGTAACTACAATGTTCTTATTTAACTAACATGTGTGTGTGTGTGTATAATATTAGCTTTTCCTGCACCATTAATTAGGTATGGGGCTGAACCATATTCACCACAACATCCCCATAATATGCTTTTCGTAAACAGACCAAAAACAAAACAAGCAGCAAACCAAACCCATGTTCTCATTTTTCTCTTGCCGCAAAACATATACATATTCATACACTCAAGGTTTTCCATTAACACATACACACAACAACTCCATCTCATGCATCACGTCAAGCATCCTTTTCTTGTCAGTAAATAATGATACTTCCACACCCATGTTCTCATCCTTATTTAGCAGCACCATATCTATATACATAACTATATGTATGACAACAAAACATTCCGTTAGACAGCCCCCTTCCCTTTCTCACGGCATGCAGAAACACAGGTACATATCTATATATATTTATATATCACTTATCCTATGTCCAGCGGTTTTTCTTTTGTTTTCTTTCTCTTTTAGCAGATGACAGTAAGATATTTGACATCAACATGTTTCTTTGGTCACCAAAACCATGCATATCTTATAAACACGATATTTTCCTTCCTAAGTTACGGCATAGGGCAACGTATGACGGAAAAAGAACATGATAGCAAGTTCTATATTTAGCAGCGTTTTAGTTTCAGTTTTCAGGTTCAGTTCCAGCTTCATTTCAGATCCCTATAACTTCTTCCTAAGCGAAACTGTGACAGAAAACAAGAGGAAAGGGTGGCTTCATGAATTACCTTCAGCTATTAACTCACGTGACAGAAGTAGCTGGCTGTTTTCTCCTCTGTTCTTCGGCGCCAAAACAGAGAAGACAATGGCTTCAGCTCTCTCTCTCCGACACTTCCTCCTTCTTCTCACTCTCTCTCTCTCGGTTATTCTCTGTCTCTCACGGTGGAAGCCTACTGAATGAAAGAGGCTGAATGTATGGACTTTGTAAGCTTTATATAGGCCAAACGAGAATGAATACACAATGGTCCAGCAGCTTAGCCCATTGGATAACAAGCACAGGCCTCGAAAAGTATGGTTCCCTCTGATCCTCCTATGTTTTGTGCATTGAGAGAAAGGTCAACGACCTTGCGTGTGCAGTGGAAGAAGGCCGAAAGTTGGATATGTTTCAGCGTCTCTGTTTGCTGTGATCTCTCCTGGCTTGCGTGTTTTGTTTTTCTTTTTGATTTTGCTGACATGCTTAGGTGTTTTCGGTGAGTTGGAAGAGTAGGAAGTGAATAATTAAGTTGGGCTGGGCTGGTTCTGCATATGGCCCGAAAAGAATTAATGAATAGCAAGGGGAAGTGTTTGTATGAGAAATGGGTCCATGATTCTGGCTTCTTCCTTCATTCACGTCAGGTTGTAGTTGGGAAAATGAGCTTCATTTTGCTGATGATCCATGATTCTCACGTGTTGGGCTGGTCATGTATTGGGCCAAATGTGTTTCCATTAATATATGTTTCTAATAAGCCCATGCAACCCCTCGGTCCTTGGTTAAACTGGTGTGGGGGTTGGTCTTTCTCACTTTAGGGAAGGGGTGCGACCCCTGCGTTGGTTAAGGCGCTGGAGGAGGCATCTTAGGGGTCTAGGAAACAGTGGTAACGTTGGTAGAGGTGAAGACATGTGTACTCTCTGGCCAGTATTCCCTGTGGACTGGGCTCCAAACGCCTTGCCGTTGGACTGTGGGTGAGTCCGACCTATTTCCTAAAATTTGATTATCAAAAAAATAATAAGCCCATGCACCTTTGTTCCATTATCTTAATTGCAATTAAATTTAATTGTAATTATTGAATAATTATGAAAATAATCGTTAATTAATATAGGGATTTTTCTTTCCCCAAATTAATTTGTTTTGACCATAAAATATTATCTCTCAAAATATTCTGGCCAATAATTATTCCTAACTAAATTGTCTTTAATTTATGGAAAATATGCATTAAATTCCAAATTCTTAATCTTTAAAATTACTTAAGACCAAATGTTTCATAATTAATTCTTGATTCCCAAAGTCCAAAATTTGGAATGTTATACTCATGTTCAATACAAAAGTCCTTTTAGAAAGTCTAAAGTACAAAAGGATTTGTTATTGCTACCAGCAGTGGACCCCTAAAACAAACTTATACATCATTGTGCTAATTTAAATTTTTACATTTTTAAATAAAATAATATCAAGATCATTCCCATATGTTTCGTGAGCTAAATCATTCTTTGACTAAACACCCCATTATCATATTAATACTTAAAAACACAATTATCAATAAATAAATGGGAAAGAGCAATTATAAAAAACATACCACCTCCAGTCCTAATTATAGGATCAAATTTGTAGTGCAATTTGTACTATAAATTTGGTCATATAATTAGGACTGGAAGTGTTTTAATGAACATTTTTAAACTTTTCAAGGAGCAAGACTTCCTAGCGATACCAATGGTAAAATACCACCTCCAGGTATTGAGGCTTAGTTTTAATCCAAAATATAATGTTTTAATCAAATTTATCTATAATATTTATCATTTTTTCTTAAACTAAATTATATTAGTTAAGTAGTTCTTATATTAAAGACTGAAGGGATTATACAATGTTATTGACTAATTCAAGATAATTAAATTACATCATCTGATAGAGCTCTTGCTTTATAAATTTTTATTAAAGCTGAATCCATTTAAGGATATTGAGTTCCTTAATACCGAACATTAGCACAGTCGGTTCATGCTGATATGCTTTGATTAAAATACATAAAATCCATTATAATACATAGAAATTCTCATCACCTATGTTTACTTCCTCCACACATGAACCTATATGTAATCTCCATCCAAACTAGTCAAGACAATGTAATAAAAAACACACAGAACAAATACAAATATAGAACATTCTTGGATATACCCTATGTATATATTTCAAGAGGCTTGTGATTAAATTAATTAAAAAAACTGTCCCAAGAAAACTACAATAAAATAATGTGGGTGTTGTGTGTAGATGTATATCCAATAAATATAATACTTCAATTTATTTTATCTCTCAAACTTATAATGTTTTTATTTAATTATCTCCATTGATTGCACACATTAAGAAATTTTTATCCAAGGTAATCATAATAAGATATGGTATTTTAGAAAAACATACCAATAATCATGATAAATAACTACATAACCAATTTTCTTAATCTACCCAATTTAGTCAAATTAACTCTTATATTAAATATATGAAGTAGTATATCTTCAAGTATTTTGTCAAATAGTTTACTCAGGCATAAATTAGAACTAACCATAATCGGTGGTTAGAAACTTCCTCATATCCTCATAAAATTATACTACCTCTGATCCCAATTATAAAACATAGCTCACTCTTTTTGGAAGGATTAAGAAAGCTAAATAAGTTACTTAATTATTTTGTATGTTATGTATTTTTAGATTATATATTAGTTTATTAGTTAAATTAATTAGTTTAAAGAAAAAAATAAAAATAAAAGTACTATAAAGTAATTTAATTAGTTTCCTTAATCTCTAAAAAAAAAGTCAACTATGTCTTATAATTAGGACCGAATAGTAATTTTCCTTGATACCACATAGAAATGTATAAACAAGATCTTTGCTTTATAGGACACAATTTATGTACATACAAACACACCACTTGAACTTATCAAATGGGCAACACCTCCCAATTAATGCGCCCACGGAGGGAAAAAAAAAGAGAGAAGAATAATTTACATGACACCAAAGAAAAATAATCCTCAATTTCCTCCAAGCCAAAATGACAACATTACATACGGAGGATCTGAGTTTATGAGCAACAAACACATACTTACAAACTCTTTCAATCTCTTAAAAAACCTACCTAAGGAGGTGAAGATGGAAGACTCTGCTCTGCTCTAACACTTTAGCATCTCTCTCCATCTTGTCTTCCTTTATTCTTCAAAAGGAAAACATGGACATTTCTTCAAAAATATCTATCATATACTTTGCATTTTCTTCTTATGCATCAACAATAACTTCCAGAGACCATCTACACACACACATACATATAATACCCTAAGAATACTTAATTAGAATTAGCTTCTCTCACCCAGAATGTCCTCTAAACTTCAGTCACCTTTCTTTATATTCTAGTTGTTCTTTCTTTTTTCTTTGCCCTTTATTGTTTTGGAAAAAAAGGGGTTCATTTATGCTACAGCGGATATACTGCAATTGTTCCTATCTCTGTTCAGGCAATCAAAACCTTCTATCTTCACAGCTGTGGTTCGAGACCAAATTTCATTCGAGCGCAACCCCGAGCTGAAGATGAGGATGGCGAAGCGGGTGCAAAGGAAGACAGATTAGAAGTCTCATTACCAAATTGTTCATCTTGGATTACAGGATTAGACGCCCTGCTAGGCGGAGATCCACAGAAAAATGGTGGTGAAGAAGCGATTTGGCTCTCAAATCTTCCTTTGTAACCTTCCTGTAATGAGTTGAATCCTAGTTAGATACTTGGGTTGGGTTGGTTGAGCAAATTTAGATTCTTCAATAGAAATAACAAGAAAAACACAATCTTTATTGTTCATGTTCAAATATCCAAACGATCAAACAGATGTAATCATTTCCAAGTCCAGCAATCAGCAAAACAAATTAGATGGGCTTGCTGAACAAATAACCATGATTGAATTTTATTTCATGCTTGAATACAAAGTGCATGAAACCATGGAGTGAAAACACTAGTTAAGATACAAAGACCAAAAAGCAAAAATAACCTTGGAGAAAATTATATTCATAATCTCTGCCCCAACTCCTAAATCTTCGATCTCTGAGGATTGGTTGCGGCTGTATGACAATTAAAAAACAGAAAAATCAGAATTTATATGAAGAAAAGGCTTAAAAATACATTGAAAATTTGGCAAGACTGGCTCAAATGGAAAAGGAAATTACTTGATTGGCCGTTTCAGGGGTCTGATATGATCATCAATGGATATGTTTAGGAGACTCAACCGACGAGGTTTGGGGCAGACCACAGGTCCTTCCATCCTCCTCTCCTCACAGCTTGTCAAGGAATTCATCTGGTAACCACAGTGATTCATTTTTTGTTTCAACGTTTCACTCTTGAAAATCAGAGATCTTGACAAGAAGGGCCTGCAAGTACATGGGAGAAAAATAATTAACTGCTATTCAATTTTCTTGGTACCTGAGAAATCAAAGGAAATTTAAGAGAAAAAAATAATCCAAAGAAGGCCGAGCTCTAAAACATCTTTGCAAAATCCAAAAAGTTCATTTTCTAAACAGAGGGGGGGGGGGGGGTGGCGGCGGCGGGCATATTCAAGGCTTGACATCACCTATAAAAGAGAGATACACAGGGACATACAATCAAACACTTGAACTGCGATTCTAGATCTTAGCAAATGAAAACTTTCAAAATAGCCACTCTCCTCAAAAGAACAACGAACAAGCATAAATAGATTTAAAATCAAACACTTGAGCTGCTCTGAAACAGGAACTCAGCTAGGATCCCAAGACAAAGGAACATCCACACATAGAGAAAGGAACCACCAAAGAATCAAAGGAAGACTTAAAAACATAAAGAAAAAAATCCAAAGAAATCTGATCTCTGAAACAATTCAATTACAAAAATCTCATCCCATCCTAAACAGAAACCCGAGAATCTAACAAGTCCAAGTCGAAAATCTCATAAGAACATAGAGGTATCCGTATAAACAAAACCTAACAAAATTAAACCACTCCACCAGAAGACTTAGCAACACACACAGATAAAGAGATAGGTAGACAGATAGAGTACCCCAGTTGCCTTCGAGGCTCCTCAGAGAGGAGGATGAGAAGAAAAATAAGGAAGATAGAGAGTGTTGAGACTTCAGACAAAGAAAAGGTGCGTGTAGGACGGAAAAACAGTAGATCAGACAATGGTTGGCTCGGTGAAGAGTCAGAGGCAGAGAGAGAAAGAGTGTGCGATTACTTGAAGTGAAGTAATGATACAGTGCATTTAAATACATGGCATGAGATGGGGATCCTCAATTTTTCGACCGTTCGATTTGATTGTACAGCTTTGAGGTCTGTTCTTGAAACTAGAATGGATGGATGGATGGATGGGATGCCGTTAGGGACGGCATTTCTTCTGACGCAGGTAAATACAAACGACCTGATCTGGTTGTACTGTACGCGCCTGCTATGTGTAATCTCTATTTTGCCCCAGAGTTTCATTAGCGTATGCACGCGTTTTAAATCGTATAAAAAAGAGTCAAAGAAAAAACACAAGGAAAAAAAGACATAGTTGAACTTATAAAACCCTAAAATTTCTATTAAATTAGCAAAAGAATACATAAGTACTTCAGTAAGAATATGTGATATCAAAGTTTGAAAGAAAATATTTAAGTCATCCCCTCTATTTCTCATCATTTTTTTCTCTCTCGTTCTTTGATTTCCTTTTTTCCCTTTTCCATTCGAAAACAATAGCCTCCCTTCCAATCTTAATTTCTATCAATGGTGATCAGAATGGAGAGGACGATTGTCGTGTTGGTGATGAATGGATAACGATGATGGTGAAATGAAGGGTGATGGTGATGAGGACAAGAGAACGGCTAGTGCCTTCTGAGGTTGGTGTTGATGACCTCTGGTGGTGGTCATGGCAGATTTTGATGGTGAATGTGAGATTCCAACGATGGTGATAGTAAACTCGTCTCTTCTCCCTCTCCAACTCGTGAAGCTTTCTCGACTAACAGAATACCAGCAGCAAGTCTCAACTACCTTGCCGAGCTCATCTTCGGTAGGGAGGTCTGGTGGCCGAATTCATGTCTGATAAGAAAGTTTGAGGGAGGTGAGATGTCATGGGCTCTGATTCTTGGCCCTTGGCATGGATTCTTGACTCTAATTATTGTGTAAAATGATTGAGTAAGTTTTGGATTGCGACTAATTGAATAATGAGATTGACTAAAAGAGTAATATTTGTAACAAAATCCGTAAGTACTGACAACATATGTAAAATGATTGACAAAGAGTTTTGGATTGTGACAATTGAGTAATAATTTTCACAAAAATTGTTATTGTTTTAAAAAAATCATTAGGTATTGAAAAATTGTGTGACATGGACATTTTAGTCTTTATGCCAGAACATGAAAAACTCATATCCTCACCCCATCACTTCTCTATCATTTCCAAGTTTTAATGGTCATTTTTTTGTTTTGGAAGTTGAAATGGTATATAAATGTATTTTTCTCAGAAATCTAGTGATGTTCCTTCAACAATAATAATAAAGAAGAAATTAAAGAAAATGATTTAAGTGTTTTAGAAAAGACATATCATATTAATTAAATTAGATGAGATAAGATATTCTTACTACCATTTTTTGTTATTACCAATGTTACTACCATTTTTCCACCATTAGATCAAAATCTTATCTATTTTTATCATTTCTCTCTCCTATTGAGATTCTAATCTAACGGTGAAAAAGTGGTAGTAACAAAAAATGGTAGTGAGAATATCTTATCCCAAATTTAAAAGAAACAAGGCAATATTTATTTTTATTTTTAAGTTAGATTTGATGAAGTATGAGGGTTGGAAAATAATTTGGAAAAATTAATGAAAAGTCACCCATTCAAAATTTTATTTCAGAAGGTAGAATGAAATTTTATCACTAGTGCAAAAAAGTGTTTTAATACCGCCTCGTTTACAGCTGATTATCAACGCCCCGCTCTTAAAGAAATGACTGGTGGCAATTTTGTAAATATAAAGAACTTCTTCACCCGCATCAATTTTTAAGACCACCTTATTTACAGCAGAGTTTCTAGGCACCGGTTTTAAAGATATGACCGGTGACAATTTTGTAAATATAAAGAACTTCTTCTAATGTATAAATTCTTAAATATAATATTCAGGCCACTTAAAATAACCAACCGCTCTTAAAAATGTTAAAAAAAATGGATTACATTATAGAAAACTTGTACATCACCGACTTATACTTTCTACGGTCAAGAACAATAACTAGATAATTAAATATAATCGTATAAAACTTTTAAGACCGGACATATATAAATGAGTTCTTAAAGTTAATACTTTTAAGAGCGGACGTAACTTATACATTAATAACAACCGGTCTTAAAGATATGACCGGTGACAATTTTGTAAATATAAAGAACTTATTCTATCATATAAATTCTTAAATATAATATTCAGGGTAACTAACCGCTCTTAAAAATGTTAAAAAAATATGGATTACATTATAGAGAAAACTCGTACATCACCGACTTATACTTTCTACGGTCAAGAACAATAACGAAATATTTAAATATAATCGTATAAAACTTTTAAGACTGGGCATATATAAATGAGGTTTTTACTTTTAAGAGCGGACGTAACTTTTATATTAATAACGGCTGGTTTTAAAAATGGAAACATATACTTCTTCGCGCGAAACCTTACTTACGACTTACGTCTTATTGTCTAAACTCTGAAACCCCTGTTCTCTTTGCGAAACCCTATTTCCTGTTGCATTACGTCTATTCCTCGCCAACCACCACCTTCCTCTGTTACTCTCTCTCACTTTCTCAAGCGTTACTCCTTCGCACCACCACTCTCTTACTTTATCGAAAATGAATGGAGAAAACCATTCTCACCTTATTCAGTCAACGCCAGTTACTGATGTTACCAGTGTGAGTGAGAACCAATCCTCTTCTTCTCAAAATGAGCCTCGTGACCGCCCTGCACGCCGTGGTAGAAGTGGCACACGAATGAGCATCGTGTCCATAAAATGGAACACTGGGTCAAGGATCGAGATTCAGTTTAATGACAGGTTGGAACCTATCGGTCCGAATAAACACAAATATAATAGTTATGTTGGCTATATGGCACGCAGCTAGGTCAGCATTTTGATAGATGAGTGGAAAAATGTTGACCAACGCATAGTGAAGGATCCTATCTGAGACACTATCCGGCTTTCATACACTGTCCCTGACTCTGGCAAGTTGAAAGCCAAGACCTTGTCTTATTGTGCCAATAGGTGGAGGAAATTTAAGACCTTTCTCGCCAACACCTATATTTTTGCCGAGGTTTGACCTGACCATAATCCGTGGGTGAAGTACACATTCATTGATCAACAAATTTGGGATCAATTTGTTCAACTTCGGACCACTCCTGATGCTTTGGTGAGTTCATATTTAGTTTTGTTTGCCCTTTCTGTTTGCTTATTAACCTGTACGGATATGTGAATGTTATTGTGTTTGTCTAATCCTGTTAGTTAGATGGTTTAATGTGTGAGTAGAAGTATATATTCAAGTAAGTTAGAAGTGAATTTGAGTATGATGGTTTAATGTTTGAGTATACATGTCTTATATATTAACCGTTATTATATTCTTAGCTAGTTTTGTTATAGTTGGTAGTGGTTAGACATTGCTATTAGTAACTTAGTATCTTAGTTCTATACAATTCTACATCTTCCTTAAATTAAACGTTGAAACTTGATGAAGTGAATTTGACTAGTGTTTGAGGTTTATATGAAGCAGAAGTTCTATAATTTCTTTTAGTGAGATGGCTTGAATTCATAATTAATAGTTGTTGTCAATTCTGATTCACAGAGAAGAAGGGCACAAGCACAGGAGATAGAGAGAAGGAATGATTGCTCGCATAGGACTTCTCGCGGGGGATATGCAAAGGCTAAAGAAGAAATGATGGAGGCCAAGCGGAAGAGATTGGAAGAAGAAGCTGAATCCAATCCTTCTGCTGTAGTTGATCAGCAGGCATCCCCGATATGTCGCGAGGATTTGTGGCTGTATATTTGGCGACCAAAAAAAGGTGCCTACATGAGTGAACAAACTCGTCTAGTTGCTGAGAGAATTGTAAGTATCGTTTATTGTTATTTTTTAGTTACTAAACATGTTTCATTACTAAGCTTCTCGTTATCTGTATCTTACAGGAAGATCTAAAAAAGAAAGAAGCAGGGGGATCTTTTGTGTTGGACGGGAGAAATGATGTTTTGACCGTTGCGACCGGAAAACCGGATCACCTGGGGCGGGTAAGGGGGATCAGAGGACGGGTAGGCCTAAAAGAATACTTTGGTAAAACCAAATGACTTAGGCAAAGTATGGTTACTCGGGAGGAGATGGACCAAATGGTTAGACAATTAAATGAGGAGGCATCGGCTAAAGAACGTGCATTGAAAGAGATGTTTGACACCCAGATGAGGCTAATGAATGAGGAAATGATGGAGATGAAGAGGCTTATTAGCTTTCGGCCAGAGACTAGTGTTCCTCTCACATATACACCTGCACCTGTGCGGACAGCACTAGAGGGAGTTGTATTGTTGGATAGTCAGAGCAACATTGTGACCTATACGTGGCAGAACCAACTAGACAATTAGTTGCTAAAGGGATTGTCCACAACTTGGGATCAACTGTACACCACAAACAAATGGTTGATGATGAAGTCAGAGTGTCAGTTGAAGAGGTGATCATTGATGCACCTCTCCCTCTCTCAACCGATCAGCTGAAGCGTGTGAGTGATGTCAAGGGAACCTTCATCTCTTGGCCAGTGAAGCTTGTAAATGTCTATACTCCTCTTTGATGCTTCATTCCCTCCTCCAGTTTAATCCCCTCCTCAATCTCCATCCCCTCATAATAAAGTTGCATCCCCTCCTCAATCTCCATCCCCTCATGATAAAGCTGCATCCCCTCCTCCTCTCCATCCCCATCCCCTCCTAATAAAGCTGCAACCCCTCCTAAAGCTGCATCCCCTACTCCTGAGTTGGGGGCCATGGATAAAATATCCCAAATGCTATTCAAGGAAGAATTTGCATGTCAAGTGTGGGATATACAGGAAGTGGTAAGGGTTCCTCATGACCCTCAACTGGTTTTCTTTGACACCACTGATATAAAGTCCCTGCTGCTTCCTGGACAGGAGCTTACATCAACAGTTATTCAAATGTGGTGTAGGTAAGTATCTTTTTTTATGAGTACATAATTTAAATGCACTGTTTAGGGTTTAGGAACATGTATAATAATTCCATGATCGATGTCTTTATTGTAGGTTCATGCATCAAGATTTGGAGCAACAAAGCAGAATCAATGATTTTGGATTCTTGTGTGTAGTATATGCAAGCAAAGCCACTGTGGAACAAAGACAGGAGTACATATCAAATAGGTTGTGTGAATTGAGAAGGAAGGTGTACTTGTTTCCATATTACCATAGGTTCATATCACAATCGATCTCTTGTTGTAATTCAATTAATTCTGCATAATATATCACTGAGTACTTTACTACTGTGAATTTTCAGCGCCCACTGGCAGTTGCTCGTCTTGATCATGGACTCAAATACGGTGTTATTCTTATGCTCCACTCACGGCCAACTAGGGGTTCTGTTGAAGCAGATCATCAACAAGTAAGCATGTCATTTTGATGCTCTTGCAAGAAATCTCTGATGTGAATTTTCAGCGAACATTATTGATAAATTTGTGATTTTGATGATAGTGCCATGAAGACCTTCCTAAAACAGGTCAGAAAAAAGCGAGGGAGTGAGCTCAAAGATCCTAGATGGCTCACACCAAAGGTTAGTACATATTTGGACACTGGCATACTGCCTTGTGAAGTTGGTCAGTAAGCTATATATATATGCTTGATCTTATATATATTTCTTGTTCTTTTCAGACCCATCGGCAACCAATTGGATCCAACTTATGTGGCATGTACATAATGAAACACATGTATGATATTATCACTCAACCAGATAATAAACTCACTGTAAAGGTAAATGTATTTGATGTTACATATTATGGTTGAATTCAGTTTCTGTCTTAATTAATGTTACATATGAAATATGCACGTCAATTAATTCAGTTTCTTTCTTTGATGTTATACAGAGATTTGGCTTTGAGACTTCCTTTTCTGCTGATGAGGTAGACCATATACGTAGAGTGTTTTGTCAACATGTTATTGACATCTTAGAGTAAATACAACAATCACAGTAATAATTCATTTGTAAATATATGCTTGTAGAGCAACAATTGTAATTACAGTACTACATTAATTAATTTGTAAATTCATTCTGTAAATGAACAATTTTACAATTTGGAGCATTCTTTATATAATAAATTTTTTATTCTTCTGAACAATTTTCTTAGCTTGTGTTATTTTGGTTTTCTGAACGTATATTGGATGTGGATATTGCTTGAGTTTTGAGTTTTTGAGAGTTGTAACTAACAGTAAGAGATTCTGAAAAGTATTCACGACTTTTAGGACCGCATATTTATTAAACAGACAGTCCTAAAGGTCTTTGTTTTTTTTAAAAAATATGCCTTGAATTTAGGACCGTATGTTTGATAAATATCCGGTCTTAAAAGTAACTTTTAAGACCACATATTTATTAAAAAGACGCTCCTAAAGGTCTTTGTGATTAAGACTGCACATTTATATAATGTCCGGTCCTAAAATTCTTCGATAATCTAAATTAAATATGGCTAGATATTTAGGACTGTCTATTTGTTAAATATCCGGTCTTAATAATCTTCCTATAAATAGAAATGATGACTCACTTTTTAAGATAAATTATTAGGGTTCAAGAACACTTCGAGTTTCTAGCGTTCAGCTCAAGCTCAGGACCCTCGTCGTCGTCAATTTTACCTCTCCAGAAGCTGAAGAGCATTGTCGGAAAAGAAGTAAGATAATGGAAATTTTCAGCTCTGGGTTTGGTAAAACTGACGGCAACGGTGGTCTAAGCTTGAGAAGATTTGTCACTGTGTTTGTTTTTATTCTTAAAAGGTAAAAGTTGTCCCTTTTTCGCTTTGTTTTGTATGTTGTTAACTGTATTCTGTGAACTTTTATCCTTAATCACATTTCAGTTATGATTTTGTTTGTTTCCTTTTTTTCTGAAACAACTATGTTTGTTTTTATTCTTGAAAGGTAAAAGTTGTCTTTCTTTTCGTTTTGTACGTTTTGTATGTTGTTAACTGTATTCAGTGAACTTTTATCTTTAATTACTTTTCAGTTATGGTTTTGTTTGTTACCTTTTTGTCTGAAACAAAATCGAGACAACAAAAGTATACTATACTCAGACAATCGAAATAGAAATAAAAAAAAAATTTATTTATCATTTTTTCCCTGCTCCCTGTGGGGCAGGATGAGTACAAACAAAAAAAACATAAAAATATTTAATCCCCCCCGTTGTTGTCGGAGGGGAGGGAGGGATCGGAGGAGAGGTCGGAGACGTCGTCGTGAGAGAGATTGCACTCGATGTCATTTGCGTCGAGTAACATGTTCAGCTTGTTGTTGGCGGTGTGGTAGACCTAAAACATTTGGCCCATGCGTCGGTCTATATGAGCGACGCGGGCCAGGAGGTGCTGCATCATCTGTCGGGAGGTGGGGTTTGGAGGCAGTGGAGGAGGGTATGAAGGTGGCTGTTGGGGTGGAGGAGGATTGTTGGGCGCTGGTAGTGGTGGAGCGGGAGGACCATTGTTGTGAATTCCTGGTGGTGGTGGAGCGGCCATTATGGAGGTTGTAGAAGTGATTGTGAAGAATGTGAAGAACGTAAAGTAACAACGGTTTTAAATAGAGAAGCCATCCTGAAGAATATGAAACGCGGGAACCGTTGCCGAGGAGACGCATAGTTCATCAGAATACGAGGAGACGCCTAGTTGGGAAGTTTATCTGGAAGCCAAAGAGACTCTGAATCATTCATTTGAACAGAGTGTCTCTGGTGTACGTCTCTTACTTGAGAAGAATGAACTTTTAATACCGCATATTGTAAGAGTTCCATTCTTAAATTTATTATTATTTTTTTAAAAAATTAATAGACTTTTAGGACCGGTTATAATATAAATGATCGATCTTAAAGGTAATTGAATGGAAAAATATTAATAGACTTTTAGGACCGGTTATAAGATAAATAATCGGTCTTAAAGGTATTTTAATGAAATAAATAAATAATAGACTTTTAGGACCGTGGATATGTTATATGACGGTCTTAATACACTTTTGAGTATTAACTACTGCTGTCCTACCTTTATTATCCTCCATACGCTTCCTTTCTGTCCTTCTTAACTTAAGTTCTCATTACCTCGTAATTCCACACTACGTAGCTCTCTACCTATCATTCCCCAACTGCTCAAACAATGGTTAGATACAAGCAGACAACCCCTCGCAGGAGTACTCCTGAAGCTCGTGCCCACGCCAGATCTCTCGTGGGTTCTCTTCCAGTGCGTCGTTCCATTCCGATGGAGGAGTCACGGGTCGTTGGACCCATTGTTATTTCGGATGATGAAGAGGTTGACGGCCCCTTCCAGCCTTCAGACCACGAAGAGGTTCCCGCTCCCCCTCTCCAACTTCCTGGTCCCAACGCTTCCTTGGTTGATGATTATGAAGTGAAACTGAGGCGCATAATACAGGAATGTGCTGATATCCAGCGCGAAATTGCTGCTGCTGAAGCCTCCATCTCCAAGACCTTAGATGATACCCAGGACTAGGATTTTTAGTCGCATTATAATCTTTTTTTTTTTTGTTAATTTTCAGTTTGTTGTTCTTATTTCCTTTTGTACTTGCATGTTGTCATAGTGATCTAAAAATTAATAAGAACGAAGATTATATTTTATTCTCCATTCTCCAGTGTTCTTTATTTTCATTCAATTGCTGCAGCAATTTTTCTTTTTAATATTAAAAAGTATTTGACTTTTAAGACTGCAGTTTTATAAATCATGCGGTCCAAAATTAAATGAATTTTAAAACTACAGTATTATAAACCTCCGGTCTTAAGATTTTCAATATAAATTTAAATGAAATTATTTTTAGGACTGCAATTTTATAAAACTTCAGTCTTAAAATGTTCAATATAATTTAAATATATCTTTAGGACCGTATTCCTTTTAATTGACCGGTCTTAATAATATCCCAAATAATAAATGTCTCTTTCGCGCCACTCGTGCGGAAAAAATAAATTTCCCTGTATGAACTTCTCTCGTCTAGCCGAAAGTGATTACTCTGGTTCTGTCTCCAGTGTTTGTGTGTTGCTTCGTCTCTGCTTCGCGTTCCACTCTCGACAACAACTTTGTGGTTCCTTGGCTCAACGTCTAAAGACCAAGCTATACGAGTTGTGTCGGCTATATAACTGTATGCTTTTCCTACTTATCGTTCTGGGTTTTCCATGGGTTGGCCAAAATTGATGAAATCTTCTTTTGGGACCTACCTAACTAACCAACAAGTGTTTTCAGGTTACTCTTACTGTCTGTAACATTAACCTTCATGGCAGGAGAAGAGAGACTCAGCAAATGCATTTGACCTATATGCTACTGGTGAGTACACGAGACCTACTTGCGATGCGTTTAATTTCCTCGTCATGCATTTATAAAAGAGTCAATTCATAAGGTAATATTCATCTGCACAATTCTTTGAAAACTTTAAGGTTTTAACTGTATTATATTCCTTCTATGTTTTTAACCGATGCTACTAACTCTATGAAGTTTGTTTTTGTTTTATGTTTGTGGCAGCTGGATCCGATCCAATTCTCTCAGCCGAGGGAAGCTGTAAAGCTACAGAAGCAATATCTTGAAAATTTGGCCTCAAAGATTAATGTTAAGGTAAATTTTCTCTAATATGTAATAACCAGCTTAATCAATAACACATTTTATTATCTCTGAAGTTTTAATATTTAAGTGTTATTGATTATTGTTTCTGCTTAGTCACAGAGAGAAGAGATCATACTAGAACTCCGCAAAACTTATCAGGATCCTGTTAAGGGAGTTGTATATGGTGGAATGATCAGGGAGTTGTTGGGTGGGAATCGGATGAAGGCATGGTGAATATTGGGCATGTATGTTGATTTAAGTGTACGTGGTATATCTTATTGCAACAGCTTATTGTATTTGTATTTGTAACTCATAGTCAATAATATTTGTATTCTAGCTACAATCTGCTTTTTCCCAATTCAATTTATCCATAATTGTTCATAGCTTGTAGATTAAAATGTAGCCTTTTCTGTGCTGGATTGACTTGTATGGATTTGTGTATAGATCATTCAATTTATCCACAATTATATTGTTCATAGCTTGTAGCTTAAAGTATACCGTTTTATGTGTTGGATTGGCTGGTATGGATTTGTGTATATAGATGATCAGTAAGAACAAAACAGGGAAAAAATGCAGGAAACTTTAGATCGATAAAACAAAAACGCTAGTCTTAAAAGTTCAACTTTTAAGACCGGATGTACTCGGATTTACTTAAATGCGCGGTCTTAAAGGTCAGGCGACATATTTGATATGCGGTAGACCGTTGGTTTTAATATGCCCGGTCTTAAAAGTTAATCTTTAAGACCGGACTTATTACACAACCAGTCTTGAAAATGAGTCTTTTAAGACCGCGTATAATTATTTTTGTCCGGTCTTAAAAAATAGAACTTTTAAGAGCGGTTAAATTTTTGTCCAGTATTAAAAATTGAGTTTTGGGACCGACAAAAAAAATATTTCGGTTGGATTTAGTATCACTTTTAAGACCTGATGTTTTTAAATGTCCGGTCTTAAAATAGTTTATTTAAGACCGGTTGAAATCCGTTCTTAAAGATATACTTTTAATACCAGCTGGAACAAGACCGGCCGCGAGTCCGGTCTGCGGATGCCTCTTTTGTCCGGTCTTAAAAGCATTTTTTGCACCCATGTATATACAAAAGATACCGATATTTTGCAAATTTTGCACACGGTACAATTATTCTGCTCTTACCTTCTAGAAATAAAATAATTTTAAATATTAGTGAGCATTAATTATATTCTTTTTACATGTCTTTAATTTGTGTACTTTGTAATGAAGAGATGCCTTGTCTTTAGAAACATACAGGTCTGTGGAATTTAATTAATGTATCTAATAAAAATAATATTGGAAACTATCAGAATATTTTGTGAAATTTAAATTTATAAACAACTTTAAAATTTGTAAATATATTTAAGTAGCTAAAGGTAAACTATATATTAAAAGACAATGATAATAACATCAAACTAACTTTTGTGGCCGGAACATTTACCTAACTAATACTGCGAATTTAGAAAATTGGTCCAAATTTAATGTTAGAGCATTTAAGTATGAATGTATGATGCATAATCAATAAATTAGATCCCCAAACACTAGGGGTTGGCCTAGCCGAATATACAAAACTCATATTGTCTTGTAGGGTGAAAAGGTTTATCTTCATCTTATTTCTAAGTCACATCTTTACATTTTTTTTTATATAAATGTATAATTCTGTCTTTCATTTATTATTATGTTGATTTTTTTTATGTAGTACATTGTATCAATTACATTGGATCAAGTTTGTTAGATATGATTAGTTTTGATTATTTCAAATATAGATGTTAAATATTAAGAGCAAAATGTTTGCAAGATATATTTAGCTCCTAGATTGATTAACTATTATATTTAATGTAAATTAGTCAAGCAAAGAGAGAATATATCAAATTGTCATATGGAGACTGATTAAGAGGAAAAGTAAGAGGATATTGAAGAATGAATTTATTAACCATGGACACAAGGGATAAATAAAAGAAAGAGATTATTGAGCTAGATTGTGGACAATGATCATCAAGAAAAAAAGAAGATAGAAAGAGTGAAGAAAGAAGAACTTTCATCATATTGGTCAAAGAAATGAAGAAATTATGAAGTTGGATTATGAAAAAGGATTAAAAGAAAGAAAGAAGAACTTACAAGCCAAGAAAATCAGGGAGTTATCAAAAGAATTGCAGAGAATAATCATTGAAGAAAGAAGAAGAACTTGCAAGATATAATGAGAATATTAAGATTCAAGTCCTTAGATGTGATATTGGAGGTCTTTATGATCAAATAGAGGTTGGAATAACTTAATTTAAAATAAAGATGCCTTGTATGAAAGTTATACTAACTCTACTTAAGTGATCACTTGAGTGGCACCACTAGAAATGATCACTTAAGTGACCACTAGAGTAATGATCATTCTGTTGTGCTCTATTTTCGTTTAACGTGACAGAGATTCAATGTATTAAATGTATCTCTCAAACCACATATTCGATTGAAATAAAACTTATTTCATATAAAACTAAATTCCAAATGCGACACATAAACACTAAGATTAAGCTCAATAGAGTTTAGATGGAAAAGATGATTTTTGAAAATTGACATTGTAATTTCTCGCGTTATTCCATAATAGGTTCAGTAATTTGGATATATCTTCTATACCATAACTTTAGATGACGTGAAATTAGTTGCATATGAAACAACACTTAAAATTCATATAAAAAAAAGCTAAGATCAAGCTCAAATAGGCTCAAACAAAAGAGATATGGATTTCGTAAGTTGAAACTCGATGTTTTAACAATGTCCCAGAATAGCTGTCATTTTTCGGATCATAACTTTCAAAAGACAACGAGTTTAGATCTAAAACTTATTCCATATAAAACTAGACTTAAGAGGCATTTCAACAACATCAAGATCATGCTCAATGAAAGTTATCTGTAAGAGATATGAATTTTAGAATTTCACGTTTGTATAAAGACATTGCTCTAGACTAGCTGCCATAAATTTCATCATAACTTTCATAATATAATGAAGTTTTAGCTAATTATTTTTGCATTGAAACATAGACTTGAAGAGCTTTCTAATAATAGGTCATTTGGAAGATTTGGATTCAAAGTGAGTTTATCACTAGTTGATCACTCAAGCGATATTTCAAATGATCTATAAGATTACTCAAGTGATTTCATTTTTTACATCACTAGCACATCATTCTATTAATTCATCCAATGCTCTATAAGGTTTTCAAACTTCTAAGAGAAGATTACTGCAGTGAAATTTTTTTATAAAATAGAGCATCACTTTGAAACTTCTAAAAATCATTGGAATGATTATGTAACTAGCTCTTCTTGCTTGTACTCACTCTAACTCTTTATATTAGTGCTTAAGTATTTTCCAGATGATCAAACAAAGATTATTACACAAATTGGAAAAAGCACTTTTGTGTCAGAAGCTCCCAATGGTTATTTCCATAGTCATATTTTGTAAGCCTCAATAGGAAGAAGAAAAGCTCAACAATCATCAATCTTCATCAACTATAAATAGAAGATCTTTTAAAACCGTTGAAGTAGAAGAGAACCCATGCATAAATCATCAAAATGTCAAACTTTGATTTCAACATTCATCTCACTTGCTCTTTATTTCTATATGTTTACATAATATACTTTAGAGAGAGATTATTTATTTGTACTTCGGTGATTATCATTATTTATTTTAAAGAGAGAAAATTCATTGTAATCTTTCATCATCAAAGTTGTATATGTTAGTTCTCAAATTTATATTTTGATGATAACAAACTTGTAAAAAAGGAAAAAAGATTTAATTCAGTGTGATATGTGAATTTGGAAATATTACTCAGGCATGTCTTAGTGTTACTTGAGTATTAAAGCTTATTCACTCTAGTGCCTGAGTCTTCTGGTCATTACTCGAGCATACCAAAGTAAGTGATACTTACTCGAGCAAGTAAGTGATTACTTAAGTAACTTGTTTTCATCATGCTAGTTTACTTATTTCTTATTGTTACTCACGTATGGAAATGTCTTACTCGAGCATGTTACTCGAATAAGGAAATATTGTTACTTAAGCACATGTGTTCTGTTAACTAATCCTTTTGACTTTCAGATTTCTTACTTAAGTACATCTTATTGCTACTTGAGCACATTATTTGAGCAAGGAAATATTGTGCTCGAGCATGTATGTTTTGATAACTAAACCTTGTGCCTTTCTCAGTGATTGGTTGAGCACTCAAGAAGTTTTACTCGAGTATGCTACTTGAGCAGAGTATATGTTACTCGAGTAAGTTCAATTAATCTATGGCACTAAGTTTCTCTTTTAGGTCATTATTCAAGCACACAAAAGTTTTACTTGAGTAAGCTCGCTGTTGCACAATTTCAAAGAAACTCTCTCAATATTCCTTTGTAAAACAATTGAAGGTTACTCGAGTATAACAATATGTTACTTGAGCATGCTTCTTGAGTAAAGCAAGTTTTTACTCGAGTAATGGTTTTCTAGTTCCTTCAATACTTCATCGTCTTCACCTTTGTAAATTTAAAATCTTTGATTATTATTTCATAACATCTGATTATTGCTCATTATTGTTCTCAATGATTTTAAACACGATTATTAGTGAGTTTCATATGAATTAGCTAAAGGATTACGTGCAAATCCTGAGAAAGCGATAATTTTGCCAAAACATTAAATGATGTCATAGAAAAATAGAGCACTACACAGAATGCAATTCAAAGTAAGTCAAATGATCATCTTCTCAGAGATCCATTCAAACGAAAGCGAAAGCGACTCTTCCTAAGTCAAATAGAAAGACCAAAGGCATGTCATATGAAGATTTTCAACGATGATACAAAAGCGACATATACATAAATCTTCCAACAAATTTAGCTTGTGTCTAATGAAAAGTTTGAAGTCTCTAACAGATAGTTTGAAGCTTCTCCAAATATTCATTAATGGAGTTCAACTATAAATATGAATAGCATTGAATTCAGAGAAACCAACCAATGAACGAATAAATTAATTGCTCATTTATTGCTATCAATTCTCTATGAAATATCTTTTGATATTCAATTCTTCAGTGATCATATATCTATTCTGCGAGAGAGTTATTATCATTCAATTGATTGTTGTAAAATATCAATGTAGTAAGACTCAAAGTGTGGTTGTTTGATTACAATTGTAAGAGGAGAGTGAGTTTCGGTTAGGATTACCCTAAACTTATTGTAATCGTTGATGAAAGATAGTGAAAATCTCAGAGATGCTTTGAGGATGTGACATAGGTCATGAGATTAAGGTCGAACTGGTATGACTCTTAGTACACATTTTGATGATATCCTTCTAACTCTTCTTTCGCGATTTAATTATTTGTTAAATCGTTTTAATTTTTTTTATAACTGACACAATTCACCTCCTCTTGGATGATACATTGCAACTAACAGTATTCTTACAGTGTGTAAGAAAGAGTTCTTGCTTTGGTGTGAGGAAGTTAAAGTTGAATAAAGTGAAAGTCTATGATTTGTATCAGACTTCTCAAGTGTCCAACTAAACTTGTGAGATTGTTGTGGCTTCTCTTGTGCCTAGATTAAACAAGAAGATAGTGGATGAAAATCTCAAATGGAGCTTAGAGATTGGATGTAGGTTATTAAAGATTGGATGAAACCAATAGAAATCATAGTTTACATATTATTTTCTCTTATCTCTTATAATTCCAGCATTAATAATTGAATATTTCAATATGCATTCGTGCTTCATTATTTACATATTTATTGCTTTCATTAAGATGCAAAAATGTTTTTAAACTAATTATCTTACATTCAAGTTACTCCCTCTTGGTTGTCATGTGATTTTAACAAAATTGGAAAATTATTAAATTTTAAAGTAAAATTAATGAAACTTAAAGTTTTTATTAGTATGTGTAAAACATGTTAAAGTTATTTATAAAATAGAATAAGGCGATAATAGGTCATTCAGAACATGAAATTTGTCACAAATCACAATCACACTAGCGATGCCTCAAATTAGTCCCAAAACATGGATGGAAACAATGATGAACTGCCTACTAGTGAGAGAGAGAGAGAGTAATTTAGGTAGATTAAGGAAATTAGTTATGTTAGTTATTTGTAGTAAATATGTTTCATTTTCTTAAAATATCATTTTTCATCATGGCTACCTTTGAATAAAAACTTCTTGCTGTGTATAGAACCGTCAAAACGGGCCAGGCTCATCGAGCCAGCCTGTTTAAGCTCTAAAGGGCCGGGCTTGAAAAATGGACGAGATATTTGAAATTAGTCTTAGAGGGCCAGCCTTGACGGGCTTCGGGCTTAAATGAGTCGGCCTTGGAGGGCCTCGGTCCAACCTTGCAGGCCCTTTTCACTGTAGCTTTTTCTTTTTTTCCTTTTTAAATTTATTAATTTCTATATATTTTGTATTTATTATAGAGTTATTTATCAATTTAACTACAAACACATAATAACTATACTCTAATTTTATGATTTGATTTATTATTTGTTGCAAATAAAGATTATGGATGTGTTCATGATGCGAGAAAAGAATTTTATGATATTCTTACTCATGAGCTAGAGGCTGCTACTCAAAGTAAAGAATAATCAAATGTCGTTAAAATCGAAGATAATGACGAAGATGATGACAATAATAGTCATCATACTAATGTCGCTTAGTGATATACTTTTTATGTTTTATGTGAGTTATTTGTGAACTTAGTTTGCTTTTGATTATGAATTAGTAACTGTACTTATTTATTGGATGATTCGTATTGTAATTTACTAATTATATTTTTTAAATAAAAAGTGGAGGAAAAGTAGTTAAAATTTGGAATAGTAATTTTTTAGCCCTGTGGGCTGGCCCTGGCCTTAGTGCTTTCAGGCCGGGCTTTAAGAAACAAATGTTTTTCTTACTCCGGGTCCTGGAGGGCCGGCCCTGATTGACAGCACTAGCTATGTATAATCAATAAGGATATTTTGAGAGATAATTGTAAATTTGTGAGACAAAGTAGTTTGAGATATTATATTTAGGACGAAATTCAATTATTAACTATAGGATGAAATTCAATTATTAACTAACTCTTATATTAAAGACATCATATAATATAATATATGGTCTTATAGCTCCTCAACCTCAAACAAGATTAGTCTTTTACCATGTTTACCCAAAACACATAATGACAATATGGTTTTATGGGCATCTTCTGTTGTATGGCAAATTCTGGTTGTTGCTGTCTTCAGGGTTAGCTTCCGATATTTTTCTCATACATGAGAAAGTTAGTTATTGCCTTGTATATTTTACAAACCGTGGATTCTTATTCACCGATCTGTTCAATTGGTCATTGCAATTTGCTATCTTATAAATAGTGTGCTCATATTTTGTTATGTATTAGCTATCGCTTGTTGCTTATATGTCATATTCATATTGAGTCATGTTTGTTGGAGTTTACAAGGAAAGAAAATACCATACCTAATCACTAATAAAGAAGAATAGTTATTCAAATATTTGGGATTGGAAGGAGCAATATTCCTCCATTCATCCAATTTTTAATATAAGACGTAATTAGAGAATTGATGTTAGTTCTAAATATAATATATATTTCATATCTTTATCAATTTTTTTTTTCTAAATTAACCCTATTAATCATTTCTTAGCAATAATCAAGCAGGAGAGGAAGGTAGAAAATTAAGGAAGATGATTACAATGTTTTTTAAAATAATTATATTTAATTAACTAATTTTCTTAATCTACTTAAGTTAGTTAATTAGGTTTTATGTTTACCAAGTATAATTTAGATAAATTTTCATGAAAAGCATTGTGATGAGACAAAACTTTTTAAATTGAAAAAAAAAGTAGGTTGTTTTTTCATTACACATTAACAAGAAAAAGTGTGGGGAGCATCACATATTCCAGTTCCACTCTCTCTCTCTCTCTCTTTAAAAAAGATTAAAGCAACAAAAGGAAGATTCCAAGGAGGAGAAAAACAAGAAGCTTTTTGAACTCGCACCAACAGCATCTCCCAAGAACTAAGAAGAGGATAAGGAGGGAGGGTTGTTTGGTGGGGGATCACACTCTTTTTGTTTTTATCGATTGAATATTACGTTTGGCAATTGAGGAGTACCTCATGGACGAATATTTCTTTTTTTAATAAAGAAAGAAAAACAGCAGAAAAACATTTAAAAGTAGCTCGTGGAAAAGTGTCCGTTTGATTCATGGGATCGAAGGGAATGTAATAGATATAATACAATGTAATATAATGATGATTATATGAATTTATTTGGTTCGTTATTAAAGAAAGATGATGCATATGTATAAAAACGTTTGATTGGATTACATCAATTATCAGAATATATGAGAATGATATAGCGAGAGATAAAATTATTTTATACATATATGTATAATATATATTTTGTAGAAAATACTAAATAGATAGAAATTGAATAATAACAAGAATCTGTTCAACTAAGATTGCATATATGGTAAACATACAATAATTTTGTATAATATGAAAACTCAGAAATAAACTTACAAGACTGCTGAAATATGATTATGAACTTTAATGAAATCCAAACCCAAGGTACGTTATCTCTTTAATGAACATTTGTCTCCCAAGATAGAATAGATTTGCGTTTTCAGAAGATGTCACTCTCAATCAAAAGCCCAAACGAACACAATGAATATGTTTTTAGAATCGCACAGAATATGATTGCATAATGCAGTATGCAAAGAGGAGTATTTGAGATTGAGTTTTGGACTGAATTTTTCTATTACTACAACGCTCTATTTATAGACAAAGAAAACTAATCAAATGGACTCAATTCTTGCAAGTGACTGGTGTGCCATGCGAACAGACATATTATAACAGAGCAAACAAACACGAATGACAACCCTTGCTAGCGAATTGGTGCGTCATATGAACAGACACACCAGAACGAAGCGAATGATGAAACAGAAGGTCACAACAATATGATATTACGGTCTTCCTATAGCCGCTAGTTGGGAAAATCTCAGAGGGGCTAAAAAAGAATTAATAAAAGTTCAAGGACTATTTGGACAAAACTTAAAAAAATAATTTCACACACGCACAATCCGAGCCAGCTCAATAGGTGATGCGCGTGTAGTGAACCAAAAGTCACCTACGTTCTCACCTCTCTACAAAAGTGGGTTGGCCCAAGGGCCCAATTTAGAAAAACAAAGTTGAGGCTTATATACACTCTAACTCCTCTTAATTTGTCCAATGTGGAACTTCTTCCCACACACTTATTTCTTATTTCTTTTTTATCTTCTCCTCCAACCTACTTCTTATTCATAATCCATGGATTAGATCCAAAATTCCAACAATATATGTTGGGTTTGCAATAATATGTTTCTTTCTTTTTCTTTTTCTTTTTTTACTTAATTACAGGATGCCTGCATTCTTTTTCATCAGCTCTAATAATGTAATCTTCTTTACATTATATAAGGCCATAAGCCCAAACAAAGCCGCAAACGGTCTTTTTTGCATGAGAATTGCATGTAATCCTCTAACGTGGAATTAAACCAACCCAACAATATGTATTTTTTGCAATCTTCTTCAATAAAGATTGAAAATTACAAAGAAATCGAAAAACAAAACAACAAACTAAAACAGAATATCCTCTCTCATCGATCCGCATATCTTGAGAGCTGAGACAATTGATGAGCTTCCTTAGCCACGAAATTTTTACACTTGATAGCTTCTCATGACACATAACTGAGTTCAACCTCCATCTTTCATAACGAGTTAGACAATCTCCAGTGAATTGGTATAAAGTATTATCGTTAGAGACATAATTAATGTCCTTAATTTGGATTTTCTTTGAAATTGTGGAACGAATTGAATCAGGAGAGGATTTTAAACATAAATAGATTATAGAAACTATAAAATTAAGGAAAACAAAATTTATAATTTTTATGTGTATATACTTGTCTCCCTTCCTTTTTATAATATACAAATAGACGTAGATAAAAAAGTTATTTAAAACTTGTTAAAAATAATACATATAATTTATTTTCCAAAAACACCCTTATTCATAAGAAAAAGGGTGGGTGAGATCTAGAGAGAACAAGTGGAAAAATTTATCAAAGAGAATGAGTAGGGAAAAAATGAAGAGATGACATATAATTAATTTAGAGTAAAAATTAGAAAATATATTAAATATTTAGACATTTCCAAAGAGTGTCTTATAAAAAAAACACACATATTCATTCAAACAATTTTATATTATAAAAAGAAAGGGAGGAAGTATAAATTATTGGGTTTGAAGTGCAATTTTATCGACAAAGGTTTTTGTCATAAACTTTTAAGACAATTAAATTTTGAAGGGTATAAAAGTAGATACAATCATTTAAAAATGTTGTAATTTTAGTAAGTATGTTAAATTAGTCAAAACACTCATTATTTTTTTTCAATGTCAGACCCACTTATTCTCCCTTAAGCTTTATAATGGATGTTTGAGTTAATTTAACAGGATTGCTAAAATTACACTATTTTTTTTTTTTAAAAAAATCTATTTTTACACTTTTCAAAATTTGGTTGTGTATTATCAAAGTAAGAGGAAAAAAGAAGAAAAGATATATAATTGCGGTAAAGTATTTGCCGGGTCAATATTAATTGCTTGATGATATTTATGTCATCACTAGATAGTAAAGTTTGCTGTTTGACATTCGTTTAAGTAGGATGATGATTTTGAAAAAGGGTTAAGGTGTAAAAATATACATACATACATATATATATATATATATATATATATATATATATATATTTTAGGAGTGTTCAGCATCAAGTGCTTTAGGTGTAAAAGTATACACGTGGTTACAAATTAGGTGAAAAAATACCATTTGATCGTTAAATTTTACTTTTTTTTTTACTTAAGGTACAAAATACACATGTGATTTGGCAAAAAAACACCAAGTATTTTTTTTTTAATTTAATAATTTTATTTTAATTAAAGAAAAATTATTATTTCTCTAGATATAGTTCTTAGGAGGCCAAATTTTTTCTTTTAATTTATCATTTTGGAAAGGAAGATTTATCCAATGGTAAAAATGTAAAAATATTATTTCCATAATTTAGTTTCTTTTTAAAAAAAAATATTTATTAAATTTCTAATTAATAATTGATAAATGAGTATTTATAAGTCAACTTTATAACTATAATTCTATAATAATCATTGATTAATTTTCATACATCATATAGATAAAAAGAACTCATTTAGAGGTGTAACTATTTATATTGCATATTTCTTAATGCAATAAAAATTAAATAATATTGTTCGGTTTTGATTTAAAAATTATTTAAATAATTTCTGGTTCAATTTGTTAGATCAAAAATATCAAATTGTAAATGCATAAATACTCATTTATTAATTATTAATTAAAAAATTTAATAAGGATTTTTTTAAAAAATAAAATAAATTATGAAAATAAAAAATTTGACTTTTCAAGAATTATGCCTAGAAAATTGAAATAAATTATTAAATAAAAAAACACTTGGTGTTGAACGCTCTTTTTGTCAAATCACATGTGTATTTTTGCACATTTAAAAGTAAAAAAAAAGTTAAACTTAACAGTCAAAGTTAAGTTTAACGATCAAACGATATTTTTGCATCTAATTTGTAATGACGTGTATACTTTTACATCTAAGAAAACCACTTAACCCTTGGTGCTGAACTCTCTTAAAAAAAAAGTATATGTGTATTTTTACACCTTAACCCTTTTGAAAAACATATATAAAATGATGAAGCAATGGTGTGAAAAAATACAACCCTTGGGTAAGAATGACTAGAACAAAAAAAAAATGCAACCCCTTTAAGAAGGGCCATTGAAAATTCAGCCTTTCTAAGGATAAGCTTATAATCCCAAACTTAGCTTTCCTCCATTTTCTCATTTTCCTTTTTCTACCGTTTGATTAAAATTTAAACGCTCTAGATTTACCATCCTTTTTTATATAGTAATATTTTATTATATGATAAATTTGAACCGTTGAGATCTTAATCCAATGGTAGAAATAGGAAAATGAAGTAAAAGGATGAGAATATGTAAGGAGAGAAGCCTGGTCCAACCCACATGGACAACCACTACTATAGATTTGAGTATATATAATATATACTTCATCTGGTCCTAATTATAATACTAAATTAATTTTTTTTGAGAGATTAAAGAAACTAATTAAATTACTTTAGATATTTTTTTAATTTTTTCTCTAAACTAATTAGTTTGACTAATAAACTAATATATAATTTTATGATACACAATATATAATATGACTAAGTAATTTATTTATCTTCCTTACATTACTAGAAAATTCATTTTTTGTGGCGGAATTTTTCTGTCGCAAAACAAGCAATTTCCGTCGCAAAATAATTTTGCGGCAGAATTTATGACGGAAAAGTGTCCGTCGCAAAAAAGCCATCGCAAATCAGTTTTGCGACGGAAAAAATGCATTCTCCCTCGCAAAATTCAAATTTTGCGGCGGAAAAAAATTCCCTCGCAAAATTTCAATTTGCGAGGGAATTATTTTCCTTTGCAAAATTCAAAATTTGCGGCGGAAACAATTTCCCTCGCAAAAATTTGCATTTTGCGAGGGAAAACAATTTTCCCTCGCAAATTGATAGATTTTGCGAGGGAAAAGTTTTCCCTCGCAAAATTCCAAATTATTTTAAAAAAATTAAAAAAATCAAAAAAAATAAAGAAAAATTCATAAAAAATTATAAAATAAAATAAATTGTATATCATAAAAATAAATTTGTACAATCATACGAGTTTACATTGTAAAAACAAAATATTACAAATATAATGTTCCAAAATAAATTTAAAAAAACTCTAAACACCAGCAGTCTGGTCATCGTCACCACCAGTATCGTCGTCACTACTGGGAGGCAGCCCGTACCCTTGCCCTTCAATAGAGACTGGAGAAGTGCTTGCATCTCACTAAGCATCTCTCTCCTTGCCCCTCACCGTCTGTTCTAATGCCTTTACCCTCGTATCTTCTGCAAAACCAACATTATGAAGTCAATTTATTTGTCCTACTTCATTTAAATGAATGAGGGAGTAATGGTTTGCAATTGATAGCAACAGTATAAGTTTACCTTTAGGACCACCTCTACTACTTCCGGATGAGCGCCTTGAAGATGACTTCAGTTGGCTGGCAGAAGCACCCATTCCAAAGACTCTCCCCTTCTTGTCAATTCCGCCTGCAGCCTAAAGGAAGATACTCTTGTTTCAGAATAAGAGGACAACGGGTCACTCTGAATCTGTGAGTCTCTCTCCTGCGTCAGCTGCTAATAGGTCTCCTACAAGCACAAATATACAACACAAATAATGCATATAAAATGAAATAAATATGTTACTATTTGAAGTAAATAATAAATGTAATTAATATCTCACCGTGAATTACTGGGACTTGGCGTTAATCCAGCGCCTGCCTTGACCCTCAACCAGCTGGGTTTGGGTCCGCTCAAAGGTGGTCCAAGGAATCAATTCTTCAGGAACTTCCCTAGACGCTGCCTGCAAACACAAATGATAACCATTCATTAATTATTGATTAAGTACAAAATATTGAAAGCTGAAGTAGAAAATAGCGTATGCTTACAATCTTTTGTCGATGCTCACTAAATGGAATGTAGTTGCCAGTATATGACGGTCCATCCATGTGGGACCTATTTAATTTATTTTGTTCACTTTGCTTCAAAAATCTTTCGTCGGTGGCTCATTTTCCAAATAATTGGCCTATGACCTCAGGCTGAATCCAAGTTTTTTTTCCTTTTTCATGCCTCAATTTATATAATTTATTACATAGCCACTTGTCTCCCTTGAAGTTATAAGCCTTCTTTAAATTTTTAAGATGCTCAGGCAACCAACTAAACTTTTCCTGAAAAACAATACTAAACAATTAGTGCTCAAAATTATACAAGTAGTTAATCAGTTTGCATTTTGATGAGAATAAATTAATAACCATAAATCACATAACTTACCAAGAACTCACTGAACCAAGCATCTCGCTGATTCTGAGGAATCGCTTTCCATGTGGTCCGAGGTTGATCAAAATTATGGAATATTTGCTCGGCCATGAAATCCGTCACTAGCTTATAAGGATCAAACCTAAAAACAAAGAGAATGTTGCAAATAGTAGCATACAAACTAAAGGTAAAAAATCATAACATTACATGACTTACTCGGTGCAGCTGACAAGACAGATCCACATCTTCCCTGTCGCAGGATCAATGGATCCCCAGGCTGGGTCGTCGGAGGAACTAGCTTCCCCACCCTGGCTATGAGGCGATGCAGTGTACTGAAGGAAGCAGTATATTGAAAATGTTAGAACATAGATGTTTTAGAAAATATATGTAAATCAGTCAGAAATCAAAAACCAAACCTGCTCTGGCTGCTGGTTTGGATATGTATGAGTGAAAGGCTCACCTATACCACTCATAACAGAGTCAGTAGTAGGCGGTGAAGATGAAAAATAAAGAGGCGGAAGCTCCGGGGAAGAGCTAAGCCCACTGATTACAGAGGGGTAGATGATGTCGGCCTACCCCCTCTGATAGGATGGGCCCAGCCGCTACATCTACTATATCCACTGCCTGAACGACCTCCTAGATGCTCCATCTCTGAACACTTATAAATATGATGTCAAAATATATATAAATACAAGACATTTACTTAATACAATAATGACTAAGCAATGGAGTATCAAATATAATAGATCGTCATGAACAAAAACAACTAACTTAAATCAATTAGATGATTCCTGTTCTTCCTCTGACGTCTCATAATCGTCGAATTCAGATTCAGCAGTAGAGTAACCCACTTGTTCCTCATCGTCTAATTCTTCATTCTCAATTTGGATAGGAATTAGCTCTAAGTCTCTAGTGGAATCAAAGAGATTGCAAGGTACATCATCCTCGACATTACTTACGGCAAGTACATGTTCCACATCAGCTTGGAATGGTTCAGTCAAATCGTCATTTGTTTCTAACTCTTTTGAATTAGGTATAATATTTCATGCTTTGGTTTTGATCTCCCACCCACTCTTGATGGGATGTAGGGTATGATGTAAAATAAACTTGTTCCTCCTGTTGAATAAGAATGAATGGATCATAACTAACTGCATATCTCTGTGACCAGTGGATCTCAACATTTCTATATTTGTCCACCTTTGTACCACGCGGACTGTTATCAAACCACTCACATTTAAATAGAGTCGCTGACTTGTCCCACTTTTAATCCAGTTGAATTATATCAATTAACTTGCCGTAGTAGTCGCACTCGACCCCGTCAACTTGGCCACCTCGACAACATACACCGTAATTACAACTTTCCGTATTTTCGTTCGCATCAACAGTTGCAAACCAATACCCATTGATTACATATTTTTTGATCCTGATAACAGCTGTTGCAGACCTGTAAGCTAAACTCCATACAACATCTTGGGGAGCTGATGCATAAGCTGAACTCCATATTTTTTGCGCGAAGTTGTCTCGTAACAAATGAGGAAATTTAGCCTTCATAAATTCATTGAGTTTGGAATCCGAGATCAAAGGATTTGTTGATCGGACCCATTGTGAGAAGTATCTGTAACAAAAAGAAAGAAATTAATACTTTAATACTTACCGTAGCAGTTACAAAAGATGAAATCTTACTTTAAGTACCGGGCGACCTCTTCACAATTGTTTAGAATGTACCACTCCGCTACTTTCTTATCGCTTCCTTCAAGAGTTGACCTACAATTCGTTCGCACGACCCAACCAGCATAATTAAATATTGATATCTGACCACTTGATTCACCGCCATCATTGTTGTGAGGTACCCCCTCCATCTTGATATAACTTCAGGGGGATAATAGTATGAGGCAAATTTGGTGGCCTCTTCGACTAGATACGCTTCAACAATAGATCCTTCAACGTATCTTGTATTTTTGATTTTGTATTTCAGTGTGCGTAAAAACCTATAACGGACAATTAGAGGGTATTTATAACTTATGGCACAGTGTGTTTGAATTAATCACATGAAAAACAAATATATATATTACCTTTCAAATGGATACATCCACCTATATTGTTGCGGACCTCCTACCCTTGCTTCGTACGCCAGGTGAACGGGCAAATGTTCCATTGAGTCAAAGAAGCTAGAAAGAAACACCATCTCTAACTTGCATAGCATTTTTGGCACGCCCTCCTCCAACTGCCGTAACTTGTCCACAATAAGTTCATAAGCACAAATTGTTGTCAAGAAGAAGGAAAACTTTGTCATAGTATCTAATACATGCTTCGGTAGTGCCTTGAAGGCCCACGGCAATAATCTCTAAAAGAAAACGTGATAATCGTGACTCTTCATATCGCGTAACTTCGCCTCGTTTAAGTCCACACATTTTGAAAAGTTTGATGCATAACCGTCTGATAGTTTCACACTATTAACCCATTGCAACAACTGCAAATTCTGCTCTTTGTTCAAGGTGTACGACGCCTTAGGTTTGGAAATTCGGCCCGTGGCAGTCTCTACCAAATGCAAAGAAGGCCTCCTGCAAATCTGTTGTATGTCAAGTCTTGCATTGACTGTATCCTTTGTCTTACCCTTGGTGTCCATGACGGTGTACAGAATATTGCAGAACGCATTCCTCTCAATATGCATGCATCAAGGTTGTGTCTTAACAATTGATCTTTCCAATATGGTAGCTCCCAAAAGATGTTGCGTCTGTTCCAATGATGTTGAATGCCATATCCCTCAGGCACACTAGAAGCAGCTCCCTCTTCAACACTTTGAATGTGCTGTACGCTCTCCCATATTTCTTGCCCACTTAAACGACGAGGTTTAGGTGATCGTTCAACCACATTCCGGCTGAAGTCTTTTTTGTTTCTCCTAAATGGATGATTGAGGTGTAGGAATCGCCAGTGCCTGTCAAACCAACATACCTTGTGACTGTATGGCAAGCAAAACCCTACGTTCTGTTCGAGACATATCGGACATGCAAGCTTCCCCAACGTTTGCCATCCACTCAACATCCTATATGCAGGGAAATCATTTATCGTCCACATTAAGGCAGCCCGCAGGATGAAATTCTGACTCAATGATACATCGTACGTAAGAAGCTCCTCACTCCACAACATCTTCAACTCGTCTATCAAAGGCCTGAGGTATACATCTATTTTCTTTTTTGGGTTGGATGGCCTAGGGATTAACACATTGAGGAACAAAAACTCTCTTCTCATACATATGGAAGGTGGGAGGTTGTACAAAGTCACAATCACAAGCCAACTAGAATAAATCCTGCACTGTTTGGTTGAAAGGAGCGAACCTATCTGAATATAAACCAAGACGGACATTACGGGGATCGGCTGTAAATGATGGATTCGCCTCGTCAAATTTTAGCCAAGCTTCGACATCAGATGGATGCGTCACAAATTTTTCATCCCTGTGATGCTCTCGGTGCCATCTCATGTGAGCAGCTATTTGTTGTGACGTATACAATCTCTGTAGTCTGGGCACGAGGGGAAAGTACCACATCTTGCTTAATGCTTGAGTGATTATTTTCCCTTTAATCTTCTTGTACCTATCATGTTCACAGAATTTACAAGTAGTCCGCTCAACATCATCCTTGTAATAGAGCATACATCCATTGGGGTAGCAATGAATTTTTTCACAACTAAGCCCGAGCTCTTTCACCTTTTTCTTTGCTTGGTAAAAATCTTTCGGCAAATTATTGTCATTGGGAGCAACCTTACTCATGATCTGCATCATTTCATTGTAATTCTTCTTGCTCATATGGTGATCAGTCTTTAAGCTTAATGTTGTTAGGGTAGTCGATAGTGATGAATATTCACTATTTTCAATGTGTTCGCAACCTTCCCATAAAAGATGTTGCGCATCTTGAAGCATTTGATAGAACCTACGGGCCTCCAGATTAGGATCCTCTCCCATGTGTGATGGTTGATTATGCGTACCGATCTCCTCTTCCATGTATGAAGGTCCAGCATGAGTCACGGGATCAAAATATTGGCCGATCGACGGTCCCACCGCATCCATCACCAACTGCTGATATTGATTAAGGTTGGCTTGATGAGTACCGTCTCCGTAATAACCGCTCGGTGTCTGTCAAACTTCCTTGTGATGCATCCAACATTCATAATCCTTCATAAATCCTTTTCTACACAAATGGATTATGACTGTTCCCGCGTCATGAAATTCGAAACACCTACATCTCGCACACAGACAACTGATCGAGGTACTCGAATTAGTTGTGTGCGCCAAGGCAAATTGGATGAACTCTTCCAAACCATCTAAGAATACTCGAATAAGTCGTTTTTTCTGAGTTAGACGATTGTACATCCAACTCCTATCACGATTGCTTTCCATAGTTCCCCAACCCAACCCTGCACGGACACTTATTGGAACATAATACAATAATACGAAATAATTCAACTAACCTAAGTGGCAAATACAACTGGTCGCTTAACTAGTTCTCTCCATAATTAAAATTTTTCCTCTTATTTGTGTCAAACTTGCAAATTATATCCACATATATTTTGACTATAATTATAAAGTGATAGATAACATAAGCATTAAATTTTTATCAATTAAATGATTTATTTATTTTTATATATTAAAACTAAGTTGATAATTTGACACTTAATACCTGCAAAATTCCCAAAGAATAAAATAATGTATTCACTCTTATTAATGATTTGAGGTTTAAGTTAATTAGGATCTAACAGTTAAATAGTTAAATTATTTCATTAGTAGATTAAAGACACATCTAAATATATACAAACTAAACAAATTTTTTATTGTTGTTAATATTATATATCTGGTAATATTTATTTTTCAAAAAATTATAAATATATTGTAGTTAAATAAATAAATTTTTTATTGTTGTTAAATTGTTAATATTTATTTTTCAAAAAATTATAAATATATGAGTTTATTATATTACATCCAATATTACTCATTAATTTATATTTAAATTCACATAGTTGTATTTATAATATTTAGTATTTATAATTTATATTTAAACAGTGTTAATTACTTGACTAGTATATTATATAGGCTAAATTACATGTTTCTAACAATCTTATTCAGTGCCTCTTGATTTTGACAGTAATAAGCTTCACTCACCATAAATAAATGAAAAAAATATTTGGAATTTGCTACTAAAATATTTATTCTGAATTCAAATATTTGCATGTAACCTACAACAATAATTTAAAAGAAACTATAATATTCACATGTCTCAAGGTTTTAAAAGAACTTTATTTTTCAACAAAACATGTCTCAAGATAATTAAGTATGGAATAACAGATGCATTCAAATTTCAAATTTTCTAAGTGGCAAATTATTATTCGATAGGTAAAATTTCCAACACTCTCATTTTTATTCTTCTTGGTCAACTTCTACCTTCTTTCAATTTCATATTTCCAGAAACAAAATGAAACTGTACGGATCTGCTTCAAATTCAAACCAATTTATACAATAACTACACACATTTTCCTAACAAAAAAAAAAAGAATAACCCACAAACAAAGTCCTCTTAAATCAACAACCACTTTAAATATCCCCTATATCACTATATCCTTTAATATTAACAAAGCTATATCATCCAACCATCCAAGCAGACAAAGAAACAACAAGAACTATATCTAAATAAACCAGCTTCTTCCCACATACATACTGTCGGCTTCCAAAAATTTAAAACTAAAAATAAGCGGTGTTTGTCTTGATGGAACGCATACCTCTTGAAGGATATCTTGAGGTGGAGAAAGAAGTGAAGGGACGGCTTACAGGTGTGCTTGGACTGGAGCTTGGCCGTGGAGGAAGAAGGAAGACGCAAGGAGCAACATGACAGAGGAATGAAAATCTTGGTCGTGGAGGAAGAAGGAAGACGCAGGAGTAAGGAGAACACGACGGAGGAATGAAAATGAGAAAGGGGGTGGGGGTTTTAAAAAAAATTTGCGGCGGAACCAACTTTTCCATCGCAAATTGCGGCGGAACAGTGTGTTTCGCCGCAAAAACTGTTGGTGGGACAGCTCCCACCGACAGTTTGCGGCGGAACCAAAGTTCCACCGCAACTTTTTTGCGGCGGAACTCCGAGTTTCGCTACAAACCTTGTGGCGGAATAGTGTGTTTCGCCGCAAATTTTTGCAGCGGAACACTTTGGTTCCGCCGCAAGATGTCGGTAAGAGCTTCCCACCGACTATTTTGCGGTGGAACCAGAGTGTTCTGCCACAAAAATTTGCGGCCGAAAATAGGCTACCGCCGCAAATTGTGGCGGAACTCTGAGATCCGCCGCAAATTGCTGCGGAAATCTCAGTTCCGCTGCAAATTCTCCTAAATTGCGACGGTTTTTCATGACTGTTGCAATTCCAAGCAATTTTGCGATGGAATTGTATTATGTCACAAAGTCCGTTGCAAATTTTAAGTTTTCTAGTAGTGTTAATCTTTCCAAAAAAAATCAACTCGGTCTTATAATTAAAACCGGAGGTTGTAACAAATAATGGTTATAATGAATATGTATCATGTATGTCGAGGTGGAGGTCATGTAAGATTATGACTTCTTACCTTGCTTAGGATGGCAACAACAGAATTTATGAAAACACAAAAATACGGTTATAATTAATAACCATCATTTATTTAGTAATAAATATGATAGTTCTTTAAAACAACCGCCATGTAACACTTACAAACGATTCATTTTTCTAACATTATGTTGATAAAAATAAATGCAGAACGGTTAGAATAATTAACCTCAAATTATGATTATAAATATGAGATATTATTAGATATAATATCTAATAATATCTCAGATTTTTATACTTTTGATATAAATTCAGTATGTAAGAATATAATTACATATAATAATATATCATATTTATATTTTAAAAATAAATATAATATGTTAAGATATTAATCAAATACATTATATCTATTAATAGCGGTAAATAAAGGATTCTGAAAAAAAAAAGTATTTGACAATAACTTGTTGACGATTTCTCAGAAACAATTGAGTCGAATTAATAGCCGTATTACCTTGCCCACTAACACACAAAATGACAAGGGTAATAAAGTTGATATCATCTCTAGCCTTTATGTCTGTAACATAGTGGCAATCACCAAGTGGGTTGACATGTTATAAAGTGATGTTTTTAGGTAAATCTCATAAAATAAATGAAAGGTTAAACCGATATATTGATGTTTTAACTTTTAATGTATTGACTGATTTGATTCGCTCTTCATATTTGTTAGTCAAATTAGTTCAACATGAATTTCGAAGACTGAATCAAAACAATGGATAAACTATAAATATATAGATATAGATATAAATTTAGCGTGTCAAAGTACACTTCTTTGAAAAGATATATAAAACAAGACCAATGAAATTTCGTGTGACAAGATTGATCACCGGACCCATTTTGTTTCTCACAAGCTTTTTTATTTATCTATTATTGATTTGACATATTCAGTATAACGAACTTGTTCAGAAGTTTCTTACGTGGCTGCTGTTGACAATGACAGTCGATTACAAACATCTTTGAAAAGTCTATTGACGTATTGGTGAGGTTATTGTGATGTGACAGGAGTTTGCGTGGTTCAATTTTGAATATAGTAAGCTGTGTTCCCATGGACGCTGAATACTTGGTAGGCTGAACGTGTTCTCTCAACCTTGCATGTATAAATAGGAAGCAGCAGCAGCAGTAAAAAATGCAATGTTTGGAGTGAAGATGGCTAGTTTACTTGCATACACGAATATTATTTTTTATTTTTTGTTCCTGTTTTTATACCCTTCAGCTATTCTGGTCATTAAAGCATCAGAAATAAATGCAGAACCTTATGAACATGATAGGGTAATTAATCTTCCCGGCCAACCTTCAAGTCCCTCAGTCTCACAATTTTCAGGTTACATCACTGTCAATAAAGATCATGGAAGGGCCCTTTTCTACTGGTTCTTTGAAGCTCAATCTGAATCATCTAAGAAGCCTCTCCTCCTCTGGCTCAGTGGAGGTATACATATGTAGTGTGTGTGTGTAGTAGCATAGTTTTTTTAGAACACTATGAACCGGTACCGGTGCCTTTTCTGGATCCTATTACCAGATATTCGAGCAACCGATTAGTTCTGTTTTGGGGTTTTGTGGCTAGCCCTCTCCCAATACAAGTGTCTTTTTAAGGATTTGACTAAAGATACAAAGGACTTCGCAGGATTTACCTGCTAGACCAATTCTGTGTTGATATATAGTAGCACGGTATAATTATGGATAATTTTCAGCCTTCTCACTTTTCATCTGACATGAGATTCTGTTTTTGCACGTGAAGGTCCTGGATGCTCATCAGTTGGTTATGGTGCGGCCGTTGAAATTGGACCTCTTACTGTCATAAAAAATGGTGAAGGGTTGCATTTCAACAAGTATTCCTGGAATCGAGGTTTCTTATTGTGTTCTTCATTGCTTTATGACATATCTATGGTTCAACTATCTCTCGTCCTGTCCAATATTTTCTATGCTAATAAATGTGGAAGAAAAGAACAACCAAAAACAAAAGAGAGACAATGATCTGTTCTGGTTTTGCGTAACGATGTTTAATAATTTCAATTTCTTGCAGAGGCAAATTTGTTATTTGTGGAGTCACCAGTGGGAGTTGGTTTTTCTTACACAAATACATCTTCTGATCTCAACATATTAGATGATAGTTTTGTGGGTTAGTTTCCTTTTTGCTGTATTTAAACTCACCCGTAAATGCTAAACATATGAAACAAAGTACTCACCTGTAAATCTCACTTGAATTAGCTGAGGATTCCTACAATTTCTTGGTAAATTGGCTGCAAAGGTTCCCACAGTTTAAATCTCGAGAATTCTTTATATCAGGAGAGAGTTATGCTGGTGAGTGATGACTTTGAACTTCAATGTAATATTTCTGTGTCTAATTCAGATCCTCTTATGTGATCTGATGGTCATATAGAGAAGAAGAGATAGATATGAACAGTAATTAAACATTTTGTTCACATTTTGCAGGTCACTACATCCCCCAGCTGGCAGAGCTCATCTTTGATCGAAATAAAGATAGAAGCAAATACTCATTTATCAATCTTAAAGGTTTTATTGTAAGTAAATTAAATCTTATTATCATTGAGGAAAAAACTAAGAGAATATTATCTCTGGTTTTTAATATAAAAGTTAGTTAAGAGTCAAATTTCGTATTATATATAAGAATTCAATCTATTTTGTCTTCCTAACTTACAAGTTTTCCCCCAAAATATTCTAATTAATTTTGCACATTAAGGAGTTTATATCGCTACCATATTTGTTACAACTTACAACCCCTGATGCATGAATAGATTTCCTTCATAATGGAAAGTGCTTTAACTCTGCAGGTGGGGAATCCAGCAACTGAAAATTACTATGACAATAAAGGCATCCTGGAATATGCCTGGAGTCATGCAGTCATATCAGATCAGCTATATGAAAAGGCAAAACAAGTATGTGACTTTAAGCAAGTTACTTGGTCTAAGGAATGCAATGAGGCCATATATGCTGGCTTAATAGAATACTCAAAGATAGACATCTACAACATTTATGCCCCAAAGTGTCTACTAAATAGCACCTCCTCTACAGCTAATGATAGTAAAAGTAGAAGATCCAAATCATTCTCTGAGGTAGATAATTGATGTCCCTGATATATTCATTCTTCATTGTAACTCTAATGGGTACCAACGCGGGATGGGTAAACTATGGGCTGGGGATGCCTGATGCGTCCCCATGCTGCCTTCCTTGCTGTCTCCAAAAAATGCTTATAAAATATCAAAACGTCAGTCATTTTATGTAGAATTTCATGATCAAAAGAAACCTAAAACAACATTTGGGAAGCACCTCATTTTTTAGATAGTAAGGAGGGCAGCATCAGGGGCACATCAGACACACCTTAGACGGTAGACTACATCAAAAGCTAGCTATTGAGGTGGGAGGACCAACTGACTTAAATACCTTGAGCATCCCATTCGATTCAATGTGAGATTTGGTATCCCATTCTACCAAGTCTCCATCAGATTCCTGATTTATATTTAAGCACTTTTAATTTTGTTGGGGAAAAAATGCTTCTTGTAGGGGAGAAACGGTTATAGACTAATGAGGAGAATTTTCGGCGGCTATGATCCATGTTATACCATATACATAGAAGAATATTTCAATAGGATTGATGTTCAGTCATCATTTCATGCTGATATCAAAGGAAGAAACACTAATTTTACGTGGAAATCTTGCAAGTGAGTACCAGAATTCATCAATTCCTTTCATGACATTCTCTCTTATCCTTAATATAAGACCTACTTTAATAAAGAAATTAAACTATAAAGTGGATCTTATTCTAAGGCCCAGAGCTAGTATTTTGTTTGTAATGAACTTTCTGATACTGATTCACTTCTATCTGAACCTCTTTTCTCAGTAATGCCATAGTAACTACGTATAACGACTCTGTTTTCTCTGTCCTGCCCATCTACAAAAAACTCATCAAGGGTGGACTCAAGATGTGGGTTTACAGGTATTTCTTATCATTCTATTATACTTTTAAGTTCTATACATAAAAGCATACACTCTTACACTAGCAGTCTAGCACAAATATTTGAACAGTAAATGACAACACGATTATTTGCTTGTGTTGAAAGTTGAAACAGTTAGTCAGTCAGTCACACGCACGCTTATTTGGTAAAAAAATCGGTTCTGGTATAATTTTATCCTGAAAGTTTTCCCATAAGAGCTTTGGGCATTCTAACGGTTAGGAAGATATGGTTCATTTTTTAATACTTTCAGGTGATACCGTTCTAAAAAAACCTTTCAGATACTTACAACTCCTATATTTCATCATTATTCGATATCATGACCTCTCCAGTAGAGAACCTAAGTGCTACTATTGATGGTAACAGTGGAGATGCAGATGGTAGAATACCAGTGATAGGGACGAGATATTGGATTGAGGCTCTTGGATTGCCTGTCAAGTCTAGTTGGCGAACTTGGTACCATGATAATCAGGTTTGAGATTTTCATGATTTTTGGTGGTATCTCATGTCTCTAAAATGGTTTCATCATGTGCCTCCTTGTATTTTTAGTTAATATTAGACTTCTTGAACACCAGCTAGTTTACTAAATACAAACACTTTGAGAGAGACTAGATGAAACGAGACATATTTAATGAAGAGCGAGAAAGAAAAGTAATAACAAACAAAAGGACTATACACGGCCATATGTTTTTGAGGAATAGAATTATATATAACCTTCATTTTTTAGGACACCCTACTTGGATGCATATATCATAATTTTTTACAATAGTGGGGACAATGATACATACGATGATCAACTATTACTACTCTGGTCCTATTTATAAGTTTAAATTAACTAACTTTTACATAATAAGAAGAGTTAATTAACTAATTAATTATGGGCTAAATCTCAAATTTTACCTTATATATGATTTGTTCCAAAAATCAACATGAATAATTTTTTTTTTGTTTATTGCAATTAATAGAGGCAAAAATGCAATAATTACTCTGAAAACTGGATTTCTGATAAAGACCAAAATTTTTAATCAAAATGAATTTATAAATATTATCATGGTGGTATATTCTTTCTTAGAATGTAACATAAAATGATAAAAACAGCCAAGATGATGATGCTCTAATGCTGCAAATATATTATATATATATATATATATATATATATATATATATATATATATGGAAATTGTATTGTCATTTCTTGCTTGAAATCTGATCCTTTGGCTTCATCCAATGGCTAGAAAATGAGTTTGATCCAACGACTATGCATTGCATCACATATATTAGTTGTTGGATTAAACCCTTCTGTTTAACCGTTAGATCAAACTAACAAACATTTTAGATGAAAGAGGACCATGCATAAGGTTTCCAACGCTTCTGTAATATAATACTCCCTCTATTCCTAAATATTCTCTCCTCGTTCAAAAATAATCCAGAAGTGGTATCCTAATTGCAAAGCCTCAAGTCAGAGTAGTCAGTTCAGAAAAAACGCCAGACACCAAATGACTCAAAGTGTTATAAGAAAAAAAAAGGGGTTTACTTTATTCCTAAATACAAAACCTCAATTCACTATATCCCCAAAATTTATAATTTTTCCCCTAATTATCCTTATTGATTGCACATATTAATAAATTTTCATCAAGGAGTAATTCTAATGCACATGATTAAAGAATATATTTTAAGAAAGTCAACATGAATTTGTTACAAATAACTAATTACCTTAATATTTGTAAATTAGTTATCTAGCTCCTATATTAATAATTTGAGGGAGTACATATAATTTGACATGGAATCTGCAACAACCATGCAGGTGGGAGGAAGGATAGTGGAGTATGAAGGGCTAACATTTGTGACAATAAGAGGAGCTGGTCATTCGGTGCCAATCAACAAACCCAGTGAGGCTTTCTCCCTCATTCATTCTTTCCTATCAGGAAAGCATCTCCCTACTAGTCCATGAGCTCCCTTACTTGTGGGTGGTCCTGACATTAATCTATATAAAATATTTCGTCCGATTCTAAATATAAAAGAGAGTTGACTTTTTTTTTGGAATAATTAATGAAGTTAAATAAGTTATATAATATGTTATATATCTTTAGATTATATATTATTTTATAAGTTAAGCAAAATAATTTTTAAAAAATGATTTAAAGTGATTTAATTAACTTCTTTAATTTCTATTAAAAAAAAGTCAACTTTATGTTATATTTAGAATCGAAGGAAGTAACTGAGAGGGGGAAAAAGAGATAATAAAGTGAAAAGTACCTTTGTGAGGTTCGCACACTAGAATTAGTTCTCACATCTGAGTCTTTTCTTATTTTCAGTTCTTGAGGTATATGTGCCCAGTGCCAACCTTCTTGTGTAATAAAGTGTTGATTGTAACATCAACTTTTTGCTCTTACTAGCATTATATTCTCTTAAATAAGAATAATATATGCACTTTATTAGTAATATTAGGTACGGAGTAATTGGCAAAAAGAAAGAAGGAAAGATATCTTTCTTTGTTTCATGCTGCAATTAGCTAGTGTGCTAAATCAACTTTAATGACGACTTGAAATGACTATAATGCTTGTAATTAATGATAAACTTTTTTGAATTTTAAGTGATAAGACTGAGAGGCATTGACCATTTGGTTTGGTAATAGTGTAGAAGAAAAAATAAATTATATTAATTAATGGATAGATATTAAGTCGTTATCAATATCAAATATTCAAATTCCATGGTCCATTGATGTTTGTTGTTTTCCCCTTTGGAATGGGATTTTCTAATATACTTTCGGTAAATGAGTGGAATATTTTATAGGAATTAATGCTCTCCTTGGCTTCTTCCTTCTTGGTAATTAAGTTTTGAAGGGAAAAAAATATATAAAAGAACTTCCCTACCTCGCATTATTTAGTTTCTTGAATCTTCCGCCAAAAACAATCATGGAGGTTTATTAAATCAAAGTTTGAGGGTCCGGCAAAAAAAAAAAAAAAGTCAGAGGGATTACTAGTACATAAGAACAAAAATTTAAGAGAATATAATTGATTGATAATTGGGGTTATACACACAAAAATAAAAACACAGGGAGGTTAATTATTACATTTTAAACGTCAAAGGGGATTATTGTATACAAATTTAAAGTTAAGGAGAATTTGTGTAATTTAGTTAAAATTAATAAAAATAATATCACAAGATATTATTAAAATTAATTGAGGTGAATCCCCTGTTGCCACAACTACCTCCTCTTGTACCACCAACGTCGCTGAATCCCTTGTCGGCAACACCTCCACTGTTGTCGTTGTCACTGCCGTGACAACCACCATTGCTACCTCGTCCTTCACCGTTGTTTCTATCACCACCTGTCATCGCCACCACAACCACCACTACCTTTTTCTCCTCTGTCGCTGACACCTCCACCATTGTTGCCACTGCCCCCTACCTCCTCCTCCACTGCTACCACCACTTCTACTATTGTCGTCGCCACCTCTACCTCCTATTCCACCATTTATGTTGTCACCACCTGCCATCACCACCCTCGCCACCACTACCTCCTCCTCATCCACTGTTGTCGCCACCCTACCGCCACCACCTCCACTGTTGTCACTGTCACCATTTGTTATCACTATCGCTAACATCACTAGACCACCATTATTGTCTTCTCTATTGTTAGTTCTCAACCAAGTTTTGATGATAACTAAACACTTGTAAATCAATAGTTTAAATAAGAACTCGATTTCATGTCTTAAAACTCCAGTTGTTATATCAGCAAAATGAAGAACTCAAGTTCTTGGGTGATGAACTCGAGTTCGCGACCCTTGTTAGTGAAAAATTTTCAAAAGCTTAAGAACTACAGTTCTTTAATACCAAACTCGAGTTCAAGAACTTGAGTTCTTGGTAAAGAATTCGAGTTCTTATTATGAGGAAGTCGGCCAAAGTCTAAGAACTTGAGTTCTTGGCATGAACTTGAGTTCTTTGTAAAGAACTCGAGTTTCTTTTATGAGAAATTCGGTCAAAGACTAAGAACTTGAGTCCTTGGGAAAGAACTCAAGTTCATAAACTTGAGTTCTCAGTAAAGAACTCGAGTTCCTTTTATGTGGTATCTGATCAAAGTTTAAGAACTTGAGTTCTTTGAAAAGAACTCAAGTTCATGAACTTGAGTTCATGATTAAGAACTCAAGTTCTTTGGGAGCCAATTTGCGCTTAATTTGAAAACTCGAGTTCTTGAAGATCAACTCGAGTTCTTGGCTTACAGACCTGAGACGCTCATAAAGAAAAACAAAAGAACTCGAGTTCTTGTTTAAGAACTCAAGTTCTAGAACTCGAGTTCTACTTTAAAAACTCGAGTTCTTGTCGCTGTCTGTGATTTCTGATTCTGCGAAAGAATTGATCTTTGGCTTATGGCTTCTAGAATCACTCAGTATGATATATAAAATGTTTCTATCACGTTTGCTAGTGGTTTCAAGGATTTCAACGTTGTATTATTCAGAAACAACATAAAGCAAATGCTCACGTCACATCATTTAATGCTAAAGCAGAAAACATAGCAACATATGGAATGAAGCTGTGCAGCAGAGAGAAACATTCTTCCAAGGATTACTTAATCAAGATATTCTTCTGTAAAAGCATACTCAACGATCAATGCATTTAATGAAAGACCAGATTTCATTTAATGAAGCTTCAACGGTCTATTTGGTTGAACGAGGAACAAAGCTATGTCTAACGGGAAATTGAATAAGTCACAATGGTAACATTCAAGTTCCTCCCAACGGCATTAATAGTGAAGAGTATAAATGCCCAAGCATTCAATTCCGCCAACCACCGAAACTTTGCACATTTAACTCGAATTTATTTCTCTTAAGTGTTTCATTCATTACTCTCAATATCTTCGGATATTTCCTGTACTTCAATGTTTCATTTATTATCTACTCGTGAGGAGTTGTTAAAACACTTATTTCATTCAGTTGTAAAATTTTAAGGTTGTGGAACCTTAAGTGTGGGTGTACATTTACAAGTAGTAAAGGAGAGTGAGTCTGAGAGTGTGAGAATCATCCCAAGTTGTATTTGTAATATCTGAAGAGTTAGTGAAAATCCCAAGGAGTTCTTGGGGACTGGATGTAGGTCAGGATTAGACTGAACTAGGATAAACTGCCTTGTGTTTACTCTTCTTTAAATTTCTGCTTAGTTAGTGCTTTGTCTTAATTTGCGGAAATATTGATTAAGCGAATAAATTTTTAAATCACCTATTCACCCCCCCTCTAGGTGATATTCCACCTTCATCCATCACTACAATGATTGCCATCGAACGATACTCGACGAGGTAGTGTGACAGTTATGATGAGGTAGTGCAATGACCCTTAACTTTTTTTCTACAAAAATTATATTAACTATAAAATAATTATTGCAACTTCCTTAAACATCAAATCAAATACTATCTCTGTAATTAATATTGCATTACCATTGCATCTCATCACATCACAATGTGAGATGGAATCAAACCAAACGACCTCTAAATTTGCAATTGTTCATATTCAGTGATAATAGGTGTAATACACAACATCAAATTAAACCTACAAGAGGGATGGACATATCATCATGATCTCTTTTACTCCTTATCTCGCATGAGCTCATATGGGCCATTGATTGGGAAGAGGAGATAAAAGTTAAAGCAATATTGTGACATTTCAAATTGATTGAACGAACATAATTTAGAAATTAAGAGGGATGATGAGAAAAATATGATGAGAAAAACCAGCCAAGAGGATGCTGGAAGACATTGGTAATAGGAAAGAGTATTATCCACCGATTCAGCTCTTCTCCAATAGAGTTCTGAATTATTGAGCCCTCAAATCATATTAGTGCTTGACAACCTTTCAAACCTCTTCTTCCTTTTTGTTTGTCAAGAATGATGCTACAGTTCCAGTCCTTATTAAATCCTCCTAGAACGTTAGAAGTGAGGAAAATATCATTGAGACAATATAAGGACATATTAATTTATCATCAATATCCTTCCTCCTCTTATCCATAACTTTCTCCTCTCATTCGCTTTTGGGGAAAGGAATGTAGCATTACTCAAGAAATATGTACAATAGATTTACATGGTAGAAAACAAAATTCTCTGCTCATTCATTAATCACCCTACATTCCCTTAAACTAAACACTACTCTTTCTACTCTTTTTTATATGCAACTTTTTTCTAAATTACGTAAAATAAATTGGTGGTTATGATTAGTTAAAAATAATAAATGTATAAAAAAGTTATATTTTTTTTAAATATGTCCTTATTTATATATAAGAATAGAGTATATAAGAGGAAAAATAAAGTATAAAATATGAGAGATAATATGAATAAAAAAGAATTAGTGGTGAGTGGAGGAAAATTAATATAAAAATATGTCTTTAATAGGGTCAAAAAAGCAAAAAAATTGTTTATCTGATGGACTAATTTTAAGAAAGAGAATCCTAACAAAGAGGGGGCCTGAAGTGGGACTGTGGTATAATGAGATCTACCAACCTTCTAAGGATTTGTGAGTTTTATCATGTTAGACTGGAATGAGTGAAATATTCTCATAGTTATTACGTGAGATGTCACATTGGTAAAAAAAATAAAAAATTTAAGGAAGAGAAATGGCTTATAAAACAAGATAGGGGGAGTATGTTCCCACGCAATAAATGTAATGCCCTAAAAATTCCCACTTAACTATATTTTGATAGGAAAAAATATCTATTAAAAATAAGTGAATATGTGGTCTCAAAATTTAGTAGTTTATTTAATTTAATTTAGGGAATTCTCTCCTAGACTTAAATAAAACAAAGACTCAAATTTTCTAATTTCATTTAGAGATCATAAAATACCCTAAAATTATCATATTACAACATAGTTTTTATTTAATTATAGAGAATCATAAAATGTTATGAAAATAACTAAATCAATTATAGAAAACTACCTACAACTAGTGGGCAACTAAAATTGCACTAATTAAAAAGGATTTTAGTAAAGTTCATAATTAAACCATAATTAAGTCAAAGAGTGTAATCAAGAATATGTGGGATTAATTAGTGATTAAAGGCTAATAAAGGGACAAGAATAGCATAAAATACATATCTAATGATCATGGCTGATATAGCAACCTATCATACTTTGACAATTGAGCCGTCAATATCTAAAACATTATACTGGAATTAAAACCGAGACTAATTTAACTTCCTCTAATCTATGCTTAAGGGGCGAAATTTTACACATGAGAGGGTTAGGATGATGACACTAATTTTATGTCACTAGAGCATATTAATTATGTGCAAATTATCATTAATAAAGGTAGGACTTTTTCAACAAAAATTAAGGGCTTGGATTAAATGTACTAAAGCTAATCTAAGGGCTTTAAAATTAATTTAATAAAGCATAATCCATGTGAAATTAAATCCACCAATGAAGGGTTTTCTTCTTGATCTCATAAGTCAAATGAAACACACATACAAGTTAGAAAAGGGTGAGTGGATTGTTTATAAAACAACCGACACATGCAAGAATGAATCATAATCAAGCATTAAGACATGGAGACTTTAGAGGCAATTGGAAGAGGATAAGTATACCATGCATGTAATTAAAGCTCTTAATTACATGGAAGAGGATAAGATGATGAGAGATAAGAGAGAGGGGGGGGGCTATGGTGTGTGTGAGTGTGTGTGTAATTGTTGTGCATGTGTGTGTGTAGTGAAAAAGTAAGAAAGAAGAGTCAAAATCAAAGAGTAAACATTAATAAAACTCAAGGTAACAAATATAATCCAAACCTAAGCAAATAAATTGATACAACGAGGATTTTAATCATAGAGTAGATATAAGGACTAATCTTGGACACACAAAAATTACTCTTGAGATTAAGTATCATTAAGGTCTTTTTGCCCAACTTGCATAATTAATATTAAAGATGATTAGGGGCAATTAGAGACTTCTAATTGAACCATGAGCTTTCTCTTGTGATTCAAGTGTTAAAGAAGAGACTAGAATAAACTTAAAGTTAAACCTCTAAAAACATTTTTTTTGGTTAAAGCAACCAACTATGAATTTCATCTAGAAACTAAGGCACCTAAAGTAATTAATTCTTGAAGCATATAGTTGAAGAAACAAGGGAGAGAGGGCACGGTTTGGAGGCTTGAATAAGGGGCCAAGAATTGTTCACCAATAAATCTATTAACACATGCTAAATTAACATTAATTAAGGGAACAAATTGGAGAGATAAGGTGTACTTTAGATAAGGGAAATTAAATGAAAATGGAAGAGGATAGAAAAGAGAGAGAGGGAAGACGATTTTATGAGATGGGAAGGTGAGGATTCATGCTTCACAATTAACCTAGATCTAAGGGTCCAAATTTAAGAAGACTAGGTTTGAAAGAACTACCAAAATGCCATCACATTTTGCTATAAATAGGGGCCTTTGGCCTTCACCAAATTCACACCAAAACAAGCAAGAAGCACTTGAAAATAGAGTGAAAATGAAAGTTAGTAGGAAGCAAGGAGTAGCTAGGTTCTTTAAGGGTTAGTTCTCTAGTTCTTAAGCTTTAGCTTTTAGTTTATAGCTTAAATGTTGTTTTGATATTTAATCTTCTAATATATTTTTGTTATCATGTTTTTATGGTTAAAAATGGTTTTAATTCGAAAAATTAATGAAGATGGTGTTATAGCAAAATTTTTGGAAGATTATGATTAAAATAGCGAAGCTCTAGCGAAATCTTATCAGTTAGCGATTCTTGAAACCGGTGATAGAAACACCATAATCTTATGTTGAGAATGAATTCATAAAATCATGGGAAAATTCATGGTGAAAGTAGACATATAGGGATTTTCAAAAATGCCTAGAATGTACTATTTTGAGCTCTGTACAGTGGGATAAAAATTCTCAAAGTTGGGCTACAAAATTCTGAAAAAAATTTTAGGCAAAGGTTCAAAACTTTAAATCTGGGAATGACTCAATGAAACTGGGAAAAAAATGAGTATTTTTATTTGAAAATAGATAGCCTAAGGTTTCCGAATAATTTTACGGATCTTTGTTTCGATTTTTGTAGAATTAGTTATAAATTTTCAAATTTAGCAAAAATTCTGCCCGAAGTGCTGAAATCAACGTTTTTTAGAAGTAAAAGGGATATAATTGGAATAATAAATCCACTAGGGGTAAAAACGTCAAAAATGGCTAGAATATCTCCTATGATATTATTTACGAGGTAATAATGCGATAATACTATTATATGATATTCGGGAAAATTAGGAGACGTACCGACTAGGCAAGCGTACCGCTATCCGAACAGACTAAGGTACGGACGCGTACTGTAATACTAACTCTGATGCTTATTGTATGCTTATATGTCATAGATACTTTCATAAAGACATGGACGGGACTCTGTCTCGGGTCATGCACCGTGACTAAGTTTATGGGGCTTAGATCACTACTTATACATTCAGCTTTATACACAGGTTATGGTTTTGATAATACCGTTACAGTTTTCCTAGCGCTGAGGATAGGATAGGTCATCATGGCACAGGTGGTGCAGACTAGAGATAACGGACAGTGGCTGTGTATCGTTATCCAGACAATTCTGTTGTGGGCTTTTGTATTGGTTAATGCTGTAATGTTATGAATATCTGTCATACATATCTTGTTTACATAAGCATGAGGTTAACTATTACCTAAGGTCTGATCGGTATTGGACCCCAGCTCTTACCATAGCTTCAGGTACGGGGTACCAAGGACTGAAGACAAGAGTAAGCAAAGTAATCAGCATGCGTAAAGACCCGACTGAAGATCCTATTTTTAGACTTGTACCATTATAACATTACTCAGATAAATGTATTGTACATTATGAACAGACGGATACGCCACAGTTAATGATATAACAGTTACTCACTCTTTTGCTTGCTTTGATGCCCTACTCTGATGAAAAAAAATTATTCCGTTTTTAAAAATTGGGGTGTTACAATAAACAAACAAACAAACACTATGAGCTTGTTTGATATCACTTTTATAAGTTATAAAAGTGTTTATTTATGTAGATATAGATAAAACTTTTCTTGTCAATGTTTGGTGTAGTTTTAAATCGGATTTATTTACTATTTTAATTGAACTTATGAGGTTTTTTTTCGTTTGGATGAAATAATTTTTAAATCAAGTTTATAGGGTAAAAACTGTATATTTGAAAAACCAATTTTCCTAACTTAATAAAAACTCCATATTTGAACTTGGTTTATAGATCACAACTACTTATGTAACTATCAATCCAAACATAAATCATATTTCGCAATCTGACTTTTTACCCAATTTAACTTTTCCATAATTCATTTTTTCTACCGTATCCCAAATAAGCCAACTCCATATATGATAATTAAAAAACTATTTTTAAAGACTTGGTATTCCAAACAAACCCTCTATCTACGTCAATATCAATGACCTCGCTGAAAAGTGCAGGCATTTCCAATTAGAACTATCTCCGTTTTTTAGGATTTTAATTTTCATATACTTTTGCTTTATTTTCTATTTTTTTCCGTTTGTTTTCCGTTCTTTGCTTTTATTATTAGTTTGTTTATTTTTCTGCTTATGCTTTTATTTTCTTGTGTTTTCTTTCCTATCTTTGCCAATTACCTTTCAGAATCAAATTCTTTTAAATACCACCGCAATGGTGATTTCTTGATTGCTCCAGATAATTTCTGAGCCAACTTTTTCTCTGAGACACCGCTGAATTCAAATCCACGCTTACTTACCTATCTGAAGAATCATTGGGTTCCCAACTTTTTGTGGACTTCCAGTTCCAACATCATCGAGAGGGTAAGTTTTTTGGCAATTGCTCTTCAAACCCTAATGCCGAGTTAGTGCTGCACGATGTGTATGAAATGATTGAAACCATAAACAAACACCCACATTGTCTTCGATAAAATGCGCAGCTGAAGATTCGTCAAAAAACTCATCGTGGATTTGCGCAGAAACCAGGGAATCAGTCCAAATGGTCAGAGGATAAGGTTCAGGTAACCATCCCCCACTAAGCTTAATATTGACACACAAAATGCCAAATGTAATTATAAATCTCGTGCCCTTGTTTTTGTGGAACCTGTAGAATAGTAGTGATATTCATCATCTCTTGCTTCTTGTGGTCAACACTGTAGTACGGCAAGTGGGCTCACATGTTATCAAGTTTTTGGGTAGATCTAATGTGAACAGGGGAAAAAATATTGTTATATTCTGGTTGTTTTCATTTACTATTTTCATAGGTTGCTTTAGAGTGGTTGGGTATCATATTGTCTTTAGCTTATGATTCTTATCACATGATCTTTAATTTCTAATTTGTCCTGTTCACAGATTTTTTTTCTTTCAGTTTTTATTCGTATATTTTTATTTAGTTTTCTTGTAACTTTTTTATTCTTTCAACTAGACACATTTTCTCTGGTAAAAAAAAACTAGACACGCTTTTCTACCCAATGTATGGAGTTCAATATGAAATGTATTTCATATTGATATGTCTTTTTTGATGTTGATATTAATGTTAATATTGATAATGATGTTGATTTATATTTTATATTGATCTTTCTTCACACACATTTCAACGAGATTTAAATATTAAAATAGTGGATTAAAAAAGTTACTATTTAAATTATCTTGTTGAAGGATAAGTTGGTACATGTACCTGCTGATATAAGATAAAATTAAATTCATAAAAAAAGAGGTGAAATTGAAGCAATAACAACTTATGGGGTTGGGAATGAAGATTTCATCTTAAAATGGTGGTTTGACATCAGCATTGGTAGAAGAACACATGATCATGTAAGAAAACTATTGAATCATTCAGTGGTTCTGCTTCTGACAATTTTTTTTTTTTTTTTTTTTGTGGAACAGTAAGTTTTCCTTATGTGGCTGAGGTTGATTCTTTTAGGGGATGGAACCACTTCTAAAAATTTTAATAAGTGATGTCACGGGGCCCACTTGTTAGCACTGTATATATGTACTCACTACCTTGTAAAAGAATGCAGTATTAAATGCTCTGCTTGGAGCAAATTTGTCCAGTTTAGTTGCAGTTATGAGTATTATTCTCTGTCTTCTGTCCCTTTGTTTCTGTCTTATAGCTATTCCATTCATTAAAGCATCAGAAATAAAAGTAGGATCTAATGATCTTGATAGGGTAATTACGCTTCCTGGCCAACCTTCAAGCCCTTCAATCTCACAATTTTCAGGTTATATCACTGTCAATGAAGCTCATGGGAGGGCTCTTTTCTACTGGTTATTTGAAGCTCAATCTGAACCATCTAAGAAGCCTCTCCTTCTTTGGCTCAATGGAGGTTGATTTCTATCATACGGTCTAGTTTCTCCTATTTTCTTCTCCTTGTCGTCGGTCTGATGTGTGGTTTGGTTTATGCAAATGAAGGACCTGGATGCTCCTCAATTGGATATGGTGCGGTTGTTGAAATAGGACCTCTTACAATCAGCAAAAATGGTGAAGGACTGCAATTCAATCCCTATTCATGGAATCAAGGTTCATTATCCTTTTTTCCTTCTTTAGTCTATGACATATCTATATATTGATTGCGTCATTTCTTAATATGTTCTATGCTAATAAATGCTGCGAAAAAAAGGGAGCAAATGATGTATTCTGACCCAGTTTCAAAATGTTAAACCTTTGGCAGAGGCAAATCTGTTATTTGTGGAGTCCCCAGTGGGAGTTGGTTTTTCTTACACCAACACATCTTCTGATCTCACCATATTAGAGGATAGCTTTGTGGGTTAGTTTCCTTTTATTGTATTTCAAATTTACCTATGCTTACTAAATAGGACAAAATTACTCATCTGTAAATCTCTACTTGAATCAGCTGAGGATGCCTACAATTTCTTGGTAAATTGGCTGCAAAAGTTCCCACAGTTTAAATCTCGAGATTTCTTTATATCAGGAGAGAGTTATGCTGGTAAGTGCTAAACCTCAAACCTCTGTAATATTTCTGTGTCTGATTCAGATTCATGCATCTGTATTTCTCTCTCTCTTGTTCTTTTACAATGAATTCTATTGTATCTATCTTTCTCCTCACATGACATTATTTTGCATGAAAAGATCTAAATCCCTTGTAGGGTTAAGTGTGTTCTTGCAACTTCTATTGTCCACATTTTGCAGGCCACTATATCCCTCAGCTGGCAGAACTCATCTTTGATCGAAACAAAGATACAAGCAAATACTCATATATCAATCTTAAAGGTTTCATTGTAAGTAAATCTCCTCAACTGTGAGAAGAAGAAGAAGAAAATCTTGGAGACTCTACAACCCCAGATGATTCCTTCTAAGCAAATATTCCTTTAACTATGCAGGTGGGGAATCCCGAAACTGAAAATTATTATGATTATAAAGGCCTTCTGGAATATGCATGGAGCCATGCAGTCATATCAGATCAAGAATATGAGAAAGCAAAAAATGTTTGTGATTTCAAGCAATTTTATTGGTCTCATGAATGCAATGAGGCCATGAATTTGGTTTTCCGAGATTACAGGGAAATAGATATTTACAACATTTATGCCCCAGCATGTCGTCTAAATAGTACTTCCTCCATGGTTCCTGAGGTAGATAGTTAATGTCTCTAATGCATTAATTTTCAATTATGACTGATGATTTATATTTAAGAGCTCTTAGCTTTGATGGGGGAAAAATTTATTTCAGGGGATAAATGATTATAGACTGAGAAGGATGAGGCTTTTTGGAGGCTATGACCCATGTTATTCCACTTATGCAGAAGAATATTTCAATAGGATAGATGTTCAGTCATCTTTTCACGCTAATGTCAAAGGAGGAAACACATGGAAGACTTGCAAGTGAGTACTACCAGAACTCATTCCATTCATTATCTTTTGTTTGTAATATGGGTTTTCTAATACTGATTCATCTGTATCGGACTCTTTCATTTTTCAGTAACTCCATATTAAATGCATATAACTTCACTGTTTTCTCTGTCCTTCCCATCTACACAAAACTCATCAAGGGTGGTCTCAAGGTGTGGATTTACAGGTATGAAACTCTACTAAACTCTATGCTATACACATCAAAGCATACGTTTATGCTAACAAAAACACTTTTTGGAATGTCAAGCCTCTCTCTTAGTTCAAATTTCCTGCTCTCCTCTTATATAAAGCAGTCTGCCAATAGTCTTTTAGCATAATGGTATGAAAGTTTCCCTGTAGTGGAAGGTCACAGGTCTAATCCCACTTATAACTTCAGGCCATTGAAGTCTGCCCATAAAATAAAAACATTTGTTGGAGTGTCAAGCCTCTCTCTTAATTGAAAGCTCATACTCTCTTCTTGTTAATATAAAGTCGGCCTACTTTGTGCTTCACTTAACTAGGATTGACACAAATCAAAGGAGAAGTTTAGTCCTTATTGGACAGATGATTTTTTTTTTCTTTTTTTTCTATTTTTTTAGAGGCTTATTGTGTGTTTGACAATGGCAATGAAATTATTTCTTATTGGTGGAACGGCCACATGGTTTCTGTTCAATGGTTGCAGTAAATGCTCCTTTGTTTTTTTGCCTCATCATCTTTCTATAATGTTCATGACTTCCATTAATATGCTATGTTTCATGGTTTGTTTTTATTGTGACAGTGGGGACACAGATGGCAGAATACCTGTGATAGGGACAAGATATTGCGTTGAGGCTCTTGGATTGCCCCTCAAGTCTAGCTGGCGAACTTGGTACCATAATAATCAGGTCCACCTCTTATCTTTTGGGTTTTTCTTTTAGCCAGTAGGCACTCTCTCCAAACTCTTGTTTCTTTTAAGTTTTATTTTTAAAAAGAAAAAAAGCAGTTTTTTGAGGCACTCTTAAAAAATTTTAGAATGTTTTAATTTTTTTTAAAAAAATAATCAAAATCTAAAAGGAAAATCAAATTTCTTACTATTTTGAGAAGTTATATTATGAGCTTCTGATTATTTTAGAAGTATTTTACAGTGAAAAACATTATGATTGTAAGCAAATGCAAAATAACATCTTCATTTCATATATAAAATATCAACGAAAAAATGAGGATAATTTGTTTTAAAATAATTTGTACAGCCGGAAGGAGATTTCTCCGGGCTTCTCAATATAAGTCACTTAAACTAATTCGAATTAGAAGCAAGGAATGATAGTTAACTAATTAAATTTGTCTTAAATTCAAAGAAATTTCCAACTTTAAAAGAGAGAGAAAAATACAATGAGTGATGTGTAAACATTAACTACATGTGCAAAATTGACAAATTAGTATTAATTGCTTTGTAACAAGCACAATTGTCTCCTCTCTCTAATTGCACAGACTATGGTTGGAGAGAATCCTAATCTATGATATCACATATTTAGATAATTAATTTGTAAATATTAATGAAATTAGTTGAATTAATGGTTTGCAAAATATGTTTTAGTTTCCCTAAAATGCCCCATTAGTCATTTGTATTGGAAATTATTCCCTGATGAAAACCCCATTAATATGATAGTTTGAAAAAATATTACTAATTTAGAAGATAGTGGATTGAGATCTTATATTTAGAATCAAATCCAACCCCAAATTAGCTTTTGTATTAAGAATTGGAAGGAATTTATCAGTCCGTTCAAATCCTTTTCTTAATCATCATATCAAGCTAACAGATTAATTTTGCAAATAAAAGAAGACAATACGATTTTCTTGGCATTACTTGAGTAATTTTATATTTTGACATGAAATGAGTTTTTTTTTTTAAAAAAAAAAAACGGTGCAGGTGGGAGGAAGGATAGTGGAGTATGAAGGGTTAACATATGTGACAGTGAGAGGAGCAGGTCATCTGGTTCCACTCAACAAGCCCAGTGAAGCTCTTTCCCTCATTCATTCTTTCCTCACAGGACAGAACCTCCCTCCTCATCCATGACCCTCAATACTTGTGTTTTCTTTTTTCTTTCAGGTTGTACTAAATATTATCCTAAATAAATTCCAGTTATGAACTAGCTGGTAAAAAGAAGGGATAATTAAATCAATTAGTTTCTATAGTTTTACACCCTTTCTCAATTTGATTCCTCTTTTCTCTTGTTTGAATTTATAATTGTTCGGTTTATTTTATTTTATCTCTCCAAAATTAGTAAAGTTCCATATTAATCCTAAATAATAATATCTCATTTCTTAATATAATATGCAATTGATTTTGTTTTTTGGAAAAATTAAGAAAGTCAATTAATTTAGTTAATGATAACATATTATGTATTATTAGATTATATATTAGTTTATAAGTCATATAAGTTATTTTGATATAAAAAATATAAATATAAATATTTTTTAAAGTAATGTATTTGGTTTTTATAATGTCGTAAAAAAAAATCAACTGAGTTTAATAAGAAGATGTGGTGATAATAAATTTATATATAGGACTTTGGATCTTATACTATTTATTCCTATTTTGAACCAGGCTCCGCTAGTAGAGAAGGTCTGAACTAGACCCTTTCATCTTAGTGAACAAGTATTTATGTATAACTTCCTTTAAAAATCAAAGAACTTCAACTATATCTCAAACCACGATAACACATCATGACATAGTGCCAATTGATAAAACCATTAAAAATAAAATTCTCAAGTAGACACTTTAATCGGCTAATTGTGATTTGTATAGACATCTTTCTTATTGTGCAATAAGCATTCTAGAGATGCGTGGTAAGAGCAATAATAATATAAATACAAAAAATATTAACAGTGAGCCACACTTCTTTAGACTCCACGCTAATTATTTTAGCTTTATACAATTTCCTATTCCTTCGAATTTTTAATATATTCCAGAAGGATATATATATTTAAGAAGGATACACACACGCAAACAGACATGAATCATTATTAATATATTCTGATTAGCTCCATTCTTGTATGCATGAATGACTATACACTCACACACACATATACACAAATATATATGTATATATGTAGATATATATATATGTGTGAGTGCACACGCGTGCATTATTTCATTATGGACAAATGTATGTAAGGCTATCAAAAGCAAAATCTCCCCTTTTTTTAAGAAAATAACTTTGGTACATTACGGTTATTATTCAACAATTGTTATGTATGTCAATTGGGACCCTCATCAGCCCATCCAAGCCATTGATTGAGAAGAGGAGAGGGATGATAAAGTATTTTTTTAATTGATTGGATGGATATGATTTAGAGATTATGAGGGATAATGAGAAAATAATTATGAGAGAAATCTAATCCACGTCAATTGATACATATTGGTTATAATATAACAACAATAATGTATTTAAAAAGTACAGTACTATTAGTACTTAACAGCTATTATGTGTGTTAACTATATATAACGGTTATTTAAATAAAGTCGTTACCATTACTATAAATGCATAACGGGTTTTTTGATAGAACTATTATGTATATTACTGAATATATAACAGTTCTTTACATAATTGATAAATCCCAATTTTCATATTTTTATTCCACCTTATTCATTTATTTTGGGGATTATTTTAGGTTAATTTGGAATTATTAGATAATATTTAGATTGTTAGCCTATTTTAGGAAATAATGTAAATATGAATTAATTATAAGATATTGAGCTTAAATTATTAAATTATTAATATTCTGATTAAATAATATCTCTTGATATATGATAGATTGTGATTTTATAAGATCCTATGGTGCAGGATTTTTCAGGATAGCTAAAAGGAAATCCAATGGTGAAATTTTATGGGACTACTTGAATTTTATTGGGCTCAAGTTAATATCTTAAAAAGCCCTCTCTTCCCCCTTTTTAATTAATCTAGCACACAGAGCCGCTAGAGACGCCGCAAGAAAAAAAAGGACGAAAGATTAGAGATCACCGTGAGGCAGACGCAGACGCTGAAGAGTGAAGACTGAAAAGGCTGGAGACGGAGGCTACAGGAAGATTAATCAATATCCAATTGATCCATTCTTTCTCACGCTGGACCCCACCTCCCATTTCTCCATTAATTCATCATCTTTCACTCACGCACAAGAAGCTGTTCACGTCTCTCAATCTTCAATTGATCATATGGGTCCCACGCCACAACGTTCAACTATTCCATAATTACTTCTTCACATGGCAGTGACTTGCGTGGAGTTTAGAGGAGGAGTGATTTTCATGGAAGCTTAAGTCTTTTTGGGAGGGAACTTGGGAGGAGCATGGAGGAGGCTAGAGCTTAGGGCTTACACATGAAGATCACAAGGGAGTGTTGTTCTTTTTATCTTTTTAATTCAAGACTTGAAATAATTTAGTTTTAAATGATTTCAAGTTGTGTTAATTGAGAACAATCTAGTTTTAGATTGTAAACTTATTTCTTCTGGATTAGACTGATAATTTGAAATTTTATGCTTATTGTTGAACTCTTGTTTGCAACTTTTGGATTGTCAATTAAATTAGTAATTGAGTTTTTGTTATTGATTTAATTGTTAATTTGGTTTATCATCTTAATTGTTTAATTGAGTTGATAAATTATCTATTGTTCAATTGGATAATTGTAAACAAAATTTCTAAATTATTTTGGAATCAAAGGGATTTTAATAAGTTTAACTAGCCACCACTTATTCCTTTATGAGTTTTCTAGTGGAATATGTGTTATTGAGTTGGAGGATTTCCCAAGTTTAAATTAGGTAATTGCATTCATTAATTTCAATATCTCGTTAACCTTCCTTGGGTCTAATTAATTAATTTGGGCTAAGAAAGTTTACTCTTTGCAATTCCTAAGTTGTCCCCTTCGTCATCATAACTGAACTAGACCTTTATTATTTTATTTGCATTTAATAAATCTTTTTATTAGGATTTTAATTATTTTCTCATAAGAAAACCCAAAAAATTGCATTCAGCTCATATAGATTAGTCTCATTTTCATATAGGTTTTAAAGTCAATTGTATTAGTACATTTAGTTAGTTAATTGCATATAGGTAATAGTATTTTGCATTCTAGTTTAGGTCCATTTACATTCCACCGCATTTTCTTTTATCACTTGAAAATTAGTCTAAAGAAAACCCACAGCTTAGTCCTTAGGAGAATAACCTAGATTGACCATAAACTGCATAATTAATTAGGACCTAATTTGTAATACCCGGATAATTATTTATCTGGAATATTATATTGACAAATAAATACCTATTGAAAATAGGTGAATTGGTGGTCTCAAAACTAGGGAAATAATTACCTTATTTCTTAAAGGTAATTTCTCATGAAATTAGGAGAAATAAAGAGCTAAAAATTCCTAAGTAAATTTGTGGGTTATAAAATACCCTGAGAAAATTATGATAAAATTCTAAGAGGTAACTAAATATTTATTAAAAATTGGAAAGTATGTTGTCTCTAATTTAGGTAATTTATTAAATTATTACCTTGGAAAAATTACAGGAGAAAAATCTAAAAGTATTGGGGGACCATATTGGACCCAATGATTTTTAATATTATGCATGGTACATAAATTTCCAATGTCAGTAAAATAGTTGTGAGATAATAATTATTACTAATTAAGAAAATTGTCAAAAATTAGTAAATGATTAATTAGATAATTAATGACTAATTGTTTAGACATAAATAAAGAGAGAGAGAAGGTGGAGATATTTGTGAGTTGTGAGTATGTGTGAGTTGTGAGTATGTGTGTGCCTAAGTGTTGTGCATGTGTGTGTGTAGTAAAAAAAAGAAAAAAATAAATAAATAGGAAATGGGAGGATAAATATGAAAGAAGATCTTAAATAAAATAATAATATAATTAAAACATGTGTTAATTAGATAATAATATAATAATCAGAGGAAAAATGAACAGGATAAATGATCACGGATAAAAAGTAATCCCGTTGTGAGATTCTGGGAATGAGTTAGGAAAAACCAGAATATATTATTGGTCAGTGGATTTTTACCCAGAAGTTAGTACCGACCGAAGTTATTTCTGAAACCAGTCGCGAATACCGAGGATTTTCGGTAGACAACGGAATGTCCTTACTGGGTATATAAGGGTAGAAGAACCCAGTATTCTTAAAGAGGAAGAAAAGACCTTCAGCGTATTGTTCTAGGAATTTTAAGGTGCTATGGAATCTCGTGATCGAGGCACCGAACCGGGATTTCATCAGATAAAGCAAGATGACATAAGACTTGATGATGCAGCAGGGATGACATCATCCTTGAGAGGTATAAGGCCAAGATCTTACCACCTAGCAAAAGTGCGATCCAACGGTCGGAATTCAACCAGATAAAATTTAACGAAATTACGAAAATGCCATCGGGTTTTCCTATAAATACCTCTCCATTCTTTCACAAATCTCACACCAAACTCTCTTGAGGATTTCGAAAATTTGGAGAGAAAGGAAGAAGGAGGAGTCCGGAGAAAAATCCTAGCGAAGCTCTGAGTAAGTCTTTGGTCCCTAGTCTTCGGTAATTCTTTCAGTAGTTATAATAGGAATGCTAGAATAGTCTTTAATCTTCATATTTTAAGAATAAATATGATATTTATTTTAGAAATATGATAGAGGAAAGGCTATAGCAAAAATTTTGAGAAATTAAAGTCAAAACAGCGAAGCTCTGGCGAAATTCCGCCGAACAGTCAAACCAGGGGCAAAATGGTAATTTGTACCTAAAATGCCCATTTTGGTTCTAAATACTCATATTAGTGATATTAACCTTATAGGATACTCGGAACACCGAACCGCTATTTTCGTTGTTTCCGCTGTCACCGCCGTTGAGCCGCTGTCAAATGTGCCATAATTTGACGGAAGTGTCAAAAATCGTCAACGGAGGTACGGACACGTATTGTAACCTTAACACTTATGCTGCTTATATACATATATGTGATAGACATGCTTAGATACTGAAACTCTGTTTAGGGTTGTCAGTTATACTTACAGCTTGATACGGATTATAGTCTTGATAATGCCGTTGGGTTTGCCTAGCGCTGAGGACACGATGGGCCGTCGTGGCACTGGATATGTGCAACCATTATGTGGGGCTTTACATACTGCTTTGTGCTTATGTTCTGCCAATATGTGATCATGCATTTGCTTTGTGCTTATGTAGTGATATACTGCTGTTATGTGAATATGTTCACGTTGTTATCAATATACTGTTATATTTGAGCATAAGGTTAACCGTTACCTGAGATCCAATTGGAAATTGGATCTCAGCTGTAGCTTCAGGGTCAGGAGTACAACGGGGATGACAATAGAGGCAGGTGTCCGGTGTAGGAGGGCGGAAGACTTCCCGTAGTTGTTCTGGCAGAAGCCATCCTTTTGTTGTTGTATAGTCCTTTTGAGATACTCGGTTTTCTTATCGCTATTGTACCCCGCCAGACTTATGGCATTTTGAAATACAAATAACAGATACTCTTCCGCTCAAATGGTCTACTCTGATGGTTTGAAATAATTTTAAATGAAAAGTTAATTTATTCTGCTTTTGAAAATTGGGATGTTACATAATTTAATTGATCACTTTAACGACAAAAGCAGCTCGATCAAGTTGCATTATGTTAATCTTATTCAATATATAACGGTTGCTTATGCGAACTTGATATGTATTATGCTAGTATTGTTAATCTTTTTCAATATATAACGGTTGCTTATGCGAACTTGATATGTATTATGCTAGTATTACGCACATCATTTTTTCACCAAACCTCTCAACACGTAACGAGTTTATATTAAAATCATTATATATGTTATGGAATACATCACGGTTGAGAAGTAGACAATATTAGTATGAATAAAATTAAAAATATAATAAGATAAATACATAAATAAATAATTTAACGTGAAAGTTTAGGGGTGTAGTGTGTATAATATTATGATATATCATATATAATAATAACGTATGTGTACGTGTAAGTATTGCTGAGGTTATATAATATATAATTTGAAGATATATATAAATAAATAAAGGTATAATTATTGTTGCTACAATGAGAAGATTCAATAAAAATCTTGATAGAGTAGGTATATAAAAAATAATAGTGTGATTTGTGGGTAAATGAGTAAAATAGTTATAAAATAACATGCGTGATATGGATATTAGATAAGATCGGTAGGTAAGGATTGATGAGAAGTGATAAATGCTTCATAGTATGGTTCTGTGTCCGTGGGTAATACATGTATTATGAAGGATAATAGGTGTCCGTCGAGGTTTTCAGTTTCACTCAATCATCTCATGAGTTATAATAATATTAAAAAATTGATGAATATATAGTGAAATAATAAGTGATCCTTGATAAATCAGCATGAATTTATATTATAATCGTTTCTTGTTTCTTGGTGACGAAAATAAAGAAAGAGAGAGAGAGAGAGAGAGGAATTTGAAGAACAATAATGGAATAAAATAAATGATAGACATACATGCTGCCAACGTACACGATCGATCTCGTTGCTTATTATCAGTTTGCCATAAATGGTCCCAAGAACAAAAGAAGAAAACATACTACTAATATATGATGAACAAAAAGTCCCACATCGCCCATAATTCACGGCATGGTATGAAACCTCAATGAATATATGTTGAATTTTAGGGGTGAAGAAAACATAAAATAAGTAGTAAATGATAGTGATGAGAGAGACTCAACTGTTCATTGTTGACAAAGTGAAAAGCAGATTAACTGGTAGGCAAGTCCCCAAACTTTCTTTTGCGAGGTGAGATACTTGTAAAATAAAGCTTCCTCACCATGCATGCATATACATATACATATACATATATACATGAACAATAAAACGACAAATGTTCTCAGACATTCTATGTGATTTGTTCTAATCTCACTGACCAAGATTTTGACGATGTGATTGCGATTAGTGGAGTTGACAAAAACAACGTAAGCTGGTTTCACTGGGAATTTGAAATCCTAGGTCTTAAGACTTGACCATTTTGTAGATTATTGGGTGTTATGGTCCGTATCAAATAATGTATAATATGTGTCGCTCAGCTGGTATAACATGTGTAATGTGGAGGTATAAATGAATATAGATTCTTTTGTGTAATAGTATGTTGCGGTGTATGATGTTATGTTGAAAGTAAATAATAAATAAATGTGTAATTATTGTTGTTACAATGAGAACATTCAACAAAAATCTGGATGGTGTAGGTATATAAAAAATAATAGTGTGGTTTGTGGGTAAATGAGCAGAATAGTTATAAGATAATAGGCGTGATATGGATATTAGATAAGAGTAGATAAGTATTGAGAAGTGGTATATATATATATATAATCTCAAAATGTTATAAACTCAGAACACTTAGCTTATTTATATGTTGTGTAATTTACTTTTCAAAAATAATTTTTATAATTAATAATTAACATATTAGCATGATGTTATTAAAAAATAGATTAGCATAGTTCATGGAGGGTTTCAGTTTCGTAGCAGAAATATCATGGTTTGATAGCATGAAATGATATTTTTGCCCTTTGACCGATTTGACCTCCGGCACTTTATTTCACACGTCTCAAATTAATAACTCAAATTCTAATGACCTATTATTTCTTTGCTGGTCACTTTTTGGTAATTTTCCCTACTAACAAGACATTGCATATAAAATGTTTGGCTCCTTGATTCATTGAACGTATAGACTTTGTATAGTTCAAATATTTTAGTATGAATCAATTGATAGAGCCGTGTTTTTACTTTTTAGGGCATTATGTTCCTCAACTTAGCCAACTTATTGTGAAGCACAACAGGAGAGCCAAAGAAAAATCCGTCAATATGATAGGCTACAAGGTAGAGATCTTTGTGGCCTGATCAAAAGAACGACTCCTTGTTGCGAATTATGATGAGTTATGTCAAAAGAAAAGTCCCATGCATATCAAAAGACCGATTCGCTGTTTATTTTCTTTATCTTCTCATTTCAAACGCAACAAAAATTAAATATGACAGCAACACCTTGATTTTCTCTTATTGAAACCTCTCTATCCAAAATACCACATCCAATCTTTAATAGATCGAGTATAAGACTCAATTAACTAATTTGGGAAGAGGCTACTGCATAAAACATTTTTAAACCTTAAGACAACTATTTTCAGGGGTACGTGTTATATATGTGAGTGTTGTTGAAAGTTTTAAAATAGACATATGCTTTTTAAAAAACAGTTCTGTTAGAAGAACAAAGCAAAGAAAGCAGGCCTTACCAAAAAAATCTTCGCCAATAGACTTCAATAAACTTTTACCTCTTCCAATGCTTGCCGTGCAGCTTCTCTCAAGCTCCCTCTTTCGTTGAGCTTCTGCTTCTGTCCGCTTTCAAGTATCTTCAGCAGCCTTTGCTTCTACCTATGTAGCCTTGCTTTTTCTGCTCACAAAGTAAATATGGCGGATGTATTAAATAAAAAGAGGTTTAACAGCCACTATGGCAAAGCAAATTATAAGATGCAAATAGTCATGTCACCAAATCACCTTTCTTTCGCTCTATCTCCAGCCTATCCCTCTCCATAAGCAATTTTTTAGGATCTCCCTTCTAAGCCTGATATCAGCCATGTTAAATAGCTACCACATAAAATTGAGAAAATGACCAGAAAATAAAAAATATTTACAAGCAGATCGCACATTCCAGGCTCAATTTTTTTTTTTTTTTAATTAAACCTGAGTTAGTGTCTTCTCTCAAGAAGATTATTGGTGAAGAAAGAAATTGAAGATATGAGAATCAAAAAAATAGGATGATGATTACAGGGTTGAATGTTCTGTGCTGTTTGAAGCTTTCTTTAAGGAGAGCATACTGTTCTTTGGTGAAGCGGAGCTTCTTCCAAGCAGTAGAGCCATCGTCGTCTTCATCGCTGACTTATCCGTGTTTTTAAATATTTAAACAAAATGTCAGGGAAGTGATAATACAAAAGCAAAAAATTTGAATATTTTTTACTTTCAACAACTTTTTTTAAAAAATCGTCATTGAAAATTAAGCCAATTTTTTTTTTAAAAAAATAAATATTGAGTTACGATGACTATTTCTTAAAAAACTATCTTTATAACTTTTTTTTAATACATTCAAAGACCTGATATCATCTACCTCAACGTAGATAATTTGTGGAAAGACAATCGTTACGTTTTTCCACTATGGTGCTTTGAGCAATTTACTATATAAGAAGTATAATTGTTGCATCATAACACTTATTTTATGAAATTTTTTGTTCTCTTTTTTCAGATCCACCTCTTCTATACTATATGGTACAAATGTATTATGATTATGATTAAGCTGCACAATGCATCAATCTGTGTGTGTCTATATGTCTATATATATAATCTTGTTAAATTGGCATATAAAAACATCCACAATAATATATGAAATTAGTTTAAACCATAAAAGTTAGCCCAATCCATCTTAGTTTCAAACAAAAGACAAATGAAGAACAAATGTTAATAAGTTGAGAAAAAATGTACACAGATGTTATAACAAGCTATGATACTATTCAGTAGACATTTGATAGCGACATAATGGACACGAATGACTTGTTTGCAGCCATTTTACAATACAAGTATTGTGATAAACATGGTCACAAGGCATTGCTGAAACTTCGGCATCATCATCAAAATCTTCTATACAAATACTACATAGGTGTGAGTTTATTTCTTCGTTGGGAGTTTTTGTTTTCTTGAGCGATGCAATAGCTTCTTTTGATGCTGGAACCAGAGAAATTTGTTGCATCGATTGATTTATGGCTACATGCATTTCTGTCAGCTCCAAATCTATCCTGTTGTGATGACCTTCGTTATGTTGAAGGACATAAAGTAATGGTACATACTGACCAAAAGCATAATAAGTATAAAAATGCACTTCCAGGGGTATCAGACGAGGACCAGTAGTTTCAAGTGTAGTCTCTTGATAGTAAGATATGATTTCTGAAGCCAAAGCATGTGTGTGTCTCTCGGAAAGATAGTTCGATACAGTCATACGAAGAAATTCTGGAACATCTTGGAGTACTGTGGCACAAGGAATAATGTAAGGAGATTGAAAAAACGCTTCAAATATTAATATATCCGGATTTTCTGGATGAGGTGAATCCACATGTGCTTCAACAATAAATCTGACATTAAAATTATCTTCATGAAGTTCTTCAACATTTGGAATTTGAGGAGATGCCATGACTACAATCTCAATTTCGAACGAGAGATACCTACAGAAAGATTTTTCAAATACAAACCCACAAAATGGTTTTTTTTTTTTTCAAACAAAATAATAAATTACATGGTACAAAACATGAACAAGATAATCTTAACAAATTTCATCATACTATAGTACTCTAGTTTAGCCTGACTTAAACCCTGTGTTCTACATCTATATCACTATATGTTGAGATCTTCCTACCAAGAGAGACTTGCTTTTAACATACACGTACGTGCAAAGAAAGTAGAGAAATAAAATCTCCTACCAGAAGACTGGATGAAAAGCCTAAACAAGACACAAACAAGAAGTACCCTATGCGCTGAGATCTTCCGACTATATAATTTCTCACCCTTCAAGTATATTTATTTATTTATTTCTTAATATAAATGTAATACAAGATAAAAAATCATAAATTTTAATTGAAGAAAAGTTCAATTAAACCAGTATTAGAAGGCTTACTTGATGTAGCAGTAATATCGCTCTATGCGGTTACAACGTGCTGAGAAGAGAAAGTGGGAGGGATGTTCAAGGAAGGCCAGCTCTTATTTATAGGCTTCTAAAATCCCCAAATGATCAAATACCATTAAACCCTAAATAATGGATTTCTCTAACCATACTTTTATAAGAATAATTTATTCCGATTCTTTTGATTCGATTTTCATATGTCAAATAATTTTTTTATTTAAAGAAAAAGTAAAATGAAAAGTTAGTTACAAAGAGCATCTCAAATTAAATAAACATCAGAACCAATTCAAAACTTAAATTAATATTTAAACCTAGGTAACAAAATTAATTTGCACTATATAATAGTGTCTGATTTTAAAATCCTTCACCTATTAAAAATCTGATTTATTATTAAAAAATAATGAAAACAATTTATTCAATATATTTCAAGAATTTTGTTCTTTCAATATTCACGAACTCAGTTGGGATTAGAGATTATTAACATAATTAAAAATCTTTATTTTTGCACTATTTAATAGTTAAATTAAAAAAAAATTAAATTAAACTTATTATTTTTTTTTCAATAGCTATTAATTAATTGAGGCTTAAGATGCGTCCAAAAGGTTGGGGTATTTTCCATATGTTTATACTTAAACTAAGGTTTTCCCCTTTTATGGCATACATATACATACACATTTTTTTTTTGTTCGGATATACATACACATGTATATATACATATCTTTAAATCTGAAAATGATTAGGCTAACATTATATTTTTCTAATCACTTTTAGATTTGATATGTTATTTTAAATTGGGTAACATTTAATGATAATATAATATGCATGACAGATAATATCATAAAATATTAAGTTCCATATAGATTTTTTTTTTCCAATTAAAATATAACGGGAGATATCATAAAAAATGATAACTAACTATCAAATAGTTTAGTTTTTGAGACGGGTTAAAGGAAATGAAGAGAAATTAGTCAGTGTTAATTTTATAATTACAAATTTATGTTTATATTTTTGGTCATCGAAAATAATTATAGTTTTTAATATCTATACTAATAAAAAAAAATTCTTGGTGGTTCTTGGTAATTCTCCCATCTTATTTTTATTGGAGAACAATTTTGAATTAATTGTTTTAAATTTTAGCTATACACACACACACACACACACACACACACACATATTATCCCCTGATACACAATTTCGTAAATTCAGATTTTTAACCGACTAATATTTTCGCCAACGAATTTAAATTAACATTGAATCATTATTGATATTTTTTTTAGCAAGCACGTTATTATTATTTTTTTTTTTGGGGAAAATGAATCCCGGGACCTTATTGTTTCCTCGAGTTTTGAATCAAGTCCCTACATTTTTTATTTATTAGATTCTTTAAGTTTACCCCGTTAAATACGTTAGCCCTTTATCTTCAAACATGTTAAATAGACATGAGAAAAGTGTTAAAAATTCTGTCAAATAGGTGTGAGGTGGCATCTCTCATACTAATGTGGATAAATGCTTATACTTAAAAAAAGGACAAATATGCTGCTGAAATTTAATATATATATATATATATATATATGATCATTTTTAATTAATTAAAAAATAAAATAAGAAAAACAAAACCAGCGCAAAAACACATAACAACCAAACAACAACAAAGGGGCAACTCACGAAGAAGAGGAACAATCGAACGCCTGGAAGAACTAATAATCGAGCCAAGGTCGAAAAATCGGGGGTGAGCCAATAAGAAATGCGAATGTAAGTCTTGACCGAATATGGGGTTGGCACATCCTGAGAGGATAAACACTCAACAGGAGCATACAAGAAAATCGTGGAATTTTCATTAATGGCAGCTGTCAAACTAGCACCAATTCCACACAATGGTGGAGTTATGATTTTTGGTTTGTCTTCGCATAATTAGTGGGGAATTTAGGGGTTTTGGGGCAGTGTCCCCAATTTTTTTTTTTAAAAGAAAGTTTTAAATGTAATAAAAAATAAAAGAATACAAAAGAAAACTTTAACTTAACATAAAAAAATAATGATCAAGAGTATGTCAACTAAAGCTATTATAATGGAACGATTATCAACTAAGTTGTTACAACAGAAAGATTATAAAAACATTATTCGATTTTTTATTCCTTGAAAATATTGTATTATATCTTCATCATCAATCTTATCAAGCATATCATGTTCAACATAAGTTAACATACATGAGTTAAACCAATAATCACTTATCCGATTGTGCAACTTATCTTTAACAAAAGTGGACTTGTATGATAAGTTGAAGACAATATTTTATCTAAGGTTCTAAAACTCGGACCAATTATAATATCCAAAAAATCTTATTTAGCATAACCACTATATTTTGATAGAAAATACCTATTAAAAATAGGTGAATATATGGTCTCAAAATTTAGTAGCTTATTTAATTTAGGAAATTTTCTTCTAGAATTAAATAAACCAAAGACCCAAATTTTCTAATTTCATTTAGAGATTATAAAATACCCTAAAATTATCATACTACAACATAATTTTCATTTAATTAAAGAGAGTCATAAAATGTTATGAAAATACCTAAATCAATTAAAGGAAATTACCAATAAATAAATGACAATTAAATTTACGTTAATTAAAACAATTTTATAAATCTTCATAATAAATCTAGTGGCTATTAAAAGTCATCAATTAGGGATATTTTAACGTAATCAAGGGCCAATTTTGAAATTATATTTTAGGATCACAAAATATGATATAAATACTATATTAAACCATAGTTCTCATATGATCAAATGAGCAAGAAAATATTATGAAAACACTTAAGCTAATTAATGGGAATTAGCAACAATAAATAAACAATTTATTGCAAAATAATCAAGAGGCAAAATAAAAAGTATAAAATGAAGGTGGAATAATACTTGCCTAATTAAGCACTAATTTTCATGATTAGTTAATAAATCAATTAGTTAATATCAAAGGCAATCAAGGGAGAAGATTTAATCTAAACAAACACAATGAAATCCAATGGTTGTGATTAAACCAATAATTAATCTTAATCCTTGTGAAATTGAATTGGCCAATGATAAAACAAGAAAATATTCTTAATCCTCACGAAATTAATTGGGCCAATGAAGAGATTAGCATGAATTGAAGGCTAAGATTAAATCTCATAAAGCTAAATCCTAAGGCCTTAATTATCCCTCATAAAGGGTAATCCTTATGAATCAAAAATTAATCAATGAGAGATTTTTCTTCTTGAGTTTGTGAGACAATTAAAACACAAATTGAAAATCAAAAGATGAAGGGGAGGGGGACGGTTTACTTGGCTTGTGAAAGAGGAAATAAGATTGTTTATATTAGACAAAGGGCACATGGGATAATTGGATTAAATTCATGGAAGAGGATATGGTACTTGTGATAAGGTCTTAATGACCTTTGGAAGAGAATAATGAGAGAGAGTGAAGGGGGAGTTGAGAGTGTGTATGTGTGTGTGTAGTGTGTAGGTGTGTAAGAAGTTGTGAGTGTTGTGAGCCTAGTGAAGGAGAAAGGAAAGTGTGTAATTAATTGAATTGTGAATTAAAAACCACTGGGATTAATTCAAGACACAAGTAATGAGAATCTATACAAAATAAATTGAATCCTGAGATACGTTAATCATAGATCAAATATAAGGATTTATTATGAACAAGCATATTTTAAGCTTGGAATATGTTATCTCCAAAATCTTTTCCTCAACTTTTGGGATTAATCCTAAAATGATTAAAAGGCTGGTAAAAACCCCTAATGAAGCCATGATTGTGAGATTTGTGAGTTAAAGAAGAAAACCCTATTAAAACTACCATTTTCCAACTAACTAAGCACTTAGAGTAGCTAGGGATTGAAACAAATGAAATAAAGAGCAAGGTAGAAGGGCACGGTTAGAAAGCTTGAAAAAGGGGTAGGTTTATTGTTTAATATATCTAAATCAACACATGGGATAATTACATTAATAAAGGGAATAAATTGGAAAGAGAAGATTTGATTCTTTCTTGACTTTGGGGTAAAAATGATGATGAAGAGAGTGTGAGAGTGGGAGGACGGTTTTGTGAGATGGAAAGGTGAGGATTCATGCTTCACAACTAATCTAGATCTAAGGGTCCAAATTCAAGAAGACTAGATTTGAAAGAATTACCAAAATGTCACACCAATTTACTATAAATAGGAGCTTAGATTCTTCATAATCCTCACACCATCACAAGCAAGAAACATCTGAATATAGAGTGAGAGAGAGAGTTAGTGGGAAGCAAGAAGGAGTAGCAAGGTTCTCCAAGGGTAAGTTTTTTAGTTCTTAAGCTTTAGCTTTTAGTTTATAGCTTAAATGTTGTTTTGATCTTTAATCTTCCAATATATTTTTGTTATCATGTTTTTATGGTTAAAAATGGTTTTAATTCGAAAAAATTGATGAAGATGGTGTTATAGCAAAAGTTTTGGAAGATTATGATCAAAATAGCGAAGCTCTGGCAAAACCTTATCGGTTAGGCGATTCCTGAAGTCAATTATAAAAACGCCATAATTTTATGTTGAATATGAAGTTGATTAATTTTGAAATTTTTCATGGGTAAAGTAGACATATATAGCTTTCCAAATATACCCAGAATGTGTCAATCTGAAATTTGTGAAAAGAGATAAAAATTCACAAAGAAAGGCTACGTTTTCTGGGTAAAAATCTGGGCAAAGGCTAAAAACGTGAAAACTGGGAATGATATGATTGGACAGAGTTAAAGCCGTTATTTTTCCTTGAAAATAGACTTGATAAGGGAAATTTTGGATTTGGTTTCACATCATTTCGATTTTTGTACAACTAGTTATTATTTTTCAAAGTTACTGAAAAATCTGTCCACAAAATCTAGCATTTCGATTTTAAAGAAATGTAAGGGTAAAATTAGAATAATAGATCCACTAGGGATAAAAAGGTAAATAATGGTCAAAATATCTCTTAGGGTATTATTTATGGATTAATAAAGCAACATTACTATTATAGGATATCCGAAAAATCAAAGGGCGTACCAAGCGAATGGATATATCACTATCCGAACGACTAAGGTACGGACGTATGCTGTAACCTTAACTCTTATGCTTGTAGTATGCCTGTATGTGTGAGATAATTTCATAGAGTCATGATCGAGACTTGGTCTTGAGTCATGCACCGTGATTAAGACTCTGTCTTAAGTCACTATTTGTACATTCAGCTATATACAGGCTATAGTTTTGATAACACTGTTAAGTTTTCCTAACACTGAGGACACGATGGACCGTCGTGGCACTGGTTAGTGCATATAGGGATTAACTTTACATGTGATTGTATTGTTATTGATCATACATCTGTTATGGGCTTTTGTATTGATTATTGTTGTAATGTTATGAATATCTGCCACACATGTATTGTTTACTTGAGTATAAGGTTAATCATTACTTGAGGTCCGATGGGTATTGAACCTCAGCTTCTACCATAGCATCAGGGTCTGAAGGACCAAGGGCTGATGACCAGGGTAATCAGCACGCCTGAAGACAAGGCTGGAGATTTTTATTTTAGGATGTATATTATTCAGATAAATGTACCGTTAATATGACTGACTAGAAACACCATGACTATTAATATCAGTTACTCAATTATGCGCTCGAATGCTCTACTCTGATATAAATATATTATTCCGCATTTCAAAAATGGGGTGTTACACCAATCATCAAATTGATCGATCGATAGTGGGTCAAGGGTTAGTAGGTCAAACATGAGTCAAACCGGGACAATTAAAAAATGTGAGGGGAGAATTTAAGATAATGTATATATATGAGAAAGGGAACTCACTCTTGATAACAATTGGCAAAGATTTTAATAGGGAACCCTATCCCCACCCCTATAAAACCTCTTCTTTTTTTTTTTACACTCTCACCCTAAGGACACCCGACGACACTTCAAGCACTCTCAGCCTCACAAGTTTACTGCACTTCTTCGTGTTGTTTGCTTTCGTGCAGTAAAAAAAAGGTCTTGTCATTGTCCTTCCCCTTCCACTATTCTATCATATATTGTCAAATCCATAATCTCTTTATCCATTGATATGTGTGCGTCTGTATATTATATTGTTATTCTTCACACCAATGCCCATTTCTTTTGACTATGGCGTGTTTGTGGTTTTAGGATCTAGCTCCCATCCACTTCCCTTCCCATCCTCTTTTTCATCTCAACCGTTGGATTGAAATATGAAGGGTTTAGATTTTGTTTTTTATAAAAATATTATTTTTTAATTTTAAATATTTTTTTACAAGATGAAATTTGAACCGTTCATATTTCAATTCAACGGTTGAGATGAAGAAGATGATGGAAGAGGATGAGAAGGGAAGTGGATGGAAGCAAAATCCGTGGTTTTATATCATCTCTTTCGTCTCAGATATTCACAATCACCTCCCTGTGACCCCATTGCAAGTCTTACCTTCTGCTTCATTGAGAAATGACTCAATGAGTGAGAGAGGGCTTTAGTGGCGAGAAGTTGAGAACTCGGATGGCAAAAACTTGGTGACTCTTCAAATCTCTCTCTCCTCCTTCTGTTTATATTCTAGTTTTTTTCTCACTGAAGGGGTTCGGCTCTACTCGTTTCTTCTATGTCTTTCTCCTCCGTCTCCTTATGTCTCTCTTTCTCCTCCATTTCGACGGTATTTCTGGCTACCAACATCTTTTATGTCTGCACTTATGGACAGTGGTGCAAGTATGGCTCCACCACTGATTCCACCTAGCTACACTCATGCACTCTTCTATGATTAGAACGTGGTGCGTCTTCTTGATTGAATGCCAATTTGTGTAGAGATCAAATGGTTTCGAAGACCTGATATCAACTACTTCATCATATATAATTTGTGGGAAGATAATGATTTTTTCACTTATTGTATGGTGCTTTGGGAAATTTGCTATATATATAAGAAGTATAATTGTTGTATCATAACATTTGTAACACCCTAAATTCCATGCTTGAAAATCGTGTCGGTTGACACTTAGTTTTAGGAAAATCAACAGAGTTTGAGATGCTATAACTTCGAGTAATGCGGAAACGGATAGCGTGCGCTAATTTTTGGACAATGAGTATATGATATAAAATGCTCGGATATATGCTGATGCCCCGACATAAGCTGGTATATTAAAAATTTCCTGAAGGAAGATTTATGTGATACAATATACAGAGCTTTGTATAATTACAATTCTTCGCAACGTTAATATATCACGGTTGTCATTATCATATGAGTGATCTGATCCTATAGGTTTCTCTGGCTCAAAAGGTATACTAGCCATCGGTTCGGTGTAATACACAGGATCAGGGTTATGTATAGATTCAAGGTTGTACACTGACTCAATAGGGAATACATTCATAGGTTCACTATTATTAATGGGTACAAGAGGTCTTCCTAAGTTAGGGGGTGCACTGACTTTGAATGGTACACCGGTCTATGGTTCACTGGTTTTCGTGTAACACGTCTTACATATCTCTAGTAATTTATGTCTGGAGATCTACCTCCGTTCATCTCTACAATGTCATAACAGGGTTATATCAGTACTCATTTTTCAAAATGTGCTCTAAGTTTAAAGGCTTAGAACCTAACTCAGTTAATCAGACAATTTGGCCAGATCGGTGTTCAGTCTAATGGGAGTCTCTCCGTCTTTCACGGCGACTTGTGACAACCCACCGATGAACCCTTTCTTAGTTTAAGCACTAAATAGTCCGAAGTAACTCTATTAGAGTCATGCCAGAACGAATACCTCTGATACCAAAATTGTAACATCTCATTTTTCAAAAGCGGAATAAGGTACTTTCATTAGAGTAGAGCATCGGGGTAATTTAAAAGAGCGAGTATCTGATATACATCCACTGTTGAGGTACCTAGTTGCTTATACAGCAGTACAAAGGTCTGAATATTTACTGATATGGTAATACAAGTCCAAAAAGAAATTCTTCGGCCGGGACTCTAAGCGTGCTACTTGCCCTTATCTTTGGTGCTTAGTCCTTTTGATCCTGAAGTTATATTAAGAGCTGAGGTCCATGCATCGAACCTCAGGTAACGGTTAACCTCATACTTATGTAAACAATATATGTATGACATCACAGCATTAATCAACACATAAGTATATTGCAAATGCAAGATTAATATATCCACTGTACACATCACATGTAAGTTTATCTATGCTAACAATACACATCGCATGTACAGTTATCTATACAATTCACATGTATAGTTATCCATGTTAACAATACACATCACATGTAAAGTTATCTATACAAATCACTTATATAGTTGTCTATCATATATAAGCATACAATAAGTATCAGAGTTAGTGTTACAGTACGCGAACGTACCTTCGTTGATGACTTTTGGTACGTTTCGACAGATTGCGATCACAGATATCCTATAAGGGTCATATCATCTCTATTAATTCACAAATATTATTTCAAGAGATATTTTGGCTATATAAGACCATTTTACCCCTGGTGGACTTATTTTCCAATTTATTCCCTAAATTTTCGGAAAACACTGATTTCAGCATTTTGGGCAGATTTTCGTCTAACTTTGAAAAATCATAACTAATTCTAGAAAAATCATTTTGAGGTGAAACCAAAGCCAAAATTTCCCTTAATAAGTCTATTTTTAAGGCAAAATAACGGCTTTAACTCGTTAAAACCATATCATTCCCAGTTTTGAATTTCCTCAACGTTGCCCAGATGTTATTCTAGTAAAAATGGCTTAACTTCAAAAATTCATATCTCCTTGACCAGGGATCAAAATGTTGCATATTTTATATATTTGGAAAGCCTTACATGTCTACTTTATTTCTGGAGAATTTCATGATTTTACAACTTCATTTACTTCATAAAATCATAGCATCTTTTCTGTTGCCTGACAAGGACTTAAGAACCGAAAATTCTGCAACTCTTACAAGTTTAATCTAAGGACTTCCAAACATCATTTCCTATCATGCTTTTACCTCCTCAGGCATTTTTCAATGCAATGAGGCCTAAAAACAAGAGTAGGAATTTATTCTCTAATTTTCTAGATTAAACTAACATTTATACTAAGAACTTATAAAAAACTAAAGACTAGAAATTTAAATGCTAGAACTTACCTTTTGAAGACTCTCCTTCTTACTTCAAGATTCCTCCTCACTCTCCTACTTAGAAATCACCTTCTTGAAGTGTGATTTGGTGTGAAGAAAGATGAAGAAGAAGGCTCCCTATTTATAGAAAAATGCTATGGCACTTTGGTAATTTTCAAACTCTCATCCTTAATCCTACACATTGGATGATCTTTTCTAATCAATGGCTCATGGGTGTTGGTCTTTTATTAAGACACAAATTCAAGTCTCAAAGGTTCTTATTGGCTAATTTTAATTACATAGGATTTAGCCCAATTTTCTTAATTTTTTCTATTGGTTGTTTTAATTAATATCTTTATTAAAATAATATAAAATTTTCCTTCTTCCTTAAGACACCAAAAACGTCACCCTCCATCTCTCTCTTATCCTCTTCCATTTTCCATTAATGCACCCATGTGAACTCATTAATTGTCTCTTGTAATCATCCCATGTGTGTGGAAGTTTATATTAACAATTTTCTCCTCTTTTTCCACAAGCAAAACCGTGCCTACCATCATCCTTTGGCCCAATGGAAGTGTGTTTCTATTGTCTCTTAATAGCTAGAATCAAAGCCTCCCATTGGTTCATTCACATTCACATGGATTTAGATTATTTGTTTAATTAGAGCTTTAATCACAAGATTAGTAATCTCGTAAGCTTTAGGGATTAATTGTAATTTCACTTTATATACCACTTAATTATGCTAAATTAATTAGCAACGCCCTTTATGCTAATCTTGACCCTCCATTGGTCATTAATATCAAATTAGGGGTTTCATATAACTAACTTTGGTTATCTCCTTTATCTATATCTAAACAATTAGCCATTAATTATAAGCTTCAACTTGGTTATTCCCAAAGCTATTTTCTTATACTTTGAGAATTCATACCTAAGTGTTTCAGGAATTAAAAATCACCATAAATCTAATCATAAAATTAGGATTCCAAAAGTGAAATTGGATTATGAATTAAAGCATCTACTTACACCTAATTAAATTAGAGTTTGGGATTAAATTAGGACAACTTGTGAAGGAAGAAGAAAGACTTGGGGACAAAGCAAACATTTAAGAAGAAAGGGGGAGGAGGTGGCAGTTTTGAGGTGAGTTGTAAGGGAGAGATCAAAACTTTGTCACCAAGAAAAATCCAATGGCTTAGATCAAGTAAGAAGTGTTAGGAAGTTAAGCATGGTTTTACTATAAATAGAAGCTTAGGCAACACAAATTCTCCACCAATTTCTCAAGCTTGGTCGAAATATAGAGGGTGTGGGAGAGTGGAAGAGCTTCAAGAAGTAGGAAGCTATTGTTCTTCAAGAGGTAAGAGAGTTTTTAGTTTCATAGTTCAAGTTCTTAAGTTATGAAGTAGAAAAGCTAGAAATGTTGTTTTGATCATCAAACTTCCAATTCCATTTTTAATATCATGTTCTTATGGTTTCCAATGTATTTATTTCGAAAAAATGATGAGGAAAGAGTATGGCAAAAATTTCCGGAAGATTATGATCAAAATAGCGAAGCTCTGGCAAAATTTCAGCAATTAGTGTTTTCTGGAGTCAGGGGTAAAAACGTCAGTATCTTATGAAGAAAATGATGTTCAAAAATTCTGAGAAAATTCATGGTGAAAGTAGACATCTAGGGATTTTCAAATATATAAAGAGTGTGTCATTTGAAGCTCTATGAAAAAAAATAAAAATCTCAGAAGTTAGGCAATGTTTTCTGTGCGAAATTCTGGGCAGTGTTGGGAAACGTGGAAATTGGGAATGATATGGTTGGAACGAGTTGAAGCTGTTATTTTTCCTTAAAAATAGACTTGTTAAGGGAAATTTTGGCTTTGGTTTCACCTCAAAATTATTTTTCTAGAATTAGTTATGATTTTTCAAAGTTACCGAAAAATCTGCCCAGGAAATACTGCACTACGTTTTTTAAGAAATGTAAGGGCAAAACTGTAATAATAAAGCTACCAAGGGTAGAGGGGTAAATAGAGGTGGAAATATTTCTTAGAATATTATTCTGAGTGTATATGGTGATATGTTAGGATATCCGGGAAGTCCAAAGCCGGAATCAAAGGTCGGATGTTTGACGACTATGCGGTAAAAGGTACGGACGCGTATTGTAACATTAACGCTTATGCTTATGATATGGTTATATATGATAATTCTTTTCACATGTTGATACTCTGTTTTGAAACTTCTCATGGATTTGAGTTGTATACAGGTTATAGTCTTGATAACACCGTTGAGTTTTCCTAGCGCTGAGGACAGGATAGGCCATCGTGGCACTGGTTATGTGCAGACTTGGGTAATATACATATTGCAGTGGCTGTGTTATGTTACTTGCTGATATGTTTTTGAAAGTTATAATTGTTAATATATTATTGTGATACCTGTCATATACTGTTTACATAAGCATGAGGTTAACCGTTACCTGAGATCCAATGGACATTGGACCTCAGTCTTAATAAATAGTACAGGAAAGAAACCGGGATGGAGAAGGCGTCGGTAGATAGAGCCGTGAAGAGGCAGCGGTTAAAGGCAAAGGTCGGTAGAAGTTATTAGGACTTAGCTTCTGGCACGAATTTAACAAAGTTACTTTGAACAGTTTGGTGTCTAAGGCTGGGTTAATCTATGTGGGAAGCCAATCAGTTGCCGTATAAGTCGGTGAGGCCCCATAATAGACCCCTACCTGGCCAATCTGTTTGATTAACTGATGTTAGGTTCCAAGCCATAGGTCTAATTTAAGACTTTCTTTATGAGAGAAATGTATTCAAACCTCTGTAAATTGTATCACATGAATATTCCTTCGGGATATTTAATATATCAGCTTATGTCGGGCATCATCATATGTCTGGGCATTTTTATATCAGATACTCGTTGTCCGGATCTTAGCACACGCTATCCATTTCCGCAGTACTCTAAGCTGTAACATCTTAAACTCTGTTATTTTTCTTAAAACTAAGTATCGACCGACACAATTTTTGAACCTGGAATTTAGGATGTTACACGACCAAAAAGTTCAAATGCAAATTAACCCACAACAGTTAACAGAAGATGAAGAAATCAACATATTCAAGGTTTGCACAAAATCACGAGGTACTTATGGTGGAAAAAGTAACAGTTATTTTTATTTAGCTCCTATCCTATTGGCTATTGGAAGTAATCGTGCTTGTGGTTTTACTGGATGCTTAGAATCATTTTGCTTCTCTCTGTCTTTCCTCTATTTGATTTGCTCTCATGCATGAAGTCTGCCTTATTAGCTGAATGGAAGACACTCACTCTAAAGGATAAATAGTACATATATAACCAGCTAACTAGTAATATTTCAGGTTCCAACTCCTTAAAAGTACAAGAAACCAACGAACGGGCTATCAAAAGTATTTTTAGCCATATTCCATAATATTCCAAAGTCAGCCACAGAATAATTATAAACCTACAGAGCCACAGACAATTCAACACAAAATAATTATAAAGCTACAAAATTCCTATTTTAGAAAAATGGAGTGTTACAAACAAAAAAGGCAAGAGAACACAGAAAAATTATTAAGCTGCAAAACTCCCACTTTAGAAAAATGGATGGTACAGACAAAAAAATGCAGGAGTAAAGTTGCGGAATAATTTCAACACAACATTACCCAAACCTAAAGACAGTGCACAAACCTGAAGGATAATAGACGGCAACAAATTGAAGAATGGGACGGCCTTGAAAGAGGAGAAGATGGCGATGATTAGACGGCAATGGTTCAGAGATAACCAGCGAAGGGGGCCAAAAGAAGGGGGAGGCACGATAGAGGGTTACAAAAAAAAATAACTAGGGCTCAGACGTCTGTACGTGCTTTAGAGGTTGGAGAATGAGGGGGAGGCGCATATGAAAAGGAGTGAAGTGAAGAACAAAATGCTTTCAGACGGGAGATTAAAATGAGATTTCGTAATGAGATACAACGACTGATTACACAAGACTAGTAGTTGTATCTTGAATAAAAAAATAAACTGAATGAGTTACAACTACTGGTTTTAAAGACTCTTGCTACAATGAATGTATTTATAAAAATAGTTGTTTTACCTCAAATAGAAAAATATGAAATGAGATGATGAGGGTTTGAACTGTCGACCTCACGATAACTCACCAAAACACTCTAGCCAACTACACCACCAGACTTGTTAGGAGATTCAACGATTGTTTTCACAAAAATAATTGTTGCATCTTAAACCAAAAAAAATAATAATAATTGGGGTAACAAGAGTTCGAACACTTGACCTCAATGAAAATAATCAAAGGCTCTAGCTAACTACACCACCACTACATATGTTGAAAGATACAATGATTGTCTTTAGTAAAATAATCCTTGTAACTCAAAACAAAAATAATAATAATACTAATAAATTGGGTTACAAAGGCTCAAATTTTGAACTTCAGGATAATTCAACAAAGCCTATAGCCATTGCACCACCACCACCGTTGCAAGTTTCAATGATTGTTTTTTCAAAACAGTCGTTGAAACTTACAAAATATATATATATATATATATATATATATGGGCTTAACTTTCATTGAATGTTTTATAGAATAATCATTGAAAGTGGCTTTTAACAACTGTTTTTGGAAAAATTTGTTGAAAGTTAAATTTTCAACAACTTTTTTTATTGAAACGATCATAGAATGTTAAAACAAAATTTTAAAAATGTCACTGCCTCCTTTTTAACTTCTATTTTCGAAAAACATATGTTAATTTGCATCGTTAAATCTACTTTTTGTAGTAGTGATTATAACAAAAAAAGACTTTTGATAAACAAATTTGTTAGATTTTTATTGGAATGGACTTGTTGGATATTGATTTCACCGTTCTTTTGAAGATCGTGATTAAAAAAATTCAGTGAAAGATGTTTTTGGTAGTCTTCTTATAATTGGGTACTTCTCCAGTACTTGATATAAGACATATTTACATAATTTGATTAGATTAATGAAGGTAGTTGAGTTAGTTGTATGACATGTATTTTCTAAAATACTCTAATCATCGTCTTTAATTCCCCCATCCCCTTTTTTCCTTGATTATTGTTGAAGAAGAATCAATAGAAGTAAATTATAAAACTATTGACAGATATAAAAATTATATCTTATATTTAAAATTAAAATCAACTCCCCAAAATATCTTATATTAAAGACTGAAAGAGTAATACATAACATAGGATTAGTGATGATTATGTTGCCGAAAGCTTGGCAAGCTAGAAATGGTTGGTATGTGATGTATTATTGTTCTAAATCATATACATCATCAACTTGTTTTATGCTGTCAAGATAAGAAAAATATGAAAAATAAAATTAATGGAAAGAAAACTAAGAAGATATACATTAATAAACAGAACACAAAAATGATTTAGTAAACTTTTTATTCTCATCATCATTTCCTTGGTATGATTATTACATATGAAGCATAAGATATGCAATTTATAAATAAATGCTTATTTTTGCCTCTTTATGAGGCATACATCACAATAATAGTAGCGCGCTTACTATATTTTTGTCCCCTTATTAAGAAAATATTTTGCAATACGACCATCACCACCTTTAGGGTGAAAACCACCAGGAACACGCTCGTCACCAGTACCATACACAATTCTTAACACTTCCTGGGGGTTCCTAGGATATGCCACTGAGTACTTGTCACCTGCCAGAATGTTGCCTGTAATATTGCCCTCTGCTCCAACATCTTTGGGCACCACAAGTCCCTCATCTTTCCTTCCCTGTTTTCCCAATTTGTCTCTCAGAATAGAGATTCTGTTTGTGAACTCTGCCACACTCACTTTATATGGTTTCACAACTTCATCCTTGTGTTCATATAGTAATGTTCTTATCACTGCATCTTGCCCTGACTCTACCCCCAAAAGTCCTGCCACTAGCTGAACACATGCATGCACAAATACCATTTTGAATGCTTGTGATGGATAAGATGCACAGATCATCATGACTTATTAATAGTAGAGAAAATCAGTGAAAGGCCCATATTTAAAATTTGGGTTAAGATGTAATTTTAGAAAGAAGAAAAAAATCGCCAAAAACATCTAGCAATCAAATTTTGAATGGTATAAAAGTAAACACAGTATTTAAAGGGAGTGCAATTTTAAAAATTTTGTTAAATTAACCCAAATGTATGTTATAAAGTTAAAGAGATAACAAGTGGGCCTCACCTAATATAAAAGACAGACGCTTGAGTCAATTTAATAAAATTGCTAAAATTGTCTCATTTTTAAAAGGTTGTGTATACTTTTGCACCCTTCAAAACTTAATTATGTCAAATTCTTATGATGAAAAAATTTTATTTTTAAAATTGCATCTTAACTCTTAAAAATTTTATTGGCAAAAAATATACAATATATTTTTAAGAAAAAAAAATTAACTTATTAACATAGAACACCAATTAAGACAGTAACAATTAATTTTAGTAAGGGCAATTTAGTCATTTTAGAAAAAATAATTTTAGAATAATCTCTAACAACTTCATAAGAATTAAGTAATTTGGAGGGACCATTTTAAAATTCTTATATTTTGGTCATACTTATAGATCTTCCTCCATCTAAAATATGCAACGAATAATAATCTAAACTTTCGATTTCAAATGTAGAAATTGAATACCTGCTTGGCATTTTGAGTTTTGAGGAGACGAGCGGCTCCAACGTAGCCAGTGAGACCAACATAAGGAATGGCGTAAGAGGCAAGCAAGTAGTTTATAGAATTGGCATAAGGATCGAAAGGTGGATTCAGAGGTTTTCCAAAAGCACTGTCCATTATTCCCGCAAATGATTCACTGCTCAAATTCAATAATGGCCTTGGAAACCCTTTCACTTGTCTCAATATGGCCCTACAATAACACATTTAATTTTCCATATCATAATTACTATTATTCATGAAAGCAAAATATTGTAATGAGTGAATGTATAATCGTTTTTTGACCCAAGAAAAATGTATAATCGTTGAGATCAATATTGAAAAATAAGAATGGCCATTGATTAATCGAAACAATGGTTCAAAAGTTAACGGTTCAACTGTGTGATAGAGTAGGGCCAACTCAAACATAAGTAAAATAATTATTTTATTTTAAATACACAAGAATATTCGTATATAACCTTAAAAAGAGTCAAAAAATTAAATAAAAAGGAATTAATCTTCTCTAAGTATATGGAACATTCATTTATAAATCACATAAAATACAACAAAACAAAAGTCCTAAAAGCACAAATATGAAAAATGCTACTTGGTTAATATCAAAACGACTTCGTTTTAAACTCAATAAGGGGAGAAAAAACTTGGAGTCTAAAATCTTTCCTCGGTCCTACCAAAGAATAGGTTCGTGGGTTCACTAGTTTAACTTATTGATTGGGTTCTGCTTTAACTAAAATTATTAAAACTCGACCAGTCACTGAACCGATCACGGTATTGGGTTAAAGGTTAGTGGGTCAGATTGAAGTCAAATCAGAGCTAACCCCGAGGCCAAACTAAAGAAAAAATGAAAATTTTAAGATTTTTAATATGAAATTATAAATAAAATTTAAAAAAATCAATTTAAAAAACAAACAAACCAAGTTAATGCCCGAACCGATTTACCAACCAATTCTTTAGTTTTTGAGCCAAACTAGCCAGTCTAATCCGGGTTTAATAATCTTGATTTTAACAGCATGGTAAAGATAGAGAATACCTTAGATGCCCAACTTCCTGATAGCCAAATTGCTCAATAACATCCTTAGTAAGGGCATCAAGTTTGGCTAATTTTGCTCCGCTTGGTGGTGGGCCGCCTTTGGCCAACTTTGGATCAACAGCATCGAGCCCATAGCCCAAAGCCCCAAACAGAAAGAACTCAGCTTCCAGAAACTCCAAATTCAGAGGGAATTCAACAAGGTCATTATCATTGAATTCTATTTGTTCAGGCTGTGCAAAGACATTGAAAGATGGAGAACCTGGGAGGAACAAGGAGGCTATGAAAATAGTCAAAGTGATAGAGAAGAAGTTTTTGTGAAGAGCCATGATGTGAGAGAGAAAATATAGTGAATATTTGTAACTCATTTGAATTGCACTGCGTATGCTTGTCTGCGTAGAGCTATATATACACACAAAAGAAACGATTTTAAGGGTGAGATAGAGTATCCACGTTGGCATATGATAAATCATTATCGTCAAACATTATCGTATGATGTGTATATATCAATTAAATTATTAATAATGAGATACGTGAATATGTTGATTTATTACCTTTAAGAAAGATATTTGATTCATCACACCACCAGCCTTTAAAATCATGCATGTACTAATCTGGTAAATGTATATGGTGCGTTTCTTGTACTCCTTCAATCCTTAATATAAAATATTATTTTCCTGATTTGAATGAATTAAAAAACTTAGCTAAATTAAAATTAGTTAATAAAACATGAATTTTTAAAAACATCATAGTCTTTTTTTTTTTAATTCCATCATTCCTTCTCCTTCTTAATTATTTTTTAGGAAGCATTAATATAAGTAAATTAAGTAAAAGATCAACACATGAAAACTATATCTAATATTTAAGATAAATATCAACTCCTTAAATATACCTTATATTAAAAATTGTAGGGAGTACTTAATATGAGTCATTATGACTTGTGACACATACACAAGTGTGATTAATCAGGTATTGTGAAATTATTGTTACAATATAGTAATATGAATTATTATGTAATACCCACAGCTTGCTCTTACAGAGTTACAGGCAGTCCTCCTCGTTCTGATCCTACTACTTATTGTAGCATTTGTCGGTGCTTTACAATATGTGTATCCGATAAGCCTAGTCACTGCTTCTAATCAAATCCATTAGGGAATATGAACTCGAATCGTGAACTTTACTTCTGTTATTAAATAAGTGTTAAAAGTACATAATTAAATATTAAGAATATTAAAGCTAACAATAATTTGATTTAAATATATTTTAAATATAAATAATTGAAACTATATCAATTAACATTCGTAATTTATCATACTCAACAAAGAAACTTTTATAAAGTAGCCATTGAACATGACCAAATTAGAAAAGGTTAACAAGAGTTTAATAGTAAGTTGATAAAATTTTGTAAGGTAATAACGTAAAAATGATAAATTCGATATGTGAACTTACGAGTTCACAAGAATTTACAATTAAAACAAGTTTTAAAACCAAAGTTTTAAAATATAAGGTCTTAAAAGTAAACTGGCAAAAAAGAATCTCATCCTTCCCCGCAAAGCCAAACCATCGGACCAAATCAGACAACACAGCCCTGTCATTACAAATCTCCTCCTCCGTCAATGGTGGCTATTAACACTGAAGAATGGCAACAAACAAAGAGAACAAATCAGTACCGTGTCCATTCCGACTCACATTTTTTTCGATAACATCTCCAGTGAGGGTGTTCAATACTGATCTGCTGATCGTACAGCCTCAATGATTTTCTTCAATGCCTTCAGATCGTCATCATTCAAGAGCCTTTCTCTTCTCTCCGCCACAGATTCTAGCTTCTCTGCCGCTGACGCCACCGCCAGCAACAAAGCTTGAACCATCGATGGATGGAAACTAGCTTTGAAACCTGTTAAGAAACTACCACAAACAATTCAAGAGCCTGAAGGAAAGGAGAAGAAGCCAGGTGTTAATTCAAATTCACAATGCGTTTCAGTACCGACGATTTTGAAATAGTGTGATTATCATCGAGTCATACTCATCATTTTTTCAATGAATGCTTCCTGCTCATCTAATGCATCGTCAACAGATTCATCAACTCACAGTCAGGTGTCATCGAGTGGATGGTGTTTCGGCATACAAGTGAGCAATTGAAGAAGAAGAAGAACTCAAATCCAAGCATGAAAAGGTTGAAAATTCAAATGGAAAATTCAATTTTTGGCACGGTAAAAGATTGGTTATGAGAAAAATAAGATCTTAAAAGTTAACTTTTTAAACTAGTTATTAGTAACAATAAGTCTTAAAAATAATAGACATTTTATTTTATTTTTTTATTGTTAACTTTTTGGACTGGTTATTTGCAACACTAAGTCTTAAAGGTAATAGAAATTTAATTTATTGTTATTTTTTATTGTTAACTTTTTAGACCTGTCGTTGTAACAAGTCTTAAAAAGTTCATTATATTTACGAAACCGTTATTGGTCATACTTTTTAGATCTAATTGTTAGTTCTCAACCAAGTTTTGATGATAATTAGACACTTGTAAATCAGTGGTCTAAATAAGAACTCGTTTTCATGCTTTTAAAACTCCAGTTCTCATTTCAGCAAAACAAGAACTTGAGTTGTTGGGTTAAGAACTCGAGTTCACGGCCCCTGGCAATGGAGAATGTTCAAAGTCTGAAAGAACTCAAGTTCATTAGTAGCAAACTCGAGTTCATCAACTCGAGTTCTTAGATGAAAACTCGAGTTTTCTCTGTAAGAAATTCGGTCAAGTCTAAGAACTTGAGTTCTTGGAAAAGAACTCAAGTTCATGAACTTGAGTTCTCTGTGCAGAACTCGAGTTCCCTTTATGAGGATCTGACAAAGTTTAAGAACTTGAGTTCTTAGACTAAAACTCGAGTTCATGAACCGGAGTTCATGATTAAGAACTCAAGTTCTTTGAGAACCAATTTGAACCGAAATGAAAACTCGAGTTCTTGGTTATGAACTCGAGTTCTTGTCATGAAAATCTGAGATGATAAAGAGGAAACCAAAAGAACTCGAATTCTTGGTTAAGAACCCAAGTTCTAGAACTCGAGTTCTTGTCGCTGCCTGAGATTTCTGATTCTACGAAAGAGCTGATCTTTGGCTCATGACTTCCCTAATCACTTGATATAATATATGAAATGTTTTTATCACATTTGCTAGTGGTTTCAGGGACTTCAACGGTTTATTATTCAAAATCAACCTAAAGCAAATGCTCACATCATTGCATTTAATGCTTAGCAGCAGAAACGGAGCAACAAACAGAATGAGCTGTGCAGCAGAGAGAAACATTCTTCCAAGGATTACTTAATCAAGACATTCTTCTGCAAAAGCACTCTCAACGATCAACGCATTTAATGAAAGAACGGATTTCATTTAATGAAGCCTCAACGGTCCATTTAGTTGAACAAGGAACAAAACTGTGTCTTTAAATTAGTCACAACGGTAGCTCTCAAGTTCCTCCAACGGCATTAATGGCGAGAGTATAAATGCCCAAGCATTCAATTCAGCTAACAACCAAAAAACTCTGCTCATTCACTCTGAGTTATTATTCATATCAGTTTCATTACTTTCAATATCTTTAGATATTTCCCTGTACTTCAGTGATTATTTATTATTCACTCGTGAGGAGTTATTTAACATTCATTTCATTCGGCTGTAAAATCTTAAGGTTGTGGAACCTTAAGTGTGGGTGTACAATTACAAGTAGTAAGGGAAAGTGAGCCCGTGAGTGAGAAAATCATCCCAAGTTGTATTTGTAATCGCAAAGATAGTGAAAAATCCCAAGGTATTCTTGGAGACTGGATGTAGGTCAAGATACACCGAACCAGGATAAACTTTCTCGTATTCATTCTTTTTTAAATTCCTGCTCAGTTAGTTCCTTAATTTGCGAAAATTTTGATTAAGCGATTAGTTTTTAAATCATCTATTCACCCTCCCTCTAGGTGATATTCCATCTTCACTAATCCTCTATAAACCGAGTCTTAAAAAACTTTTTTATATTTATGAAACTGCCACCGGTTATATTTTGTAAAGTGATAATAATAATGTATGCAACATCCTCTTCTTTTTCATTGGGGCGGCGTAAAGCATGCCTTGTGCTATTTGAATGGAACATCGTCATATGGACAATTACTTAAACCGATCATGGTACATATTTGGGTTCTAACCCGATCATGTAGACATCATGGAAGTAGTCAGTGATTTCTAACCCTACCTTTGTGACACATGCAGACTTGCAGAGTGACTAATGATGTTACAAAACTATGGTTATAAATGACTATTAATTGGTACGAAAAACCAATTAATGATGCAAATGAAAATGAAGTGTACGAAAATATGTTTTTGGTAAGAATAGATCACACTTTTAATCCTTCCATCCTCTCTATGATACATTAAGTAGGCTATAAATATAATTATACAAAATCTAATCTTTCCAAGTTTTGGGTCTGCTGCATATAACTTCCCTTGATTTTGTTTAAGTTTTAATTTAACCCCATGATATTTTATTTTATGATGGACCTCTTACTATGAAGTTTCCGCATGTTATCTTTTTAATGAATTTTCTACATCAGATAAATAGAAAACATATGGCATCTTAATACACTTTTTTAATTTTTGAAACAAAAATAGTAAACAACAAAACTGGAGTAGTTAATAGTGAAACCAAAGTTGTAAACATGGTCCATGTTGTTGACTATTTCTTAATAAATATTCTTATTTGGTTATTTACAGCTTCGATTTCACTATTAACTGCTCTTATTTGGAAAATCTGAAAATTGTATTACATCATTAGAGCTCTGGTAATCCGCGGTTGGCCAACAGCGAGGGGTGCATAGGTGTCTCTTTTTTTTTTTTTTTAAGGGATAATGTATTATTATAACATTTCAAAATTTCAAATCATTAGTCCATTAAAACTGAGTTGAGATTATTAAAATTCAACACCATTTGTCATTTGGGTTAAAGCGGCATTCTTTTGTTCTTGAAAGTTTTCATTTAAGGGCAATTTTGTCCTGAAAGTATAAACAATATAATGGAGCAATTGCCTTGGCCACTGTCCGAATTAATTTTGACTATTAGTTGACCAAATATGCTAAGCTGACAACCTAAAAATGTCATCCACGTCATTTTTGTTAAAATGCAAATTTACCTCAAAAGTTTTAAATCTAATTTTTTTAAAAAAAAAAGATAAAGTATCATACATAAACTTCCAGCATAAATTTACACTTTAACCAAAATGACATAAATGACATGTGATCTAACAACTCAACATATTTAATCAACTAACAGTCAAAATTAATTAAAATAACAGTCAAAGCAAAATTATTCTTTAACCCTTGTCATTTTAATATTTTCAGAGTTTTTTATGACTAATTCAATAGATTCCTTTTTATGAATATAATAGAATTGCCAAAGTGACATCCTCCTAAGTATGTACCTCGCGATTTTTTCTTCCAAGCCTACTTTTGTAGGTTACACCAATCTTCATTTAATAAAGATTATTTATATTATTTGGGGAGCCTACTAATTAAATCACCCACAAAAATTGACATTTATGAGCATCGTCATTAATTTTTGTCGCCATATTCAATTTAATATCTAATCCTTCTGGACCCCAAGAAGTTATGTAGCCAAATGAGCCGCTTATAGCCTTACACACCCTGGCAGTTCACCGTCCGAGTCTATATTTCTACATTCTAACATGATTTCCAAGTTTATTTAAAATTAAAAAAAAATGCACCTCGCCATTTTTCTTAAAAAAAAAACTTATTTATATGGCCTTTAGTCTCTATAAATCAAATTAATATACTGACAGTCAACATAGTTTAGTTGATAAGCAGTTGCTTCATAACTAATTCAAATTCTAGTGCCAATGGAATGATTTTTTTAATATAATGAATGACATATAAGTGCTTTTTAAACTTGGAGGCATGTATTACCAAAGGTAAGCCACTGCTGATTTATTGCCAAAGTTTTGATTTCACTATTAACTACTCTTATTTTGAAAATCTAAAAATTGTATTACATCATTAGAGCTTTGGTGATCGGCGGTTTGCCAATAGCGAGGGGTGCTTAGGTGTCTTTTTTTTTTTTGTTAAGGGATAATGTATTTTTATAACATTTCAAAATTTCAAATCATTAGTCCATTAAAATTGAGTTGAGATTATTGAAATTCAACACCAGTTGTCATTTGGGTTAAGCGGTATTTTTTTTTCCTTGAAAATTTTTATTGAAGGGCAATTTTGTTCCGAAAGTGTGAACAATAGAGTAGTTGCCTTGGCCATTGTCCTAATTAATTTTAACCATTAATTGACCAAATATGCTAAGCTAGCAACCCATATGTCATCTACATCAGTTTTGTTAAGGTGAAAATTTACCTCAAAAGTTTTAAATCTAATTTTTTTAAAACAAAAACAAAAAAGATAAAGTAGATAACACATAAGCTTATAGTATAAATTTACATTTTAACCAAAATGACGTAAATGACATATGATCTACCAACTCAACATATTTAGTCAACTAATAGTAGAAATTAATTAAAATAACAGTCAGAACAAAATTACCCTTCAACCCTTGTCATTTTAATATTTTCAGAGTTTTTTGTAACTAATTCAATAGATTTCTTTTTATGAATATAATGGATTTGACAAAGTGACATCCTGCTAAATATGTACCTCGCGATTTTTTCTTCCAGGCCTACTTTTGTCATTTGGGTTAAGTGGCATTTTTTTTTCCTTGAAAGTTTTCATTGAAGGGCAATTTTATCTGGAAAGTGTAAACAATGGAGCAATTGCCCTGGTCATTATCCCAATTAATTTTAACTATTAGTGTACCAAATATATTGAGTTGGCAGCCCAAATTTTATCCACATCATTTTTGTTAAGATGTAAATTTATCCCGAAAGTTTTAAATCTAATCTTGAAAAAAGATAAAGTAGATGACACATAGATTTCTAGCATAAATTTACACTTTAACCAAAATGGCATAGATGAAATGTGGTCTATCAACTCAGCATGTTTAGTTAGCTAACAGTCAAAATTAATTAAAATAACGGTTAGAGCAAAATAACCCTTTAACCCTTGTCATTTTAATATTTTCAGAGTTTTTTATGACTAATTCAATATATTTCTTTTTATGAATATAATGGAATTGTCAAAGTGACATCCTCCTAAGTATGTACCTCGCGATTTTTTCTTCCAAGCCTACTTTTGTTGGCTACACCAATCTTCACTTTATAAAGATTATTTATATTTGGGGAACCTACTAATTAAATCGCCCATAAAAATTGACATTTATGAGCATCGTCATTAATTTTTTGTCGCCATATTCAATTTAATATCTAATCCTTCTGGACCCCAAGAAGTTATGTAGCCAAATGAGCCGCTTATAGCCTTATACACCCTGGCAGTTCACCATCCGAGTCTATATTTCTACATTCTAACATGATTTCCAAGTTTATTTAAAATTAAAAAAAAATTCACCTCGCCATTTTTCTTAAAAAAAAACTTATTTATATGGCCTTTAGTCTCTATAAATCAAATTAATATACTGACAGTCAACATAGTTTAGTTGATAAGCAGTTGCTTCATAACTAATTCAAATTCTACTGCCAATGAAATAATTTTTTTTTTAATATAATGAATGACATAAGAGTGTTTTTTAAATCTGGAGGCGTGTATTACCAAAGGTAAGCCACTGCTGATTTGTTGCCATGTAAGTGATGCTTTTTGCAGGTTGGATTAAATTTTAGATGATAAGAAGGAGTGTTATAATCTTGGGATGGGTCTTAGATGTGACGCTTAATCAAATGATAAATTATGATTAAGATGAAATTTGAACCATCCAAATTATTTTTAGACAATTCCGATTTAAAGTGTTAAAGATAACATCTTAATTTAAGCGATAAATTTATTTATTAAACAAAAAATATTATGTTTATTTTATATTCTAGTGTCTATGTTAAAATAAAAAGTATAAAAATATTAAAGCTGAAGCATAAACTTTAATATAAATGCCATTGTTAGTTGATAAAAATATTTGTATGTATTTGTAAATTCACTTATAAATATCTCTAAACTTTTGTGAGAGTTGTTATGATATAAATTGGGAGTTGTAAGTTTTTATATGTAGACACGTCACACTTGTAAACTTTACTATTATTAGTTGTATGCGCTTGGGAAAAAAAATTTAAAAAATTAACGAAAGACATTATAGTCATTTTCCATCAAAACACAAATCCACTTTGTTCCATTATATTGCAGTGTACGGAATCTTTCAATCCTTATCTGCCATAAAGTCACATTAATTAGTATTACCCAATATTCAATTGAAGTTACGATTTTGAAATATCAAAGAAAGTTATATGCATCCTACCCAAAATTCAGAAAGAAACGATTTTGTATAATTTAGCCTATTTCTCACCTCAAATGTATCAGAGAGGATCAAAGGATGAAAAGTATGATCTATTCTTACCAAAAACACATTTTCGTATATTTCATTTTCATTTGCATCATTAATTGGTTTTTCAAGAGCAAAACCATGGGCATCTTCCCACATTAATTGTCGTTTATAACTATAATTTTGCAACATCATTAATCACATTCTGCAAGTCTCTGCATGTGCCACAAAGCTAAGTCATGATGATTCATATTATGTACAAGATACATATGCACCATATACCTTTGTCATAGAAGATGTAAATATTGTTGTTAAATTTATAAATTGACTCTTTAAGTTTACCGTCTTTTACATTTTTAATTTACAAAAACGAGTCGAATTTTTGATAAACTAATGTTAGTTGTAAATTTTGTTAAACTCATGAGTCTATGCACTGAGTTTTCTGTTTATACATTTCTAACTTATAAAACCGTGTTAACTTTTTCTTAAGCTTATGTTACCTTTTTTTTTTTATTTGATTATACTTAGCGACTTTATATACAAATTTTATAGAAATTTTTTTATTAAATATGATAACTGATAAATATGATGGATTTAATTTCAATCATTTACATTTAAAATATATTTAAATCAAATTATTTTCATTTTTACATTTAATTATACACTAATAATGCCTATTTAATAATAAAAATAAACTTTTATAAATATATAATACGAGTTTATGTCACTGTCACAGTTTTGTTTAAACTCTTAAATTTGACAACCTTTCATGCATGATTTTAAAATATATTTTATAAAGGTAATAAATCAACATATTCATGTATCTCATAATTATTAATTTAATTTTTATATATATTTAAATCAACAAGAATGTTTAATGATAACGATTTTATCATATGACAACGTGCATGTTCTATCATTTATTTGAATTATAATTACTTGCACCAACCCCCTCTTAAACACCTTTCATCTGTGTGTATATATATATAGATGCACAAACAAGAATATAATAGTGCAATTCAAGTGAGTTAGAAATATTCACTTGATTTTCTCTCTCACACATGGCTCTTCACAAACACTTCATCTCTATTTCTTTCACTGTTTTCATAGCCTCCTTGTTCTTCCCAAGTTCTCCATCTTCCAATGTCTGTGCACTACAGCCTGAAAAAATAGATTTCAGTGATAATGATCTTGTTGAATTCCCTTTGAATTTGGAGTTTCTGGAAGCTGAGTTCTTTTTGTTTGGGGCTTTGGGCTATGGGCTCGATGCTATTGATCCAAAGTTGGCCCAAGGCGGCCCACCACCAAGTGGAGCAAAATTAGCCAAACTTGATGCCCTTACTAAGGATGTTATTGAGCAATTTGGCTATCAAGAAGTTGGGCATCTAAGGTATTCTCTATCTTTACCATTGTGTTGAAACCAGTGAACCCACTATCTATTATTTGGTGGGCAGGTCCGGTGATTTTATAATTTTTTTCTCAGCTTAAAATGAAGTCGTTTTGATATTTAAAAAAAATAGCATTTTTTTTATATTTGTGCTTTTAGTACCTTTGTTTTGTTGTATTTTACCTGGTTTATAAATGAATGTTACATATACTTAGAGAAGATTAATTCCTTTTTTTTTAATTTGACTCTTTTTAAAGTTATATATGAATATTTTTGTATATTTAAAATGAATTAAATTATTTTAATTATGACTGAATTGGCTTTATCCTACCACAGTTGAAGAATCTTTAACTTTTGAACCATTGTTTCAATTGACCAATGACCATCCTTATTTTTCAATATTGATCTCCACGGATATGAATTTGCTGGTTAAATATTTTAGAAAAAAATCACTTTAAGGTCCCAAATAACTTTTAAAATGTCAAAAAAAGTCTTAGAGAAAATTCTAATATTAAAAAAGTCTCATTGACAACTCCTTTACTAAGAGATTAACAACTTTATCTGTAAGTTTCAACAACTCCTTGAGACTCTTTTTACATCATAATTTTCTCAATGACTTTTTTGAGATGTTCTTGGACTTTGGAACTTTAAAGTGATCTTCCCAATATTTTGCTTTCATGAATAATAATAATAATAATGATATGGAAAATTAAATGTGTTATTGTAGGGCCATATTGAGACAAGTGAAAGGGTTTCCAAGGCCATTATTGAATTTGAGCAGTGAATCATTTGCGGGAATAATGGACAGTGCTTTTGGAAAACCTCTGAATCCACCTTTCGATCCTTATGCCAATTCTATAAACTACTTGCTTGCCTCTTACGCCATTCCTTATGTTGGTCTCACTGGCTACGTTGGAGCCGCTCGTCTCCTCAAAACTCAAAATGCCAAGCAGGTATTCAATTTCTACATTTGAAATCGAAAGTTTAGATTATTATTCGTTGCATATTTTAGATGGAGGAAGATCTATATAAGTATGACCAAAATATAAGAATTTTAAAATGGTCCCTCCAAATTACTTAATTCTTATGAAGTTTTTAGAGATTATTCTAAAATTATTTTTTCTAAAATGACTAAATTGCCCTTACTAAAATTAATTGTTACTGTCTTAATTGGTGTTCTATGTTAATAAGTTAATTTTTTTTTTCTTAAAAATATATCGTATATTTTTTGCCAATAAAATTTTTAAGAGTTAAGATGCAATTTTAAAAATAAAATTTTTTCACCATAAGAATTTGACATAATTAAGTTTTGAAGGGGGCAAAAGTATACACAACCTTTTAAAAATGAGACAATTTTAGCAATTTTATTAAATTGACTCAAGTGTCTGTCTTTTATATTAGGTGAGGCCCACTTGTTATCTCTTTAACTTTATAACATACATTTGGGTTAATTTAACAAAATTGTTAAAATTGCACTCCCTTTAAATACTGTGTTTACTTTTATACCATTCAAAATTTGATTGCTAGATGTTTTTGGCAATTTTTTTCTTCTTTCTAAAATTACATCTTAACCCAAATTTTAAATATGGGCCTTTCACTGATTTTCTCTACTATTAATAAGTCATGATGATCTGTGCATCTTATCCATCACAAGCATTCAAAATGGTATTTGTGCATGCATGTGTTCAGCTAGTGGCAGGACTTTTGGGGGTAGAGTCAGGGCAAGATGCAGTGATAAGAACATTACTATATGAACACAAGGATGAAGTTGTGAAACCATATAAAGTGAGTGTGGCAGAGTTCACAAACAGAATCTCTATTCTGAGAGACAAATTGGGAAAACAGGGAAGGAAAGATGAGGGACTTGTGGTGCCCAAAGATGTTGGAGCAGAGGGCAATATTACAGGCAACATTCTGGCAGGTGACAAGTACTCAGTGGCATATCCTAGGAACCCCCAGGAAGTGTTAAGAATTGTGTATGGTACTGGTGACGAGCGTGTTCCTGGAGGTTTTCACCCTAAAGGTGGTGATGGTCGTATTGCAAAATATTTTCTTAATAATGGAAAATATAATTAATAAGCTACTATTATTATTATTATGATGTATGCCTCATAAAGAGGCAAAAATAATTATTTATTTATCCATTGCAGATCCTCTGCTTCATATGTAATAATCATACCAAGGAAATGATGATGAGAATAAAAAGTTTACCAAAATATTGGTGTCTTCTGTTTATTAATTAATATACATGTTCTTCGTTTTCTTTCCATTAATTTTATTTTTCATATTTTTCTTATCTTGACAGCATGAAACAAGTTGAGAATGTATATGATTTAGCACGATAATACATCACATACCAACCATTTCTAGCTTGCCTAGCTTGCGGCAAAATAATCATGGCTAATCCTATGTTATGTATTACTCCATCGGTCTTTAAATAAGATATTTTATGGAGTTTATTTTTATCCTAAATATAAGACATAATTTTTATATTTGTCAATATTTTTCTAATTTACTTCTATTGATGTTTCGTTAACAATAATCAAGGAAGACAGGTATAGAATTAAGGACGATGACTAGGGAGCCTTAGAAAATACATGTCATATTAACTAATTCAACTTCTTTCATTAATTTAATCAAATTATGTAAATATGTCTTATAGTAAGTATTGGAGAAGTACCCAATTAAAAGAAGACTACCAAAAACATCTTTCACTAAATTTTTTAATCATGATCTCCAAAAGAATGGTGAAATCAATATCCAATAAGTCCATTTCAATAAAAATCTAACAAATTTGTTCATCAAAAGTCATTTCCTATTAAAATCACTACTACAAAAAGTATATTTAATTTAACGATGCAAATTAACGTCCATTTTTCGAAAACAAAAGTTAAAAAACAGGCGGTGACGTTTTTGAAATTTTGTCTTAACATTCAACGATTATTTCAATAAAAACAATAGTTGAAAATTTAACTTTCAATGACTTTTCTTAAAAACAGTCGTTAAAAGTCACTTTTAATAGTTGTTCTATAAAACATTTGCTGAAAATTAAGCCCAAACATAACTTTTTTTTTGTTTCAACAACCGTTTTTTTTTTTAAAAAAACAATCATTGAAACGTGCAACAATAGTGGTGGTGGCGCAATGGCTATAGAGTTTGTTGAATTATCCCGAAGTTCAAAGTTCGAGCCTCTTTAACCCAATTTCTTTTTTATTTTGAGATAATATAATTTTAATATTTCTTCAAAAATATTTTCCTCTAACCATCCGTCTAAAGTGATTGATTTTTTTAAAAAATATCCTAATAAAATATTGATTTCATTATATTTTTCTATTAGCACTGTTAAGGCATTCATGTGATCATATGTCCATGATTTTAGAAACCAAAGGTTTCAAAACAAAGTGAACAATTGACTATCCATTCCTAAAAACTTTCAAATAAAAAAACTACTATTTGTCTCCCTCAATAGCACCCCTTTTAGTGACTTTACTGCTATTGATGTCATTTTAAGTTTTAAATAAGGATATTTTAGGAAAATGAATATAATTAATTAATTTAACTACTATCTTTAATCTCTCCAAAATCTGGAAAGTAGCTCCTATAATCAGAAGCGGAGGGAGTAGTACAAGATTCTCAAAAAAAAATTGTCTCCTTCTCTTCTTTACATATTATATAATATCATGATCCTAAATATAAGATCCAATTAATTTTTCTTAGAGATTAAAGAAATTAATTAAATTACTTTAAAGTATTTTTATTTACAATTTTTTCTCCATTCTAATTTGTTTAACTCATAAAATAATATACAATTTAATCATATATAACATATGATATAATTAATTAACTTATTCAATCACTACAAAAAAAAAAAGCCTGATTTATAGCGGTTATATAGTAGCAGTCAATAATAACCGCTACAAATTCATGAATTTGTAGCGGTTATATGAAAACCCGATACAAATTTGTAGCGGAAAATTGCCGCCATGCGTGGTTGAACGTTATTTTGTAGCGATTTACTCATGGAAAACCGCTACAAAATTGGAGCCAACTTGGCGCCAAATGGCAGGGATCTTTGTTGCGGTTATAATTACAAACCGCTTCCAAGTTCACACCAATATGTTTGTCACGGTTATTTTGCTACGGTTATAATGAAGAACCGCTACAAAAAAGCCAAAGGTCCCATTCTTGTTGCAATTTGGGTACTAGCGCTACATAAATCGCGACAAATTGTTAAAATTTGTAGCGGTTCATGGAAGAACCGCTACTAATATTTCACTTATATATACTTGACTGTACATGGAAAAAATATATAAAACGAGAAAGAACCAAATCTGCATTGTCACTGAAAGAGCTACGTCTGATGCAGATATATGCCTTTCTTATCTTGAAGTCGGAGGTAGCTCTTTAGCGACAATGCACGTTTGGTTATTTCTCAAACCTGAACACTTCTATTCTTCTTAATCGCGTCTAACAAGTAATCGAGGGTTGGGTTTTATTGTAGCCACCTTTCTTTTTGTAAAATATCCCTGATCAAAATGATTCAGTAAACCTATTCAGAGAGATCGGTGGCTACATAAAAGCCCAATCTTCACGGACTTGTTAGACTATTTTAAGTACACTTACTTAAAAATATATATATATATGTTTTTTAACCAAACTAATTGGTTTATTAGTAAAACTAATAAATCAATTAGTTTAGATATTTGTTTTTTAAAAAATCATTTTAGTAGTGGTTATCAGTAGAACCGCTACTGAATATGAAAGGTCCTACATTTGTAGCGGTTTTAGTATCGGTTATGAGGAACCGCTATATTATCTGCTTACCGAGGTAACTCTATAGCGGTTCGTGCAGCGGTTTGAAATAACCGCAACAAAAATGCTGACAGTTTGTAGCGGTTCTTAGTAATAACCGCTACAAAAGGTCGCGGTTTAACCGATCACTCACTTCAGTTTCTCTCACAATTGTGCTTTCATTTTAACTTTTCTCTCACCCTCATCATTCCATTTTCACTTTTACTTGTATACTTGTACGGTAAAAGTTGAACATTATGACTAACTGTGATAGAGGTAAGGGAGTGGATCCCCCGAGGAAAGTGATAAGAGGAAGTGGCAGCAGATACCATACAAGAAGGTGAGGGCGAGGGCGTGGGCCTGCAAATATCCCTCCGCGCCCTCCCCAACCTGAGACATTTGAGGATCTTTTCGCAGGTCAGCCAATCCCAGAGCCGGAGACTTTTGAGACAGTAGGAGGAGAACGAGGCTCTACTCTTTCGATTAGCGACCTCGATGAAGATGAAGAGATAGATCTTGGCATGCCCACGAGCGAGGCGCAACAGTTTTTGGACAGGGAAAACGAGCGAGACTAAGGGAACCCTCAATCGTCGTCTTCGGGTTCCACCGGATTTGTGGTGAATGTCGAAGGTAAATATAATTAAGTTATTCACTAAATTTAAATTTCATTTCCTTAAATTTCAAAGCAATAAAAAATAGTTTTTTCATTTGTGCAGATACAAATGGGAACATTAGCAGGATGTCACTTGATGTTGCCGGAGTAACTTTGTTGGACAGGCCAAAAGTGGTGGTCCCCTAGAACACGGAGACGGACCAGCCAGTCGGCAATAGTAGTCACCTTTTCAACCAGTACCTATTGGAATTCGGCGGGAATTGGGCTTTCTTCCTGCTCGACTTCATTAGTTGGAAGCGTGTTTCGAAAAATAATAAGGATAATGCATTTAGAGATATTGTGCAAGTATGTTATATATGTTTCTTTATAAAAATTTACATCTTAATAATAATAATAATTTTTATTTATTTGTTTATTTTTAGTTAATTAATTAATAATTTATGTACGAAACAGAAAAAGTTTAACGTGGGAGGGAACGTGAAACAGTATGCTATGCTGAAGATCGGGGATGGGTGGAAGAACCGGAGAAATCTTCTGTACAACAAAAAGAATGGAGATGGGACGATTCCTCTGCAGCAGCTAATCGAGAATGTCCCCGACGGCGTCAACCCAAATGACTGGGCAGGTTTTGTCCAATATAGGAGGAGTCCGGCTGGACTGGTACGTCTTTAAAGCAATTATATATACCTTACATTTTTTTGAAAATTATTTAATTAATTAGTAGTTTAACTTTATTTAATTGTTTAAATATTAGTTAATTATTTATAATAAATAATTTCACTTAACTTTTTCTTTGCTCCACCTTGCAGGCTCTGTCTCAGAGGAACATCGCAAGTCGGGCACATCAGAGGGTTCATCACATGGCGGGATCCAAGACATTTGCCGTGACCTACAGTGAGCTGGTAATTGAAAAGATAATTTGCTCCGACACGGTCTAGATGTCATGTACATTGAGAAAAATGTGTGCGACAATGTGTTGTACACAATTCTAAACGAACCAGGCAAGTCAAAAGATCATCTTCAAGCGAGGAAAGATTTATGGGAGATGGGAGTTCGTGGAGACGTGTGGCCGGATGAGCATGACAGATTTCACCCAGCGAAATTTACCCTGACAAAACCGAATAAGGAAATCTTCCTTGTGACTTTAAAGAAAATTAAAGTTCCAAACGGGTATTCAAGCAACATTTCGTGATGTGTTGACGTGAAGGCTCGAAAGGTTACTGGGCTGAAGAGTCATGACTCACATGTGCTTATGCAACAGCTACTTCCGCTAGCCATCAAAGATACGCTCCCTCTTGATGTGTCAATCGTTTTGGTTGAGCTGTGTTCTTTCTTCAGGAGGTTGTGTTCCGAGGTTTTGACCATGGACGAGCTCGACCAGCTACAGCAGAAAATCATTATTACGATATGCCATTTGGAGATGATCTTTCCTCCATCATTTTTCACATTCATGGTTCACCTGACAGTACACCTTGTCCACGAAACAAAGCTTGCTGGCCCGGTTCACTACCGATGGATGTATCCTATTGAGAGGTACTCATTTAAAATTAATTGCTTTACGATTACTACCTTGTCACACATTTCCGCATTAATGTTTCAACATTTTTCATTAATTACTTTATAGGTTTCTTGGAAAACTGAAGTCATACGTGAGGAATAAGGCGTAGCCGGAAGGTTCAATTGCAGAAGGTTATATTAGGGATGAGGTATTGTACTTTTGTTCCAGGTACTTTGATGACATTGAGACGTCATTCAACAGACCGCCTCGTGTGGACGATTGTCCAGAGCCAGAGCCACAGTCATCAACAGCAGAGTTGTTAATCCCTCGTGTTGGTAGACCAGTTGGCAGAACTGAGAACTTCAAACTGACGACACTTGAGAAGCTTAAAGCACACAGAGATGTCTTGATAAATTGCACTAAAGTTGAACCGTACCTTCAGTAAGAAATGCGAGCAGATATAAAGTATCCTTTATATTTCCTTACATTTTACACTCATATCTCTTGGTCTTCTTCTCATGTTTAATTGTAGGGAATTCAAGAGTCATGTCAAGCGTCAACTGAGGATCCGGACACAGACAGCAGCTGAGATTGATAGAAAGGTCCACAGAGAATTCCCGAGTTGGTTTAGGAGGAGAATAATGAATGACCACAACCCGCACTCACCAGACTTCAGAGCTCTTGCACTCGGCCCACTTGACCACACCCAAATATTTATGGCCTACAATGTCAACGGTTTCAAGTTTTGCACCGTTTCACGAGATCAGGGATTGCTCACCCAAAACTCGGGTGTATATGGAACATTTGGAACGAGGAGTTATGCGAGCAGCACTGACGGGAACATGCAATTCGGTGACGTCCCCTATTATGGAAAGCTCATTGATGTGGTCAAGATAAATTACCAGGGCCCTTTCACCATGACACTATTCAAGTGTTTGTGGGCGAATACAACAACGGGGACTCACGACTGACGACTTAGGCATCACATCAGTGAATTTCTCCCGGCCGATTCACACTGGTCAGCCTGAAGATGATGAGCCGTATATTCTAGCCTCAGAGGCCCATCAGGTTTATTATGTCGCCGATGAGAGGCACAGGGATTGACACATGGTTGTTCACTTAAAGCCTCGGGACCTTTACGATATGGGCGATGGTGATAATGTCGCCTACGCGAGTGAGCCGTTCCAGCCAGCCAGCTTCGAGAATTTCTTCCCTACCAGTGATGACAATTTACCTATAGTTCGATACGTTTTTAAATATATGCTTTATGAAATAATAACATTTAATTAAAGTTTTATTTGTATTCCAACATAATCAACAAAAAAGTAACATTTTATCCAAATTTCTTTTTTGTGGGGATCATGACGAAGATTGAGAGCTAGAGAAAAAATTATGTTTACGCTTTAATCTGTAATCTTTTTTTGTGTGAAAACATTTAATATGTAATCTTATATATATATATATATATATATATATATATATATATATATATATATATATATATATATATGTTTTTTTAAAAAAGATTAACTTGTAATTTTGTATAAAAATTTTAGAAAATTATTTGTAACGGTTAAAAACCGCTACAAAAAACAAACCGCTACAGAAACCGACGCATTAACCGCTACTAACAAAAACCGCCACAAAACTGAAGCATCAACTGCTACAAAACAACTACGCAGATACCAATATAAAACCCCCTATCAGACCTCATTTAATACATTTCACTTTCGTTTTCTATTACGTTTGCTACTCTTTTTCTCTCAAACTTCTGCATTTTCTCAAGGAGATTAAGTGTTTTGATAAGGTAAGTGTTGGTAACCCGGATCAAATTTGATTGTGATCGCAATATTTATTTTTTCGCTAAACATCTGTGTGCTTAATTATTTTTTTTCCTGATTATATTAATTCTCTGTTTACACTTGCTCACACATTATTTCATTTCCTTTTACACAAATTATTCCATATATCTTCAGAAATTTTGTTCTTTTAATTTTCAAACACATTATTATTTTTTTCTTGTTAAAGAAGGGGCTAATCCAAGATGGACTAGACTACAGTAGGGATAGCTCTAAGAAAGCCTGCTCCTTCGGCATCTTCTCGCAGAAACTTCCGCAGTCCTTCTGGTGGCTCCTCGAGATAATGATTTCCCTCATCCAGACTCAAAGCAAACGTCGCCAGATAGTCCGCGCATCTATTGCCTTCTCAGTATATATGAAATATCTTCACACGCCAGTCCTGAGCTATCAGTCGTTTTATGCGGGAGATCAAACTCATGCTGGGATGTGGATTTCCATCCGGTTTAGTAATCAGATGCATCGCAATCAAACAGTCTACTTGGACCACAACATCTTTGTAGCCAAGAGACCATGCTAGCTCAAGTCCATCTAAAATGGCCCATAGTTCCGCCTGAAGGGAAGAGCAGATACCTATGTTTCGAACACAACCTACTAGCCACCGGCCTTCGTGAGTCTGCAGTAAATAGCCAGCTCCTGCTCGCGAGTTCTCCACTTTTTTAGAACCATTACAATTGATCGATACTGAAGATTCAGGTGGTCTGTCCCAGCTAATAAAGGTCTCCTGTAGAATAGTCCTACCTTTTTAGCTTCGACCTTATGATGCCATAACCTTCGATGATATCTCCGCTAGAATAGTCACTTCTCGTACCAGATTTAAGGGTGCTACATTTCTGTTCTGGAAGATGGCCTCGTTTCATGACTTCCATAACTTCCAACACGTCAAGCTGAATATACTCGACCACTGAGAGTAATTATCCTTCCATGGGGTACACCTAGAAAGGTTATGTACTAACCAAATCTTGAGGTCTAATCGAAAGAACTGTTCCATATGGGATGCAGAGACAAGGTAAGACTAAACCTCCTGAGCATATTTACATCATCTTAGTGCATGGTCTATATTTTCCGGAGCTGCCCCACATCTTGCACATGTATCTACTTCGGTCATATGTCGTCGTTTTCTCTCCTCATTGGTAAGTAGACAGGATCTCGCAACAAGCCAGAGTAAGACCTTAACCCGTTGGGTACCCTTCCATCTCTATATAACTTCCCATAACCTATTAGAGTCCATGTCTTCTGTACCACAGAGCATATCGTAGGCTGAGGAAACAGAAAAGCTACCGTCGTGGGAGAGATTCCAGAAGCACTTAGCCTCTCCGTCCTCCTGGGATGGAGGTCTGCAACCTGAGATCAAAGAAAGCACCCTGTCAGGTAGATTATCGCGAAGAAGGTCCCAGTTCCATTTGCCTTCAGATGTCACAAAATCTTTGATTGGTTTCTCAATTTCTTGTTCCACAATATCTCTAAAAGTTAGATGCTTGAGAGGCCCCACCTCTGGAACCCAGCTGTCTGCCCAAAATCTCAACCTAGTACCGTCCCCTGGGTTCCACCGTATACCCATCTCCATATCATCCCAAAGCTTCCTCATATGTCGCCACAAGTAGGAGCAATTATGGTTGCGTCGTTGCGGTCCTTTGAATTCATCCCACCCATATTTATTTCGCAGAATCTGCACCCATAATAAATCCGGCCTTGATCGTAGTGCAAAAACGAGTTTCATAAGGAAGGCTTGATTTTGCACCTCTAAGCATTTAAACCCGCATCTACCCTCTTTCGGCAATTGGCACATATGTTTCCATTTAACCAGAGCAGGTCTCCGTTTAGTGTCTGTACCTCCCCAAACAAATGATCTAATATGTCGTTCAAGATTATTGCATAAACCTGATGGTAGTTTCATTGTTTGCATCATGTACATAGGTATTGCCGCAAGGACCGCTTTCACAAGAGTAATACATCCTGCAAGAGATAAGGATTTGGCAGCCCAGCCTGAGAGTTTACTCCGTACTTTATCTTCAAGATACCCATAGGTCCCTGACCGCACCCGATTGTGAAGCAACAGGACCCCCAGGTACTTGCCCAAATCTTTAGTACTTTTAAAACCCAGCTTTTCACATATGGTATTCTGGTCACGGGACCTGACATTCGATGAGAAGTATATAGCAGACTTGGAGTTGCTAACCTTATGACCTGAACTTGTACAGAAGTCTTTTTAGGATGCTGCTAATTAATGTAATTTGGGAAATAGAGGTGGAGCTAAAAAGCACTAGGTCATCTGCAAAGAAAAGATGTGAAAGAGGTGGTCCCCCTCTTCCCATGCGAAGTGGGATCCACTGGGTATCATCCACCCGTTTTGTAATAATTTGAGACAGGCGCTCCATACACAACACAAAGATATAAGGAGACAAGGGGTCCCCTTGTCTAATACCACAAGACGGAAAGAACTTTTCCGAGTGGATTCCATTCCAAACTGTTCGCATGCTGCAAGAAGATACACAAGTCATGATAGCTTGGATAAATTTCTGAGGTAATCCCGCATCTTGGAGAGTATCATGAATAAACTCCTATCTCAATCTGTCATATGCTTTTTCAAGATCTATTTTGATTGCCATCCATCCTTCCTTACCACTTTTTAACCGCATAGAGTGTATTGCTTCTTGGGCAATGATAATGTTATCTGAAATTTGTCTACCTGCAACAAAGCTAGCCTGATTGGGGAGAACTAATCGTGGTAGCCACTCCTTAAGACGATTAGCTAGAACCTTGGTGATAATTTTATATGGGACTGTGCATAGACTTATCGGGCGAAACTCTTTAATATATACAGGATTTGGCACCTTGGGGATGAGGGTAATCAAAGTCTCATTTAGTGCCAAATCTAGAGTTCCTTCTTCATAAAATTGAGTGAGCATATGAAAGATTGACGGACCAACTATTTTCCACTGATCTTAAAAAAACGCAGCATGCAATCCATCAACTCCTGGGGCTTTTAAAGGTTCCATTTGAAAAAGAGCAGCGTGAGTCTCACTAAGGGTGATAGGTGCTTCGAGTGCCCTTGACATTAAGCTATCAGGAGCAGGAAAAAATCCACGGCCGGAGCAAGGGATACACTCATTGGATTTGAACGTATATAGTTGCTTATAGAATTGAAAAGCCCAGTTTCGAAGAGTTTCCTCCTCATAGCACCATTGACCGGTTTCATCGCTTAAGGCCGATATGGATTTCCGTCGTGCATGTTGGATCGATTTAGCATGGAAATAAGCTATATTACGGTCGCCAAATTTTATCCAGTCACTCCTAGCTCTTTGTTTCCATGTCAAATGCTCTTGCTCGCAGATGATTTCAAATTCCTTCTTTAATTCCCTTTCCAGCTGATCCAGGCGGGGAGAAGGTGAGTTTCCTGGGCTCTTTGAATTCCTCCTAGTCTTGCCATGACTCTGCGTTTCCTGGCGTTTATGCTACCAAAAGTTTCTAGATTCCATTTTTTTGCAGAAGAAATAAAGTTCCGTATATTTGCCATAATTGATTCAGGGGTAGACCAGCTGTCCTGTACAACCTGGGCAAATGAATCTGAAGTAGCCCAAGCAGCAAGGTACCTGAAATTTGATTGATGATTGGGCCGCCTCGTTTCTTTCCCAATTTGAATACATAAAGGACGATGATCTGAGTTGACCTTCAGGAGATGTTTTACTAGAGACTCGCTAAATCTGTATAGCCAAGCAGAATCACAAAGGGCTCGATCAAGTCTCTGAAGCAGGGTACCACGTCTCCATGTAAACTTTGGTCCTGAGAACCCCAGGTCTATTAGGCCACTTTTAAACATGAAGTCCTGAAACATTTGGCAGCCCTGAGCACTTCTCTCTGACCCACCAGCACCCTCCCTACCGCTGAGAATGGCGTTAAAGTCCCCAGCTATGAGCCACGGACCTGATGTTGTGGTTGCCATAAGTGAAAGCTCCTGCCATAGTTCCTTGCGCAAAGAGTTATTTGGACTCCCAAATCTTGCTGTGAATAAAAAAGGATCAGCTCTTCCTTGTGGACTAATTTTTGTGTGTATGAATTGAGAGTGACATCGCTCAACAGACACTTCCACCACATTTTCCCACATTAACCAGATTCCCCCGGAAAAGCCACGAGCTTCTAGTCTGAACGATGAGTGGAAACCAGATAGTTTAATAAATCTATCAGCCTTGAGCCCAGAGATCCGTGGTTCCACTAAGACAGCCATAACAGGTTTATATTCAGACATAAAATGCCTAAAAGTGGTGAAGAAGCTATTGCTAGCTGCCCCCTGGCAGTTCCAAACAAAAATCTGTAACATCATGAGATTAATAAGAATTAGGCAGTCAAGCTAGACCCTGGTGGGTCCTCGTCGTTTTCATCTTTGTGCAAGATTGGTTCCTGGGAGCAAAACAGGGGTACTTGAGTAGGTTGTGATGACTCAAGATCTTCCCTGAGGATTTCCAGTGCGTCTTTGGATATATGTCTACTCAGAGGTTTCTTTCGAACTTTAAGATTTCTTGCGGTATTAGATTGGAGTTTTATCCCCTGCATCATCTGCTTCTTGAAAGGGTTAGTTAAAGACATATTTTCCTTACCTCTGTCTGCTTTAGGCTTTGTCTGTATTCCCGTGAAATTTTGATCGAGAAAATTCTGTTTCTGCGACCCCAGTTCCTCCAACGCTTGGCGGCAACGCTGCAGTTCCACTACCGTATGTTGGTTTTGATCCAGTGAGGACACGTGTTTGATGATTTTGAAGGTGGCATTATTTATCTCCATTGGACTAGAATATCCGTCGTCAGTCAAATCGTTGGACTTGCCTTGCTCCACTAAGATATTGCTCTCGTGCCCCATAATGGGTCCATTATTATTAATTCCGTCATCAGGCGCACTCTCAATAGCCTTATCCACGTTGGAGAATGGTACCACTAATGTGTTGTCTTCTGCACCTTTATTTCCCTTTTTCCTGTATTCCTGGGTCACGTGGGCCTTCCCATGCATAACTTTAGGAGAACCTTTTTTCTTAAGCAAATCAACTTTGGAGATATCTTCTCCAGCGGGCCCGGATTCCTGAATCAGCGGGGATTGAGAAACTGATTTACCATTGATAGACCAAACTTGTCGCGCCATTTCCGTGCTAATATCCTGCGCAGGTGGGGCTAATGAATCATCACATTCAAATAATACATTAAAGCGAGATCCTCCATTGATTTGCTGATCCGAAATTTGCGTTGTCTTCCCCCACTTCGGTTTGTTCACTTTTCGGTGATATTTGACCTGCATCCATGAACCATATGGTGACTGTGGTGGCTCTGGCGAGTTGACGGTAAGAGGTTCAGGGATGATCTGAGTATTTCGATTAGCAAGTGACACTGAGTTCGGTGTTCCTTGCTGTCGGGTAGAAGGTAGGTTACCTTGAGAATCCTTGCAACTTGCCGAAGGTTCCAGACTTTAACATTTATCCTTGGAGTGTCCATATTTTCCATAATTGAAACAGATAAGCGGCAACCCCTCATACTCCACTCCATAAGTCTTGCCATCTACTTTGATCCAAGGAATAAGCGGTTGATCGAGATCAATGAGGACTGCAAGGCGAGCATATCTCCCTCTTCCCCTTGACTCTGTCATATAATCAATTCTGTAGACATCACCTAGGAGAGTGCCAATAGCTCTGAGAGTACTCTTGTCATAGTACCGAAAAGATAAACCAGGAATCCGTATCCAAGTAACTACTTGCGAGATGACATAGGAGTTGGAATCAAAATCCAGAGACCAAGGTTGAACAGTTAAATATGCTCCAAAAATCATCCATGGGCCACCAGTAAGAACCTTGATGTAATCATCATCTAGATCGAAAGAGGCAAAATAGAATCCCCCTTCCATATCAATCAGTTTATAAGAACCTTTCACACGCCATAAAGTTTGGGTTCTAGTCAGAAGATCATAATATGTAATGGACTTACCCAGGAGCTTCATGACAATTGTACGTTCCATACCTTTAACTAAAGCATTGCGAACATCTCTGGAAAATTCGATGGAAGGGATTCCCTCATCCTTAGAGATACGGAAATCCTTTTCAGAAATCACAAAGTCCGTAAGAGAACTATCAGCTTTCCCAGAATTGACCAAGTTTAACAGTTTGCTCCTATAAGAAACGCCATCGCTTCCCGTCATTTCCACCATTTCCGCATCAGCACCTTGGTCCTTTCCAGCAACCTCCTCAGCCCCCTTTTCCGACCTGATGTGGACTTTCTTGGTTGATCGGATACACTCATCAGAAGGCCGGGGAGAGAGAATCTCAGCGTCACGTTCCCATCCATCTCCATCCTCCCTACCTCGGCTGTCATCATCGCCCTGCTGTGGACACACTCTCGCTCTCTCTAGAACACTCATTTTCTTAATTGACTTATCAGACACATTATTTTATTTAAATAAAACTACAATAAATTAAAGTTAGTTAAAAAAATTTATAATAAAAAATAAGAAATAATTCAAATCAGAATATAAATTATTCATAATCTAATATGTAATTAAATATAATGGTTAATGAATTTATATTAAAATTAAATATTTGACTTTTTTTTAAATGAATTCTTTTATAGCGATTTTAAACCCGCTACTAATACAACTAAAATTTTCGTAGTAAAAAAAATTGTCTGCAAAAAAATCTGATTATCTGGTAGCGGTTTTAAAATTCGCTACAAAGGGAAAAAAGTTTAAAAAATGGCAGGAATAAATTTCACGTCTAAAATAAAGGATGGGAAACATTTGTAGCGGTTATTGTAGCAGTTATTAAACCGCTACAACTTAATTTCAAAATATTTGTCCCTCCATCCTTGGCAAAGAATTTTTGTGTCTACTTGTAGCGGTTCCATAATCGCGAGAAGATATCATTTTGTAGCAGTTACGTGAACCGCTACTATCGTATCATAGCGTTGTCAACTCAGCCACCTGTGGTGGCGGTTATCCTTAACCGCTACAGATACAGTAGCAGTTTTTTTGTCTGTATTAGCGGTTATTTTTAACCGCTACAAATTTGCTTGCCTCGGTATATTTTGTAACGGTTTACGAAACCGCTACTACTGTCATTTGTAGCGGCTAAAACCGCTACAAATACGCAATTTTAACCACTACAAAAGTACCATTTTTTGTAGTGAATTTCCTTAATCTCTCCAAAAATATTTAATTAGGCCTTATATTTAAAACCGAAGGTAGTAATATATTTCTTAACTTGTTCATTTTATAATACTATTTCATTGCTATATAATAATAAGGGAAAATTAATTTTTGGGTTTTTATAATTTTGATTCAGTTGTAACTCAATCTTTAAATTTTTATTTGGTGCAATTCAATCCCTACATAATTTTAACTCAATTAATATTCATTCCCTGAACTTTAACTCATTGCAACTTAGTCCCCTATAATTTCTACTATTTAAAACTTCAATTCCAAAATTTCATCAAATATATAATTTACTATTTCCTCTGCTCTGTTTTATAAGAAACTTTATCTCTCTTATTATTAGTCTTTTTTAAAAGCAACTTTCTCCTTGTGTCTCAAAATTGAAACTATATTTTTCTTTTCTACCCTTATTAAATACACATTTTTATACCAATTATCCTCACTCATCACTAATTCTCTTTCATTTACTTATTTATTATACATTCTCTCTAATATTTTATACTTATACTTTCTCATATTTATTACTCATTCTCTCCTATGTTCTGTTCATAAATAATAGTATATTTAGGATAAACATGATATTTTTTACACATTTGTTATTTTTAATTAATCTTAACCTCAAGTTCGTTTTGTGTAATAAAGATAAAAGTCGGTTGTAAAAATGACTGAGGAAGTTTATGAACTGAATTATCTTGAGCTTAAATTCTAGTACTGAGTCATTATTGAGTTAAAACTAGAAACTTAAGATTGATTTTCTCATATAAAAAGATAGAGTTGGGAATCAGGGTCTACTCGATCCTTCAGGGTCAGTCTTTCAAGGGCCAGGGCCGGCCCTCCAAGGCCCGGAAGAAGAAAAACACCTGTTTTTCGAAGCTTGACCCAAAAGTACCAGGGCTAGGGCCTAGAAATTACTATTCCAAAATTTAACTATTTTTCATTCGGTTTTTTTTAAAGAAATTTGATTAGTAAAATACAATATCTAAAGTTCTAATTTATCAAATAAATATTATCAACATTAATATCCAAGAACCACAAATTATCTAACAAATAAACACATTCATCAGTTTGTAATAAAAAAACAAACTACTGTCCACAAATAAAACACATAAAATATAAGAAGCGTACCACTAACAGCAGATGACTACACATCTTCCTCATTACTATAATCAATGTAAAAGATATTTGATTTTGTTTCACTAACTGTAATAGACTCTAATTCATGAGTAAAAAGATCATGTATTTGAAGCGTTTAAGCCCAACTTCAACTTCAATTTTTTAAAAAAATTATGCAGGGTCCAATGGGCTGACCCGTGACCCTCTAGGGTTTGATTTCGTTTATCTCCTCAAGCCTAAATATCGGGCCAGCTCGATTTCCCAATTCTATAAAAAGACAATATTTGGAAGGGGCAGGTAAGGGATTAGATGAGCATTATGGGCGGAAAACCCATAAGAGCCAGGGATGGAAAAGAAGCCCAAAATAAGAATGACCCAATAGAAAATTAATTAATAAACTTATGTTAATTAATTTTTTGGGTAAAATTAATTATAAGCCCAACGAAATACCATCTCGTACAAGGAGCAGATCCAATTTTCATCGTCGACGAGCAAGCACTCCAGTCCACACTTGGTCGAGCTCGCCGTCGGACGCCATCCACCGTTGTCAGCCCTGTGTCGTTGTTCTTTGGGAAGTATCGAAGAAGATTCGAATCCTAGGGCTCTGTGTTCTCCCGAAATTCGGTGAGATTTCTTCTACATTTGGATTGAATTTTGAATTTGTTCTCCGCATCATCTGTTACCTGCATGGTTGTTGTCGGACGCCGTCCCACCGTTTGAATACGGTCTTTTAATCGTTTAAATACCTTACAGATGGAGTTTAAAATTTATTGACTTTGATTACTTGTTTAACTTGAATGATGTGTAATTGGCTATTATACTTCTGCCCTCTTTATCTTTTATTTCTAGAGACTTTTATTCGTTGTATTGTGTTGCTCAATGTTGGATTTGTTGTGTATTGGCATTCTTTTTGTAAATCTCTTTAAATTATCACCAATTTAGAAAAATTTTCAAGGTATTTGTGATGCACGATCTGGTAAATGACTTGGCTCGATTCGTGTCTGGAAATTTAGAAGCTTGAGTTTTAATCAGTTTGTGTGCTGCTGTGAATTTAGAAGCTATTGACAGAAACAATCAATTTCACACCTTACTCACTGTAGCAACACTTTTCATTATCATAAATTGCAAGATGAAATTGGAAGATTGTGAATTGCAAAGAGTGTTATCGTTGTCTTTCTTCACTGGCTTGGAAGACTTGCCTGAATCAGTTGGTTTACTAAGCCACATTCGTTAAAAGTACCCAGAACAAAAATTGTGATATCACTGTTTGAATTACAAGGTTAGAAATCAAGTTTGATTTATTTAGGTTCATGGCCATTTGATATGCAGTATGTCTCTGTAGTTTAGAAATTTTAATTTGGTTACCATTTATTTGTTCAATAAAGCATAATCAAGTGGAAATTATAAATGCCATGATGCCGATATTTTCTTGTTAGTATCTCTCCCTGGATTAAAGTCCTTGCCTTTGTAGTTCATCAAATTTAGTTGATGTTTAGTCTACTTCTCTCCAGAAGGCTTCAATTCTATCTCTCTTCTCAGAAACAATTTTTTAAATCAGACAAGTTAGATATCATGGGTGGACATGTCGACTCAAGTTCATCAGAGAAGAAATCAGGCAATGGATTGAATGACCTACCAACCTTCAATGCTGAAAACTTGCAACAGAACATGAAAACTATCTATTACAGGTTAGTTTTGACCCAATAGATAAGTTGAATTCTTGATCTAAAACAGGCATATGACTAGAAGCATCATGTTTGGGGTGGTTTTCCAAGTGTGAATTACATTTTATGACTTTACTTGCAAGAAACACTTACCAGAGTGCATGAGATGTGTATATAGAGATTAGTCATAGAGCAATGGGAAGGTGAAATATGTTGCTTAGATTATATGAATAATACTAAATCAAGTTATCTTTTGTTGTTTCTTTTGCAGCCGAACATTTATGTCTATAATTGGTGGAGTTGTTGCTGGAATTCTTGGGTTTACTGGATTGAAAGGATTTGTCTTGTACTTCCTTGTCATGGCATTTACTTCCATTGGGCTCATAGCAAAAGCTAAATTTTCAGTCCACTCATACTTTGAATCCTGGAACCGGGTGTTACTTGATGGCTTTTTTGGTGGTCTAATGGTACAACTTCTTGTCATCTCTTTCTATCTCAGCATGATTTTTTTGATTATTTCATTGATATCCTTGGAATCCACCATCGAGACCCCCTTATAAGAAACAGCTGAAGCTATTCAAGGTTTTAAAAAAAAAAATGATGTGCAATGACTCTTGAAATATTGCAACACATTATACATAGGCTTATGCATCTGTAACAAATTATTAGTACTAATCATACTGCATAATTTTCCAAGTGAATGTCTTAGCATTGGGGAAGTTTGGATTTGTCAAGAGGATTCTCTTCAAGGAAATTTTTTGTTTGAGAAATTGGTAAGAAAGTTTAAAAAGGCTTACAAGAAGAAGACATTAGAAGTTCAGAACTATTAATAGTTAAAATTGTCTTATCTAAGCTAAAACACAAGTGGATGATATCAAGAAAAGTACAAGAGAATCTTTTTTAAATTTTTTTTGTGAAATTCAACATAGAATTATCCCCTTTTGATGTTATTGTGAAATTTATGCAAGCAATGCTTGTGTAATCTTCAGAACTAAATCTTTGTATTTGTGTCAAATAGCTGACTTGACCACTTCACCTACACCAAATGATGATTGTGTCATATCTTTCTGAGCATCCTCCCTTAACCCCCTCCCCCACCATCCTTTCTTGTTAAATCTTTGCCTTGATTTAATATTTTCGCTTTGAACTTTCTGCAGTCCTTCGTGCTGTTCTGGACGTATCCTTCTCATCTATAATACTTGGTAAAGTATGGCTCCATGCGTAAATAACTAAAACTTGTTTTGTATTTTGGTTTATAAGGGGAAACTATTATATCTATAGCTTGATTATAACTTTGGTAAGAAACTTTCAAATATAACACATTACCCTCTGAACCCTTAGTGCAAGAGAAAACGTTAATTCGTCAGAGTCATGTGATTGTAACAGGAAACACGCAAGTCATCATGTGACAATACGCTGGTTTGGATTTTTTTTTTTTTTTACTTGTACTGTTTTCACTTTTGTGGCAGTTATTTTTGAGTTCTTGTATCAAAGCTTTTATAGACATTGCCCATTACCAGTGTCATCAATGAGGTATAATTACCATGTGCATGCACTGCAGCCTTAGAAAACTAAGAAAAAAAATTATATAAATGTATTTGATGAAAATATGACAAAAGAATTAAGAAAATTGTCATAACTGAAACTTTCCAAGAAATTAATATCATCACTAAGCCAAAATAAATAGTATCTATGCAGGAAGCTCTATACTCCACATTCATTTGATACAAAAAAATGGTCTCTCAAGGCAGATGCTACTCCAATACCATGTAAAAAGGAGTGGGACTTTGTTGGCTCATTAAATTGCTATGTCATCGTCATTTTCTGCTATGTTTGTATGCGTTGTGTGGGTATTAGTGGCATTTTCTATAACAAAACATAATTCAGCCAAAATTTCTAAGCTTCCCTTCCTCTAATGACCATATTGTTGCATTGTTTATATTCTTCCTTAACATAACGAAGATTTGCATATGACATTGTTCATATATTCTGATGGAGAGCCAAGTGGAAGGGTCTCACGAGAAGGTATTTGGCGGCTACTGTGTGTTACGATGCTTTTGCACCTTTGCTTTTGTAAGTCAGTTCTCATGATGTTGCCTTTTTCAAACGTTGTAATTTCCTTAGTTTATTTATATTATTATATAATGGAATCATAAGTAGATAGAATGGACAAGTAGATCTTTGATTGACATTTCTTCAGTTTTACTGAGGTGATTTACTCAATGTTTTTCCATGTTCCCCATAATACCTTTGTCTGGGTAGAGATAGTGTTCACATTTTTCTTCTTTAAGTTCCAGGTATTTGATGACAGAATACGTGTTGTGTCCTAAACTGTAAAGAATAGGATGATAATTGATACTCCATCTGGTTCTTAATATAAAATATGTTTATCTAACTTAATTAGATTAAGGAGGTTAATTAAGTTAGTTAATATGATATATTTTTTCTAAAATACTTTAGTAATCTTCTTTAATTTCCTCAGTCCCTCATTCTTAATTATTTTTTAGGGAGCATTAATAGAAGTAAGTTGGCAAAATATTGGAAAATATGAAATCATACCTTATATTTAGATCAACTTCTCTATATGTCTTATATTAAGGACTGGAAGAGTACTATTCATTAGTGTTGATTATTCCTAAGATCATATCAAGCAAGTGTACTTTCAAATAATAATTTATTTCTTTTTATATTCTTCTTTAATATGTATTCTTGATCTCGATGTTCCAATATCACCCCCCATTCTAGCTCAAACAAATTGAGGATGCTGCTTGTGAGGTTGGGGAATGAGTTTTTTTTTTTTTTTTGGTATAATGGTGAATTAGCTATTTACTCTTGTACTTGAGAAGGTCCTCACTGGCCCATTAGAAGCTGGTTTCCTTGTTTATTTTTTCAATCGATTAATTCATGTTATTTGTGTTGAGAATGAAAAACATATATAAAGGGTTTATGTGGTTTTTTTTTTATCGAAAAATTCATTTATTGAAAATTTATATTTATTATACTAAACTAAATACTACTTCCTCTGGTCTTAAATATAAAATAAAGTTGACTTTTTTTTTTGGAGATATTAAGAAAGTTAATGAAATTATTTTAAAATATTTATTAACTTCCTAATACCCACGGGGGGCATGTGCAATTCTAGTTTGGAGTTTGTAGCATGGCCATGGGTTAGACTTACATGTCCAAGTTTGTGTTTGTTTAGATAAACAGTGAGAGATTAGATAAGTTCAACTGAACCAAAAAAAAATATCTGCCAATGAGAGTTGACACAGATGGTAAGGGATCCAGGATTAGGCCCTTGGGTCGTGGGTTTGATCCTCTCTGCCGTCGTTGGGACTCTTTTGGTAGGCGATCTCGTAAGTGCTCATAGAGCCTGGGGTCGTGCCCTGACCTTAGTAAGGGACTGCTGTCGAACCCTTCCAAAACTTTTTTAATAGCAAAAAAAAAAAAATCTCTACAATGACCTCTTCTCTAAATATTCTCTACACATATCTTGTCTATTGTTTTTTAAAGTATTTCAAATGATATTATTTTAAATATTATTCTTTCCACTACTTAACATGAATTATTAAATTATTTTAAATAATAACAATTATATATAAAATAATATTTAAATATTCATGTCATTTATTAAATCATATTTAATAATAATTATTAGATATTTGATTATCATTAGTATAAAATGTAATCATGACAATGTAAACAACTTTATTGAAGAAATGAACTTGATTGCATAATCTTGTTCAATCCTAGTAAAATAATTAGTTATCATATTTATTAATTTATTTTTTTATTTTGATATTAAATCTCGTGATAATGAAAGATCCCATAATATGCTCTCTAAATTATATTCTTATATGTATACTTTTTCTTTTGATTGTATATGCACCTTGTCATTAAGTTTTATGCCGTTTTAACTTCCAATTTCATTTATTCCCTTACTTGAATATAACATTATAAAATTCATATTATTGTTGGTAATTATACATTCATAAGTTATTTTAATAAGTGAATTCCAAAATCACGGTTTACTAACGACATTTTTAACCAATTTCATTTATACAAACCACGATCATATAGTATTTATTGCTAATCCAAACCGAAGTTAAAAAAAAAAATAGCAGGTTGAGTTTTTACAATTTAAAGCGAGCATATAACTAACAGGCTAGCAGTTAAAACATGGCCATAAGTTTGCACGCTTTGATTTTACAGTTTTTATTTTGACAAAAAAAAAAATTGTATTTAATTTAAACAAAGCCTTGATTAGATGCTAAAAAGTAATAACTTGATTCTGTATTTAATTTTTATTTTTATTAATTTATCATTTCATTATTAGTAGAATAATTATATAAAATAAATTCTATGTTTATATTTGTAAGATTTGCAGTTAATGTAGCTATATTGGTCCTGTTTTGGAGAGAGCGTTGGCTAGCTTTAAATCACGAAAAAATAGTAGTAGAAAAAAAAGCCTTATGCGGGGTGTTTTAGTATAGCTTTAAGTCTACTAGGGGTTTTTTTTTTTAAAAAAAAAAAAAAAAAAAAGAACTTCTAAAAATCAGTTTAGAAAAAAGCTTTATGGGGTAGCTTTTAGTAGGGCAAAACAATGGGCGGGTTGGACAACCCGAGGGCAAACTTATAGCCCACCCATTTAACTTTAAATGGGTACGTGCTAGCCAATACTTGTACCTCAACCTATTTTAACATGTGTAAATGAGCTAGCAAATAAATGAGCAGGTTAACTAGGTTTTGAGTAACCCATTTACATTTGAATTGTTTATTTCTTTTTTAGAAAAAACATACATCAACATTAAGCATCCATCCAGATTCATCATTTTAATTTTTGAAATATGAATCTTCAAAGTCCAATAATCACAGCTCACGCAAAACAACATAAATTTATTTCAGTACCATTATAACATAATTTTGATGTTCAAACTCCAACTTGACACTTTAAAGCATTCACTCTCTACCGTGCTAAAGTATCAAATGTTGGATCATGAAAGCCAACTAAGAGCCCGTTTGGATATAGCTTTTGGAAAATGATTTTGGGTAAAAATAGCTTTTGGAGAATTGATTTTGAAAAATAGCTTTTGGGATTTACGAGTCAAAAATGATTTTTGGAAAATAGCTTTTGGAAAATAGATTTTGGAAAAAAATGATAGTATTTGGATAATTTCAAAACCTAGGTTTTGACAAAAGTTTGCTAAACACCCCAAAATTATCTAAAATCTATTATGCATCAAAACCTAGGTTTCAGTAAAAGTTTGCCAAACACCTCTATTTTTTCCAAAAGTTATTCTACATCAAAACCTAAGTTTTCTCATAAACTTACCAAACACCTCTATTTTTTCCAAAAGCTATTCTACATCAAAATCTAGGTTTTGAACCCCAAAACATAGGTTTTGTCAAAAGCTATTTTTTTTCCATTTCTAAAACCTAGGTTTTGTTAAAAACTATTTTTTTTTAACTTTTTCTTTCTCTCCTTTGCTATCAAAACCTATTTTTTTTAACTTTTTCTTTCTCTCCTTTGCTATCATCAGTATTTTTTCAATATTAATTAGTACGCTTAAGATATTTTTTTAGTCCTTTTTAATATATTTAATACCATAGAATAATTTTTTAGATATTTTTTTAGTCCCTTTTAATATTTTTAATACTATAGAATAATTTTTTCAAATCATGAAATATTTCAGGGTACTGACTTGTGCTGAAAAAATACTACATGATCTTGAAAATTTATTTTACAATATTGAAAAAATATTTTAGAGTAATGACTGATCTTGAAAAAATATTTAGGATACTAAAAAATATCTTAAAGATACTGATTAGTACTAAAAAAATACTGATGATGATAGAGGAGAGAGAAAAAGTTGGAAGAAATAGCTTTTTACAAGACCTAGGTTTTGGAATTCGGAATTCAAAACCTACGTTTTGATGTAAAAATAGCTTTTGGAAAAAATAAGGGTGTTTGATAAGCTTATGACAAAACTTAGGTTTTGATGCAAAATAGCTTTTGAAAAAAATAGAGATGTTTGGCAAACTTTGTACAAAACCTAGGTTTTGTTTCCAAAACCTAGGTTTTGGAGGAAGCCAAACAGGCTCTAATTCAGTTTGAAGATATTCATCCATTTATGAAATTTTTTCTACATTACATGTAGAGTTAGTAGCAATTCACAAGTTCGAATAACCAAAGCCAGAGAGAGAGAGAGAGAGAGAGAGAGAGAGAGAGAGAGAGAGAGAGAGAGAGAGAGAGAGAGAGAGAGAGAGAGAGAGAGAGAGAGAGAGAGAGAGAGAGGTCAATGGCGATTATAGTTAGAGATTAGAGGTAGCCGAGTACTCGAAATCTCAAATAGAGGAGTTAAGAATTCTTTTACCTTATGGTCATATGGTGGAATGCAAAATGAAATAGGTAATCAATAATAATAAAAAAAAAAAAAACACACACACACACACACACTAAATGAGTGGATATGGACAGTCTGTAGGTGTGCCTATAGCCTACCCATTTAAGTCTTAAATGGACAGATTGTAACCCCTCCCATTATGGGTCACTTTAGATAGGCTCAAAATGACCTAATTACATTGAGTTATGAGTAGGCTCATGGGTTATGGGTTTTATGTTCAACCCTAGCTTTTACTTTTACTTTTAGGGAAAAACTCTAAACTTTTTTACGTGACCCTCACCATTTCTACCACCATCAATCCAAAAACACAAATTATATTTACAGCCTAACTTTTTTTCCATCAAGTTTTTGCAAAAATCAGATAGAAAATAAACCACCGCTTTCACCGCTATAAAAACAATTTGAATTTAATCTAAAATTCTGATTTAACTTAAAAGTTGAAAAGATATTGATATAATTTTTCAAGAGAGAGAAAGAGAGAGGGGAAAGAGGTGACCCCCTCAAATTGGTACAATGTCAATGTTGCAAACCCCAAATGAGTTCTCACTTCCCTCTCCATTCACTTCTTCATCTTAACTATTGGATTGAAATCTCAACGATTCAGATGTAATTGTACATAAAAATATTAATAAAATATTAAATTATTAAAAAATTATTTAAAAATAATATTTTTATAAATCATTGAGATTTTAATCTAACGGTTAAGATAAAGAAGTAGAAGTAGAGAAGAAGGAAAGTGAATGATAGTCAAACCCCAAATGGCACCCCACGCTTCCAACAGTACTTCCGTTTAGGGGTACGACTTTGAATGAGGACTATACTGATGGTCCATAACAATAATGATATTTACCGTTTCAAGCTTTGATTTCATTAAACAAGATCATGTTCTGTTAGTTCCACTTATAAGAAAAAGGACCAAAGGAGAGCAATTCAATCCATACATGTTCCTTTTACTCCTAAAAAAAATCCCCACATGTTCTTCAACTGAATGTTTAGACTCTGACATCATGGTTGCAAAAGTTTTTTTCTGCAAAGTGCAAACTAAGACAGAACTCATTTTACATATGTACTTCAAAATTAGTAAAAACTATTTTGCAAAAAACTAATCTAAATAAAGACAAATTAAAGTAAACTATTTTTAACCTTTTCCTATCCCAAAGTAAATAAACCGACAAAGCCAGGTTATGACTGGTAACCTTTTACGGTTTTTGATATAATCACTGTTCCGTTTTATTTCCCACTTTCGCAGAAGGTATATTAACATCTCTCCATCCATATATGACCCTCTATATGTAGGTGATCAAGCATTCAAAGTATTAAAAGCCCCAAAAATACCTATGTTTGACATCTAAATTGTGAGAGATAAAAGATAAACAAGCAATCATATAAATCCAGAAGAAATTCTACCCACAATTTCAGTGTATCAGAAATTGTAGTTCAAAAGGACTCCATCTAAAATCCTACCAAAGAAAACTCAAGTTCAACACAATCTTTACCACTACTTCAAATGAGTTCTCCATAACTCATTCCACCAGACAAGACTAGTAAACCTAAAAGTACGGCACCATAATAATACAAAATAGTTTTTGTAAAAAAAAGAATCCGACCAAGCTTGCTGTACTTTCTATGGAGAAAGTGTTTAAAAAGAGGACAATATAGTAACCTGTTATTTGAATAGCTAATCCTTGAGTTTAAGCGCGGTGGTCCCAATCCCCTATCGCTTAGAGGGTCTCTCATCGTCATCTCCACCGTCGTCGTCGTCGTCATCATCTGAATCATCCTTGTCGGACCTCTTTCTTTTTGACGGAATCTCAGCCTTCTTAGCTTCCTCCTCTTTCTTATCATCAACTTCATCTTCCTCCTCACCATTCTCCTCAGGCTCAAAATCACTTGATGCTTCCTCTTCTTCAGCAGTGCTTACGGGACGAACAAGGAACTCTGTCCCCAAATCCTCCTAAAAATTTCAAGTGTTACAAGAAAAGGGGAATTTAAATAGGGGACGACACAGCAAAATGGAATAATCTAATGGAAAATTGAAGGGGGATAAATAATAAAAGCAGATTGGCCAAAAATACAAAATGAAAGCTTAAACAAAATACAGACAAGAAAATTTCAAATTTGACGTGTTCTTTTTTCTTAGTCAGATCAATTAGGGGACAATAAAGCAAGCCACGATTATATAAGCAATTTTGAATCCTGACCACATTCCATTATTCTCATTTCTGAAGCCCCATCATAAATAAGAATAAAACGGAGTCAAACTCAGGCTCTGAATAACACAACATAAATGGATTTTGAATTTTTTCAATGCAAATTATGGATGGAGTTTGAAAACCCTAAAGACGTAATTTATGAAAACTCAAAATCTCAAATGGTCAAAAGCTATAAGTATAGCTCTCTCTCCTTTTCAATCAGTGCTGGATTTATAACTAAGAAAATTCACCGAGAAGATTGAGGATAAAGAGGGAAAAGGACATGGCAGAAACAGTAATAGTCCTTCTCCCATCACTATAAGGGAGAAACAAACAACGAAAACACAGTATAATTGAAGCTGCGACAGATTCAGAAAATAAATTTGTTGCACAGACAGGTTCTTGTAAGATCTAACCAGGATTTATCATTGGAAATCGTTGCAGGGATAATCTAAAACGAATTCCGTAACGTACATGACAGTATACTTCAAAGGAACCAAAAAAAATTAAAACAAGCGACAAGAATACAAGCAAATCGATTGAATTACCGTCAATATATCAGATTTTCCAATTCCTCAGCGTTAACGATTTATAGAAATCTAGGCAGGCAAAAAAGCAAATCTGAGTTAATTACCTCTTCCTCGCCCTCCTCATCGTCGTCCTCGCTGTCATCATCGTCGTTATCGTCATCACCGGCATCACCGTGTTGTGCGACACCACCTTCTTCATCATCATCTTCTTCATCTTCGTCATCGTCGCCGTCCGGAGCGTCGTCATCATCTTCATCGTCGTCATCAACCTCATTATCTTCGTCATCGTCATCGTCATCTTCATCCTCGTCGTCATCTTCTCCATCTTCTACCTCATCCTCGGAGTCAAACTCATCATCTTCTTCGTCAAACTTGCCATCTTCTTCCTTCCGAATCGTGACCTCGTTTTCGGCCACATGTTCCTTCAATTCTTCCGTATCCTTCATCTCCAAATCGAAAAACCAGGAAAACCAATTGAAAAATCCGAATTTTCCAGGAAGAAACGAAAACCAATTGAAAATCGAGCAGGGAGGGAGGATAGGGGAGAAACAGCGATGATTCCAGCTTCTTCCTTCGTTCCACCAGTTAGCTCTGCAGCACCGATCTCAGCCGCCGAAATTAGAATTCACGCGAATCGATGACGTGGTCATAGATCGGACGGTTCTCACGGATGTATTGGAAGTTCAGTGAGGATAGTGTGCTTGCTCATTGCGGCGCCCGCGGATCAGTACTCCTATAATCACATGCACGTGTATGTCACGTGAATCACAGCCTCCTCAGTTAGGGTTTTCCTTTTCTGTTTTTTTTTCCCCCTACGAGTTAGGGTTTCCACTCGTGAGTCGTGAGTCTTTTGAAAAATTGATAAGCAATGAGAAAATATTGCTTAATTTTAAAATTTTATATAAGTGATTTTTAATAAAATGAGTTTTCATTTACTTTAATTTTTTTATTCATCTCATGATTGTTGTTATCAATAAGATTTTAAAATTTAAGAGAAATTTTCATTTCAATTTTAAATAGGTTAAATGTCAATTTTACCTCGAAAATTTTTTAGAATGAGAAAATATATCTCATATGACTCTACGTGTGGGCATGACTTTTCTTTTCTTTTTTTAAAATTATTTTTAACCTTAATGTTTTTACAAATGTCACCGTTTCAAAAATGGAGTAATAAACTCAAATTTAACAGCGAAAGGGGAAAATATTAGAAAATTTTCATTCTAGTATCAAGGGATTAAAAAAATTAAATGTCAGAAAAATCTCATTAATCATTTCATCAGTCAAATTAACAACTCTTATTTATGATATTAACAATTTTTTAAAATTTTTCTGACATTTGAATTTTCACTAAAATTTTTTAAGAAATTTTTTATTTCTTGGGACCAGAAGATAATTTTTCCAAAAATATATGTAGATGCCAAACATAGTATACGACAAAAACAATGAAGGGCTCACCCAACCATTGGTTTAATCCATTCCCATATTCTTTTGACATTACCTCAAGCAAATTGAATTTGTCAACGTTTTCTTTTTTTCTTACCAACACGTCAAAGTCATATATGAATCTCCAACTCTTGCAATTTTTTTACCAAAATAATTTTTTTAAAAAAACAATGTACCGGATTAGAGCGGTCCCAATCTAATGTAGTTAGTATAGTCAACAGTGTTGACGCCACTAACATAGTGGCGTAAGAACAGGATGCCTAAAGGTGTCAGTTCTCTTTTTATTTTTTTTAAATATAATTTTTTAAATATATTTTAAATTATAAATAATAGCTCTATTAATCATAAGTAATAAAATTAATTAATAATAATTTTAATTAATAATTAATATATTTAAAATTATTTGAATCTATAAAGACTAATTAGTAAATTGTTTAATTAGTGAATTTATTATAAACCATAAGATAGATGTTTAAGTGCCTGTTTGGATCCTCTTATTTTGGGCTTATCTTCTCCTTAAAAGTAAAAGTTAGGCCAAACAATATTTTACAAAAGCTCTTATAATAAAAAGAGCTTTTTTTTACATAAAGAAAAAAGCAAAAAATAAAAAGCTTTCCTAGAGGATCTTATTTTTTAAGCTCTTATTTTTTAAGAGAACCCTAGTCTCTACGTTGCGACCACCACTAGCCCCCCAGCCGTTGCCGGCTGCCACTGTGGCCCCATCGCCGACGACCACCTCCGGTGACTTTTTTTTTATAAAAAAAACACTAAGGAGAGGCCGACCAATCCACGCCGGCGGCCGCCACCGGTGATCGGTCGCCGGCGACCACCTTCGGCGAATTTTTTTTTTTAAAAAATACCTACAATACCCCAACCCCCCCACCCCCCACGAGCCACCCCAGCCGTTGTCGGCAGCCATCGCCGCCCCATCACCGGTGACCAACTCCCATGACTATTTTTTTTTATAGAAAAAACACTAAGGGGAGGTCGGCCACCCCACGCTGGCGGCCGCCACAAGTGACCGGCAACTTCTGCTGGCAACCGACCGCTGCCGCCTCATTGTTGGACCACCTTCGATGACTTTTGTTTTTAAAAAAAATGAATTTTTTTTAAAAAAAAAAAACACTAAGGGGAGGTCGACCACCACACATGGGCAACATGCTGCCACTCGCCCCACTGCCGGCGACTTTTTTTAAAAAAAAATTAAAAAAATGCTTATGACAAAAATTTTACTAAACAATTTATTTTAAATTTCAACTTATAAGTAATTTTTAAGCTAAAAAATTTATATTATCATCAAACAACTTTTAGTTTTTTTTAAAAAAAGCTCTTTTTTTAACTTTAGCTTAAAAGTAGCTTTTAGCTTAAAAATAAGAGGATCCAAACAGACTCTAAGTATTTAGTATTTTGTACATTAATAATTTTTTTTATAATTAGCTAAATTTAATTAAAGAAATTTGAGAGAATAATAATTAGTTAATTAATAAAAATATTTTGTGAAATATGTTGTATATTATTTTTTTATAAAGTACACTAGAATAGATAAGATAAACTTAAATATTTTACAAAAACACAATATATTATTAAGTCACTAATTAATTATTTGACTAATTATTATTCAATATTTAAGTTTATCTTATCTATCCTAGTGTACTCTATAAAAAATAATATACAACATATTTAACAAAATATTTTTATTAATTCACTAATTATTATTCTCTCAAATTTCTTTAATTAAATTTAGCTAATTATAAATCAAATTATTAATTTAAAATATATTAAATAATTATAAATTGATCTTATGGTTTATAAAAAATTCACTAATTAAACAATTTACTAATTAGTCTTTATAGATTCAAATAAATTAGACTTAATAATGTATTGTGTTTTTGTAAACTATTTAAATTTATCTTACCTATCCTAATGTACCATATAAAAAATAATATACAACATATTTCACAAAATATTTTTATTAGTTCACTAATTATTATTCTCTCAAATTTATTTAATTAAATTTAGCTAATAATAATTTACAATTTATGAATAAAATTATTATTGTACAAAATATTAAATAATTAGACATTTATCTCATGATTTATTATAAATTCACTAATTAAACTATTTACTAATTAGACTTTATCCTAAGATTAAAATATATTTTAATTATTTTAATTATTAATAAAATTTATTATTAATTAATTTTATTACTTATAATTAATTGAGTTATTATTTATAATTTAAAATATATTTATAAAATTATATTTTTAAAAAAATAAACAAAGAGACGGCCAAAGACGTCTCTAAGGCATCAATTAAATGACACTTTTTAGGCGTATATTCTGACGCCTAAAAGCGTCAGTTAACTCTAACACCTTTAGGCGTTTTATTCTTAGGCCGCAGTGGCATCAACGGTGTTGACGTCAGATGCCACTGAGGACATAAATACTGTTGACACCACTAACTGCATTAAATTGGGAAATACTTTTTCTCGGCTCTAATACAGTACATTCTTTAAAAAAAATTATTTTGGTAAATTTCCCAAAAAAACTAGTTGATAAAAAAATCTAACAAAATTTCATAAGTAGTTTTGATTTTAAGTATTTTTTATATCACAGTGGATTTTTTTTTGGGAATATTAAAGAGAATAGTTTAATAGTACAATGCCCAAAAAAGGTTGAACTCCTCAGCGTCAAATATGAATAACCAACTCTTGTAATTTATTTCATACCAAGAATTACTGAATTAGTGAATGACAAACATATAGCTAGCTAGTTTACTTTCTTTTGCTCCTTTGGATTTTAAATATAAGATATAATTGATTTTTCTAGAGAGATTAGAAGTTCTCAATAAGTTACTCAATCATATCATATATTATATATTATTAGATTATATATTAGTTTATTAGTTAAACTAATTAATTTAGAGAAAAAAATATAAATATAAATATCTTAAAGTAATTTACTTAAAATCCTTGATCTCTCTAAAAAATTTAATTTTATCTTATATTTAAAACCGAATGAAGTAATAAAAAATCCATACAATACATAAGTAACGAAACATAAATATACGTTTTGCTAAATGTAATCGAACACGTAATTCGATCATGTTTATTGTTAGTAGAATTGTACCCGTGTTGTAAAATTAGAGTATTCTAATAAAATTTGATGAAAATTTATTTATATACCAATATTACTAATTCATTAATCAGTTGTGGTAAATAATAAATCAACGGATATGCAGATTAATAAATAAGAAAAATCACTTTGAGGTCTAGCACAATAATTCAAAATTAAAAAAACAAAAATCCTATAAATCACTAAATTACTTTTGAAGTCACATGACTTTTTAATTGTACATATGTTTAGTGTACATTTACCAAATTGCCTTTTGTTGGAATATTTTAAAGTGGAGAGATGGGTTTTGTTATAAAGTCATGTTCATTAAATCAAGGAATTTATATGAAGAGTTATGTAAGTTATAACAATTTATTTGGCATGTAAGAAATAGAGGGGAAGGAAAAATTTTAAGACTTGGATTTAAAAAAATTGAAGAAATAGGGGTATAAAATTTTAATAAAGATAAAAAGTACAATAAAAGAGTAATAAAATTAATTAAAATTTTCAACCCCTTTATTTATTTTTTTCTTAAATTCATTCATAAAAACTTCTCTCCCCGGCCCCTCCCCTTCAAATCCCTCATACCAAAACACCCTAAAAGTCACTAAAGTTATATATGTTCAGTTTCTAGAGATACATATAAAAAGTTATAGCCAGAGATGTGGTAGCTACCACTTGGTAAAAAGTTATGTTACGTTTATAAGAAAACTCTACATGATAAAAAGTATAACTTTTTTTATGTATGAATTTAATAAATCGTTATGACTTTTAATTGAAAATGTGTTGTTTTAAGAGATGAATTTAACAAATCGTTATGACTTTTAATCGAAAATATATTGTTTTAAGAGGTACTACTTCAAATAGGCAACACTTCATGGCCTATATATACCCAACATTATAAATCATTTTGACTTATCAAAAATCACACAAATAAAAGATCAAACTTATTGACTTTGTCCTTTAGAACAAACAAAACTAAAGTCAAATTATCATTTTGTAAAAGTCATTGTTGTTTTACGTGACTATTGCGAGTGCAATCCATATATACCCAAGGGTTTTCATTATATGTTGAAGAAAATTCACTCATTAATCCAACTTATACCTTATAAAATAGGTATAGGTATGGGTGAATTAAACCTAAAGGAAAATGTTGTCCACGTCTTGAAGACATTGTGCAATACTTTCTTCATCTTTTATTCTTGTACTTATAAGAGATTCAACCCCTCTAATAGTCTTAGGCTTAATTCTGTGAATACAAATAACATCTTTAAAGGAGTTGACGACAAACTTTGTGAAGTAGGAAGGATTTCATATGACTTTGATGGAGAATTGTTCCCTCGGTGTTTAAGTTTTGTCAAAGGTGTTGTTGATTCAAATGACTTCCCCCTCAATGCCTCATGGGCAATTCTTCGAGAGAGCCGCATAGTTTGGATTATGAGAAAGTGTCTGAGTGAAGATGAAATGATCAATTTGGATGAATATGTTGAGAACATCAAACTTGATTAAAATTAAAAGAAAGATATAAAGAAGGAAACTTCCTAAGATGCCAGACTTTGCTTGCTAGAAGAAATGGTTGGTTCGATCCATAAACTTTGCAAAGGAATAACCTTGAATTCATTTGATCTATGGCAAAGAAGATAGATAAGTATCTATTTTCATTTCTTATGATGTATAGATTCATGAGGTTGATTCATGATATGGTATGATGCAATTATTTGGCTAAAATTATGTGATTTATTGGCTTGTGGAATTATGCAATTATAATCATGATTTTAAAGTGATAACAAACATTGTAGATTTTTAATTTAATAAATTGATAATTATTATGATAAATTCTATGATCAATTTGATAATTATCATATTGTGTTCTAATTATAATTAGAATGATTGATTGAATATGTGTTATAGAATAAATGCATAGATTGAACGTGATTTGAATACTTTCAAAAAACTTAACATGCATGTGGATGCATTAGTTATTGTCTCATCAATTATAAATAAACTTCATCCTTCATGAAAACTAGAAAGACTTGAAAAATAGTCTTAATTAAATATAAAAAGTAAATTTCTCTTGAGTAATTGGGAGATTATCTTCTTTTAGAAGATGAGTATGGCATATGATTAATGATAACAAAAAGGCTGATGCTCATGAGAAAGTATCATGAGAAGGTACATGTAGTGGAGGAAGGACAATTTCATAAAACCATAGAGGAAAGAGGGAAAGATAGTCAATCTATTCGTTGTGATAGTCTATGTGTTCTTGCAAGGGCTTATTATCAAGTTTATAATAAAAAGTCATGATGTAAGATATAGTTATGTGAAATATTTGGTTTTGCATGGAGTAATTTCCATTAGTGATGTAAGGTCTGAATTAAATCTTGCGAATCCTTTGATGAAAGGTTTGACAAGGGATTTGATGTTAAAAATATCAAAAGGGATGGGGTTGAAGCCCTATAAACTTTGATGACCAATAGTAGAAACCCAACTCACACTTGACAATTATATCAAGTCTTGAGTTCAATGTTGAAAATATACTATTAGAGTGAATGCAAGTACTTGACTTTAAATACGTTAGAAAGTACTTAGTAATCATGAGACAAGAAAAGGATAGATTGATCTTCAAATTGACTCTTGATAGACTTGTAAGCATATATTTGTTGGAGCTTTTATCATGGTAATGTTCTTGACAAAGTCTACCTATATGAGAATGAAGCGAGGCCGCTTCTAAGAGTCTAACGGCATGACTTTGAAAAGCTCTCATGAAAAGGATACGGATACAAGACCACGAGTAAACGTGTCATTTAAAGTGGCATCCAATGACCCGAGACCTCATGTGTAATTCGTGCATACTTGTTTATATTAGAGAATTGGTTCAAAACTTAGTCTCCCATATTATTTTGGATGGGTGAAACCATGTCTTACTTAGGTAAAGGTTCAAATCCTCGAGATATCTTTATTGACAACATGATATTTCTAAAGTGATAGGAGTTTGTGATCATTTTAAAATGGTGGATCGTTGTTGGAATATCTTAAAATAAAGATATGTGTTTTGTTGTAAAGTCATGTTCATTAAACTAAAGAATTTATATAAAGATTTGTGTAAAGAATTATAACACTAAAAGTCACATAGGTTATGTCTATTCAGTTTCTAGAGACTCATGTGAAAAGTTATAACCACAGATGTAGCAACCACCACTTGATGAAAAGTTGTGTTTTGTTTATGAGAAAACTCTACATAATATAAAGGTATAACTTTTTATATGTTTGTCAATGAATCAGCAGATGAGATTCATAAATGTAACAAATCATTATAACTTTTAATTGAAGAGATGTTACTTCAAGAGGCATTACTTTATAACTTATAAATACCTAACACTGTCAATCATTCTGGCATATCAAAAATATACTCATTGCCTTTGTTATTGACTGCGTATATAGATAAAGTCAAATTATCATTTTGTAAAAGTTATCGTCGCCTTACTTGAGTATTGAGAGTATAATCCATACTCAAGGGTATTCATTATATCTTATAGGAAATTTGCCCGTTAATCCAACTTACACCTATAAGATAAGTATAGGTAGGGGTAAATTAAATATAAAGGAAAATGATATCTACACCTTGAATTGAATTGTGCACTGCTTTCTTCTTTATTTTTTATTCTTGTACCTATCAGAGATCAAGCCCTATTAACTTAACACTTTTAACTTAAAGAAACCCTAAATTCCTAATTTTTTTTTTTGCTTTTTTTGGGGGGGGGGGGTAGTATACAATTAATGGCATATAATGGAAAGTAGCTTTGGTGGGACTTAAGCCTTCAACCTCTTGACCATCAAAAAAAGAACTGGTAACCATTGAGCATTTACCATAATGTTGTGTGTTGTTATTTGAGTGTATGTTTGTATGAGGTCTTTGTCTCTTCTCTCTTGGTATAATAAAAGGGATGAAACTGACTATGTGGTTCTTTAAACCCTTATGCCTTATTACTGATATGGTTATCAATATTTCTTTGGCCTCGTTTGAATCAAAGAACAGGAAGGAATGGAAAGAAATGGAAATAAAAAGAAAGGAATGGAAAAGAAAATATTTTACGTGAATGTGTTTGGTTTACACTGGAAAAGAAAATGGTTGGATTGGAAAATTTTTGTTTGGTTAGAAGAAAATAAGTAGGAAAATAAGGAAAAATTACATTTGCACCCTTAACATTTTAAGGATATAAAAAATCACAGACTTAATGACAAGGCACTATCTTATTTTTTGGTCAAAAGACTAATGCACATTCAAGTCTTTGAACAAAAAAAAAAAAGCACACTCTTTAACAAATTCTTTAAAAATATATATAAAAAAAATCGAGCACACTAGAGTTGCCATATGCATACTCAAGTGTGCTTATATGGCACACTCTGGTGTGTTTATTTATTTATTTGTTTTAGTATACTCCATAGAGAAAGGTGAGGAGAACAGAGACAACTTCCAACCTCCATTTCTATTGGACAAACACATTCAAATTAAAAAATTGCTTCTTTTGGCTTCTTCCTCCCTCCACTTGTATATCACTTATCAACATTCAACAAAATAAAAAATCGCTCCCTCTGGCTTCTTACTCTTTCCACCTCCGATCATTCTTTATTGGATTCTGGGTCATCATGATTGGATTCTAATTAGATTCTAGGTGAGTTTTCTTGATGATATGAATTTGCCTTGTCGAATAATTCTAGGTTCTTCATCTCTGATTGCATCGAACAATTATGGGTATTGTGTTGCTTTGTCAGGTTCTGATCGGATTCTGGGTTCTTCATCTCTGATAGTCCTTGCCTCCATCCAGACTCTGAGCTACCGTCTCGATGGGCCGTCTTTAGCGGGTGAGGGGTAAATTTGTCTTCAATATTTTCTAAGCTTGCGGGAAAATGGGTTTCCACCAAAATTGGTGGGAAACAATTTTTCCATGTTTAAAGGAAAATCTGTTGTCGCTGGAAATTATTTTCTTAGGTAAATGGTGAACCAAACACCCTTACTGACTGGAAAATCTGATTTTCCATTTCCTTCCTCTGATTGTCAATGAACCAAACAGGCCCTTTGGTTTTGGGTAGTGGCAATGGCAACAACACATATGACTCGCATTTGGTTTTAGGTTTATAATTTGTGTTAGTGGTGTTATTTGGGTTTAGGGTTGTGTTCTTTGAGCTTTGGCCCCTTTTACGTTTTGCTTGTTTTTAGGATTTTTGCCTAATATTTTGCTTTATATTCAATAAATTATATTGTTAGCAAAAAAAATCTAATTGTAGTTGTTAGTGGAGTGTTTAGTTTTTATTTTTGACCAAAAAGTAGAGTGTTTAGTTGAAAACTACCTTATTAGAATTAGTTTTGATTTTTTTTTAATAATAAAGAAAGCGATAAAAACTAATCTACAATATAAAAAGGAAATCAATGAAAATCTTCTAAAGGAACAATGTGAAATCAATGAGGCATGGCAAAAGAAGGGTTAAGTAGCAAATCTGCTCTGAAAGTACATGCTCAAGAGCAATGTTACTCTGAAAGTTTTTTTGGGCTCAATGTTGCCCCGAAAGTCTAAAGAAGTAACAATGTTGTCATTTTCCGTTAAAAAGTCAACGGTCAACATTCGGTCTGTACTAGGTGGTAATTGAGATGCCTATGGCATGAGGTGATTTCCTGAGCAGTAAGGCTGGGATATCCAGCTCTGTGCTAATAAAATAAGCTAAAGGGCAAGATGTAATAAGCTGAAAGGCAAATTAGTAAAGGCAATGAGGCCTAAGTAACCAAGCGCTTCGAGAATAAATCAGTAAGTCCTATATGGTTGAATACTACCCCTGGGTACAAGATGGATGAGAATCGGGTATATTGAAGTTGTATGCTTGATGACCAAGTATAGGAAATGAATACTGAGAGCCTAGAATTATTCCCCAATGGTTAGACGTTCAAATTTCGAGGACAAAATTTATTGAACAGGGAGAGAATTGTAACATCCCAAATTTTGGACTTTGGGAATTAAGAATTAATTATGAAAATTAAGTATGAAAGTTGGTCTAATAATAACTATGGAGTAAATTATTGAGAATTAAGGCCTATTCTTCCTTAATTTATTTCAGAAAAAGACTAAGTGAGGAATATTTACAAAATATAATTTTGGGTTCAAAATTATGGATCTTGTGGAACTTAAGAATTTAATTTCTTTGAAGTTATTGCAATTAAATCTAATTGCAAATAAGATATTGTTTTAAAATAAAAATGGAACGAAGGAGTGGGCTTATAGCAATCCAAATAGTGTCAAAAGCCCCAAAATCTATATTAGCCACAATAAATCAGCCCAACACGTGAAGCCGATGGAGATTTCATAAACCATTATGTCAAAACCCAAAACTCATATTCAGTAATTAATTGGTCTGGTCCACGTAAGAAAAACAAGAAGCATCAGATTTGGAGATACATTTGATTTTAGTATCAAAAAAAGAATAAAATAAAACAAAATATACAGAGGAAGCTGTAACACGAAACGCATGAAATACATTAGCATTACAATTCCCTGACACTGTAGCTTACTTTCGGCAATAAGCAGATCATCCCATCAGCCAAGATTAATGAATCTGTTCAGCGCCGTTTAAGCAGCAAGCAATCTCGAGCCACCCACCCATGGACCAGCGGTTTTTTCATGATCGAACTGAACCCATTATACAAAAGCCCACTGCCCATTACCTTCATTCATTAAACTGTCAAAACTGAAGCAGTACATCACGCCATCAGAGAAAAAAATCACAACATCAGCGTAATTACAGGAAAGAAATCAGAGACCATACTCTTCTCTGCATTTTCGAGCCCCACGTTATTACCCTCTGGATTTTGCATGATCGACTGGTCCTTCATGAACTCTATAAATCCAAGTGTTCAACCATTCCCCATTTCCCTTCAACTTTCACCGAGAGAGAGCTTGAGAATATTGCAGCGGTAGTTCTCTGTTTTTAACCTTGAAAACAGAGGGTTTGGAGAGAGGGAGAAACAGAGGCTGAGAGCGTGGAAGAAAAACGCAGAGAGAGGGACTTAAACAAAGTCTTAGCTTGCTCTGTTTTAGCGTCAAAGTTCAGAGGAGATGTGCAGCAAGCTTTGCTGCCATTTAAGCCTGGAAAATCCAAGGTACCCATTGAGCTTTCCTTCCCTCTTGTTTCCTTTATTTCTCAACGTTAGGAAGAAGTTTTATTTATAGGAAAAAGGACTCTAAACCAGCTGAAATACTGAAACCGATATGATACTAAACCAAACGTATGCTTGTGAGCTTACTGTTATCGTTTTCTTTTCCTTTTTTCTGCTACCTTGCATCTCTATATATGCGAGACTATATATATATGCTACTGCATGCCGTAACCTAGAGAAGAAAAGACCATACACTTAACTCTTTTAGTTGCTGTAACCTTGTGTATGGCGTCGGTTTAATGGGTGTGTAAGTCAAAGAAAATACTTTGCTGTCATGTCATTTATGTAACTACTCATCCTTGCTGCATAATATGGTTTCGGGTTGGTGTGTGCTTAAAGAAATAAGATTCTTCTGTTAATGTAAGGTATAAAAGAGAGCAGGAGCAAGTTAAGGGATATATATATGTGCATGCAGTGAGAAGGAGAGAATCTACATAAAACTATATTTAATCTCAACAAGTTAAAAGTCTCGCATACCATAGATAGATAATCTATATATAATATAAAATAAGAAGACAAGCCTGAAATATAGATGAGTATTGAATGTATAGCATAATAGAAAATACCGTTGCTGCCATTCTCATGCATACGGCTGAACCATTTTTTTTTTTCTGGTTTAAAATGATGCTGATTATATTTGTAAATGCTGATGCCAAACCTTGCATGATCTGCTCTTTTGGTCAAGTGAGCATATGAATATATGTATATTGGTAGTATGTGGTTACTGTAACATTGAATGCATGCAAAGGAAAAGGAAGATACACACACACACATATAATAACTTTTTCAAAAGTCAAATATTTGGCTACGTTTAGTATAATCATTTAGCAACAATGGCGGATGTAGCTTATGGCCTGCTGGGGCCTTGGCTCTAGTTGGTCCGAGTTGATGTTCTAAAATTTGTTAACATATATATATATATTTATTATATGATATTTTTTTTTGTTAATAATTTAGCCCCAGCTAATTTTTTATATTCTCTATAAGGATGATGTTTAGTTCATTACTTATTAGGTTTATGAGAAGAAAGTAAAATTCTTGTTTGAGATAACTATAAAAAAGGCTAATATCATTTTATATCTTCTTTTGATTTATAATTGTCGGTTATTATTTATTTTTATTTTCAATGTTATGTGATACTATTTAGTAAATACTCTATCTAATCCTTATTATAAGGCACCAACTAACAATTCTTACAGTCTAATAAAACATTTAAAGTCATTAAATTTGTTCTAAAATTTAAGTGATTTTTAATATTATCCATACTAATTACACTAAAATCTAATATCATATTATTTATTACTTTCACTCACTACTCTTTTTAATTATGGGTATACATGAAAAAATATTTAATACATTTTGGAAACAAGCAAATGCCTTATGAAAAAGACTAAATACACTTATTAATTGTTACCTTATGATAAGAACTAAGGGGAGTAGTTCAATATGTTTGTTTCTTGGCCAGGTTAAATTTTTTTTCTCGTTCCGCCACTCTTTAGCAAATGATTCAGAAACCCAGGATCTTGTCTTATGCGTGAACATATTTACTGATGGAGTGTTTTTCTGCATCCTTATAACTATATATATTAAACGTGGCTGTCATACTAAAGGAATGAATAAAATCAGTTTATATATGAGCTTAAAGTATATTATTAAAGTGTGATGATTAATAAAATATATAAGGAACTCAAGAATAAAGTTGCTGTATGGAGTCCTATTATTTTAAGTGTATGGGTAACCAATTAAGAAATTAATAAAATATTTGGGGAGTTATTATATTCAAATTAACAATTAAGAAATTTATGTTAATAGGATTTTTGGGAATCAATTTGTAAAATACATTTTTGTTATAAAGGTACTTAACTGAAAATTTACATGAAAAATAAGTGAAGTAATATTAGTGTTTGTCAAGGTTTTAAGAGAAACCATGAGAAACATTAAAAAAATTATATGGTAATTAATGTCTATTTAAGGTGTCAATACCATGTTTTGGAGAATTCAAATTAATAAAATAAAAGAAAAATAATAATGATAATAATGTGTCATTATCATTAGGAATAAGGAAATAAATAACAATGGAAATAAATAATGAAAGTATTATTATTAGTGTATGTTTAATTACAAATTATAATTGTTAATATATGGAATTTTAAGATGTTATTAATTGTTAGTGTATTGATTTTGGTAGATTGAGTTGTGGTGTATTTGAACTCTGGAATTAGAAGCACTGTGAAAGTAGTTAGTTTGGGCGAGAGGTAACCGCTTTCCACTTATTATGTTATTGATATATTGCTTATGAGAATTTTATGAACTGATTACGAATGTTTTAAATAAAATTTTCCTTGTGAAATTTTATGAGTTGAAATACATACATTTATATGATTTGGAAACTGAGATATGATATTATGACTATTGTGAATATTTTGGGAAATCCCCTGTTGTATTATTATGATAATGTTAGGATGGGAAGAATTGAGAGAGAAATGGAAAAGTTATTTTCACCACGTGGTGAGACCTCCATTGTGAACAATGGTTGGCTTATTATTATCTCACCGGTTCGATAAAAGACTAGTCTACCAGTTCAAGAGGGCTTATGATACCTTATTAGGGTAAGTGAGGAAAAGACCCATGGTCTGGGGCAGGTGTTCTAATGATTTTGGCCGGTCCTATCACTTGACTAGTGAGCCTTTGAGTTACCAGTAACATGATGTGTGACTTAGCCCATGGGTTTAGTTGGAGGAAATAAGGCGGTTCGGTTGGATTGATGGGAGGTATTCTAGGGATTGAATTCAGAAAGATTTGTGACATCCAATTTTGATACAATGTAATAATGAGATATTTTATAAAAAAGATGTTAATGAATTGTGTAAATTGAGAAAACTAGAACACCTATTTTATGATATTTAATTTATGATATGAGATTTTATGATATCAATACTGGTGAGTTATATTTTTAAGATTTGACTACATAAATTGTTCCACTTGGCACCTTACTAACACATATTGATATACGTAATGAGTTGGACTGATGGTTAGTAATTTTTTCCAGGTGATAGCTCGCGTCCGAGTCCATTAGGGAAGGCCTTAGAAGCTTAGACTACTCTGTTAGAAGTAGTGTTTCTCTCTTTTTTATTTTATGTTAAACAATTGTATATTGCCATGTTATGGCTCATTTTGCATACTCTGATAAAATTTTAATTTTTTTTTGTAAATTTTGGAGTACTATTAAGTTAATTATCTATCTAATATTGGGTTAATTTAGTTAATTAAACGATGGTCGTTTCAGGTAATGTATTGTCAATTTTTTTTTAATATTATAGGATACTTAACGGTTCTTCATAAAGAACCGTAATATATTGTCAAATAGTTTTTTAAAAAAAATTTCAAATTTTTATATTAAATCATACTTAATAGTTTTTTATGAAAAAATGTAATGTATTGTCAAATAACTTTTTTATAGATTCTCACCTTATATTTGACATTTTTCATAATCTTGTCTTCTTACATATGACAGTTATTATTTGTAACCATTAGGTAATCTTAAAAAATATATAACGGTTCTTTGTAAAAAACTGTCAAGTAATGTGATTTTATATATTATTTTTGGTCCTAAATATAAGACATTGTTTGTAGTATAATTTGTACTACAAATCATGTATTATATTTAGAACGGAAGGAGTATGATTGTTTTCATTGATAACTTTTATGTATTCTTAAAGAATACATAATAGTTATTTATGAAGAACTATTAAGTAATGTCATTTTTTTCCAGAATTCTTCCTTCCTGCCTCCTTAAGATATTAATAGATAATATATATTAGATTAATATCTTAACATATTATATTTATCTTAAAATTATAAATATGATATATTGTATATAATTATATCTTAACATATTGTATTTACTTTTAAAGTATAAATCTAATATCTAATAATATCTCATATTTACAATCATGCTATACATTTAATTATTATAACCAGTATGTATTTGTTTTTACTTATATAATGTTAGAAGACAAATTGTTTATAAATGTTTCATGATGATTGTTTTAAACGAACTATTATATTTGTCATGAAATAAATGACGGTTGATAGTTATTAACTACAACAGTTTTTTTCTTCTTTCTTTCTTTCTTTCTTTTTTTTTTTTTAAACAAATTTCATCTTTTAATTCATGATGATGCACATATATAACCATTAGATTTTAGCGTCATATATTCGTACGTGACCTCTGTTTAGACATACATGATGTTTATTTATTGTAACGATTATTTAATAAACGTGATATATATCCGCATATGTAGCAGTGAACTGCCTCTTAGAAGATTATTAGTCACTTGCAAATGTAGATAAAAGCTTTCGTTGCCATTTTTTAATCAAAATAAAAAAAATATTTATAGTTAATTGAAAACTAATTATGATTATTTTTATACATAAAAATTCATGTGAGTTGGACTGCCAGAGGCTCGTTAAGGCCAATGACATCTTCAAGCCTAAATAGTGCTTATAGTTTTATAGATTGACAGATTACCCACAAAGAAGGTCCTCATATCGACAACAAGATTTTAACTCAGTTAACTCTTTACGAGCTGGACCAACATTTGACAACAAACTAATTATGATACTTGTCCAGTTCTTAATAGAAGATATATTTGTCTAATTTAATTAAATTAAGAAAAAAAAGGTTAATATGACATATATTTTCTAAAATACTCTAGTTACCTTTCTTAGTTCTCTCATTCCCTCTTCTCCTTAATTATTGTTAATGGGGCATTAATAGAAATAAATTATAAAAAAATTGACAAATATGAAATTTTATCTTATATTTAGGATCAAAATCAACTCCTCAAATATTACTACTAGAAAAGAGCGAATTTGCGACGGAATTTTTTCCGTCACAATTTTCAGCCTTTTTGCGACAGAATTTAAAACCCGTCACAAAAAGTGGAATTTTTGTGACGGAAAAAAAATTCTATCACAAAATAGTTGAATTTTGCGACGGAATTATAATTCCGTTGCAAAAAGTGAGCATTTTTGCAACGGAAAAAAAATTCCATCGCAAATATTGATGGAAAAAGAAAATTAGGAAAAAAATTGCAACGGAATTCAAATTCCATCACAAAAAGTCCCACTTTTTGCGACGGAAAACAAATTCCGTCGTAAATCCTAACCAATTTTTTTTTAAAATAAAAATTGAGATGGAATTTGATTTTTATCGCAAAAAGTGGGATTTTTTGCGATAGAAAACAAATTCCATAACAAAATATTTGCTTTTTGTGATGGAATTTGAAACCCGTCACAAATTTTAACTAAATAGAAAGAATTTAAAAAAAAATTTGCGACAACAATATTTTTTATTTTTGCGACCGAATTAAAAATCCGTTGCAAAAAATGTTTGAATTTTCACACTCCTCATTCATTTTATATAATTATCAAAGACTTCTCTTCTTCTCTCCTATGCACCTTCCGATGCTCCCCTCCTATGCCATGGCCCCTCCTCCGCTGTCCTCCCTTCTCCGTCGACCGTCGCCTCCATGTCGACCTTTGCTTAAAGTCTTATGACCTCGCCCTTGCACGCGTGCTGATCCGCTCTCATTTCATTCCCTCAACCAATTTTTTTTCCTTAACCTCAGATCTACGACGCGTTCAGAGGCTGAACTCATCTTTAGGCGTTAGACCCTTTGTCCTCCTTCCCTCTCTCACCGCCGGTATTGCTATTCATCCCTCGGCCAGAACCCACTGTCAAACCTTACATCTGTGATTGAATGTTGGTCTGTGATTTCGCGGGTCTGAAAAAACTTTGGAATTGATGGAACACCGTTCCTGTCACACCAAATCCCTTTCATCTCTCAATTTCAACATTAGTTTGATGACAATCTCTTCAGTCCCTCCACTCCGATCGTCATTGACAATGGCACATCTTATTTTCATATCGGGTACCTTTAGTAACCCTAATTTGAGTTCCGGCATCAATTTTTGCGGCCTGTCCAGATGGGGGTGCTTGCTTTCGAATTATTTCAAATTCATGTATTATGGGCTATTAATTTACATCAGCTATTTTTTCTTGTGAACTATCAGATGGGCAGGAGAGACTGAACCCCGTGTTGTTTTCCGCAACATTGTGCAAAGGCCACGCCATAAAGTCACCGGTATTTTCCTCACTCTACCATTTTCTCTGCGTCTTCTTGATCTTTCTACTGCGTATGTGCTTGTATGTGTCTGGAAGAGGAGCGGGAAGAGCTCTTGGAAGCGCAATTGTGGTTTTGGGTCCTTTTTTTCTTCACCAATATTTTCTTAGCTGTTGTTTTTTTTCTTTGTTCTTAAATATTATTTGGAGGAACTGAAGAGAAGACGAAATTCTTTTTGTATGAGTTAAAAAGGATTTTAGTTTCAAGCAATGCAAACGGTGATAGACATGGCCTAATTCCTTCCAATCATTTGCATGATTACTTTTGTAACTTTTTTTCTATGATATTGTTTTCCTATTTCTGCATCAATATTGATAGCCATGTATTTTGCATTTTCATAATTTCTATCCTAACCGCCTAATAACCAACAAAACGCAGTAGACATAGTAACATACTCAATAATTGTTTTTTCACTTTCTGTAACGTAGGTGAAACTGTCACTATTGTTGGTAATCACAATCTAGCATTAATGAAATACTTTGACTGCACTCGCTCTGGACCACGATCAACATTTGATATCAATGTTGTGTATCAGTTTGAAATAATGGAATATGTAAGCTTCCTTTTAATCACATTATTTATGAATAAAGAGGGATATTGGTTTAGGCCTGTTGATTAGATGCATGTTATGTGAAGCATTCCACTAAATCCGATCATTTTTCATCCCATAGCCTTTCCGTTTGTATTAGTTCTGTCCGTCTGTCTATCATGTATGCCATGTGCATATGGGGCTTCTCTCCTATTGGAAGTGGTCAATTTTTTTCCTTTTTCCGTGTGTTTACATTGTAAATTTATAAAGTTAAATCTACTTAACTTTATCTCCTTAAGTAGTCTCATTCTGCCATCATCTCTGCTTCTTATGCTAGAATTGCTTCAAGGAATTAGAAATTGTGGTTGCTTTACAAGCTGCAACGGATTGTTGCATGCCCTGTGTTTTCTGGGCTGTTTAGTTGTTGAAATTATGGAATCATCTTTATGTTAGCCAATGGGTCTCCAAGAATCAATGCAGAGTAGGCAGGGCTCTTCCTTGTGCTTTGCTTTTTCTTGATTAAACAATTGCATCTGTTCAAGATCTTATTTATTGATTCTTGTCCTGCACAGTATCAATATTGACCATAGCTAGGGTATGTTGGGTGACTATCAAATTTCACGCCTTTGGCCTTTGGCTACACTAATGTTTAGAAGTTTCTTTTATGATGAAGTATGAAACCCAGGCATTCACCAACGGAATATGGAAATATAAGCTGATAATGATTAAGTTATGTAGGATGGGAGACTGCATTAGTAGTTTCTTTGCATATTTTACAAGGAAATAAAGTCATGTGCATTAAAATGTATTGGTGTGCTTCATTCTTTTGCAAGGACTTGTTGAGGATAGCATCATTAACTTTTCTTTCATATATAGATTCTTGACTTTGGCTTTGACCAGATGGGTGCAAATGGATCAGAGGTATGAACATAGGATTAAAAGTTTCTTCTCATTTTTCTTTTCCTTCAACTTGTTTTAATTAGCCATTTTTTTTCTTCTATGGTTTTATTAGATGCTTAATATCGTTTAAATATTCAATTTCCATTTTTCAAAGATGCTGAAGAGAAAACCAGATGTTGGCAGCTCCCTTGGGTCCCACCACCAACTGAGGAGCCTCCTTCTGAGGAAGAGATTGCAAAAAAGACAGTGATTAGAGAGAAACAAGGTCAAAGGTTGCGAGAAATGGCTGAGGCAAAGAGATCATCGAGAATAAATGAACTGGAAAATGAATTGCATAGCTTGGAGTTTCTTTTTTATGTATAGTTTTTTAGGATTATTACTCTGTATTTTTGTTCATATACACTTTTTTTAATATACTATTCAATATTGTTTATTTCATACTATTGTTTTTCTTTATTTCAATATAATATTTTATATTGATATAATCCATTCCCAATTTTCTATACACATTTTTAAGGTTGTTCCAACGAAGACAATAATTAAATAAAATTTGGTCAAAAGCTTCAATATATCTTCTTTTTATATAATTTTATATTTTTTTTAGGAATTGAATTTTGCAACAATAAAAAAATCTGTCACTAAATTCCCAATTTTCTGATTTTTTTTTAAATTTTTTTTTTAAATTAAAATTATTTTTTGAAATTTTTTATTTTTTGCGACGGAATTTTTTCCGTCGCAAAATTCAAAATTCCGTCACAATTGTGACGGAATTTTTTCCGTCGCAAATTTTAAAATTTGTGACGGAAATTCAATTTTTCGTCACAATTGCAAGGCCTTTTTTGCCAGGGACTATTTCCGTCGCAAATTCCATCGCAATCCTATTTTACAACGAAAAATTAGAATTTTGCGATGGAATTTTTCCGTCGCAAAAAACCAATTTTTTTTATAATGTATGTCTCACATTAATGAGAGGAGGAAGTAAGAGTATTGGTCAATTGAAATATTTCACTAACAACCAATTAATGCATGATCAAAACCATGTAAGTAAGTATGGGATACTCAAAGTGGTGAATAAATCAAAATATTTTTTTGGTCGACTGAATAAATCAAATTTGAAAACTATGGGAAAACACGTATGGATTGTGTCGTGGGATTAATGCCTGATAAAACCCATGGAAGTTAATATAGTATCTTCAAAGGGGTGAATAAATTAAATTTCAAAACCATAGGAAAACAACACTCACACATGCATCCGGATTTCATTCGAAATAAAAATTCAATTTGAAAATAATAGTATTACTATTTCGTTATTTTATAATAAATTTTGATCGTGTACTTTTTTTTGTGTGCTTAGATTGTGTAATTTTAATTAAATAGGTAAAAAATTAATTGTGTAAAATTTGTTACAATGTTTTTTATGAAATTTTTTACAATGTTAAATATTTTTATCGAATATATAAAAAAAAATTGCTTAACTTTAATACATAGCAGTTAAAAATTAGGGATGGAAATGGGTCAGGTTAAGTGTAACTTTAGCTAAATAGGCATAAACCTGTAATGGAGGTAAAAGACCTGAGTCTGGACCCGAGCCTGAATGCAGACTTTTTTTTAAGATCAGGCCTGAGTTTTCAAAAAACTTAGGTCAAGCCTAAAGTCTTTGCAAATGCATATTTATAATGTAAACCTTTAAAAAACCTTATATTGTAATCATAAAAGGTCATAATTAACTAATATAAGAATAAGAGTAGTACTATAATTAACTAATTATACTTAAATTAGAATATAAGATAAAAAAATAAATATTGTGTTATTTATATAATGTAAATATAATTATATTTATTTAATGTGTAAATAGGTTAGGCCTTAACAAAAAAAGGCCGAGCCTATTTACACATTTAAGCCTTTAAATAAATCTTAGTATAATCTTTTCAACAAATAAGTTAGGTGATACCAGACGCTAAACAACCTAGGCCATAAGCCAATGGCCTCGTGATAGAGGCATGTCATATTCTGACCCCGTTAAAAAATCAAATACAATCTTAAGATCAAATATTGGATCACTTTAGAAACCAAAAACAAAATATTCACTTTACAAATGCAGCCGCAATTTACCATATCTTTCTACTTAATTAAATGCAACTTTAGTAGGCATCAATTTAAATGGGATAAAAGCGGGATAAAAAGGATGCCCACTTGCCTTTTCTCTAAATTTTTATTTGGGTACGATTTCTCTTTTTATAGTTCATGGATTGTTTGTATTTGCAACCTTTGTGACTTGATGTGGAAATTAAGTAAAAATATTTGTTATATGCTTTGCATCTAGGTAAAAAGACCTTTTAAGCGAAAAAATTAATTTAATTATTGTGCAGTAACTAATAAAGCTAGTGATTGGGTTTGAAATTCTTGAAAGGATGCTCTATTATTATTAGTTGAGAAATATACTTAAAGTCAAATATGAAATGTATTAGTGCAAAAAATTAACATCACAGATAATATTATTACATTATAAAAAGTTGTAAGACTCTAGAAAATTTTCACTAGAAAAGGTTGATAAAATTACATTTTTAAATGAATTTTAGAATGAAAAATAAAGCCTTCAATCATTTTTAAATCTATAATATATATTATAGAAATAGAATCCATGCATCAATTGTATAAGTTACATTATAATTTCCATTTTTTTACTTACAAATCATCAATTAAAATTTTAAATAGGGTAAAAAAACAAAAATACATATGTGTTTTATCCTCGGGAGAGCCTAACACCATATGTTTTTTTTTTGAGTAAAAATACACATATGGTTATCATTTTGGAACGAAAGTCACATCCTACCATTATTTCACTGTCCACTGCCATTATGTTACTGTTCACTTCATCTATTTCTCTCTCATAATGATGAACATTAATATAACAGTGGGATGTGACTTTTACTCCAAAATAATAACCACATATGTATTTTTGTTTTAAAAAAAACATATGATGTTGGGCGCTCCCGAAAATAAAACACATGTGTATTTTTATTCCTTTACCTTTTTAAATATTGACGGTGGAAATTGTGTTTGAACCGTGTATATCTTATTGTAGCTATAAGTATCATGGTGCTCATCACTGTAATGAGTACCAAAATTGATTCTTTATAAATCATATCTATAAAAATTTAATGAAACATTCCTAATTAATTTCCAAAATGTAATCCTATCTCTTCCATGTCAGTATATCCATCCTCTTCGATAAGTGAGTCATGCCAATAGGGTAACTTTGGAAAGTTATGAAAGTTGTGTAGGTTAAACTAATTTCTTAAAGACACTGATATAAAAATACTATTTAAACTTTAAAATTCTATTGATAACAACAAAAATATGATTAAAAAGAATAACAAAGTATTTAATAACTCGTTTGTTAGAAAATTATTTATTTGAGATTTTAAAATTTAAGTGATAGTTTCTTAAGATTTTCCCCAATTTCTTTAAGTTTTGAAAAACAGTTAATAACATGGATTTATAAAAATAATATGATCACGAATTCCAGCTCAAATGAATATAAAAGAAGTCTTTAGGAGTGATGCTGATGCTCATGTTAAAACTTGACAAACCAGATATTTATATATTTATCATAAATTAAAGAAAAGGAGATTAGATTTGTTTGAAATAAGAATTTTGAAGCCTCAAGATCAAAAGCACCTAATTAAACATATGATGGAGTTTTTGTCACTTTACAAATGCTGCCACTAGGCACCATATCTTACTACTTAATGATTGATTGATTAATTAATTAAGTATTAATTAATACAGTTATATTGTTGGCAAAACAAAATTAAAGCAGCTTTATTAGTAGGCATAAAAGGGTTATAAAAAGTAGATCCACGTACTTACTTGCCTTCAAGAAATACTTACATATTTCAGAAGTAGCATGTCATCTGAATTCTATTTAATGAAAATATAAAAACTCAAATTATTTTAATTATAATTGGCTGATAGCTCATATGAAAAAATTTAAATTTTATTTTTTCTTTTAAGAAAAGAAACATCTTAATTTGAAAAAACAAAAACAAAATGATCAACTAATAGTTTTTCTTAAAAACAAGATAAAATTTGAATTTTTTTCATGAGTCATCAACCAATTAATATTGAAATAATCTAAACTACTGTTACGTTTTCATTAGACAAAGTTCAGATGCCCTAGTACTTCTGGAGTATGGAAGCATTTCTCTATATATACATATATGAGTAAAATACTCTAACCTCCCATGTGTTTTCCCTTAATTACACAGGCTTTGATCCCCTCTATTTTGAAAACATATACTTAGGTACAAACCATTAACTCCATTAAATATTCTTTTTAATTAAATTTTATTTACTAATTTACCCCTTAACAATACTAATTCACTAATATTGGCTAAAATTGTTTAAGTAATTGAAGAGTTTTATATTTTTCTTAATTTATTTTTATTTTTGCAAATACTTATCTGCTATTTTTTTTTATATTGAGATAAATGCTTAGTTAATTAAACAATGAAAACATAAAAACTTAATAAAAGTATGATTAATTATTTTAACAGATATATGCTTAAAAAACTTGTTTATAAATGTTTGTTAAAAAATGTATTTAAAAAATTAAAAATAATATAAGTTACTCCCTCATTCCGGTCCTTAATATAAAACATATTTACCTTATTTGATCATATTAAAGAAGTTGGTTAAGTCAGTTAATATAACATGTATTTTCTAAAACCCTATAGTAATATTCTTTAATCTACTCCTTGATTATTATTGAATGAGTATCAATAAGGGTAAATTAGAAAAATATTGACAAATATAAAAAATATATTTTATATTTAGAACCACAAAGGGAGTATATAATATCTCAAAGGATAAAGTATATGTTTGGTCCTTTATGTTTGCCTATGGTATCATTTGAATCCCTTATGTTTGTAAAGTGCACGTTTGGTCCCTTAATATGTTTAACTTAATGGAAAATATTGACTCAACAATTTTAAATGATGATTGTGCAATTAAATGCTGACCAAACATGCTTATATGTTAGTATTTTAATATATTAATATTTTAAATCCTGTTATTTGAAAAATATTTAATCTTTACAAATTGCTTTACAATTTTTCACAATTTGTGAAGACTAAATATATTTCTTTTATGTCGAAGAAAATTAAATATTTTTCAATTAATAGGATTTAAAATATTAATTTATTAAAATAATAACATAAGCATGTTTGCTCAATATTTAATTGCACAATCATCGTTTAAAATTGTTAAGTCAGTATTTTCTGTTAAGTCAGACTAACGGTGTTGATATTAAGGGACCAAATGGGCACTTTACAAACTTAAGGGATTAAAATAATACCATAAGCAAAAATGAAGGACCAAACGCATACTTTAGCCTATTTTAAATTTACATTACTAATAACATATGGTAAAAAATGCCTTTCAAATATGTTTTCTATCACGGTATGGTGGGGAAAAAGAAGAAAAAATGTGTTTCTAGTCATTTAAAATAATACAAAATCAATAAGTTTCAATGAATATGATAAAAATTTTGAAATTTTAAAATATAATAAAAATTAATAAATTTTATTATATATTGTAAATCTTGAACACAAATATATATAAGAATTATTTTTTGTTTGTATAAAAAAATTATTTTTAGGCAAATATAATATATAAATGTTTATTCATTTGTTGAAAGAATAATATTTTGGTCAAAGCAAATATTTAATAGTCAAACTTAATGGTCAACTAATGATTAAATGAATAAAACTTAAAATCTCAAATATATGAGAGAGGTTTTTATAATATGCATTTTAATTTTAAAGAAGGTCTATATACCTTTTCAAAATAGACGGATGTTTGTGTAATTTATGTGAACAAGAGATACTCAATATATTTTACTTTACGTATATTGATATAATTTAATTTTTGTTTTCTTAATTTGACATTGAATACTTGCATTTCCAACGATGTTCTATATTCCATGACTAAATTAATTAGTAATAATTCATTAATTTCGTAGTTAATGACTATTTTTTGAGTTGACATGTTCATTGTAAGAGACAGAACCGAAACCGAAATTAGTATATTCAATGCACAAAGTCGAATGAATATGTAGGAATATTCAAAGTTTGAATGAAATAAATGAACAATAAAGAAACTGAATAATGCAGCATATACTGGTCAAAAATAAAACAATGCCGCATATAAGGCAGATAGACAGACGTTACTCCAAACATATTCACTTCACAAAACGTGGGTGCGTGAATAATGAATTATTTTGTATTGGTAACTAATCAAGGGTAATTAAATAATTAAATTAATCGGTTAATTAACATCAAATAAAACGCAAATACAGATTCATTTCACAAAATGCGATGCATGCACAAAGCCAACCAATACATTAATTACCCGAACTCTATTCCCTGAACAAAAACAGGAATAAATTAAATATTCTAATTATATAACTATAAAATAATAAAATATAAATGCTACTGGTGGTTAAAAAGCACCAATGATTTTCTTAAATCAAATACAAATACTAACTTTGTTGATAGTGTTTATTTTCCCAAAACAATATAAAAACTTTATAATCTTCCTAAATTAAAATAATTAGAACCGATAAGATGTAAGTTATACACTCATGTTCGTTTTTTCTGTGTTAATAGTGTGTCCTAAATTGCTTTTTTCCCCTTTTTAAAAAAATCAAAGTAACTCTCCTAAACTTCCTAATTTGAAAATAGTTTACTAAAAATATATAAAATCATTATTATTCGGAAAATTTATTGGAAAAATTCTTCATTTGCACAATTTATTATACCATGTGTAAATATTTAACAATAAATTTTGTAATAAGGTATTTTCAGTTATTTTCCCTTATAATATACGTCCCACCTCGTTTATAGTCCAAACTCCAAACTATAAAAGGCCCCACCATTCAGTTCTGAAAGCGCAGCGAAATCGCAGTACGTAAAATCTTCATCTCCTTTCTTCCTCTTCTCCCTTATCTCTGAAACGAAAATGGCGAACCAGCTGAGATCACAAACTCTGATAATCATCCTCATTGTCTCCACAATCTTCGCAATAGCACCCAGCAATTGCAGCAGAATCAGAATGGTCCACCCCAACGATGAAAGTCTGATCGAAAACACCTGCAAGCAAACCCCAAACTACGATCTCTGCGTTAAATCCCTAAAATCCGATCCTGAAAGCTCCGATACTGACGTCGCAGGTAACAATTAATCTGACAAACACTGATCATTAACCAATTCTTCCTTTCAATTCAACAATTCTTCACTCGAATCAATCGTGTTTAATTTTATTCACAGGGTTAGGTCTGATCATGGTGAAATTGATAACGGCAAAAGCGAAGGAGACGGAGAAAAAAATCGACGATCTCCTGAGAGGAGGGGGTTTAAATTCGAAGCAGAGGCAGGCATTGAAATCTTGCCGCGGGATGTATGAGATGGTGGTGGAGATCGATGTTCCGGAAGCCATTGAAGCTCTGGAAGAAGGAAATCCTAAATTTGCAGAAGACGGCGTGAAAGATATGGGAAACGAGGCTGTTTATTGCGACGAAGAGTTTGACGGCGAGAAATCGCTGCTTAAACAGGAAAACGAAGCTATTAACGAGCTTGCTTCGATCGCTGTCGCCATTGTTAGGCAATTACTGTAAGAACAATAATGACTAATGCGTGTTTGATTGTGTTCAGCTTTATCAGATCTTGTTGCTTTGTTATTTGGTGATACAATTTTACTTTGATAGTACTATTGTGGATTCTGGAAGTATTGGTCTTTTGTTGTCAGAAAAAAAAAACATGATGAAGTTAGTATTACTGTTTCTACCTTTCTGGGAGTGTATATCGGCGAAAATGTTGCATGCAATGAAAACGAATGGTGCTATAAAAGTTATAAGTAAACCACTTTTGCATTTATAGTATTATTAGATATTCTTACTACCATTTTTTCTTATTACCACTTTTTCACCATTAGATCAGAATCTAACCTATTTTTATCATTTCTCTCTCTTATTGAGATTCTGATCTAATGGTGAAAAAGTGATAGTAAGATTGATAGTAGGAAAAAATGGTAGTAAGAATATCCTATCCCTATAATTAATTAGCGTAATCCTTTTGAATATACAAATAACATATTAAGATGTACATAAAAAGGAAGTTTACATCGAAATAAGAGTAATTCATCTTTTTGCATGACAACCATTCTGTTGTTACCCCAACGTTGTTTTTTTTTTTTTTATATGAAACAGTTTTTTCTGATTCTGTGTCTTGAAAAGTTCTCAAAATCTCATTTTATTTTTATTCTGAAAATCAGAATTAGGTTTGTTAACACTTTTTTCCCCCATTCCAAGGATAAGAAAAAATAAACGAAACACAGAAACAAGGTTCCAAAAACAAGTTCTTCGATCACCAATATTAGCATCAGATAAACGGATTCACCAGCAATAACATGAAATTCTATTTCTATGTTAAATATAATACAAATAATTCTTCAATTCACACTAACAAATTCACCAACTCATGGTTTAATTCGTAATCAAGACTCAGAAACCAAAGTTTAAAAATTATTCCATGAATACAAAAGAAACCCTAACTCATGATTTCAAATGTCACGATCCCACCTTGTGTCAATCTAAATCACGATGCATGAATACAAACGAAAACCCAAATAACATATTAGAAAGCAAAAAAAACCCAAAGAATGCAAACCAATACACGTAGGTAGAGTGGCAGATTTTTCGCTAGGGTTTCGTTTGCTAGAGATATAAACAAGAAAGGTTGCTAAGAGAAAAATGATTTTGATTTTATGCCTTGGAATAGAGAAGCAAGAATTTTTGCTTCTTTTTTTATTCCCCAGTACAAAAAATAAACTGGTTCATTCTGGGAACCAAAAAAAAAAAAAAAATTACCAAACAATATTCCAATCTATTTTTATTCCTGGGCATAGAAATTAAAAAAAAATTAATTCACGTTGTCATGCACACCCTTATTTGATTTTTGATTTTGGTGCGGATTCTTTTATATATATATATAAAGTAAAAGACACCTGAACTAATGTCTTATGGGTATATTCCACCCAATACAATCCTGACAAAGTATTGTCTCTGGAGCCTCAGAAGGCTGATATACTTCAAAAAGACCTTGCCTTGTTCCAAGTCCTCTCTTCGCTAGATAATCCGCCGCATAGTTGGCCGACCGAGGTGCATAAGTGATCATTGTTTCCCAATCCATTCCCACTAGACCCTTCACTTCTTCAAGGAGACTAGAATCCCTGTGAACTTGCTTGTGGCCGTGTTGAATAAGGTTAAAAGTCTCCATGGAATCGGTTTTCACCCAAACTTTCCTATAGCCTATAGTTCATGCCATTTTGAATCCAATTAAACAAGCCTAAATTTCCGCTGTTAATTCATCCCCATCATCAAGAGGATGTATAAAACCTTTGATAAATCTTCCAGCGAAATTTTGAAACAAACCCACCACATGCGCTATTCATAGTTACTTCCGATAAAGCACCGTCCACATTCACCTTTACCCATCCTTCATCTGATGGTCGCCAAGACTCACGACTAGGAGCCAAAGGAGCCCCCTGAATTGTCGTTCCTGCTAGACAGTTCTTTGTGAGATTCATGCAATTCACCAGTGCGTTTGCACTCGCTAGAATGGTGTTATTCGCTACAAATTTCTTCTCAAAAACTAACAAATTCCTCTGTCACCACAACCACCAGCATAAGATAGTAAATTTGGAGGCCACTCACGGCTTTGTTTCTTTCTTATCACTTATATTCCTCCATACCCAATCGGTTAGATTCATATTGCAAAACCGATGCCACTGTGTTGGGCACACCACCTTCCGCCATATAGCTCTCGAGTATGAGCAATCCTGAAAGAAATGAATAGTGTCTTCCAAATCCGCCCTACATAAAGGGCATCCCGCATCTGACGTCCAACCCCTCCTTCTTCGGCAAGCATTTGTGAGCAAGCGTTGTCGAGCTAGTAGCCATAAAAGTGTCTTGCATCTTTGAGGTGCTCTAACTTTCCATACCCCTCCCCAGTCCCTTCCCTGGTCCAGTACAGCCCCAAATAGAACTCGATATGCAGATTTCACAAAAAATTCTCCATTTCTTTCCCACTTTCATCTTATAGAATTTAAGTCATGCTTGATTTCAAGACCACCCATAACTTTTTCCCATGTTTTCTTTATTCTTGTCCATACATTCAAACACAGGCTTTTCGAGTCGAGACGTGGAAGAAGATCCTCCCTACATTTATATTTATCCCGTAATACTCGCACCCAAAAAGCATCCTTATGAGTCACCAATCTCCAACCCAACTTCATTAGGAGTGGTTGGTTATGATATTTAGCATGTCTCAGTCCCAAGCCACCCTTCCTCTTTTCCTGGCATACCTTATCCCAAGCAACCAGATGTGTTCGACGACTATCCTCTGTACTACCCCACAAGAAAGATCTATTGTGTTTATCTAGAGTTTCACAGACATTACTAGGAAGATGAGAGGTTTGCATAGTATATGTAGGGATAGATGAGGTAACTGCTGAAATAATTGTTGCTCGGCTTGCAAGAGAAAAGTACTTAGCTTGCCATCGAGTTAGTCTGTCTTTAACCTTGTCAATAACCACTTGGAAACTTTCCTTCCTTGCCCTCTTATGATGAAGTTGCACCCCAAGGTATTTCCCAAGGTCCAATGTTGGAGTAAAGCCAAGGATCGAGCTAAGCTCCTCGCCCCTATTATGATTAATATTTTTGGAAAAGAACACATGGGTCTTGGAGGAGTTTACCTTGAGCCCTGAGCTCACACAGAATTTAGTCAAACAATCATGAATCATCTCTGCCTGTTGAGGAGACGCTTCAGTAAAAAAGATTATATCATCTGCAAAAAAACAAATGTGATATAGGTGGGCCTTGCTTTGTGAGTCGAATAGGCTTCCATACTCCCCCTGCCATTCTTTCTTGAATCATATGAGCTAATTTTTCGATGCAAATCACAAATAGATACGGTGATAGGGGATCACCCTGTCTAATGCCCTGTGATTATTGGAAAAACTCTGCCTTACTACCATTCCATAACAGCTGCAGATTTGCAGTGCTAATACAATGTTCCACCACATGGATAAGGTTTTGAGGAATATTAAGCTCGTGGAGACACTTGAGTAGGAACTTCCAATTCACCCTATCATATGCCTTATCTAGATCAATCTTAATGGCCATATATCTCTTCTTCCTGCCCATTGTTTGCATAGAGTGTATCACCTCCTGCGCCACGATTATATTATCCGTGCTATGATGACCTGGAACAAAGCTACATTGGTTTGATGCTATGACATGGTCGATAAAGCACTTCATTCTATTTGCCACAACCTTGGTAATTAGCTTATATATTACATTACACAAGCTAATTGGCCTGAGGTATCTAAATGTCTCGGGGTGGTCCTTCTTCGGGATTAACACAATGAGTGTTCCATTGACATCACGAATCACATCCGGGCGGCGAAAAGCCTGTTGAATAAGCGTCACAACAAAGCCCCCAACTGTGTCCCACTGATGCTGGAAAATAGAGCATTAAAACCGTCTGGTCCTAGTGCTTTAAGTGCCCCCATGCTAAACAATGCATCTTTAATCTCAGCTTCGTCAACATCTTTCTGACACACACGTTCATGCACCTCCAATAATTTAGGATAAGAGACAGAACACACAAGGTTCTCACGTTCCCCTACTTCCTCAGTAAACAAATTCAAAAAATACTTTGTAGCATGCATTTTAATCTTCTCCTCCTCCAAACACCATACCCTCTCATCAATACAAATGGCATCAATTCTATTATTCTTCTTTCTACTATTAGCTCAGATATGGAACCATCTAGTATTTCAATCCCCATCGATTGCGCAACTAACTTTAGCCTTTTGTGCCCACATTAAAGCTTCCTGTGTCAAAGTCTTGTCAAGTTCTATCCACAACTCTTTCTGTAGTTCTTCCAAAACTCCAATATTTCCTCCTCTAACTATTGCTTTAGCCACACCGTCCAACCTACGGAGAAGATGACTCTTTCGCTGTTGGATATGGCCAAATACTTCCTTATTCTACCGGCGGCAAGTAGAAGCAAAACTATCAATATTTGCTACCCACTCTTTTAAAGAGCTCTACTCCTCTTTGACTAGATCGTTAAAGTTATCATGGAGAACCCACGATGCAATAAAACGAAAAGGCCTCTAGATGTGCTTGTGTGAAGCTGAGCCTTCCAGTCTCAATAGTAAAGGCCGATGATCGGATTTATAATGGGGCAAATGAAACAATGTTGCATCAACAAACCTTTCATACCATTCTTTATTCACAAGTAAGCGATCTAACCAGGCTTGTGTAGTTCCTCTCTTCCATGTGAATGCAGGTCCAACAAATCCCAAGTCCATTAGATGCATGTCTTCAACCTATCTTGAGAATTCACTGTCCATCGTAAGCTTCGAGGTGGCACTGGATTGCCTCTCTTGCACCATTAACGTTGCATTAAAATCCCCCCCCCCAAAAAAAAAATACACCAAGGTCCATGCATATCCTCTCTAAGCCGAAACATCTCGTTCCATAAAGAGCGGGGTAAACGCGATTAGGGCTCGCATATACCACCGTTAGGAACCATTTCTCCTTCTTGACTGTTTGTATTTTCAAATGCATGAATTGTTTATGTTGTTCCACAACTTTAATCTCAAGGGACCCTTCTTCCCAAAGACACCAAATACCCCGCTATACCCCTCCATAGTGGTGTATTTATATTTGCTAAACCCCCACATTTGTGAGGTCTTTTTATTTTTTGGTTGAAAAAGAAAAATAGAGAAGAGAGAGAGAGAGATATATAAAGTTGGTATTATGTTTCTCCCTTTCCCTTTCTGGTGTATATATTGGTGAGAATGGAACATTTTAAATGTTGCATGCAATATTGAAAATAAATAGTGCTTATATATAAAGATGATAGGTAAACTACTTCTGCAGTTATATTAATTAATCAACATAACTCCTTTGAAATATATAAATGGGTTAAGGAGTAATTTGGCCAATAAATTATTACCTCAAGAGCGCCTAATATAAATAACTTTCAAGTGGACCCAAAAATACCAAAAAACTTTTAAAAACGTGCGGTCAGCACAACGCTGTTGGAAAAAGATAACGTCCATTATCTAAGGTGCAAATTGGCCAACGAACTTTTATTTTAGGAGCGCCCAACACAAAAAAAAATTATTCTAGGAACACTCAGCACAAAAAAGTCCATGTACAATCTACTTAAAATATGACTGCTGTAAATCCTTGCCTGGACCCCAACCATGTGCATTGAGGTTAGAAAGAGTGAATACAACAAAAAAAATAACAAATTATATTAATTATATTATATTAATTATTATTATCAATTATCTTATGCAATTATTGACTACATATTTACTCTTTAAATTAAATTTTTGTTGTTATAATCCTTTTCAATCTTTTAGAAATATCACATATTTATGTGCATATAATATGCGTAAAAATTGATATTTACGAGCGTAAAAATATCACATAATTTATAGGCCACCTTTATTTATTTGGGCATATCCTTCTGTTTTGTCTCTATTGATAAAAGGATCAAATTCATTTATATTTATGTGTTTAAATATAATATTTTTGCTGATAAAAATTGATATACGGCTGATGAGACTAACATACTATGGATTCAAATTTTATTGTCAGTTAAGTAGGTATTCTAAGAGCATTACTTTTAAAAATGGGACGAAGGCTTTTGAATTTTTTTTGGGCAACCAAAAGATCCCATCACATTAACTATTCTAAATTGATAATAAATAAAACTAAAAAATTATTTATATTATATGCACTTATATCAATAACTAAAAAATCTCATTAGCCATATATCAATTTTTACACATATTTATACACACGTAAATATGTGATATTTTTAAAATATTAAATAGAATTACAACAACTAAAATTAAATTTAAAAATTAAATAATACAATATTATAATCATTAATTACATTAGATAACTGATAATAATAATTAATATAAGATAATTAATATAATTTGTGATTTTTTTGTTGCATTCACTTTTTATAACCCCAATGCACATGGTTGGGGGTCCGGACAAAAATTTACAATAGTCAGATTTTAGGTGTGCACATGGACTTTTTTGTACCGAGCGCTATTGAAGTAAAACTTTCTTATGTTGGGCGTTCCTGGATTAAAAGTTCATTAGCCAATATGTATCTTAGATAATTGATGTTATCTTTTTCTAACGGCATTGTGCTGGCTGCACATTTTTAAAAGTTTTTTGGTATTTTTGATTCATTTGAAAGTTATTTATGCTAGGTACTCATGAGATAATAGTTTATTAGTCAAATTACTCTTTAACCCTATATAAATAAAGGCATTAATATTTCTGTCTCCCTCACATATAAGTGAGTGGGGCCCATTTATTTTTCTCTCTTTTTTTTAACAATGGGCCCCACTCACTTAAATATTAATCCCATAAATAAATGAGTTATAGAGATTCTATGACTTGCTATATGATAGAGACTACGTAAAAGGAATCAATGTACATCGAAATAAGATAAATTGTTTTACTGACAAGCATGATCAAATAAAAGGAATCAATGTATAAAAAAAAGGTTTAGGTAAAAAAAAATAAAGGCATCAATGTATAAAAAAATATTTCATGTAAACGTATAGATAAAAGGTAAGCACCTCTCTAAGTAACATTCGCATATTAGATCTATATAGATAAGATTTAAGGGGTAATATTTTGCTCCGAAACTTTTTAAGGGGTAATTTTATTTGAACGTGTCGAGAAGATAGTAATTTTGCGCTATCCATTTTTCTAATTAATTTTAACTTTTAATTAATTAAATATACTTAGCTGACAATAATTTTTTTAAGGTGCAAATTATATTTGTTGGAACCGTTTTTTATTAGACGTTATATGTATGTATGCATGGATGTATAAATATTTAATAGTTATTTATTAGTTGATTATATTTTGAGTGATTATATTTATTAAGTTAGAAACTTTTTTTTTTCTTTTGTGGTCAAATTCACGACTTCACTTACCAACTCATTCTTACTGTTTCTAGTTTATAAATAAATAGCAATGGAGATTTCATGACTTGATAATAGAGAGACTGCATAAAAGGAATCAATGTACATGGAAATAAGATAAATTTTCACTAACAAACATGATCAAATTAAAAGGAATCAATGAATAAAAAAATGGCTCATGTCCAAAAAATGTATAGATAAAAGGTAAACACCCGTCTAAGTGCTATTTGGTTATTAGATCAGTCTACATAAGGCGAAGGGCTAATTTTGTCTCGAAAGTATAAAATAAAAAGAAAAATAATTTTACCTTAACGTTATTCTAGTTAATTTTGACCGTTAATTGATCAAATATACTGAGTTGGTTGTCTACATGTCATCCACGTTATTTTTTAAATTGCAGATTTGGAAGTTATATTCATTATATGTGTTCTTTATTAAACGTCATATATGCACGAATAAGCAGTAGTAACTGTTTTTTTTATCAGTTGATTATATTTTGAGTGATTATATTTATTAAGTTGAAAACCATTTTTTGTCAATTTTGCTGGTTGACTTACCAACTCACTGTTAAGGTTCTAGTTTATAAAAATGTGTCAGTTTATTCTTAGACTTGCACAATTTTAATTGAACTTGCAAGTTCACGCATCGATTTTATCAATTTTTTGTTACCAATTCACAAAGTCATGTTGACTTACACTTAAACTACACTTATTATATGCAGTGACTTTATAGATGAACTTTATATAAATTTATTTGTTAACTACGATGAATTATTAAGGTTGATGTATATAATTTCAATTATTTAAATTTAAAATATGTTCTATCTAAGAACACAAATGTCTAGCTCAAGGGAGCTAATATATGTCTATATATGATCGAAATGTATTCTGGTAGATATCTAGATAGAGATATCTAGAGTTAGAATGCACCACAGTGCCATCTATGGATACAGATATCACCAATGACGTAACTGATCACTGTGCATACACTACGGTGGCGAAGGCCACAAATGGGGGTAGGGGAGTGTGCATAGTGAGTCTGAAAGTAAATAGAGGGTGTCTAGAGTATACTTGAAGATTTGCCTCACTATTTATATGGGTTACCTCTAGGGTTATCTACTATGCTGTGCGCCGTATCCTTTATGCGCAGCTACACCTTGCTCACGGTCCCCACATGCGGTTATTCCTGCTCCACTATCTGCTCATGCCTGCTCTACTACCTGTACGGTCCGAGATTAGTGGCAGAGTTAATGGATGATTAGTGTTTTACCTGTATATAGGCCAAACCCGGTGGATGGCTTTCCTATTGGGCCATTAGATCTTTCAGGCCCAATGTATAGGGCCGTAACAGTTGCCCCCCATCCCGACAGTTTGGGTGTCCGAGCTATCGGGGTGTGTACTGCCAGAATGGGAGCCCCTTTAGTTGAAATCCGGATTGGCTTATTCAAGATGTATCTCGTTAACTGTACTTTGATTTGGACTGCGCTTCGGTTTTTATCATTGCAACCCGTAAATACATTGAGCACCGCGATGTGAGCGAACTCTATGGGTAACACCTCGGATCTGGAGGCATTGCCGAGGTGATGTTATTTCGCCGGTTCCTCCTATTTCCCCGGGCTTCCTTTATCCAGGTTCTTCAGCCTTGCTTCAAAGCCGACTCTGACTAGGACGCGATTATCCTGATCTAATGCTAATGGCTGATTTACCTAGGTAGGTCATGTTACCTAGGTAGGCGGTCGTTTCGATTTCCGCTATGATCATGCAAGCACCGATTCCCAAGTGCCAGCTGGACGTTCCTTATTGGCTGGAAACCCAAACGTCGTGCCTAGACACTTGCAACCCTAAGGCGCATTAAAAACGTACCTCGTTTCCCGAGCGCCATCATCATTCCACACTCCCATTGGCTTTTTTGCCCCTGCCTTTTCAAATTCGCATACTTTGACATTTGCCCTTACATATACTCTCCTGCTTTTGTCAGCAATTTACTTGTTCCCAAGTTTTTGGCGCTTTCCATAAACTTCTTGCCTTTTACTTGTTTTCCTGAGATTCAGAACTCCATTTTGCACTCTCCATATCTTTAGGTAAATTTCGTCGAAACTCATCTCCATCTTTATGCTTTTGATTTTATTCTATTTCCACTTTCTGCTCCCAATTTGTAAACATTTAATCCAGCCTTCTTTTTTATAGTACCGAACTTTGTACGTTTCATCTGAAAAACTTTTGACGGAGATTATAATGCTTAAGAATTCCTTGCTGAGTTCGAATATGTTGATACATTATCGACCATCGAACTGATCCGTCACGTACCACTTAAAATCTTTCTACTTTTATATTTGTGTTGCATTGCCTTTTATTTTTCTTTTTGGTCAGATGGCAGTGAGGACCATGGCAATTTCCCCTCAATCTCTGTGGATGTCACTTGCCTGGTCTAAGCCATACAAAATGTGTTGGCCTTTTTATTTATACTGCCCTTTTTTCTTCTAGAAACTCATGGACAAAGCCCCTCCTCCTTCCTTCACAATCAATGGAAAATCGGTCTCTCAAGAAGAGTATGAACTGTTCTTGAAGTTGCCACCTAGTATCCCACATTGGCTCTGGGGGGTAGACCGTACTGCCGAGTAGAAACAAGAAATCTCGCTTCGTGATCATAGGGGTGCTGATACTAAGGCGAAGTCATCAGTGCCTCTTTCAAACCCTAGCCCCATTAGCGTGTATGACCCCAAATCAACCCAGTCTGAGTTCCATGCTATCGCGAACGCACTCTCCACCCACTCACAAAAACTTCTACACTTCGAATTAGGGAATGAGCCACGTACGGTAGTAAATACCTGCAACGACTGCCTATTCTTGGCCAGTGATTAGTCTTCCCGAGGCTTTGAAATCGAAGCCGAGTCCATTTTATCCTCCTGCCGGCATAACTATGTTCCCGGCTTTACGCATGCTCTTAGTGCCCATAGGAGTTAGTCTTTCCGCCATCTATCTCCTCTTTTGCTTTCCAACTTGCATTGGGCTCGGCTTTGACCCCCCTCCCTTTTTTTTAGGTATGGCTCCTAAACGTTCTAACAAGATCGTGCCTGATAAGGCTAGCGACCATATCAAGTCTTTAAATCTGAGGTTGTAGGTTAATGACACTGTCTTAGAAGCCAGATCCGACATGTCTGCTACCAAGTTGGCAGACCTACCTGTTCAAAGCGGGGACAGATATACCTTGTCTCTTCTTTCCCCTTCAAAACAAGTCTGCACTCAACCAGAGGACGATGAATCATCTCCTCCTTTCTTTTTTATGTACTGGGATTTGATCATCAGGCTTGGTGTTCACTTCCCTTTTACCGAATTCCAGATGCGAGTTTTGAACCATCTCCACTTGGCCCCTACCCAACTTCATCAGAACGGGTGGGCTTTTGCCATTGCTTTTGAGCAATTCTGCAACTCCGAAGGGTTAACGTGCTCCCTTCAACTTTTCTTCCATATTTTCACAATCCACGAATCCAACAAGTCCCCCAAAAAAGGTCTCACCTCACTCCAGGGGGATGCGAAATTGCCCAAACTTTTTGTTGTTTTCACTGACTTCTTAGGGTTTTAAAGTCAGTTATTTCAAAGTTCGGGCCGAAACCAAGAAGGTACCCTGGTTTCTTCAGAGCCTGGACGCTAGCATGGATGAGACTCCCTTTCCCTTGTACTAGTTCAAGAACCATCAGGCTTTCCGTCCTTCAGAGTTTCGCTTCTCAGAAGGAGAATTGTTGGATAATGACGTCCTCGCCATAACGAAGATTATGAACTACGTTAAGGATCATGGCATCATAAATTCGGTTGATTTTCTACCTTGGTTCGAAATTCCCGGCCCTCAAGCTAAACGTATGACCGTCTTGTTTGTTGCATGACTTGTTTTTATTTCTCCTTTTCAACTATGTTTATATTCATTGCATATTGAGAAATAACTTTATTCTTTGCAACTCAAAAAATGGGAAAACCAAGGTATTTGAATACTGAATCCTTCAGTGATGCAGCCGAGGAGGTCACCATTACCGGGGTGAAACGCCCTCCTCCAGTGACTAAAGCACCTGCCACCAACGCCGGGTTGAAGAGGCTGAAGAAGGGGAAGAGCAATTCAATCCGGGCAGCCTCCGAGCCGAATATCTCAGCGTGAGTTGAAGAGGTGGTCGCCTCTGAGGCGAATGTGCTCCCAGCTCCCAGCTCCCAACCTTCCTCCATTACCTTATCTTCCTTCTCATCTTGCAGCCTCCAAAGCAACCCGACTCAATGAGTCCGAATTTTGGGAGACTGGGATTCATGGCCTTAATTGCCTAGGCTTCCGTCCTCCTGCTACCTTCTATAACCCCAACCATCTCACAGAAGGCGAGGTCAGAGAATTAAAAGACCTAGAGGATGCCATGGCGAAGGCTGTGGGTCTGCCCGACCTGGTGGTTTTTCTAAAGCATCACGGCGCCCGAACCCACAGAGATCTGCAGGATGCTAAGACTGAGCTCTATCAGGTTACCGAAGAGGTCACTTGGCTTAAGGCTGCTCTAGAGGATTCTAAGAAGGAAAAAGAAGAATCATAGAAGGAGCTGGCCCTAGCCAAAGCAGAACTCTTGACGACCCAGCAGTCACTTTCTGACGCAGCCCAAAGCCACCTTCAAGATGTGAAAGTAATAGAATAATTGCAGACTGCTCATCATGATCTGAAGGCGTAGTTTCAAGGGGCCGAGACGAAGCTGAAAGCTGAGATATCTATGCTTAAGCAGGGGGTGGTGGAATCTTTCCAAAATGCCCTGGATCAAGTCTGGTACTTCAATCCTACGGCATCTTTGGATTTGGCGAAGGTGCATCATCAAGCATATATTGATGATGATGGAACCTTCGTTCTTGCCCCTTCCTTTGCTTTCCCTGTCGTGACCCTTCCCCCTGGTAATGAGCAAGACAAGCCCGAGTCAGAGGATGAAGGGGCTGGTAGTTCTTGAGCGAGCCGGGAAATGCATTTCTATTCTGCCTTTATTTAGACCTTTGTTCGTGTAATATTTTATTGTCGTACGGTATTTTGCTTTTTAGTATTTAAACGCAATTGTTTCAGACCTTCATGATCTCTTTGTGCATTTCGCTTCCCAGCTACCATATTGTTTATTTGTGAACTCAAACCTTAAAATTTTGAAATTCGAGTTTAATGACCCGGCCACGGCCATAAATGTTATCACGAAATCCTCATATATCTTTACTCGAGATTTACCCAAGCTTAATTTTTCATAAAATCCTTATGATTTTTACGTAACAGTCAAACCTTTACAAGGTCCGAGTTTCAATCTGAGATAAGGTAACCTTCCCTGCGCGCTTTATCAGGTTCCCTCCCTTCATGCACACTTAGACTTGATCAGGGTCAAATAAGGCGAGCTGCTTCATTATCTTGGAAGTCAATTTTAGATGCATCTAGGTTTCATTGAACCCTTATAATACTTTACCTTTCTATCAAAGATATTTTGTAACTCCTGGATTTGCCAAGAAAAGGAATAATGCAAGATTTTAACTTTGCGCTAATTTTCAAGCTGAAAATTCATTCACAAATCTGATATTTAATGACAAGATCCTTAGCAGGATTTGTACATTCACAATTTCACAAGGGAAATTCACAGACCACCTTAACAACGCTATTGCCTCTTTAATATAAGTCGGCTAGCTGTAATATATCTTCAACTGTCAACGTTCCAGGTTCGTTTAATAGGCTTTCCTTCAAAAGTCTCCAGGAGGTACGCCATGTGGTCGAGTTCCCCAATAACTCGATAGGGTCCTTCCTAATTTGCTGCTAGCTTCCCGTCCAAGCATTTCTATTGCCTATGTCAGCTCGGCGGAGTACAAGGTCACCTTTGCAAAAAGATCTGGGATGCACCCTTTTGTTGAACTTTGTCGCGATGAGTTGCTTCATGGCTAAATCCTGGCAATGTGTTGCAATTCTAATTTCATCGACGACATCTAGCTCAAGGGCTATTGCCTCGTTATTGATGTCTTCTCCGGACTGTATGGCTGCAGTTCTTCTCCACGAATCTTGTCCAATCTCTACAGGAATCATGGCTTCACAACCATATGTCAACTGGAAAAGGGTTTCCTTGGTGGATGATTGCACGCTAGTCCGATATCCCCACAATATAAAGTAGAGTTGCTCAACCCAGTCAGTTTCGGCATCCTCCATACGCTTCTTTAAACCATCCAAAATTACTTTGTTAGCCGCCTCTGCCTATCCATTCGACTGTGGATGCTCTACCGAGGCAAACCGCTGTTTGATTTGGAAAGTCTTCATCATATTCTGGAATCCTTTGTTGGCAAACTGGGTTTCATTATCCGTAACAACTTCTGTCAGGATTTTGAAACGGGATACGATGTTCCTTTCAAAGAACTTCTGTACTCAAGCAGAGGAAATTGTGGACAAGGGTTCGGCTTCTATCCATCTTGTGAAGTAGTCTATGGCCACGATTAACCAATTCAATTACCCCGAAGCCATTTTAAAGGGCCCGAATAGGTCTATCCCCCATTTATAAAAAGGCCATGGGGCCGATATGGATTTCAACTCTGACGACAAAGATCTGATTATCTTTCCATGTCTCTGGCAGCTATCTCATCTTCGAACATGTTCCTCAGCATCTGCTACCATTGTAGGCCAGTAAAATCCCACCCGAAGAGCTTTCCGGGATAAAGCTTTAGCGCCCATATGTTGTCTATTGATCCCTTCATGGACTTCGGACATGACATACTCGGCTTCCTCCGTATTCAAACATTTGAGCATTGGCAAATGAATACCTTTTTGATAGAGTTAGTCTTCTACCATGGTATACAATGATGCATCCCAGACTAACTTCTTGGCTTCGAAAGAGTCATCAGGTAACAATCCTCTTTCAAGATAATCTACTATAGGTTTCCTCTAGTCTCCAACTACCGAGATCATCATCACACAACTCGGCACGATCAACCTTTGTTGTACCACGGTTCTATTATTGCCTGGGCTCTTAGTACTTGCTAACTTCGACATAATATTATGGAATCAATATTTTGGAGATAATATTTTATAGCCGAAATAAATTAACTAAGAGAAAGAATAAGGTCAAAGAATATTTGGAAGGGATAACTCACGGCCTAAATAATTATTGGAAGTTAAGACCTATTATTCCTTGAATTTATTTGAGGGAAAGATTTAGTAAGGAATAATTGTAAGTAATAAGCTTTAGGCCTAAATATTATGGAATCAATATTTTATGGCCTAGAAAAAAAAAAATTTGGGGAAGGAAAAATCCCTATATTAATTAAGGATTTATTTCCATAATTATCCAATAATTGCAAATTAAATTTAAATTGCAATTAAGATATTGTCTTAAGATAATATATGGAATAAGTATGCATGGGCTTATTTGAGAAAGAGTTATTAATCACAATGGAAGCCCAAAACCAGGCCCAACACCCTCAGCCCACGTGAGAAGCACATATTATAATCAATGAATCATTTTGTTTCCCTCTTTTCTAACCCCAACGTGAAAGAGTGCAGAGAGATAAGAAACAGATACAAGAAACAACAAAATATGCCAAGGAGAGTTGGCACAGATGGTAAGGGATTCAGGATTAGGCCTTTGGGTCGTGGGTTCGATCCCCTCTGCCGTTGCTGGGACTTCTTTGGTAGGCGATCTCGTAAGTCTCCAGTAAGTGCTCATAGAGCCCGGGGCCCCAGTAAGTGCTCATAGAGCCCGGGGCCGTGCCCTGGCCTTGGTGGGGGACTGGTATCGAACCCCTCCAAAACTTTTTATTATAAAAAAAAAAAAAAAGAAACAACAAAATATCAAAAATATAATCAGGAAATCGGCGTCTTCCACGAAAAACAGATCCATAGCATGATATGGTCAGAAGGATCAGAGGTGGCCATGCTTCTCGAGCTCTTCATAAACAATCCATGGGTTATTGCTTCTGGATTATTGTGTTGTCTGGACCTTGGATCTCGGTTTAAAAAGGGACTCTCCCCTCCGTCCCACTCTCTTCATTCAACTCTCGATCAAAAAGGAAGGAAACTAATAGAGAGCAAGCCGAGAAGGAGAGGGTCGCTGATTGAGGGAGTGAGAGTTGAGAGAGAAGCTGAAGTTCATTTTTATCCTTGTTTTAACGTTGGAAAACAGAGGAGTAAATCAGCAAAGTATTTCCAACTTTCAAGCTTGGAAACTGAAGGTACTCCTTAAGCATTCCTTTCCTTTTGTTTACTTCATTTTTAAATGCAAGGGAGGAGTTCCATCGGTAAGATTAGGATCTTAAACTTGCTGGAACTGAAAACAGAGACAGCCTTACTGTTATTAAGAAAAAAAACAAACGCTGTCATGGAAGTTTTCCCTTTGCTGTCATCGGGTCCCTGTGTTTTGTTGTGAGAGCATAATATATACGAAGAAGTGTGCTGGATCTGTGGGTTTGCGTTTGGCGTTAGCATGTGTGTACAGTAAGTTTTTTTTCTTCTTTTTCTGTTGTTTAGCTATCGGTTTAGATGAAAGAGAAGGGGGATATTAGAAATAAAAACCGATATATATAAGAGTTTAAAAGCTTCCCAAGGGCGTAGCTGAATGGAAACCTTAAGGTAATTGAGTTTAATGTATGTTGCAAGAGTTGGAAATTGCTGCAAGAAGTATTTTCTACATGACAATGAACTGAAACCACTAATGTCCAGGAAAAAGAAGAAAAAAGCTCATGTAAGTATAACTTATATATATGCGTGTGTTCGTCTGTGCATGGATAGGTGAACAAAAAAAAAAAACAAGTATGCAAGTGTGTGTGTGTGTGTGTAATTGTGGTGGTCAATGCATGTGTGTGTATGGGTGTAAGGCTAGAAGAAGAAGGGAACTTTTAGAATATATATATATATACAACCCCATGATCTGTGAACGTGTTTACTGTGGGAGATGTTTTTCTGCATCCTTGTATATATATTAAAAAACGTGGCCTTCAAATGAAAAGAAAGAAAAATGATGAACGATGTCCATATATACACTACAAAAAAATTTGATTTTTGAGATGGAAAAATTCCGTCGTAAAATGGTAATTTTCCGTCGCAAAATGAAATTGCGACGGAATTTGTCCGTCGCAAAAAACGCGTCACAATTCTGACAGAAAGCTAAATTTTCGTCGTAATTTGTGACAGAAAACATTGCGACAGAAGATCATTTGTCGCAAAACCCATTGGGTTTGCGACGGAATATGTTCCGTCGGGGTTTTGTGACGGAACTCATTCTGTCGCAAATAATAAAAAAATTAAAAAACAATAAAATCTTAAAAAAATAATTTTAATAAAAAAATATTTTAAAAAATTAAATTTAGAAAAAAATGTAAAACATATTTATAAAAAAATAAAATTATTAAAAATTATAAAAATCCAAATTTCAAGATAAATTTTGCATATAATAAAAATTTAAAATAAAAATCATACAGAATTTTTTACAATATCAAAGTCAAAATATATAGGTTCTAATGTTCTGAACAACAAATACTGAAACATAATTTATAAAGACGCAGCATGATCATCATCATCGTCACCAGGATGGTCGTCATCACCACCAGGATGGTTGTCATCACCAGGCGCTGGCAAAATACCCTTAGACTGAAGTGCAAGCTGCAGCTGCCTCACCACATCATTTGTCCGCTGCTCTTCTCGTTGCCGCCGCTGCTCTTCTCGTTGCTGCCGTATCATCTCGTCTTGTGCCTCCATCAACACCCTCAGCCTCCTAACCTCATCTAAAAAAAACAAAATTGCAGAGTGAGTTATTTTTCTCTAATTTCATTTAAAAGGAAGAGGGAATGGAAACGTAACAATGTAGAAGAGTGTTATTATGTTTACCTGGATCAGCACCTTCACTGCGCGGTAAGGACAACTGCATAGGCTTCAACCGGCTCGCAGAGGCACCCATCCCGAAGAGTCTCCCTTTCTTGTCAAATCCTCCTGCAGCTTGAATGAATAAACTCTCATTATTGACTGAGAGGATGCGCGCTCGCCCTGACTCTGGGTATCTCTCTCCTGCGTCAGCTTCTGATAGGTTTCCTGCAGGAAAGAAAAGATCACAAATGACGCACGTGAAATGAAATAAATATGTCGCTGTCTGACATGAAAAACAAAAGTAATAAATATCTCACCGCAAATTGCTGCGACCTAGCGTTGATCCAACGGCGCCCACTACCATCGGTAGACTCCTGTGTATGAGTCAGCTCAAATGTAGCCCACTCAACATCATCTGCAGGAACTTCCCCAGACGCTGCCTGCAATAACAAATTATGACCGCCAGTTAATTAATTCAAAGTACAAGATATCAAATACTGAAATAGAAAATGACTATGCTCACAATTTTTCGTCGATGCTCGTTGTATGGGATGGAGCCCCCAGTATAAGATGGTCCATCCATATGGGCCTTATTTGATTTATTTTTCACACTCTTCTCTTGAAATTTGGGATCGGTGTTCCATTTATGACGTAATTGATCTAAAGCCTCAGGATGAATCCAATCAGTCTTGCCTAGACCTTGTCGCAATTTATAAAACCTATCAGACAACCATCTGCTTGCCTTGTGATTGTAAGCTTTTTTCAACATATCTTGAAGCATTTTGTAGAACCTATCGGCTTCCGGATTAGGATCTTCTCCCATATAACATGGTTGATTATACGTATCGGTCTCCTCTTGTGTGTGTGATGATTCAGCATGAGTAAAAGGATCTAAATATTGCCCAATCGACGGTCCCGCGGCATCCATCACCAACCATTCGTATTGATTAAGGTTGCCTCGATGACTACTGCTCCCGTAATATCCACTTGGTGTTTGTCGAACTTCGCCATGATATTCCCTGCATTCATAATTTTTCATGAATCCCTTTTTACACAAATGGATTTTGACCTTGTTATACTCTTGAAATTTTAAACACAGGCATGTGGCACAGGGACATAAGATGTGTCTACTTGAATTAGGTGAGTACGCCAAAGCAAATTGTATGAACTCTTCCAGACCGTCCAGGAATGCTCAAGTTATTTCTCTTTTCTGAGTTAGACGATTGGACATCCAACTCTTATCACGATAACCGTCCATACTTCTACAACTTAACCCTATGCAAATATATAGGGTGGGGAGATACCCCAGTCGACAAAACAACATGAATCATATATTAATAAGTGGTCAATACAACTGGCCACTCATGTCAACGCATTGCCATTAAATTAAAGCATTTGGTTATAAATAATTTAATATGAAAGTAATGTTATTTACGATCAATTCAAGCTAATTATAAAAAAGTGTAACTAATTTAATGTCAAAAAAATAAAATTGAACAAAGTTTAATCTACAAAAATAAAAATTAACTTTGTAGATTTAAATAAAAAATGTTACAAAATTCACAAATTATCCATGCATAACTATAACTTGTTAAGTATTTTCTCACAAATAAAAAAAAGAAATATAAAATATGACATTCATATTATAATTATATTTTTAGAATTCTACATTATGTATATGAAATTCTTAAATAAAATAAAAAATTATAATTAATAGAATATATATTCTATATTAACAAAAATACATATTCTATATCGAGTAGTTAATTCTACTCATTTTTAATATACAAATTTGTTTACTCTATAAAGGCACACATTCCTACTTCTACTTTACATCAATTATTAATTAATTGTCTTACTCTTAAACATCATTTATCAACACTATAATCTTCACATTTCAACATCTTCCTATTTATAGATTTATGTATCATAACCCACCAATGGAATATCAAAATTGTGTTACACAATTTTTTCATTACAAAAAATTAACCATAAAAAACAATATAATAGAAGATTAAGAAAATTCATCAATCTCATTAATAAACATCAAGAAAACTCAATAACTGAAAAAAATCATGGAATTTTATCCAAACAATAATCATAATCCAAATAAATAAGCAAATTATGAATCAATATCATTAATTTTTTTTTTATATATATCACTATAAGTATAATGTAGAGTTATAACATTGTCTTATATTTTCTACTTTTAAATATCAAATAGTAAACTTCCTAATTAATTTTCCTATCTATAAATATCACTTTTCAACAGCCATGTCTTTTCTAATTATATTTAGGAGCAAGATAAATTTCAAAAATTAATAGACATTATCACATGAGAAGTATAAAATTTTCAACATATAAGATAGACATTATCACATATAAGTATTGCAACAAAATTCACACAAACAATAGTCTTGTATTTTCCATATAGTGATTTTGAAGGGCAAAATGAAAAGAGAAAATAAATCAATATAACTTGAAAATGTCGTCGGAAAAAGGAGAAGAGCTCACGAGGAGGAGGAGGAGGACCAGTAGTTCAGAGGCTTTGGGTGTCTGGAGGGTCGCCGGACAAGGGAGTGTGGGGGAGGGGGGGCGACGGATGGGGGTGTAGGAGTCGACGGCTAGGGGGTGGGGGGGACCAACGAATGGGGGGGGTCGACGGCTGGGGGGTGGGGGGGCCGACGGATGGGGGGTAGGGGGAGGGTCACCGGGTGCTTAGGGGGGGGGGAGTGTCGCCAGAGGAAGGAAGGTTGGGGGGGGGGGTCGGGTGTTTGAAGAAAAAGAAGGAGGAGGAAGGAGGCAAGTTGGGGTTGAAAAAATTTCTTTTTTTTTCTTGTTTTTTTTCCATCGCAATTTTTTATTTTTTTGCGACGGATGCATAATTCCATCGCAAAAATCCACAAATTTGTGACAGAAAAAAATCCGTCGCAAAATCTGAATTTTCTAGTAGTGATACAAGTATATGCAAGTCTTGAATAATTTAGTGCTTTTGTTTCATAACAATATATATATGCCTCTGATTCATATGTGTGTGTGTGTGTGTGTGTGTGTGTGGGGGGGGGGGGGGGTGGGTGTTTAACTAGTGCATATACACGATAAAGTCACATCTTGATAAGATAAAGTATGTCTTATTGAAACAAAGCATTTTTGCATGGAAATAATAACAATTATGAACCTAAGTTTTGCTAAATGTATATTTAGTAAATAATGTTTAACCCTTTGAGATCTTGAGATTTTGCTGTGAGAGAAATAATTTTATAATGCATTTTTATATGCTTAACTCAAAATTATTGGGAAGCATAAATTAAGTTGTATTAGTGATCATCAAGGTTTTGAGAGAAACCATGAGAAACATTAAATAAAAATATTAAATCATATTTTTGTATGATGATGGACATTTATTGATTTTTTTTGGTGAATAAGAGGGAAATAAATGAATAAATAAATTATTGATGAGTAATTAATAAGAGTTCAAAATTAATTAAGGAGTGATAATCATAATAAATAAATGAGGAATTATTGTTATTAGGATTAATAATAATAATAATAATAACAATAGTAATTATGATAATAATAGATAATGTTGTTATTATCGGAAAGGAATTATTAACAGATATTAAATTGGTTGTGATAGATTGAATTTTTGGCGTATGGATTAAGAGCAGAGTAATAATAATTAGCTTTGGCAAGAGATAACCACTTTCCACTTATTATGTATATTGATATGCGGTTTGTAAATATTTTGCGAATTAATTATGAATATTTGATGAATATTTTAGTATAAATTATCTTGTGGAACTTTATGATTTGAATTATGAAATATATTGGAAATTGAGATATTATGATATGGTTATGATAGTTAGAAAAGGGTTGAATTAGGAAGAGATAGAGAAGTTGTTATTCCACCACGTGGTGATGCCTCCATTGGTGCACAATGGTTGGCTTTTTATTGTCCCAACGGTTCAATGAGGGACTAGTCCAACAGTTCAAGAGGGCTTGCGACTTTTATTGTCCCAACGGTTCAATGAGGGACTAGCCCAACAGTTCAAGAGGGCTTGCGACTTTTATTGTCCCAACGGTTCAATGAGAGACTAGCCCAACAGTTCAAGAGGGTTTACGATTTTTATTGTCCCACCGGTCCAATGAGGGACTAGCTCACCAGTTTAAGAGGGCTTACGACACCCCACCAGTTCAATGAGGGGAAAAGACCCATGGTCTGGGACATGTGCTCTGAGGATTTTGGCATGTCCTCATCATTTGACCAGTGAGCTTTTGGAGTAACCAGTAACATGGGTGTAACTTAGCTCATGGGTCTAGTCGGAAGAAATAAGGCGGTTCGGTTGGATTGATGGGAGGTTTTTGGGTATTGAATATGGACAGAATTTTTTGATACCCATTATGATACTTATTATTATTGTGATAATGAATTGAAAGGATGTTGATGAACTGTTTAATTTTGAATTGATTGTTTTATTTTACTTGGCACCTCACTAGCATATGTTAATATTCATAATGAGATGGACTAATGGTTGCAAAAAAAAAATTTCAGGTGATTAGTCAGGTCCAGGTCCTTCAAGGAAGCCGACAGAAGCATAATGTATTGTAATCAAGTAGGGCTTCTATTTGTTTTTGTGTATAAATTGTTAAGTGTATATTGCCACACATTAGGGCTCATGATGCATACTCTAGCATGTTTTGAAAAATTTAAATTCCACATAAATTCCAATATTAGGTTAACTCTGATTATTATATGATAACTTTGGTCATTATATGTGTTTAATTTGTTAATTAAAAGGTGGTTGTTTCAGCTCCTCCTCTTGCAGGGGCTAGTTCGGCTGCGGAGTACCCTGCCAAGTAGCCTGACCCCGGCTTCTAGTACGTGCCATTTTTCAGCGGTATAATTTCTAGGAATCGAAGTTCGTCCCCACGATCGACACCAATGTTCTGTCTAAGAACACAAATGTCTAGCTCAATGGAGCCAATATATGTCTATATATGATCGAATGTATTTTGCTAGATATCTAGATAGAGATATCCAGAGTTAGAATGCACCACAGTGTCATCTATGGATACAGATATCACCAATGGCGTAACTGATCATTGTGCATACACTACGGTGGCGAAGGCCACAAATGGGGGTGGGGGGGTGTACACAGTGAGACTGAAAGTAAATAGGTGTCTAGAGCATACCTGAAGATTTGCCTCACTATTTATATGGGTTACCTCTAGGGTTATCCACTATGTTGTGTGCCGCATCCTTTATGCGCAGCTACACCTTGCTTACAATCCCCACATGCGGTTATTCCTGCTCACTATCTGCTCATGCTTGCTCCACTATCTGTACGGTCCGAGATTAGTGGCAGAGTTAATGGATGATTAGTGTTTTACCTGTATATAGGCCAAACCGGGTGCAGGGCTTTCCTATTGGGTCATTAGATCTTTCAGGCCCAATGTATAGGGCCGTAACAATATATATTTAAACTAAATTGTTATCCTTTTAGATTTAAATTATTTAATCACATATATAATAATTATTTATTAATAAAAATAAATCTTTACTATATTCGAGTTCACATTCATGTCAACGATTCCGATTAAATTGGTGAGTTTAACAATTTGGCTAGAAACTTCTCCACATATATTTGTTTTTCTAATTTATCAGTTGAGTTGTATTAGTATTTTTTATTGTGTACGAAAATAACATATTGCTTTAATATTTGTAAACAATATAGAGATTCTGTGGCCAGAAGCAAATAGTGTTATTGTTTACAATGAAGCTAGGAATCGCAAATGTTGTCTTTTTATCGCCTTTCTTTTAGTTCCCACCCAAAGGAAGTTACCACGTTTCAAGAAAGATGCGCACCGGAGAAAAATTATTAATTATTTTTAGGGAACATTATTTTTATAGTACTAAATTATGTTGCAGATTAATTTTCCATAATTTTGATGTCAAATCATTAAAAAAAATTGTCAATTAATCTTTTTTAAGCTTTCAAATTTACACATAGGAGTATTACTCTTTTGCTATTCGTTGATCCATTAATTTATAAATGAGATATAACACCATCATTTAATAACTTGCAACTAATCTTTTAATAAATCTCTTATTTAAAAAATTTTTATAGTTAAAATTTGATACCTAACTTATAGTTAAATTTTTAATAATTTAAATAATTCTATCTTATAAAAGATAAGGGGCAAACTTATAAGGGTGTGTTATATATTGCCCAACAAAACTAACAAGTGTGTGGGTGTGTTATTGTAATATGTTAGCGGTGGGTTAAATTGTTGTTTAAAAAAAAAACACATTTATGTAAGTCAAACACATTTATATAAGTCGAGGTAAAACTTTTCTCATAAATTTTTTTCTCGTACATCATAAATCATGTTAGAAAAGTAATTTATATCACTAATTCAAACAAACAGACACTTAAATGTATGTATACTTGTCCAATTTTTTGGCCATGCATCAACTTTTACATTTGCAACTCATCTTTTAATAATTTCTTAAAATTTAAGTATTATTGAATTAATACTTTAATAGATTGTTTGGTTTGAGAGGAGGGAGGGGGAGAGAAGTTTTCTCTCTTATCTTTACTAAATAACTCATGAAAAATTTTCAATCTTACAAAAATATACTCTCAACAAAAAAAAAAAAATATTCTTCTTATTAATAGCAATTTGATCAATATCCTCTCTCCCTTCTCATCTCTTCCCCTTCCTTCAAACCAAACTATTAAGTTGTACTAGCTAGCAGGTTGCAAGCCAACCCGCAACAACCTGTAGGTCAAATGGGAGTAATATTTTTACAAAGAACTGATCACATTTCCTTTTTTTTTTAAAAAAAAAAAAACTTTCACTCCTTTTCTCTTTCACATACCCACATCATACTCCTTTTGTTTTTTACGTTTGTGTTAGGCATCCATTTTCACTCACTTTATTTTCTTTTTCTTTTTCACTTACTCACATCACAAACACATATAAACACCTCTCTTTTAAATTTAATAATAGTTAAATAAATAAATATGATATGAGAATAAAAGTATCAAATAAAAAATATGAGAAAATAGTTAAATACAGCAACAAAGAAAAGGAGATAAGTGTATTTAAGTTTATTTCTAAAGAAAAAATGCAAAAACTAATAAATAAATAAATGGGTCAGTCTGTTAGCCCGTGAATCAACCCAACCCATTAAGCCCACAGGCTGTGGGGTTTAGGCCCACCTCTTGGTAGGCTAGCATTGAACCAATCCAAAATGGCGGGCTAGCGAGTTGGGCCTACAGACTTCAACTCTTTTTACCTGCTTTATATACGGATGCAGCTACCCTCCTTGATAAGGAGGGTCCACTGCACCCCCTTTGCACTCAGGATTTTTTTTTTCTTTTGATTATGTTACTTTTTTTTGGATGTCAACTTTTGCACTGAAAAGGGTGCAGCAGACCCTCCTTGTCAAGCAGAGTAGCCACACCCTCTATATATACACATGTATATCCATGTGGAATAATATATTTCGAGAGTGAGAGAGAATGAGTATATTAATTTTTGACTGGTTGAATTAATGGAAAACTGTTACAAGCTTTCTTATTTCCTAGATAAACCTTTTTCTTCTGTTACGAATGGTTGACAAAACTCAATCTAACTTATTATAATGCACCAGCTGCAATCTCTATTACGAATGGTTGACAAAACTCAATCTAACTTATTATAATGCACCAGCTGCAATTTCTGTTACGAATGGTTGACAAAACTCAATCTAGTTTATGAGTTTTATTGTTAAACCTTTTTATAGTAGAGTGAGAGAGAATGAGTATATTAATTTCTCTTAATCTTCAAATACAAATACATGCCCTAACCCTAACCCTGATGAGCACCCAAAATCCAATCCTCTAACTTTATTTCATAAAAGATTTTTTTATTGTTTGTTTAATAATACATGCTTTGTACATATCCTGTTCGAGTCTCATACGTTCCTGTAACTAGCCTCACCAATTTCAAAAAGCCTTAGAAGCAAATACTGCTCAAACCTTGAAACTTTCTTTTGCCATTCTCTCTTATTCTAAGAACATGTCTGAATCAATTAAGCAACAGGAAGTTGCAGAGGAAGCAACAAGAAGCATCATCTTCATCATCATCATGAGGAGGTAAAGGCCAAGCAGCATTACCTCCTTCCCACACAAATTAATACATACAGAAGAACATGGCACGATTATAATTTTCCGGGTTAAACTTGCATTAACCTGGGTCTCTTGGCTGTTTTTCTGGCAAATATGCATTTGTGATTGGATGTACAAAACTGCAACAAACCCATCCAGTAACAGAAATTCATGTTATATGGCAGCCCCAACAATGGAGTACCGAAGCTAAAGCATAGTATGAAATACCATAATTTCTCAAAATATTATAGTTCAACTTGTCATAAAAAAGAGGAGTATCACCAATACCAATTGAATTGAGTAAAAGGGACTCAATTTTCCTTTAAAAAATGGGTTGGCACTGAACACCTTTTCAAACCCATGTGTTTATTTTAACAAGTAATTAAATCTTAAATTGCCCCAATTATCTATATAGAAAAGGTCAGAAATCTCAAAGGCAAATAAAAAACATGGAATAAACAATAACTTTTAATGTAGCCCGGCATCACAAACTAGCACTGTTTTGTTGTGAGAAAAAAATGGAATTTTGTTGCTGCAGAAGAGGTTCAATGAGCATAAAAGCAATTAAACTTACTTGTATGACTCTGAACCAGGCACGTTCAAGTAGCTTGCAGATGGGTTAAGTTGGTGTTGAGCTGAAATCACAGCACCCTCTATTCCTCCAGCAGGCACAGGAGATCCCTGGAAACTTGCCCCTGAACTTTTTCCTGATGACATCCCTGCAAAGGGAATAGAATGATAATAAGGAACATATGAGCAAGATAGTTTGTCAAGAATTTTAACATAATACCAAAAATTTAATGAATTAAAAGGTCAAGGGAGTAAGTGCAAGACAACTGTAGGTTGCATTGTCCCAAAATTGGATTTAATCACTCACGTGACAACTGGTTTTATCTCTCATGTAGCTTCAAGATAAAGTCTTTTTGGCTTAAATAATGGACAAAAGTGCAGGTCAACCTTCCACATTCCAAATTGGATATAATCATAGCAAAATATGGGCCCTATGGATCAAGCTCTTAATTGATTGGTTGAAGAGGCTATGATATAGTTTAAAACAATTGATCCCATTGTAATTGCCAAGGACCATTTCTTCCCAAAGGTGCATGTCTAGCAATTGTTTTTATCTCTACTATGAAAATCCCTACTTCTTCCTCACAACATGAAAGCATGACTAAAACCTAACATATGCTTTGATTAGCTAGCACCAAGTACGAAGGAAAAAAACCAATACCCTACAAAATATTTACTTTAAATCTGAAAAAAATTGTAATATGTCTAAATGTTTTGTGAAAAAAAAAAAAATCTGTGATGTGTGCAAATATGTACAACATCTTACATGAATATTTCATATATTGAAAGCCTTAAATCTTCATTCATCTTTTACCCTGTTTTCTTCTGAAACTAAAAGTGATCTGTTTCTTGCAGTTCTGACCTAGTCACTAGGGTTGATGAAAGGACCATTAGAACCGGCACACAGTAAATGTCACTGGTTATAAACACAACTGATAGGTTGATTCCTTTTGAGTTACGAAACAAAGTATTGAAGTACTAACCATGATATTTGAAACATTCAAGCACATCAAACAACATTGACAGTTTAAGCCACAAAAGTAACATAGAAAATGCAAGATCAGCGTGCACATGGAAGTTAGTTTTTTTAGCAAATAGTACCTTGGGATATGATCACAAAAAAGAAGACAATAGTGAAAACCAAGGAAAATACGCAGCTACTTGATGATGAAGTTGATTTGGCAGCTTTCACCTTCTTCAGGGCTTTCATTCGCTCCATCCTGGCACGCTTCAACATGGCAAGTTCAGATATCTCCCTAATTAACTTCTCATCAGCTGCATCCAATGACGGAGCTCGTGGTGGTCTTGGAGGTCTGGGAGCCTTTTTGTTACTGGAACTTTTACGTTTCTCTTTTACTATGGTCTTTGTTGCACTATCTACTGTGTTCAACACATCCACAATAGGAATTTCACTCAAATTTGATTCACTGCAGTATGAACTTGACCTATCACCACCCTTTACATAATCCCTCAAACACTTAGCAGATAGCATCTTTCCTTTTCCTGCGCTGTCTGGAGTAGAAATTTTACTCAAATCATCCACATTTACAGTCAACCCAATTTCAAGATCTATTTGGTTATCTTTATCTCTTGCATTTTTATAATCCATCCCCATGTCTTAAAGCCACATACCCAGTCCAACTTTTCCCCCTTTGCTACACTGGAAAATCAGTAGAGCCCCAAAAGTTCCTACAAAATTTCACCCTTGACCAAATGCTCGAATTTAACCCATAATGCAAACTAGCCTCCTGAACTAAACATAAATCACCAAGATGTACTATTCAACTCACAATAAAAAATTTAGATGCCTCCTTAAACTTCAGACACGTTTCAAGATATTGATAAACTGGATATTATCATCAAACTCTTTCCCTCTTCGTTTCAAAGCTCAATTGCAACGATATCAATTCTGATTCCAACCCCTTCTCAGAAAACAAATTGAAGCAACCCTGGAATATGACAAGAAACACAATTTAATTAGTTGATTACATGGGAGTTGGTCTTGTTATGAGATGCAATAGAGATTAATCAAACCAAAAAAGCGCAACTGTAAGAAAGCTAAAAGCACCAATTCAAACATACAAAGTGTAAATCATTCACAAAATTACTGGGAAGAAAGGAAGGAACCGAACAGCTGGAAAACAGAAGTCCAAGAAAAAGTTAAGGAAGTGGGATATTAAAGGAACAAAAACGTACAAGGCCGTTTCAGTGGCTTGAAAATGCCTCTCACCTAGGAGAGAGACTGAGAAGAAGATGAGGACGAAACAAACATGTATACAAACGAAGCCAATGAACCTCACAAAACAAACCAAGCGAAAATCTCTCTGTAACCACTACCCCACATCATGTGGAGTCACATTGCACTCCGTATGATCAATAAATGCCCCGTAAAAGAAAACCCACAAAATCCAAGAAACACAGAAACTTCGAACTTAGCTTCAGCCATTTTATAATAATAATAATGGCAATAATAACATCAGACAAATAAGGTGAGGTAGACGAAGAAGAAACGAAGATACCTTTATGGCAAAGCAAAGCAAAGCAAACCCCAGATCCGATGAGCATTGAGCGAAGTTACTGCCGTAAAAGAGAAGAGCGTTGAATTTTCTTGAGAGGCAAAACGAAAGAGATAAAGGAGACCACACGACACGAGAGGAGGGTATCCAGGAAAGTACTGGAATTTCAAGATTTCAAAAAAGAAAGAAAAAAGTTCACTTCTTTTTTGGCTTATCTCACATTCTCTCTCTTCATATCTTTCAATCTTTCTCACTCCCATGTGCTGGAACTCAAATCTGCGTACCGCATTTGTGTAAACCATCGAGAAAGAAAAAGACGCAATGTTGATCGAGGCTAGCAGGCCTTTGCCGATGACAGTTGGCAAATTCTCATATTCACCTCTTCGTGGCTTCGACTCATTTGCTATTTTTTTTTTGTTTCTATTAATAAATTTTTTTTTATGTACCGTTTTTTTTGTCTATTGTATTAATCCGTTGTTTTAGCTAATTATTAATTTTTGAACTTAATTTAAGCTTCCATGCTTTCTTTTTTATGTCTAATTTTGGCGTTTTTGTTTACTTGCATTACTATATATCAATCTAATAGGATATCATGGATTTGATTGTTATCCAAAGAACAACCTTTTTTTCGTTTTGATTTTTTTTAAAAAAGCATTTTTTCTTTAACAAGGGAATTTGGTAACAAAATTTTCATTTTCTTGTTTGTTTTTACTTTTTAATTTTTGTTTAGCTAATTATTATTGCAAATTTGCATTTGTTTTGCATGAAAGAATAAATTAAATTTCTGTAAAAATTTGAACCTTAAAAATTAGTAAATATTTTCAATTATGAAGCAAGTGCATTACAGTTTCATTTATAATTAGTTTTATAAAATATAATATTTTTATATATTTTTTATACAAGAAGAAATAAAAAATATATATTATTTTTTATATACTCAAATATGATACAAGGGAGGTGAAGGAGGCTATATAACGAATTTTCATGCACGATAAATTTAATTTAATTATCTGTTCATATATATATATATATATATAGTAAAAGTACTAGAACTATAACAGGCTTTTTTTGTAAAGAAAAAATAACAAGTATTGATTCCATACATTAATCGCATATGGGGTGAGTAATATTTTTATAACTTCAAATGTAATAAGTTTTCAGCAAGAGAAAATTTATTTATCTATTTATTTTGCCACAAATGAACCTCAGCCGATTCATGAACTTAAATTTAAAGAGGAAGAATTGAGGTTTAATTGCGGCTGATTGAAGTATTCACATTAAATATCCGACAGTGTTTTGAATAAAAGTTTGCTATGTTTAACAAAAAAATTAACATTTGTATACTTTTCTTATTCAATTATATAATATTTTAAGTTGACAAAAAAAATATATTTTAACGCTTATTCTAGGGGACTATTCCTGCCCCATTCATAATTATAAAAAGAATACTCCTATATGCATACATGTATATTAAACGGATACATGTCTTGCAATGTTTTTTTTTTTTTTTTTGGTTTCTATTAGGATGAGTGATTATATTCTAATTTCTAATTTAGATTATTATTCATGTTCTAGTTCTGTATTATAATCCTTTTATTTTTAATAATATTTTCTTTTTAAAAAAACAAATAACACATGCATGTTTAACCTTTTTTTTTAAAAAAAAAATAATTTGGCAAAGCATTCATATTTTAACGCTAAATTTTCTTGTTGAAATTACTTTTATGGTGACGGATATATTTATCATAAATTTCATTTGAATTTAGATAAATTTAACATATTCATTGTTAAAAATTGAGCTACCCGTGAGTTTCCTTCTTAGGTAGTCCAAGCTATTTATGGATCACAAGACGATCACCTCTGTTCGATTTACCGTTCACATGAAGAACCTAAAAGGAGTATTAGATTTTGAAATGCTCCTTTGATTTATAATGGATGACATTTTAACTAATTTATAGGAAATAAAAAGTGACCATTAATTTATTAAATATATCTTAAACTTTAAATTTTTTCCACTTTTATCCTAATTAGAAAATGTGTTTGAGAATTGAATGAGTGAGCAAAATTAGAAATGAGTATTAATTGTAAGGTTTGTTATGGATCTGAATTATAGATCTATTATCAGGGTGGCCCAATAAACAATAATCCATGATGAAGGCCTGGGTGCGTGTGATCTCAATAGCCTCCCTAAATCAAGGAGATTTCAACTAATCTATCATTATCTTTATCAAGATCTTAAATACCCTCAAATCAAGGATCTTATCGCAAAATATATCTTATATCTTAAAGTGATAAGATAACAGAAAGCTCACCAAGTTAGGACCCAAGTAAAATTTATAGGCTAAAATATACTTTTAGTCCTCTAAGTTTTATATAAGACATACCTTTGGTCCTTTAACTTTAAAAAGTATACATTTGATCATAAAACGCCAACACCGTTAATATTATTAACGGAAAATACTGACGTGACGTACTCAATTGATGACTAATATCATTTAATTAAACGAATTTTATATATTCTTCAATTTACCCATATTTTAAATTTAAATTTAATAGCATTTAATTACATAATCATCACTTAAGTTTACACCGTCATCATTTGAGTTTGCATTTTCCATTAGTAAAATTATCGGTGTTAAAATTATAGGACTAAAAGTATACTTTATAAAGTTAAGGGACCAAAATTATATCTCATGTAAACTTAAAGAACTGAAAGTATACTTTAACCAAACTTATAAATAGGGTTCAAACACTAAAAAGGTACACACGCTCTGCACACTATCTTTTATGATTTTGTATACACAGAGCATACACCTCCACTCCCCTCTGACTATAAGTCTATTCTTTACAAACGAACTACTGGGAGTTAATCATAGGTCAAGTCCAGTCTCTATTGTTCTACAACAGAACAATGTCAAATCTAAAAAATACGAGCATTAATTATCTTATAATAACTTATATTTTGGAAAAAAGATTCTTCTAGAAGCGTGACTGGATGGAATATTTCAAATATTAAACTAAACACTTATTTAAATTGATTGGAATTTATTGCGGAGAAAGGAAAAATGAACCAAATCAACCAATCAGCATGATCTTGTTGTCACACATATCAATAAGGGGTGGTTAGCTTTGATTATGGGGGTAAATTTTTAACTTTATTCTCATTTATAAATGAATATTTTTCAACTTTTTCTTCTCTTTCTATTTTCATTGGTATAATTAATATAGATAAAATTGTCACAATCTCATTTATTACCTGAAAGAAAAATTATAAATAAGATTTTTTTTTATCAAAGGGAATTATAAAAAGGACTAGCCTAGTATATATTGATTGGTTAGAAAAATACTGTGATATACGTGATATACCAGTAAATGTGGTCCTCATGGCTTGAGCTACCATGGCCTAAAGGACCCAAGTTCGATTGTTGGTACCACCGCAAGAAAAGTATTATGACATAATAACAATAACAACAACATAAGTATTAGGATTAGGGTGTCATTTATAGGGTTATTGAACTCAGTTCAGCCCAAAAATCAGAGAACCGGTCACTACACCGGTCTGATTTCGATTATCAACCTGATTCACTTTTTAAGAAAATGTTTTTTTTTTAATTTCTTCATATAAATATATTAGTAACCTATAAATCTTCACTACCTCACTAGTTTGGCCCCAATTAACGCTAATTTAACAAATTGATAATTAGTTCAACACCTTAATTGGCTTAGCGGTCGGTCCGAGTTTAATAACCTTAATCATTTACTATGGTGTATGGAAATAAAATATTAAAAATAGAAAACAATTAAGTATAATATTAAAAATAAAATATTTATACTAGAAGAAATTATTGCAACTTAACACAAGTTTTTGACTTTAAATTCATGTAAATATAGAAAAGAACTTTGTGAAAATCACCTAGAATTGTCCAAGAAGCTTATGACATAAAATCACAAAATATAGTTTAGTTTTCAAATTTACCTAAAGACACCACTACCATGTGACTTGGATGTCAATAGTTCAAATATTAAAAACAGTCTCTCCTCTTATAGAGGTAAGGTTGGGTACAATCTATCTCTTTCCAGACACTAATTGGTGGAAGCCTTATATGTTAGGACGCTACTCACCATAAGATACTACACACATATCTAATTAAGCATGATAAGTGGTACAAATTTGTGTTTTACAAAGAAGACACTATTAGGCAGTTCATAAATCCGAGATGGTGTATAGCTATGAACTACACACTAATCTGTACCTCGAACGTTATAAAGTTTTTGTGAATATATATTTCTTAGTCCTACATTTGGTTACTAATAAAAGAGTTAGATAGTGCTTAAGTCTTAAATATAAAATTTCAATCCACTTTTTTTATCTCACAAATTTATATTTTTTGCTCTGAAGTATTCCTATTCATTGCATATATTAAGGGATTTTACATCAAAGGGTCATTTCAATACATACATTGCACAAAGCATTTTAAGAAAATTAACACCCATTTATTATAAGTAGTTAAATTAATTTCTTTCATATTTATAAATTAGATATTTAACTCTTATATCAATCACCCCATGTGACGTAAAGTTTAGGTATTCAATATTTAGATCACTAGGGCAGATCTTTTGATCCAAAATGGGGACACAATATTGAAAATAATGAACAAGGTTCACACAAATCAAGTGCAATTTTGTGGCCAAATCCTTGGAATGAGGAGGCACAAACACGTGGGGGGCTGATATGAAGAGATTGACCCCTGGCCCATACAGATCCTTTTGGTCAAAATTATCACACTGTAATAATGTCTATAGCTCTAATAAAGCTATTGCGTTATTATTTTTTTCGGCTTTAATTGTTTGAGTAACTTCAAGGAAAGTGATAAAGGACACACACATGTCAAATAAATCGGATTAGGGACACACCTCTATTTTCAATGGTAAAGACTTGCATCACATCGCCAATATGTAAACATTTTGTATTGGAGATTTTAGATGTCCATATTCTCTTCACAAATTTGGATAATCTCTTTATGCTCTCTCTGTCAATTAATGAAACAGGTTAAAAAAGGGATTTCTACATGGTTTTGTAGCCCTTGTAGATGAAGTATGGGTAAAAAAGTCTCTAATTTATAACTTGATGGAGGAGTGATTATGACTTGTTTGAAACGAGAGTTGTGGCATACGAGAAGAGTTTTGTATCATCCCGTATGAACGTGATTATGATTAACAGCTCCAAACAAGTAATTGATTGAGATTGATCATCCCCCTATTTCAGTGGCTCCTATGAATTATTGCTATGTATCAATTGGTAGGAGTGGTTGAATTGTGAGTTGAGAAATAACACTTAATGCAGATGAAGTATCATTTAAGGACAAAAGAGTACATCTCAAATTCTCGACTTGCAGAAGCCATGGAGTCTAGGAAAAATGCAGCAGAGAGACTAGACATCATGGAATTACAATGCCAAAAAGTGTAACTTGGTATTTTACAGAGGTGGGAAAAGGGAATGTACATCGGACACCTCTCCTCTCAATCTCGTATGGGGTTGGGGAGGTCAATTCAACCCCCCCCCAAAAAAAATAATAATAGTGAAAAATCTGCTTGGAATTTTTGTTTCCCCTTCTTTTGGAGTTGCAGGCCTTCCTAACCCTGTGGAGGATCGAATCCTCACCTTCCCTATATAAGGAGGTTATTTTATAACTAGGGTTAGAATAGGGAAATGGGTCAAGTCAATCAAGCCAGCTCGTCTAGGTTATGAATTTACAAGGGCAAGTCTTAAGATTTTTTCCTAAAAAATGAAAATGGGCCTAAAAGAAACAATCTTATAAGGTCAAGAGCTGACCCTTTTTTGGTCATATTTTTTTTAAAAAAATTATTTATAATAATAATATTATTATTAATTATTTATATTTTGTTAATCATGTTGCAAATATTTCCTAATAATACATTATTTTGTCTATCTATGTGCTCTGACTTAGGCCTATTACCCTCTTGGATTTATCTCTATAGATCCTGATCCCTAGGATATAAATGGCTTCGCCTAAATCTTTCATTGAAAAAGACTTTCCTAACCAAGACTTGACACTCTGCAAGGTAAGGATGTCATTCCCAATGAGTAGGATGTCATCTACATAAAGCACCAGAAATACAAATGTGCTCCCACTAACCTTCTTGTAAACATAAGGTTCATCAATGTTTTGGATGAATCCAAACTCTTTGACTACTTCATCAAAACGATGATTCCAGCTTCAAGATGCTTGCTTCAATCCATAAATGGATCTTTGAAGCTTACAAACTTTACTAGATTCCTCTGGACGCACAAAGCCTTCAGGTTGTGTCATGTACACATCCTCAAGTAGCTTTCCATTAAGAAAAGCTGTTTTAACGTCCATTTGCCATATTTCATAGTCATAATATGCTGCTATAGAAAGAAGGATTCTGATTGATTTGACCATTGCAATTGGGGAAAAGGTTTCATCATAGTCCACACCATGAGTTCGAGTGAATCCTTTTGCAACCAGTCATGCCTTGAAGACACTTACTTTGCCATCCATGTCAGTTTTCTCCTTGAAAACCCATTTACACCTAATGGTTTTACACCTTCAGGTGAATCGACTAAGGTCCATACCTTATTGTCATACATGGATTGCATTTCAGACTTCATGGCATCTAGCCATCTTTCGGAGTTTGGTTCCACTATGGCTTTTTGATAGGTAGTTGGCTCATTTTGCTCAATGAGCAAGATATTACGACTTCCAGTAGTTAGAAGTACATATCTCTGAGGCTTTTGCCGTGTCCTATCGGACCTTCGTGGACCTTGTGTTACTAGAGCAGGCTCATCAACTTGTTATGAGTCTTCTCTATTTTCCATTTATGGTTGTATGTTGTTTTGTGACTCTCGAACTTCTTCAAGGATTACCTTACTTCTACTGGTTCTTTTAGAGATAAATTCTTTCTCTAGAAAGACACCATTTCGGATAACAAACACTTTGTAATCGGTAGGATTGTAGACATAGTATTCTTTAGTTTCCTTAAGATACCCCACAAAAAGGCATTTTGAGGATCTAGATGATAATTTATCAAAGGCTTGTTGTTTAACATAAATCTCACATCCCCAAACTTTAAGAAATGACAAACTAGATTTCTTCCTAGCCCATATCTCATATGGTGTCTTTTCAACTGCCTTTGATGGAACATGATTTATTGTGAATGCAACTGTTTCTAGAGCATGGCCCCAAAAAGACGATGGAAGATCTGTTTGACTCATCATAGATCGAACCATATCTAATAGAGTTCGATTCATCCGCTCAGAAACACCATTCCATTGTGGCGTTCCTGGAGGAGTTAGTTGTGAGATGATCCCACAACTCCTAAGATGGTCAGTAAACTCTTGGATTAAATATTCACCACCCGATCAGATCGAAGTGCTTTAATTGTTTTGTCAAGTTCGTTTTGCACTCCATTTTGGAATATTTTGAACATTTCAAAAGATTCATACTTATGTTTCATTAGATAGATAAACCCATACTTACTAAAATCATCTATGAATGTAATGAAGTACATATAACCTCCTCTGGCAGATATATTAATTGGTCCACACACATCAATATGTATAAGGCCCAATAAATCAGTAGCCCTCTCACTATGCCTTGTAAAAAGTGTCTTTGTCATCTTTCCCAATAAACAAGACTCACATGTATCAAATGATTCAAAATCAAATGAGTTAAGAAATCTATCTTGATGGAGTTTTGGAATGTGTTTCTCATTTATATGGCCTAGACGACAATGCTATAGGTAGGTCGGATTCAAATCATTTGACTTGAACCTTTTAGTAGTTATGTCATAGATTCATCCATTATTAGGATGTTCTAAATTAAGTACATAATGACCAACATGCAAATCACCATCAGCATAGAAAATGTCATTATGATAAATTGAACACTTATGGTTCCTAGTAATGGAAGTATGACCTTCCTTATCCAAATAAGAAAGTTAAACAATGTTACTACTCAAAGCAGGAACATAAAAGCAATTATTCAAAATTAACAAAAACCCACTGGGCAGAACTAATTCATAAGTGCCTACGGCTAAAGCAGCAACTCTTGCTCGGTTTCCAACTCATAGGTCAACTTTGCCCTTCTTCAATTTTCTACTGACCTTGAGACCCTGCACATTTGTCCAAATGTGAGATCCACATGCAGTATCTAATACTCATATAGAGGAAGTAGAAAAGTGAATATCTATGACATAGATACCTGAAGCAACAGCCCCGCCATCCTTCTTGTTCTTTTTCAGATCTTCAAGGTAGAGTTTGCAGTTCCTCTTCCAATGACCAGGTTCATTGCAGAAGAAGCAGACCCCGTCCTTTGAAGGCTTTGCCTTCTTGGGTGTAGGCTTAGATTCAGGCCTGTTTGACTCATTGGTCTTACTAGTTGAGCCTTTACCCTTTCTTTTGCCCTTGCCTTTCTTTTTCATACCCTTTCCTTTCTGAACCATCAAAACAGTACTGGGCTTCTTCTTAATGATCTGCTCAGCTGTTTTGAGCATCCTATGCAATTCAGAAATTGATTTCTCCATGTTGTTCATGTTATAGTACATGACAAACTGGTAATAACTTTCAGGGAGTGAGTTCAAGATCATATCTATAGCTAACTCCTGGCTCATGGGAAATCCAAGCCTCTCAAGGTGATTAATATAGCCTTTCATTTTCAACACATGAGGACTAACTAATGCACCTTCAGCCATCTTGCAGGAATGTAAGGCCTTTGTGGTCTCATAACTCTCTTGCCTTGCCTGTTGTTGGAACATTTCCTTGAGATGTACAATCATCTCATAAGCCTCCATTTGTTCCAGATCTCTTTGGAGCTCTGGAACCATAGTGGCAAGCATTAGGCATCCTACATCCACAGAGTCATCCTTATGTTTCATGTAATCATCTCTTTGAGCTCTTGGAGCATTAGCTGCAGGCTCGTCAGGAATGGGTTGATCGAGGACACAAAACCTTTCTTTCGTGCTTGAGAATAATTCTCAAGTTTCTAAACCAATCAAGAAAGTTTGTCCCATTTAGTTTGTCATTCTCAAGGACTGATCGCAGTTATAATGTGGCGGTGTTACTAGTTGACATGATTCTACAAATAAAAAAATATGCAAAATAATTAATAATCTCCCACTGAATTAACAACCCTCATTATAATTAGTGAGCTAAGATCCATATTTGGCTTAAATTTAAGTCCGCTTTGGGCTTAAAGTCAAGTTATTTAGGTAGGTAACCTCTTTACCAATTACATCACATGTAACTCTTAGATCTTTATGGGATTCGATCATCATATGACTTGGCATGTTTAATCCCATCTAATGCTTTGAGATCCAAAACCGTTTTGATAATCTCAATTAAGTCAAGACAATCATGAATGTTGAGTATTACCATTACTCACTCATGTCTCACTAAGATAACTTAAGTGCATACACTTTGGTGGAACAAATAAATAAGCGATCTAGGCTTTGACAAGTATCCATTAATTGACGGCATTACGACTTAAGATTTCATTTGGAGGGTTTAATCTAATTAATTATATTCATATGAATGCAATTATAGTTGTATATATCTCATACAAACAACACATAATACGCAAAATAAACATGCTATGATCTAATCAAAAGCATAATAAAACGCCACACAACATGGCTCTCTTAACCTAAAATCCTCTCAAGCCAATGAGGGGACTTCTCTAAATAAGTAAAGAAAATTACATCAAGAGAAACCTCGTTTCAACATACGAAGGGAGTAAGATGAGAAAAGAATGTACATCAAGAATATTTATAAAGAGGCATGGCTCGCAGGCCATATTTAAATATTAAAACTATTGTAAAGACTAAAGCTATGTTGTTCACCATACCCAAACAATTTGAAAGTAAATCACGACAGGTATTAATTCATACAATATGAAAGAAAATATCATGATTTCACCATCAATTAATAATTATAATAATTACAACGTGATGCCAATTCCAAATTCCCATCAATTAATAATTATGATAATTATAACGTGATGTCAATTCCCAATTCTTATCAATTAATAATTACAGTAATTATTAATAATGACATTAATTTTAAATGCATATAAAACAAAAAAAAACACATACACGCAGCGTATGCATACAAAACAAACGCATACATGCATATAATTGACAAGACAAAAAAAATGCATACACGCATATAATTGAATAACAATACATTAATGTGAATCCAATTCAACGTGTTACTGAGCCAAAAAAAATTCAACATGTTGAATTGATTCTATCAATTTAAAAATTGATTCCTTTCTTGGTCTATGCGATTTATATTTATATTATATATATAATCATATTATATAAACGGATACAAAATATGGTTAAGCATAAATGCACGATATATCCCATATATAATTGCATTAAGAATATAAACCCAATTTAAACGCATAATTGATCTGGCTCTGATGCCACTGTTGGGATTCGTACACATAGCGGAATGAAATTTATCCAATAAATTACGAATCCCAAGAAGAGGATCTATCAACAGCGTTTAAATTGGGTTAGTTATTAAGAATCGTACCTATGCGAACTCGTGCACGTGCTTTGCAAACTTGTAGGCTAACACCTTCTTTGGTCAATCAATCTCTATGAGCCGACTCTACGAATCCACTCTGTCTACCGGTATCCACACTGAATAGCACTCCAACATGAACGGCAGTGTGCTAGCGCCTTCAAGCTTTTGTCTCACGTCTCTCTTCTAGGGTTCTTTTTGTGGCTCTACAATTCTCTTGTGTGTGTCATCAAATTACTTACAACCTAAGGGTATTTATAACCCTAATGGACCGTATTAAATATTCAAAATCAATCTTATTAATTTTGAAATTGAATTGGAAATTAAATCTGTCTAATTGATTCAATCCAATCAATTTATTTAATACAAATTAGAAGCCAGCTAATTTAATTTATCTTCATAAATCAAATCTGAGATATGATATCTATTAAATCATTGATTTATCTTCATAAATCAAATTAGGAAGTTATTTAATGATTAACCCATAGGGCATAATTTCCAACAAATTAATCATTTGGTTATATAAGTTTGAACTTGGTTGTGAGTGACTCAGTTCCTCAAGTTGTTTAACTCGTTGTAACTCAATCATTTTTGAATTGCTAGAAGATTAATGAAAAGATTCAACCTCAGACTGCAAGTCATTACTAGAGCCGGATTCACAGAGGAACTCTCATTATTCCCCTGTTCGGAATTTGGCTTAATTTTTCTGGGTACTGATTAAAACTAAATCCAATTTTACCTTAAGCTTGATTTCATCAGGAAGGAACAGTTTGCCAAGAACAACAATGAAATCTGACCAATGCAAAGAAGCTGCTCCATCTCTCTTCGCCACATTACTTTCTTTTCATTAAGCTTCTGGTTCAGTTTGTTAACATTTGTGTGACCTCCAGTTGGTCAAAGTTGAATAATTTCAAGGACTGAATCACGATAAGTTAGATTTAAGGGATTAGTCACAACCCAGTTAAAGGTTGAATGATCAAATAAGTAATTTTTCTTTCAATTTCTATTCTCTGACCCTCCTATCTCTGATCAAGTAGATTCGTTAAGATGATATAAATCAAACAAAAAATTATATTTTTCAAAAAATAAAAATGTCCCCTTGATTAGTTGACAATAGTTGTCAACCATGCTCTATTTACAAAGTATTAACTATTCTATGTTCAGTTATTACAATTTTTTGTAAAAGAAAGATTATTTTGATAAAAATAATGTAAAAACTAAATCAAATTACTTTATCCCTATTTTTTTGAAATAAAATTAAAAATCACTTAAATTTTTGTTCTTCGCTTTTGCTGATGTTTACTTTAGCCAAAAACATGTAAGCAATTCTTCATTCCTTTATCACTATTCAATATATAATTTAAAATTTCGTTTAGGAGATTAATTGTAATACTGTGTTGGTATTTTCTTGAGTGATTGGATGTCTCTTTAGTGGAGTTGTAATTTGTAGTAATGGTTTCTACAAACTATATCTTTTTGTTTAGGGTGGAAATAGGTCAAATCTATTAAGGTTTTATCCTTAACTAAGTGGACTTGTATTGTAACAAGTCAACATGAACTTGTGGTGTGTCACAGAAATAGAAAATTACAATAACTGAATCTAAACTATCCAAAATAAACCATAAAATATGAAATAATTTAATTAATCAACAAGACAACACCAAATAGAACATAACAATTTTCATTACAATTACAATAATTTAGACCAAATAAAAGTATAGATACCACATAGATATTGAGTTCAACACTGCTTTTTTTGAAATCCCCAATTCACCCCCTCTTGGTGATTTCTTCCATTTTCAGATTTTGATATTATCCCGTCTAACTGAGTGTCTATATATACAAAATCGACTACTATAACAGTGATAACTAAACTAAAATGTAAGAACCTTGTGTAACTATAAAAACATTGCTAATTGATGATCCTGGGACTGCATGAATGTGGGAATTCTGAATTACGAGTAGTGACTAAATATTAGGACAGTTTCGAAATTCTATTAATGGATATATCTATAACTAATGCATTCAAATCCATGGAAATAGCTTAAAATTAATACCAATTATTTTTAATAATAAATTTTGATAAAAAAATTTGGATTTTTCTTGTTTTGATAACTTTGCCGGTGTTTCTTTTCTGATTCTGTTCAATATTCGGTAACCATTTTCCCGTTGGTTACATTTTTCTATTTTACTGGTGAAGTATTTGATGGGTTAAGTTTCTTTCATCATCATTCATAATCTCTAAATCATGTTTGTCTAATTAATATAATACTATTTTAATTTTTCTCTTCTCTTTCCAATCAACAGTTTAGATGAGTTGATGAGGGAAGAGGAGAAAAAAGGTTAAGGAGAGAATCTCCTTCGATATTTGTTGTGTTATCATTAGTTGTTGTTTTAATAGCAGTTTCACCCCTCTATCTTTTGCAAACAATTCAACATTGATTTCTGTAAAAATTGTCCATTGTTTCCTCGGAATCCTAGCAAGTTATTTTCCCACCTTCCTTTAGGATTCAAAGCCAAACCAATTAACCTTTTTGATCATCTTTTATATCTCCCAAGGAAAATTAGGGTTCATAAACTCAATTTGAAATCACCCTAGAAACAACTTTTGCCCTTGTAATAAGTCAAAAGTCATTTTTCAACGTGAATCACGATACAACAATAACAAGATATTCATAGAGTTTTCTGTTATCAAAAGCTAACATAACCCTTATCCTTTATTTAGACTTGGAACTGTAACACATGCTGAATTGTTTACATGAATTGCAATGGTAATTAAAGGACATAAACAACATTCTTGGGGAGAATTTGATGGTTGAGATGTTAGAATATAAGGGAATAATTGATTAGTTAATGAATTAGTTAGGTGGTTAGGGTAAGAGAGTTAGTTAGACCTAGGCTATAAAAGGGTCTTAGGCTAATGAGATAAAAGTGTAAGGTGTGGAGCCTTCATCATTACTCTCTTTGTTAGAGCATTATTGCTCCTCTTTTTAATAATACATGATTCTTCTTTATCTTCTTCTCCATGTTATCTTATCTAATCTAATTATACTTTCCTAACATGGTATCAAAGCAAGGTTGTATTGTGGACCTGTTTACATGTTTCTTGCTGCAATTATTGAGGCTAGTCAGAAGGTGTTTTTAGTTAATTTCTTGCATTACAACCAGATTGGCCTGGAAATTCAAGAAGCCCAAGAAAGTGCACCCATACTCATCCTCTTTGATCAAAACCCATAGTTGCCTATCAAGGTATCAAGATTCGGTGGTAACCCAAGAAGGAGATCCAAGATCCAAAGATTTAGGCACAAATAAGATTGCTAATTCAAGAAACACCTCCAGTCTTTCTCCGCTGTGCCTGTTGCACGAACAGGCCTCACTACTGCCAGCAAATCGAAGAAGGTTCGACAGAATTTCAAGAATGCTCTGGCGAGATTCAACAAAGCACGATTCAAGTCCGATCTAATCACTACCTGTGTTTGCCGGCTCCTTGCTTTTGACAGGTTCATGGCCGTGATCTTTTTCCCTAGGTTGCCACAATCTGCGACTATTGCCAGCCTTTCATGCTTCCATCAGTGAGTCGTGATGCTTCGCAGTTCCACAGACTTTGTTTTCTTCACAGCGATAAGGATCTTTGTTGTTGGAACGAATCTTGCTGATCCACCTACTTGTTTGAAGATTTCTATGCTCGTTTCTCTGGGTTTGGTTCTTGATATATTTGCATTGGGCTGATAAAATAAAAGATGCTTAGAAGAGCAAAGTAGAGAGCAGAGAAATGACGCCTCCTAGCTCCTGTCGATTTAAAGGAAAGCAGAGTAGAGAGCAATGAAGAATCGCCTCATCGCTCCTGTCGATTTAAGGGAAAGAAGAGTAGAGAGCAGTAAAGAATCGCCTCCTTGCTCCTATCAATTGTGACCATCAAGAATATCTAAGGTTTGAATATAGGATACATTGGTCCGTGATTTGCCCTCTGAGATACTGTTCGAATCTTTGGGATATCGGATTGGAGCTCTGAATCTCCTTTCTTGGACAAGAATCATATTCACGGGAAAGAAAACAAGGAATTAAGACCATTAGAATTAGATTGGTCAAGGAATTAAGACAACTAAAATTTATACTTTCCTAACATGAGATATTGTCAAGGCTGGTGATAGAAGACATGGCGATATGTTCATGCGTGTGCAAGTCATGGAACAATCTAATAAACGAACCGTCGTTTATGAAGAGTGTGTGTGCTAGGGTTTCCGGTGCAGAGAGAATATTCAAGAAGGATCTGAAACTGTTCTGTGAGACAACAGCAACAACAACAGAATGAGGTTGATCAATTTGAACGCATCAAGTATTGTCAAAGGAATGAAACGAAAAGCTTCGATTATAAGACAACGGAACTATGATCTTTGATATTCTCAGGGTTTGGACATTGCTTATTTTAGAGCTCTTAATTGCTATTCTCCTACTGCTTTCATTGCTTTAATGACGAACTCAACATTAGATGATCATTAATCATATGCTAATTTCTATATCAATTCATGCATGTGTTCACGAGAATGTGATTCTGTATGTGGTTGATATATCATTATAAATATTTATCCACTATTTTCATTTTATATATCTCATTAAAGCTTAACATTCACTACTATCTATCATTGCTGGACTTATAACAGTACAATAAAACTTTTCTTTAAACTTATTATAGAAACTCCTTTGGCCTTTATCTACTTGAACCACATAGCTTGTATTCTATGTGTAACATCTTCATCAGTTTCACCATCCTTTTCCAATCCTAGATATCTGAACTTTGCTATTAGTGGAATGATTTAAATCATAAAGGTAAAATTACATGTGTCCTGTCTTTTATATATACAGGTATGTATCAGTTAAGTGGGGAATTGATCTCTCTGAAGCAGTCATATTTGTTAGAGAAAGAGGGGATACAGATTATGAAGAACTCATGGGTGGCATATAGAAGACTTTTGTTTTAAGAGGGGCTGTAGAGGAAGGCAGTGAAAGGCTTCTTCACAGTGAAGATAGTTTCAAAAGAGAAGACATGTTCAACTTGGACAGCCTCAACCTTATCTATTCAAACAAGAGCTACATGGACTGTGATATATCTGCAATTCTAGAGAACATGGGAGTATCTTAATCTCATATTATAAGATTAGCATTCTTGAAGCACACAAATAAAACATCAAGGTGCTGAACCCACAATAAATAAGATTAAAGTGGTTGATGCTACTTTACTGATTCACTCAAGCAAGGCCTGCACCTAACTTCAATTTCCCCTTTTAATAACTATATGGAGGCATTTTGGTCTTTTAACAATATTAAGAAATTTGTAATGGGGCTTCAGAATTTTAAAAAGTTTTAACGGGATTTAATTAGGATTTTTTCCCCCAAATCCATACGGGTAAATTATAATATGAAAAAACACATAAATACCATTTGAATTTTAAAAGCCCCAAAATGTCTAGTAAATTAACAAAAAGATAAATAGGTAATTTGGTAGAAATATGAAATATCAAAGTTTGAAGAAAAAGAGTTAAATGCCCTCCTTTGTACTTCTCAATATTTTTTTTCTCCTCTTTATTTATTTCCTCCCCTACTGTGTCCACCTCGGCCACCCACCTCCATCGCTCATTGTCTTCCCCTCCAGCATTTGACAGCTAGATTGATGACCTCAAAGAAGGAGCTTTTCACAATAGAAGCAAAAGCTGGAGTTCAGCTTCCCTTTCCATGCTTGTCATCGTTGTTGACGAGGACACCATCACTGTTAAGCTTTCATCATGAGCTTGAAGTCTAGTCTAGCTTCTATTGCAAGTTTAAAGTCCAATCTAGTACAACTTGGTTAAGTTTGAAAAATGATATTTGGTTGCTTTCTTTCTAGTGTGAGTTTAATTTCTTGCTTTTAGCTTATGGGTGAGCTACAAATTTGTAAAAATAAAAGCTTTTTTTTTTCTTGGTTCGATTTTGGCTTGCAATTGTTGATCTTGGCTTGTCATAATGGTTCGATTTTGGTTCTTGTATTTTCAGCAGATGTGGCTCTTGGCTTTGATAGATTTGAAACAATGATGGACGTGATTTATGGTTGTGGCTGCTTTTTTGTTTGTGTTTTGCCATGTCGATGGTAGCCATTGAGGAAGGGAGATGATGAGATAGAAGGGGATGCCTGAGTGGAGGCAATGAGCGGCGGAGGTGGGCACAAGCAATTAAGCTTGTAGTCAGAGGCCGAGGAAAAATGGAATTCCTTACCGACACAACTAAAAAACCACCAAAAGCATAGACGCGAGCAAGTGCTTAAGTTGTCCACCTCTATTTTGAAGTTGTATTTCCCCATATTTAATTTGAGTATAGACAATAACAATTATAGTAATTAGCAACTACCATCATTAAGTGTCATTGACAACTTGAGCATAGGCAATGCTAACTTCAGAACAACAATTATTAATTTGGGTATTTTAGTCATTTATCCCAATCATTAAAACTTATATTCCTCCTAATCACTTCTCAGTCATTTCCATTTCTTATAAGACTTTTTAGATTTTTGTAAATTCAAATAGTATTTAAGCGTATTTTTATCTCAAAAGTATTCATTCTTAGGTAAGCAGCGAAAATAAAATGTGTACTCGTGCATTACATATTTAATACCTCTATGAGGCAGATGGATTATTCTTATTGAAAAACTACGAATTTTTGTATTATAAACTGTATGTAGAATATTTTGATTGGTTAGAGTATAGATGAAATAATAATCCAAATATCTATACTTCTAACAAATTATTATCATTCAATATCTCAATTTAAAATTTAACTTATTATTATATAAAATTACATTTAAGTTATAAAATATAAATACATTTTATATTGAGCAATTGGTACTGTCAATATTTAATGGCATTTTTTTCCAACGGAATATTTAATAATATATAAAATAAACTCTTTTGGAAGAAGGGAATCTCAATATTTAATGGCTTCATTGATAAGAAGGGAGAAGTCCCATGTTGGATGGGTAGTGAAATGAAAAACATCTTTTAAGGGTGAAAGACGGCTTTTGAGGGGCTACAAGCTCCAAGCCTCACTATATTAAAAGTAAGGATCTGAGGTGTTATAAATTGATCAATGGGTGACGGCTCCAACGCAAACAACATAAAAAACAAAGGGTGAGATGTTACAAATTGATATAGGTGGGGGTGCCATTGGATGCATGAGTATTTTGGTCAAGAAAAAAAAATATTAGTTCTTTTAAATTTGTTGGATTTTCTTTAAATTGAAAGTCATTGACTAAATTAGTTGGGTCACTTAAATTTGTAATCAGTCAAATCTGACAAGTAGTTCAACTCTAATAACAAATTAAATTTACTTGTGATATGAAACAACCACCGATTAATTACCTAAATATCTAACTATTAATCACGTTTAATTACGAAATAACTATATATTAATCAGAGTTAACCAAATAATATGATTTAAGCAGAATTTAAAATTTGCAAAATATGCTAAAGTATGCATCATAAGCCCTAAAGTGTAGCAATATACATTAACACATTCATACTCACAAACAAACAGAAGCCCTACTTGGTCAAAGTACAATACGCTTCTATTGACTTCCCTGACGGACCTAGACAGGGACTATCACCTAGAAAAATTTTGTAACCATCAGTCCAGCTCATTAAGAATATTGATAAGTGCTAGTGAGGTGCCAAGTGAATTAAAACAGTTCAACTCAAATAAACAATTCATCAACATCCTCATTATATAATATCACATAATACTTTAATTTCATAATCGGATGTAATATATGCAATACCCAAATACCTCCATTCACGCCAGCCGAACTGCCTTATTTCCCTTCGACTAGACCCATGGGCTAAGTTACATCAATATTATTGGTTACTCCAAAAGCTCATTGGTCAAGTGATAAGAACCGGCCAAAATCCTCAAAGCACCTACCCCAAACCATGGGTCTTTCCCCACTTTAATCTAGTGAGGTGTCGTAAGCCCTATAAACTGTGGGCTGGTCCCAATAAACTGGTGGGACAATAAAAAGCCAACCATTGTGCACAATGGAGGCATCACCATGTGGTGGAAAATAAATATCACATTTCCTCCAAATCATTCCCTTTCCCATGATTTTCATGATGATTCAATGCATATAATTTCAGTTTTTTAAAAAAAATCCACATGGCAAATTTTATTTAAAACATTTATAATCAATCAGAAAAATACTCAAAAGCAGCATATCGATATCATTATAAGTGGAAAGTGGTTACCTCTCGCCCGAGCTAACTACTTTCACACTGCTCCTAATTCCAGAGTTCAAATACACCACAATTCAATCTACCAAAAGCAATAAACTAACAATTAATAACATCTTAAAATCCCACCTATTAAGAATTATAATTTCATAACCTTAAAAGCATACTGCTAATAATACTTCCATTATTTATTTCCTTATTCCTAATATTAAGGACACATTATTATCATTCCTTTATTTTATTAACTTGAATTCCCAAAATATGGGATTGACACCTTAATTAGACATTAATTACCATATAATTTTTAATGTTTCTCATGGTTTCCTATAATATATGCTGTTGATTCCCTTCTATCACTAATGACCTTATTATTTATTTTCCCTTTAATAAATCATAATCTCATTCATTTAATTATTAATTATTTATCCCATTATTATTCATTAATAACTTCCTTAAAAATTTGTAACTCCATTACTATTTATTATCTATAATAATTAATAACATTAATCATTATTACTTAATTACCTCATTTATTATTTATTACTATTGTTTAATAATTTCCTTTATTATTTAATCTCTTTCCTTAATTATAATCACTATCATTTATTTATCCATTTTATTTTGCCACTGATATTATAAATTAAATAATATTATAATTAGTTAGTTAGTTAGATCCTATTATTTAGGATCAATTTAAATTAAGCCCAATCTTTTTGATTTCCCTTATATTATATTAGAGAAATATCTTCTAATATACTTACTTATCTGAGAATATATCATATCTTAATATAACATATTCATATGTTTTGATTATATATATTAATATTATAACAATTCCTATCATTATGCTCTTCTTTCTTTTCATTAACTCATACACACACACACACGTAAACATGAAAGCAAAGCATGCATTATTTGTACAGGAATGTCATCATTTACTCACTAGAGGTGTTGTTGAATAACTCAGTCTAATTGACTGAAAATCTTGCAACTGGAATCACGACAAGGGAGAGAGGAAAATAAACTTTCTCATTAATGAAGAATAAAGTTTTACACCTTTAATCTAAAATGAATAAACTGGACAACTATATATAGTCCTTACTAACCAACACTAATGTTACTAACTGAACAAAATGACGCAAGCAGACAACAAACAACTAACTACCTATATATACAACATAACGAAATACAATTCTAACACTCCCCCTTAAGTTTGGGGCGTAAAAATATCAACAGTCCCTAACTTGCTTAATAGCTTCCTTTGTATATCTCCTGAGACTGACTTAGTCAACAAATCAACCTCTTGCTCATGAGACCGTACATGTACAAGGTCTATTACTTTCTCTTGCCATTTATCACGAATGAAATGGCAATCCACCTCGATGTGCTTGGTTCTTTCATGGAAGACCGGATTTGCAGCTATGTGTATTGCTGCAATACTATCACAATGGATCAGCACTGGTTTATTGTGTTGAATCCTCAAATCACGCAGCAAGCCTAGTCCCCATACAATCTCGGATGTAGCCATACTAAGAGCCCTGTATTCAGCTTCAGCAGAGGATTTAGACACTGTGGTTTGCTTCTTTGTCTTCCACATCACTAGGGATCCTCCAAATTTCAGCAAGTATCCAGAAAACGAACGTCTCGTAATCCCACAAGAAGCCCAATCTGAATCACAAAAACATTCTAAGTTAATATCCCCATGAGAACTTAGCTTTATACCAAGCCCAACGGTACCCTTTAGGTATCTAAGAACATTTCTAGCCGCTGCCATGTGTGTCTTAGTCGGCCTTTGCATGAACTGGCTAAGTGTCTGTACACAAAAACAAATGTCAGGTTTAGTCATAGTAAGATAAATCAATTTACTAACCAAGCGACGATATTGTTTTGCGTTTCTACATAGATCCTGAACCTTGTCTTTACCCTCTTGAAAGGGCATTAATTTCAAGTTTTGTGCCATCGGAATGCTCAATGGTTTGCATCCACTCATGCCTGTGTCAAATAATAAATCTAATACAAACTTTCGTTGACATAAAACCATACCAGATTCAGATTTAGCTATTTCTATACCAAGAAAGTACTTCATATACCCCAAATCTTTAATTTTAAAATTCTCATGCAGCAAACACTTGGCATAATCAATACCTTCTTCAGAGCTACCAGTGATCAACAAATCCTCTACATATACTAAAACAAACACCACATTATCATTCCAATCCATGGTAAAGAGAGAGTAATCATTTTTGCTTTGTATAAAGCCACCCTTAGTAAGGGCTTGAGAAAGTTTTCGATTCCATTGGCGAGAGGCTTGTTTAAGTCCATAAAGGGACTTCTTTAGCCTACAAACCATATGCTCCCCCTTACCTTCAAATCCTTGAGGTAATCTCATGTATACTTCTTCTTGGAGATCACCCTGCAGGAAAGCATTATGTACATCCATTTGATAAAGGTTCCATGAATGCATGGCTGCCAATTTCAATACTAACCTAATTGTAAACATTTTTACAACAGGTGAAAAAGTTTCATGGTAGTCAATGCCCTCTTTTTGACTATAACCTTTTGCAACTAATCTAGCCTTATATTTGTTTATACTACCATCATAATTATACTTCACTTTATAGACCCATTTACATCCAATTGGTCTTTTATCTTTGGGTAATTGTACCAACTCCCATGTATGATTCTCTTCTAAGGCTTGCATTTCGGCTTTCATAGCCTTAACCCATTTAGGGTTAGCAACTGCCTCTCTATAGCTGGATGGTTCAGATATTGTGTCAATGCAAGACAAAAAAGCCAAATGATCAGCACAAATAGCATCATAAGAAACAAATTGATTTATAGGATAGGAACACTTTGATTTACATCCTGGATTTGTTTCAGATGTTAAGAGTGCACACACATAATTGCTAGACCAAATTGGTGGTCGCCTATCCCTTACCGGACGTGGTGGATCTAAATTTTCCAGACATTCAGCAGGCTGATCAGTGACTTCACGATCAAGTTGCTGCCCAACTTCATTATGTGAAGTATCATACTTCTCATGCATTGGTTCAGACTGTGTGCAAGGTGTTTCTGGTTCAAACCAGAACATCTCCCTCAACCTTGGATGCACTTCCTCTTGGTGATGAGACTGTTTAGTTTTAAAGGAAATATTTTCTCTGCAGAACTAACATGTCGGCTCACAAACAACATGTTAGATTTCAGATTTAATAACAAATAACCTTTCTGATTTTCTGGATAACCAAGAAACACACAAGGAATGGCACAAGGCTGAAATTTATCATGAATCTTAAGGTTTGTAGCATAGGCAAGAGTACCAAATACCTTCATGTGTCTAAGATCAGGTTTATGCCCATATACTCTTTCGAAAGGAGTTTGAAAGTCAAGTACTTTAGATGGTAATCTATTAATCATGTATGCAGCAGCTTTAACACACTCACCCCAATATTCAACCGGGAGGTTTGATTGTAACATTAGACTTCTTGTAACTTGCATAATAGTCCTATGTTTACGTTCTACAATTCCATTCTGCTGTGGAGTATATGGACATGTAGTCTCATGCACTATACCCTTTTCTTGAATAAGCATTTTAAACGAATTGCTTAGGAACTCACTCCCATTATCACTCCTGATTCTCTTAATTCTCATGTTGAATTGAGTCATGACATAAACAATAAAATGACAAACATAGGTAATTGAATCAGATTTATGCCGCATTAGAAAGAGCCATGTAGCTCTAAAGTAATCATTCACTATTGTAAGAAAGTATGAGAATCCTTGATGAGTGGGTGTCCTATATGGACCCTAAACATCTACATGTATTAGCTCAAAGCATTGAGTAGTTTTGATGCATGAAGAGGAAAATGGAAATTTAGTTTGCTTAGATTGAATGCATACATCACATCTGTGATCCATCAATTCAGTATCATCAATTGCAAAATTCAAATGTTTCATTACAGAAAGTGGGGCATAGCCTAATCTCTTATGTCACAAGCATATATCAGCATATTTCAAACTACCATTGTGTCTTTGTGTAATGTGATTCTGTGCAACATTTAGTGCATGTGAATTACAAGGAACTCTAAGAATGTATAATCCATCTATCATTCTACCAGTCATCCTCGTCCTTTCATGTTGAAAGTCCTGTAAAACACAATGATTAGGAAAGAAAGCAGCTACACACTCTAATGCCTTAGTGACTTTAGAAACTGATATGAGATTAAATTTTAATTTGGCAAAATATAATACATCATTCAAAGTAATGTTAGGGGCTATGTTAATTGATCCTATATGTGTAATAGGTATCTGCTGTCCATCTGGGATTTTTATTGACTTAACAGGCCCATCATATGCAACACATTTATTCAACAAGGAAATATCACTAACTAAGTGTGTAGTTGCGCCTGAGTCTAAAATCCAGTGAGAATGCACAGAATTTATAGAGGGGTGTTTAGCCAAACCTGTACCAGTCAAGGCATTCACAGCTGACTCAGTTGACTCGGCATCCTTGTGAAGCATAATAAGGAGGCGTTCATACTGTTCCTTAGACAGAAAGGGTGTAACTGTGCTTGCTGTATTAATATGTAGCTCTAGATCCCCAATGGATTCGATTCCAAGTTGACCAGATTCCTTCTGCCTTGACTTGTTTCCTTTGAAGCTAGGAGGATACCCTACTAGTTGAAAACATTGCTCACGCAAGTGCCCTTTTTTATAGCAGTAAGTGCATTCGATGGAAGGATCCCCACGGCCTCTGCCTTTCCTGCGACCCCTGCCTTTTCTGATCATAGCAATCCCCTTAGTTGAATATCCACGATCAGAGATAGATTTTTGCGTTTCATCTTGTATCATCATGGAATAAGCCTCATTAACAGAGGGGAGTGGAGTCATAAGAAGGATCTGCCCTCTTGCCTGGTTATAAGTATCGTTTAGTCCCATTAGAAACTGTAACAGCTTCTGCTCTTGGACCAATTCAGAATATGCTTTAAAGGTATTGTAGGTGCAGGAAGGTAAAGTAATCAGGGCCGATTGTTCTTCCCAAAGCTCTTTCAGTTTTGTGTAATAGGTAGAAACAGAGGAGGTACCTTGATGATGCATAGCGAGTTCTCGATGCAAGGTAAAAATTCGAGCCCCACTCTTTTTATCAAAACGTTCCTGGAGATCAATCCATACCAGGTGTGCACTCTGGAAAAAGATTACACCATTTACAAGTTCTTTGGAAATAGAATTGAGGAGCCACGATAGGACAATAGCATTACATCTTTCCCATTGTGGATGGAGAGTTGGATCTTGATCTTCCTTTCGGCAGGTGCCATTGATAAGCCCCAATTTATTCTTGCCGAGGAGAGCGATGCGCATAGCGCAACTCCATACAGTATAATTCTCAAAGCCAACCAAAGTGTGAGGAATGATAGACAAACCTTGGGTGTCTGAAGGATGAAGATAAAGAGGGTGTGAGAAGGGGATGGAGTCGGCGGTGGCCTTGCCTGAGGCGTCCTTCTCAGCCATCAGAATCAGCGTGGGAAGTGACGGTGGTTTGATGGGTGTCGAAAGCAATGACTCCGCTAGAGGAAATGACGAGAACTAGGGATCGAAATCTGGATAATCACTTCGTTCCGATTCTAGCTCGTATTGCTAAAAAAAATATCTCGGGTCGGGTTAATGGATACAGGAATCTTGATTTATAGTTTGGTATCTTAGGCCGGTTCTTTGACTTTCAGCCCGTATACCTCAGTAACTCCACAGAGCTTGGCACTGGTCTTGAACTCTTGGGCTGATTCTTGAAAAAAACAGCCAAGGTATCACAGTGATAAAAACAAGTCGATAGAGAAATTATGCCTCTGGTACCATGTTGAATAACTCAGTCTAATTGACTGAAAATCTTGCAACTGGAATCACAACCAGAGAGAGAGGAAAATAAACTTTCTCATTAATGAAGAATAAAGTTTTACACCTTTAATCTGAAATGAATAAACTGGACAACTATATATAGTTCTTATTGACCAACACTAATGTTACTAACTGAACAAAATGACGCAAGCAGATAGCAAACAACTAACTACCTATATATACAACATAACAAAATACAATTCTAACAGGTGTTCCTTCATATTTATTTAATTAAATATTCTACCCCTTCATTCCTCCAGGAAACGTTGATTATGCAGGGTATGCAATTACTTTCATATGCAAGGTAATATATATTTATATACTATAAACACATGCAGCAAGATTATAAAAAGTGTTCCCTTGGCTTAGCGTTTTTCTTCCTTCCCTATATAACTATATTTACTTGAACCCATACACCAATAAAAAAAAAAACAGGAACGCAACAACAGTGGGTAGAAGTGACAGCAAAACCAACAAGAACATACATTAACAGCAAAAAGAGAATGGACAAGACGGCGGCTAAGTCATAAGGAGAACAATGTCCTCAAGAAAGGAAGAACAGATGCAATCATAAAGGCTTACACACACAGACCCCTGTTTTTTTTTTCCAGTTTCCATCCATAGCTTCCCATGATTTTTATTTTCTACTCAGGATCTTGTGTTGTAAAATGGCGAAAATGAAAAGAGAAGAGAGATCCATTACTCACCTTCAAGGTTCACGTAGACGCGACAAGGATAAAGCGCTGAAATCACTCCCATGTTTTCCCACGGTTCGAGCAGAGGAGGAAGATGATTAATACTCCCTCTCTCTCTCTAACTTTCTCTCTACTCTCTTGCTGCCCTCTATCTCGGCTCACTCTCTGTTTTTCATGCGTTTCAGTTTCTTTTTTTCTGTCTTTAAGTTTCGGTGAAGACAAAGTAGGAGAAAACGAAGGTAACACTTGTGGTTTGGACTAATCATTGTAATCTATCCCTTCAATCTGTGTATACCCTTAAGCCATAAGCCTACCCTTGTAACGATTAAGAGTACCATCTGAATTATATTTCTTAGTAAAAACCCACTTACACCCAATAGGACGCTTACCAGGGGGCAAATCAGTGATCACCCAGGTCTGATTCTGTTGCAAAGCCTCAAGTTCAGATTGAATGGCATTTTTCCAACCCTCATGTATAATGGCTTTAGAATAAGATTTGGGAATGTCATCAGTTGAAATAGAACAGATAAAACGATGATATGTAGGAGAAAGACGGTGATAAGATAAAACATGAGAAAGGGGATGGTATATACCTTCCTCCAAAGAATCTAGTAAAGCGGCACATTGAAGAGTGAAATGGTAATCTTGCAAATATGTTGGTGTTCGATGAGGGCGATTAGAACGTCTTGGTAAAGGAAGAGAAGAATCAACAGGGGAAGGGATAATGGGGGGAGACAATTCAGGAGGGACAGAGGAGGATGAAGAATCAGAATAGTCAAGATGTGAAGTTTCTTGAGGCAATGAAATAGAATAAAGTAAAGACACAGGATTGCTAGAACAAAATGGAAAAATTGATTCATAAAAACATACATGGCGAGATACATGAATTTGATTATTAGACAAATTTAAGGTGAGAAATCCTTTGGTACCAGCCTTGTATCCAAGAAAGACACATTTATGAGCTCTTTTATCAAATTTAGTTCGGTGTTGCACAGATGTAGATGAAAAACAGAGACAATCGAAGACTTTTAACAGTTTAAAATCAGGAGGTCTATTATAGAGTATTTCAAAAGGACTCTTGTTATGTAAGAGTGGAGTAGGTAACCTATTGATAAGATAAATGTCATGGGAGAGAGCATAAGACCAAAAAACCTTGGGAATGTGAGCTTGAAATAAAAGTGCTCGAGCAACATTGAGAATGTGTTGGTGTTTTCTTTCTACTCTACCATTCTGCTCAGGAGTTTCAGGACAAGAAGTTTGATGAATAATTCCATTCTTAGAAAAGAATTCTGTCATATGAAACTTAAGACCATTGTCTGAACGAATGGTCTGAACAGAAGTGTGAAATTGAGTAGAGACTAAAGAAACAAAGGATTGAATAAAAGGCCGGACCTCAGATTTGTTTTTGAGCAGATAAATCCATGTATATCGAGAAAAATCATCTACAATGGTTAAAAAATATTTATGACCATGTACAAATGCCAAATGATATGGGCCCCAAATATCCATATGAACCAATTCAAACATTTTATTAGAAGCAGGAGTACTATCAGGAAATGGTAGCTTTCTTTGCTTAGTAAAATGACATACATCACAACAATGAAATGTAGAATTAAAAGAGATATCAGGATATTGTTTTTGAAGAGTATACAATGTCTGTTTGGATAAATGGACTAACCTAAAATGCCAAAGATCAAAGGGAACAGAATCAACAGTAGTAGAAACATTGTTAACCAAGGAAGAATGAACCATATATGCTTGATTTATGATGTATAACCCTTCAATGGCACTAGCTGAACCTTCGGATGCGGCATTTTGACTTCTGAAAATGTACAGAACATGGAAGAGATTTAGTAAGTCTGGAAACAGAAATCAAATTGAAATGAAAATTCGGGACATATAATACATCCTGAAGAAAGAAATCACTTGAAAATTGAACAAGGCCACTATAAGAAGCTAATACTTGAGTACCATCAGGAAGATTGACAGAAATTGGAGGAATACGCTTATCTGACGCAAAGAAAGACAGATTAGCACAAACATGATCAGAAGCTCCAGAATCAATGATCCAAGAGTTAGAAAATGATTTAATAGAACAGAGAAGAGATATACCATTAGTAGAAACATGATTCACAGAAGCTAAGTGTGGAGTAGGAGAATTGTCAGTCTGAACCAGAGCCAGCAATTTCTGGTATTGTTCAGGTGTGAAGCTATAAGAAGGATTGGTTGTCCGCATAGGCTCAGTGGTTTTTGGACTAATCATAGATTCAGATGATACTGCATTGACCGTAGAATTTCTGAACTTAAAACCTGGGGGAAATCTTGTTTCTTGTAGCATGTGGCTTCAGTATGCTTATATTTTCCACAATAGGTGTACTGCTTCATGGAACCCGTCGAATTTGGCTTAGGCAATCCAGAAGCAGGGGATCGTTGGCCTGTAGACTTAGAAACCAGGGTGGTTGCATCAACCACTGGATATCCCATCTCACGCTCTTGTTGTTGTACCAAGGCAAAAACTCGATTGATTGTCGGTAGAGGATCAATGAGCATTATTTGCGATTTTACAGATGAAAATCGATCACTTAAGCCTTTAAGAAATCGTATCACATAATCTTGATCCAAATGTCTTTTATAAACCTCCAGAACCCCACATGAACATTTATTTCTACAAGAGCAGCTAAGAATCGACCTATATATCAGAAATTCGTCCCACAAGATTTTCGAGCTTGGTAAAATAATCACTCACGTTGAGATCACCCTGTCGTAGACTCTGGATTTCTTCTTGGAGATCTGCTAGCCGAAATACATCGTTCTGTGAAAAAACGAGCTTGAAGATGGTCCCAGACGTCGCTCGGACGATCGATCCACAAAATACTTTGGGCAAGAGATGGTGAAATCGCACGAGTGAGCCAAGACAGTACCATCATATTACAACGCTCCCATGCTGGATGAAGTGGATCTATAGATGATGGAGCTGGAATTGAACTGTCGATGAATTTCAGTTTGTTCTTCGACATCAAGGCCATTTTCATTGCCCTAGCACATGAATGATAGTTTCTACCATTGAGAATCGGAGACACGAGAATCAACGCTGGATTCTCATTAGGATGAAGGTAGAAGGGATTAGAAATATCCTGTACAGAATCGATGGATGAGGAAGGTCCTGTACTCACGGTGGTTTGGGTGGAAGCTGTAGCCATTGAAAGAAAAATGGATCGAGAGAAAGGAAAATGGAAACAGTGAACAGAAACCGAAATAAACTCTTTGACTAAGAGATGAGTTATCACGTGAACTACAAGCAGAGACAGATGCTGATTCACGCAAGAAGACAAAAAAATTTGAGAAGAATGCAAGAGATCAAATACTTTCTTGCCTCTGATACCGTATTGAGTTTAGGAAGAAGAGAAATGAAAAATGAATATTATTGATCATCAGATTATCATACAAGTGGTGTCCTTATATAGACACATTCAGAGTTAATATTTGTAGCTAACAGAACAAATGATTACTTTTAACTAACTCCTAACAAATATGTTATTCTAACTAATTCTAACAATATATGTACAAATATACACTAATAAGATGCAATCATAAAGGCTTACACACACAGACCCCTGTTTTTTTTTTTTTTTTCCGGTTTCCATCCATAGCTTCCCATGATTTTTATTTTCCACTCAGGATCTTGTGTTCTAAAATGGCGAAAATGAAAAGAGAAGAGAGATCCATTACTCACCTTCAAGGTTCACGTAGACGCGACAAGGATAAAGCGCTGAAATCACTCCCCTGTTTTCCCACGGTTCGAGCAGAGGAGGAAGATGATTAATACTCCCTCTCTCTCTCTCTCTCTCTCTAACTTTCTCTCTACTCTCTCGCTGCCCTCTGTCTCGGCTCACTCTCTGTTTTTCTTGCGTTTCAGTTTCTTTTTTTCTGCCTTCAAGTTTTGGTGAAGACAAAGGAGGAGAAAACGAAGGCAGCACTTGTGGTTCTCGGTGAAATGAATGAAGAAGGAATGAAAGGAGACGGTGGTAGCGACATATATGAAGAGCTGGAGGTTTACAACGGTCCAAGCATCAAACCATCAGTTAACTGGCTCAGGGCTCGATGAAGATGAATTAAGCAGAGTTGCGTGATTTGCTTCTGCGTGATTGTCGCTGAAACTGATCTTCATATCTTCGTGTGTTTCAGCTGACTGGAAGAGAATGGTTTAATGGATTGGGTTTGTAGGTGCTTGGCCGTGAGAAGGAATAACAAAATGGGCTGAAGGAAAGAGTATATATTACTTATATATATATGCCATAGCTGATGTTTTACGTGGAACCGAAAGGGAATGAAAACTGGTTTGCTTCTGCTGGGTTACGTGTTTTGCTTCTTCCTTTATTGTCTTACGCATGCTGAAGGAAGATAGGATAATGGGTTGGGTTTATATATATATGTATGGGCTTTATGGGCTCGGTTTTCGTTTTTGGGCCAGGGAAAAGAATTCTGATATGTATATATATATACACATATATATTTATGTTATAAATAAATAAATAAATATATATATGTGTGTGTGTGTGTGTGTGTGTATTTCTTTGAGATAAAATTGATTAAACATCAAAAATAGAAATTTTTAATAATTTTCCTTTTAAGTATTTCCTTCTTCAAATATTGTTTTTCCAAAAATATTTTGGCCTAATTTATCATTCTTCCCAATTTAATTTAGGGAAGAAAAGTTTTTATATTCGAATAAGCTTTATTTTCCAATAACTAAATTTTGTAATTATGGAGACCAATTTAAATAATTATTATTTAAATTCCTTATAATATTCACACTTAAGTTCTCAAATTTTGGGATGTTACATGATACACATGGCTAACTCCAGACTAGGAAAAGTATCTTTAATTTACATATATAAAAAACAACTAATAAACATTTACTAAACTAAAATGTCATGGATGTCAAGCGTAAAGCAAATCGAAAACACTTAGATTTAACAAATTTGCACAAAACTCTTCAACTTCATGGTCCCACCGGCAATTTTCACACATGTTTGGGTCATTCTCGTCGTCATCTTCAGTCTCAAAGAACCAGCTTCCGATCTTGAGCCTCCATGTATTCTTACAGGGAACATTAGAACAAAGACGCTTTATTGGAATTTGAGCGACACCACTACACATGTCCCATCTCAACATGCGAACAAATTCTGCAACTTGGTTCCTACACTGGAGCAAACACTTGTGATTCCTTAAGAATCTCAAGTATCTCAAAGCTTCCTCAAATTCTTCTGTCCATAAAATCCCTATTCTCTTGCTTCTCCACATCAGAAGAACAACCATGGCGAAGGCGTACATTGATCTCTTGTGTTGTTTTTGAGCAGCCATGCGTACCATACCCAACCCCTCATCGTAAAGCTCATACTTCATAAGGTATGCTTCCATGCCTTTTCTGTATAGAGATTCTAAGTTATCGCTTGACCTGCAACGCCTTAAGAATGAAGCTTCCTGTGGGATTTCTGGGGTTCGAAAGAGAGGAACTCTATCCAAAGAAGCATGCTTGTACACATAGTCATCGTCTGTGATGCTCATAATCTCTTTGCAAGTCAGTTTGAAGGAATAGAGGTCAGCCAATGACTGAGAAGCCACTTTAGAAGCAATCTCCACTAATATCTCCGTTGGCAAACAAGTTATAGTTTTAGAACTTTCCTCATCACATGTCCTAAGTTTAATCCTTCTGGCCGCTCCCGACTCAGCCATGTTCCTCAAAATTATTGAAATGGGTACTGTACCACAAAAGATTATAGTATAAGAAAAAAGGAAAATATGAAAACTAAATAATGTGTGAATGATTATAATAACTCTTAATTAATATTTGAATATGAATATTATAATGATTGTGGCTCTACTAGAACTACAAAAATGAAATTTGGAGCTGAGGAAGTTATTAAGGAGTTTCATTTTTAAACTTTTAAATTTTTCATTATTTTGTTCATCGGACCGTCAACAAAAATAATTAGCAACCTGTGGGTGAAACCCTAAACACAACGCAAGCGATGGTTTATCTTCTTAGGATTACTCTTCTTACCATCCTTATTATTATTTTCTTAACTTCCATATTAGTCATACGTCCCCATAATATTATGCTATTATTACTCAATCAATATCCCATTTTCTTGAATCTGAATATTATAATGACTGTGGCTCTTCTTGTAACATCCCCTCTGCTTTGTGGCTTTTTGACCAATGTCCTTTATTAAATAACTTATTTTCAAACAATTTCCCAATGTACCCCTGTTTAGTTGACTAAATCCAAGGTTTAATCGACTAAAACCCAGGCGTTGAATTTTTTGACTGTCCCCCAGATTTAGATGACTAAGCACTGTGGCGACAGAGGAATTTTTTTAAAACCCCATTTGCGTTATGATGCAACCCTTTCCCCAATACTCCCTCTTTTCTCTGTTTTAGTTAGACCCATCAAAGTTTAATCTCAAAAGAAAAAAAAAAAAAAAGCTTTAAAAAGCACTTTTTATAAGTTCCCAAACTAGCAGTATAATCTCAGTTTTACTGAGAAATTGTTTGGAAATAAGGGCACAGTAAAAAATCCCATCTTATTTTCTTAACCTCCGTATCGGTAAGTCCTCATAATACTATGCGATTATTATTCAATCAATCCCATTTACTTGCAAGGGATCTGTTATCAAAAAATCAAGAAGAAAAATAAACTATATTTCTCGTACCTATGCCTGACAAACCTCTTTGAGAGAACGATGCAACAATGGTTTTTTACTTCAGGAAAATACAACTTCTCTCGTGGAGCTTTCAAGGAGAGGCGTGGGGTCTATATATACACCCTACCTACTTATCCTAACTATCTTTAAAATTTATTTGTAGATATTTAATCGTGGCGGTAAAATTTATTTGAAGAATCTAATTTGTTTGTTTGAAGACAAACGAATAATGATTTCTTTTGATATTCAGAATATTTTGATTGGTTTGTTAGAGTATAGATAAAATGATATTCTAAAAATATTATCTGGGTAGATGTCATAAATTATCCTAATACATATTCAAACTTTCAACAAATTATACTCCATCTATATTTAAATATAAAATTTAACTTATTTTTATTTAAATTTCCACCAAGTTATAAAATATAACCATATTTCATATTGGGCAATCAATACAAACAATTTTTTTTAACCGAAAAATACTAATCATATCTAATACTCCAAGACATAAAATAATATATATATATATATATATATATATATATATATATATATATATATATCAATCAATCAGTATGAGTCAATATGATTACTTATCATGAAGTTTGCACTCAATCTAAACATTTTTTACCAAAAAAGATCAATGAAACATTTTTACTTTTTTTTAGGCTTCTTTGCAAAAATATTTTTGAAGAATATCATTTGTTTGTTTGAAGACAAACAAATAATGATTTCTTTTGATATTCAAGATATTTTGATTGGTTTGTTAGAGTATAGATAAAATGATATTCTAAAAATATTATCCGGGTAGATGTCATAAATTATCCTAATATATATTCAAACTTTCAACAAATTATACTCAATCTATATTTAGATATAAAATTTAATACTAATAATATTTTTTTTACCGAAAAAATTAATGATATTTAATACATCTAAAATAAACTCTTTTGCAAGAAGTTTGCACTCAATCTAAACTTTTTTTTTTTACGAAAAAAATCAATGAAACATTTTTCTTTTTTTTAAACGAAACATTTTTCTTTCATAAACTGAAATCTTAAAAATATTAAAACTAAAATTGTATAGTACTTAAAATAAAATTTAATATGAGTTTAAAACTTAAATTTATAGCTTTAAATAAAATATGTTTAGAGATGAAAAGAAAGAATGCGCAGTAGCTTTATGTCTAACCTACTTATCTTAAGAATCTTTCAAATTTATTAGTATATATTTTTGAGAAATTTAATTCATCGAGTTCTTAGTCCACATATCTATAGATTTTTCTTTTAATTCCGTATATTTGATCGTGGGGGTAAATTTTTCAGGGTAGTTTTGAATTTTTGCTGCACATCTTTAGAAAAATATTTGTTAAGAATTGTATTTGTTTAATTGTTTGAAGACAAAATAATTATTTATTTGTTATTTAGAATATTTTGATTGGTTAGAGTATAGATAAAATAATACTCAAAAAATATTATATACCGTGTAGATGCGATAGATTATCCCCACTCTCTCCCCCTTTCTCTCCACACACACAATATTTAAATATAAAATTTAAATAATTTTTATTTAAAATTACATTAGGTTATAAAATATAAATATATTTCATAATAAGCAATCAATACTATTAATAAAAAAAATTATTAATATTTAACAGTATCTAAATTAAACTCTATCTTATCTTATCTTTTCTTTTTTAAGAAGTTAAAAGTAAAACAATTGAGGATTATCTCACTTGCTGTTGAAGTTTTGTTTTCTTTGTATTCTACTCACCTACGTACTCGCCGCCACCGAGTATTTCTCCCCACAAGCACATTTTACGACATGGTGGATCCCCTGTACAAAAAAATAAAAATAAAAATCAGAGACTTCTATCAATGTAAGGAGGAAATTCACCAAGAGGAACACAGAGTTTAATTTTCATATAAATTTTGAAATACATTATTAAAGATTGTCTTTCAAATATTTCTGTTTTGCACCATGTTTCACCTCTTGTTTCAACTTTGAACCTTGTATAAATTACCAACACATAAATAATAATAATAATAATAATAATAATACCTTGAGTTTCTGAACTTGTTCCTCCAAAGACTCAAGGTACTCGATTTCTCCAGCCTTGTCTGACATAAGGGCATTATATTCTTCTTCAAGTGTTGTTATATCTTCTTCTTTTAGCTCTGACTATAGGAACTCATGCATTTAACAAACGAATTAAATAAATATATTAAAAATTATTGATTTAACTCCACACATTTATTGACTTTTTTAAAGAACAACGCAGGAATCTTATTCATATAACATTAATCCCTGCGAAATAACAACCAACCTTATAACTATTTGTTCTGTACTTCACATACTCAATAGCTTGTCTCATCTGAGAAGCAAGAGAAACTCTTAAAAGATGAATAAGAAACCATGTTCAACAGAACAGTACATGCTATAATAGTGAGTGTAATTTTTTTCGCAATGTTAAGGAATTGGAATTCTTTCTCTGCGACCGAAGAACATAATATATTTAGCCAACAACTGCCGATAAAACATTCCTCTATATGGTTGAGAACTGAAGATATTAGCTTCAACCCTTCTAAGTGGGGAAAAGATTGATTGTCAATACAGAAATATCTATTTTAGCTAACTATAAAAGGGGGAAAAACCATCCAGTTAACACAACAAAGAACATAAATCAAATAAAATTCAAAGATTTTTTAAAGCTTGAAAATTGGCCCTTCCCTAACGTCCATTTTTCACATCCAGTAAAATTAGTAACTTCAGATGTAAACAGCTTTGTCCATGACTTGAAAAAACAGATTATGTGAATAAGAGCACTCACAACTTGGAAGTAAATTACAGGGCAAAATGGGGAAAACAAGAAGCCAAACTGAGGAAGCAGAACTGTTACTCTATTGTTAGATATTTTGATTAGAAATACATGAGTCAATATGTCAATGTCTCGATAGTTCTTTAATATATATATATAACCTACTTTCCTTAAATCTAGCAGACCTAGATACCAGGCACTGCATGGTGGCAAACTAATAGATGGACAAGTGTTACTTCTTTCTTTGCAGTTCCGATGACCAGGCAAGGAAACATTTGACTACAATCTCGTTTGAATCAGTCTTTAATCCCCGATACACTCAGTTGTCATTTCATAACAAGCAATCAATATTCTGCCTGGTTACTTTCCAAAAGCTTCCAAAATGTAGATGCTTTCCATAACATAATTTGGCAATACAGAATGATAACAATAATCAATACTGCATGCTGGCATGATTATTATTATTTTTTTCATCTCAGTGGTTATATATTAATGATTTTGTAATGGAAATGGTTGATTATCACTTTTTTTATACAGGCGATATGACTTTCTTAGTTTATTTAACTTCATCTCAAAGATATAATTCCTTGCAATTCACAGGGGCAGCATTGTTTCTGCTGCAATTTGGTTTTTGTGCTCAAACCCCACTTGTGTTAATTGAACTTGTGATTTACGTAATCCTCAGAGTGTTATCTAAATAAAATCTTTTGCAGCATGCTTTGAAAACAATTTACGTAATCAAGTATGGACTAAACAACCAAAAACTCGAGTAATAAATATTTTGCTGTTTCAAAGGATTCAGATAAGGAACCTTGTTATTCTCTGCAAGAAGATTGGATTTCAGAAGTAAAATCTCATCAAGCCTTGCTTTAGCTGAATCCAACTGGATCCTGAATCCCTTCATTACATCACCTTCCTGTCATACAAAGGTAAATTGACTGATTCCAACTTCAAATCAAGCATTGTATGACAACTTATTATTGAGAGTGAATTACCATATTATCCATGATAAAGTTGTTATCAGCAGTTGCCTCCCCTGCAAGATATGTTCATAAAGACATGGCCAGGGCATCAAATTCAGTTTAAGGACTATACTTTTCAAACTTGTAACCCACAAGGAGTGGCTTTTAGAAACTACATTTCATGAAATCGACCGTATTTCAGTTCAGTGTTTCATTAATATAAGCTTGAAAATAAAAGCATTGATTTACAAAGAGTTTGAAAACAAAAATCTAAAAGACATTGTCAAAGCAGGTACAACAAATAATTCGGGAAGTTGCTCAAAATAGGTCAGAGTCTTGCCTGCAGGAATGCTCCTTTGTGTATCACCTTCATCCTTCATCTGCATAAATTAAAATTGACAGTTACTGGTAGAAATAGTGAAAATTTACATATTAAAGGGAAAAACTGACAATAACTCTCCATAATGACCAAGCTTACCAGTACATTCACCCAGAAACTAAGCTTCTTATTCTATATTGTACATATTTCATTTTAACAAATTGTACAGAATTAGCAGATGAAAATTGTAGGAAAAGTTGATTAAACACAGGTTGAGGTTGGAGACTGATATTGCTAAGAACCAATTTGAATTCATGCCAGGAAGGTCCACAATAGAAGCAATCTATTTATCAATGGGGCTAATGGAAAAGTATCGGAGCAAAGGAAGGGATTTGCATATAATTTTCATTGATTTGGAAAAGAAAGTATGACCGTGTGCCAAGAGATGTACTTTGGAAAGCCTTAGAAAAGAAGGGGGTGTAGGTTGCATATATCAAAGCCATTCAGGACATGTATGAGGGGTTACAACCAATGTTAGAATGCCTGGAGGATTTTATAAAAGGACTTTCCTATGAGGATTGGCCTACATAAGGGATCAACTTTGAGCTCTTATTTGTTTAACCTAGTGGTAGATGTTCTAACTAAGCCTATAAAAGAGGAGATCCCTATATGCAAGCTTTTGCGGATGATATAGTTCTGTTGGCCAAATCCAAAGAGAAAATTAATTCTAAACTTGAGATATGGAGACGGACTCTGAAATTGAAGGGCTATCGTCTAAGTAGGAGAAAAACTGAATATATGCATTGCAACTTTGATAAGAGACAAGGTAGATGTGAAGTGGAAGTTAAATTGGAGGGCAAATCATTCCACAAGTGACAAAATTTAGATATTTGGGATCAATTATATATCAAGATGGTGAAATTGATAGAGACGTTAATTACAGAATTCAAGCTGGATGGTATAAATGGAGAAATGCTACTGAAGTTATTTGTGATCGGAAAGTACCTAATAAGGTAAAAGAGAAGTTTTATCGCATTGCTATAAAACCAGCAATGTTATATGGTGGTGAGTGTTGAGCTTTAAAGGGACAACATGAACATAAAATGGGGGTAGCCGAGATGAGGATGTCGAGATGGATGTGTGGTCATACAAGAAAAAGCAAGATTCGTAATACTGATATATGTGAACAAGTTGAAGTGGCCTCTATTGAAGAAAAAATGGTATAAAGTTGTTTGAGGTGGTTTGGACATGTTCAACAAAGGCCATTGAGTGCTCCAGTAAGAAGAGTTGATCAAGCAGTGTGGAGTCCTATAAAATAAGGTCGAGGGAGGCCGAAGTGAACGCTTAATGAGGTCATAAAGAGGGATGTTTTGGTTAATAATATATATAAAGATATGGTTTTTGACAGAGCACAATGATGTAATACAATCTATGTAGCTGACCCCATCTAGTGAGATAAAGGCTTTGTTGTTGTTGTTGTTGTTGTTGTAGTATTATAGAATTAGCAAATACGTACCACTTCATGCCCCTGTACTTGTCTGCCATTTTTCTTGGAACTAATCCATTCCTGTCATGGATTTAAATTTTAATCCACATGTACAACAACTAAATGAAAACTCACATGAAAAGCAATCATAAAATTAAACCTGTTGTTGATGGAATCTGGCACACATATCCTCTTCAACCATTCTGTAGTAAGCTCTGATACATAACAATATTTTAGAGGGGTATCTATTACATGTATAAGGTCATTATTTATGTAGTATCCTCAATTACCTTTTCTCTACAAGTTTGGCAGATAACCCAAGTCTCTCTTGTTGAATAAGTTCAAGAGTCTGTTGGTAGAAATTCATCAACAAATCCAACAAGATGGCATAATATCAGATTGTTTCTCCTTTCTTTCCCTATTTCTTTCATTTCTAATTAGGTATCAGATTAGTCACCCCATCATTAAAACAGGAAAAAAAATGTGGTCATAAGGCATCCGAACTCTGAGTTTTAATTCACAACTCTCAAATAACTTTGCATTTAAACTTAATTGAAAACCATATCAAAATTCTTTTTTCTTTTTCAATATATATTTCTTTGATTCTTTTATTTATTAGTGAAATCTTAATATTCTAGGTTGTCATACTTGAGTCCTGCATTGGAAGTTAATGTGTTTCAAGCTGTATTGCTTTAACCATGACAACAGAATGTTTCATTATGATACTTGAGGGGGGCATCAATTTATAACAGAGAAACGGCGAGCTCAATGTAAACTTTTATCTCAACATATTTGAGCTGGATTGATAAGTTTAATTATCTTGTTCATCATATGTTTAGTTTTACGCACTCTTATAATAGACAACTATAAAGAATAAACAGGTCCTTGTCACATTCAATTGCTGTAAAATGTGTTGACGCTCCCATGACTGATGACCAAATTGCAATTATAGGTTGTAAATCATCTTGAAAAAAATGACTTTTCAATACAGTAAATGCAAAGACAAAAATGAACCAAGAATAAGACGATAATTAAAGATAATCTTGAAAATTGGGCTAAAGCCAGTTGCTAGCTCTAGAAGCATACCCCTGACTTTTGATGACTCATGAATTAACCCACAGAAGATTGTCCTCTCAATTTCTAGTTTAAAGCAGATATGATCAAGATGACATACTGGATATTCCAAGTAAGGAAGGATAACTAAAAGGAAGAGATCAAATAGTGAAATATTCAGATTTGCAAAACCAAGAGATGTTGCATAAGCAAAAAGCACCTGACAAACCTGGTATTCTGCCATGATATCAACAAAGACTAGAATCTAAGTTCAAAATCATTGGATATAAAATAAATCTAAGTTCTATCTTTTCACAAGAGTGGCAAAGAAAGAACAATTTAACGTCGGGCTGACAGTTAAAGTTCCGCCAATCATACAAACTTCTTTTCTCTGTGTAACTATTTTACACAGATAGATTTAAAAGCCAGTTGGGTACAAAGTAAGTGCAGACAAATAAATCTACCCATTTAGAAGTTACCTGGGAAAGTGTAGATGAATCAACCTCCAAAGAGGAAATATTTCTCTGTTTTTCTAAGATTTTAGAGCATATCTCACCCTTTGCCTTCATGATCGTTTCAATATCTTCTCTAACTTGTCTCATTTCAGATTTTTCTACGCAAATAATAAGAAGCTCAGATAATTTAGAGGATGATATTTCACCATCCAAACTTTAGAGGGAATTCAAATCTAAATTTGTAAAGAATGGTTTTAGTTGTACAGTAGAATTGCATGGCCCTTTCAAATAGAGGGTGAATTATAGGAAAAAATACAAATGACCAAAAGACACAAAGAAATATAAATGTCTAGCTAGCAGCAATGTTCACCCTTGAAACATGTTCTTAGCATTTTACCGGCAAAGACGAAGTCTGAGTCAGTTAGACAACAACAGAATAAAGATAGCATGAGTTTAATCATCCCAGAATTTGATTATTTACGTTTAGTTTTCATACAAGGACTCTGAATGTAATCTCAAATTTTTCAACCACATAAGCTTGCGAGTAATTCTACAAACACTCTGGCAATGTCCACTTCTTCAATTGTTCTGGTCAAGGCGCGTGTTTAGGCGTGAAATGGATTATATATAGATTTCAGTAGGTCTCAGTAAAACGTTCATGTGCTCTTCGTTCTTTTGAAGTTATTAGAACTAGAAAAGTTCAGATGCTCATTGGATTTGGAAAGGAACTTTAACGGAGGAATATATTGGTAGATGCTAATCTTGAGCAGAATCGAAGCATTATAGTCCACATTTTACCATTCTAAGAAAATTTAAACGAAAAAAGACAAAGAAAAGTACAACTACAACGAAGAAACGGGGGGAGGAGGAGACCTGACTCGATGTCTTTTTCCAAAGTGCGGACGTTCGTCAACTGCATTTCCTCCTCCGCAGAAATCTTCGCCGCTTGATCCTCAACATCTGCACATAATTCAACGAATTCACTTTCAGGTCAAGGAACTAAATCGGAAAACGATGATATGGTCCGAATCGGCACCGTTCATCTGAAAGCGCAAGGCCTTCATATACTGCAAGTAATCCTCCATAATGTTCGGAATAAAACAAGAGACAAGAACCGATTCAGAATTTCTTGCGATTTCACGGAGATGAATCGCGTGTGGGAAAGTAAGGTTTTCTCAGTAGAAGGAATCTCGAAGAAGAGAGCAAGAGTGGTTATTTGGTGCTTGGGAAGAGACGATTTTGGAGGGAAAAATGAGTGAGAGAAACGGGTGGGGAAACTGGTGACGTGTACCCGAGTCCTACGTGGACTCTGTGGCGGCATATTGAGATTTCCGCATATACGGTATTAAAACCCAATTCAGTCAATTACCATTAAACCCATTTCCTTTTTTTTTTTTAAAGAAGATTAAATATGTTAGCTAAGTAGTTAGTTGATAAAAAAAAGTTAAGTTAATTAATTAATAAGATACTATGATCCTAAATGCAATACATATTTATCTAATTTGATTAGATTAAAAAATTTAATTTAATTAATTAATATGACATGTATTTCTAAAACAGTCTAATCATATATTTCTTAATTCTCTCATTTCTTTTCCTTTTTGATTTTTTTGAGAGAGGATCAATAGGATAAGTTAGAAAAAGATATTGACAAATATAAAAAAAATTCTTATATTTAGGACCAATATCAACCCAATATATCTTATATTAAGAACTCGATGGAGTATTTTTTATAAAACACCATAAAAAACTTCTTTAATTCCCTTCCTCTCTCTCTCTTAACTTGATTATTGTTGAGAAAATATTAATTGGATTAATTTAAAAAATGATAAATGTGTAAAAACTCTTTAATTAAGTCCTACATTAAGAATATAAGAAAGTACATCTTAGATTAAGTTGGTTGAATTTTATAGTTTTTTGTTGATCGTGAAACATGGTCTTTCCTGAGTCTAACTCCGTCAATGCAAATAATAGTGTAATTAAGTAGAAAATGATCATACCATTTGAACAAGTGATTACTATTTTCACAAACATCCATATTGTCTAACACAAGTTTGATCATGAATTACTAGAAATAGCTTAACAAATAACAATAATTGGCTAACAACTATCTATATCATTAGAGGCGGAGCCAAAAATTACAATTAGCGGGGCGAAAGTTAGAGAATAGAATCTAGATGTTTATAAAATTACTTTTTAGCTCCATAAATATTTCAATATTTTCATTTTAGTTCATTCATGATACTTTTAACAGGGACTAAAGTGAAAATATTGAAAGTGCCATGAGGTTGAAATGTAATTTCCTAAACATTTAGGTTCTATTATATAATTTTAGGGGCCACCCCTAAGCCCTCTAGTTCCGCCTCTGTATATCACTATGTTGCAAGGCCTTTGCTTATCATATAACTTTGCTTATCGTATAATTATATGAGAAGTTAATTTAAAGGAATAACACAATAAATGAATGGAAATAATGACTGTATAAGTTTGTGGTGAGATTGACTTATTTATTCCCATTTAGATTATGCACTAAATCTTTATCACTCCATCTTATTTTTAATATAAAACATATTTAGAGAGTGAATCTTGATCGATTATAAATATAAAACATGTTTTTCTTACTAGTTAGCATTTTCATAATTTATTTTTATTGATGTTCCCTCAATAAAAATCAAGAAGGAAAATGAATGAAGAAATTAATAAAGATTACTAGGATGTTTTAATATATATATATATATATATATATATATATAACTTAACTAACTTTTTAATAAATTTAGTAAATATGTCTTATATTAAAAATTGGACAGTTATAATTTTATATATCAACCTTCCTTGGAACATCATAGAAATATTGAAAGGCTCGCATTTCCTGTGAAGAATATATATATATATATATATATATATATATATATATATATATATAGTAAAATTAATACTTTAAAACTTAAATTGAATATTTAATTTTCTCAAAGCTAAGAAATCAAAGGACCTAGATCTAGTGTCACTCAATGACAACTTTTTTTTTTAATACACAAATTTTTAGGAGAGGGGTTGAGTTTACCCACAGTCCAAGAGCAGGGTACTATGTCTTCGCTATGTCTTTACTTCTCAGGGCATACAGGACTGAGAATACAGATGCCTCCACCTTAGCTTGCGTTTCCATAAGTTTACATAACTTATGATGCCTCCTTCAGCATCTTGACCAACTTCAAAATCGAACTCCCTCCCTTTGGTGAAAGTGTCTGACTCCTTTGTCAATTGAGCCCAAGAACGAGAGGTCATTCAATGACAAATTTAATGACCTAGATTTTGTTAGTTCTCTATATGTTTTGATGATAACTGACAATTGTAAACTCAGTATGAAGTTTGTCTTTGGTAAGTTGTGAAATTTGATGTCAAGAGCAAAGTCGAGTTTAGGAACCCAAACTCGAGTTTGGACTAGACAGAGAGTAACTCAGATTTTACAAAAGAAGCCAAACTCCAGTTTGCTCAGGCAAACTCGAGTCTGGAAGATACAGAGAGCACTCAGAGTTTCTACAACAAGACAAACTCGAATCTAGGTATGTAAACTCGAGTTTAGACCAAACAGAAAGAACTCAAAAGCTTCAGTATTCTCACAAGACTTGTAAACTCCAGTCTTTGTTTACAAACTCCAGTTTTGTCTCAAAACAGAAGAGATTTCAAAGTTTCAGTTCTTGCTTAAACTCGAGTTAATAGTTGTAAACTCGAGTCTAAGTCATACAAAAGAGCACAACAATGTGTCTGATTTAAAAACTCCAATTTATGTTTCTAAACTCCAGTCTGGAAGTTTTGGACTTAGGCTTATCTTTGTGACAAAGCTCAAAACTCGAGTTAGTCATTAATTGATTCGAGTTTAGCCATATGTTCAAACTCTCATTCAAAGACCAGAGCCCGACAGTCTTCTCTGTAAGAACCAAACTTGATTCAGCCATTTCTAAACTCGAGTTTAGACTTCTGCTTAACATTCATGCTTTCTGGATGAACCCAAAACTCGAGTCTGGGATCACAAACTCGAGTTTGTATCGATGATTTTGAAAATCCAGATTGTGTCAAACTGCAAAATCTTTATGGGTCAATCTGAAAATGTCATATCATGTATTACTATTATTTCTAACGACATTGATGAAGTTTTGAGTAATTTTCAGATAAGTTCAGCAAAGATCAAGATGAAATCAGATCTGGAACAAGTGCAATAAGTGAAGAACGAAGAACAGGACTGATCTTTCACCTCTATCTCAATGGTTCAGCACAGACCGTTATGGATCAATTAAATCACTCTCCAACGGTCTAATAAGGGTTATAGAATGACTAAATACCTGGAAGACCATCTGCATCAACAAATTCCAGGATTCCAGCTGAGAATTGAAAGAATAGAGGAAACTATGCAACTGTCATTTTCCAAATTTGCAGCTGAACGTTAGAGAAGAAAATGCAACGACTAGTTCCTCTAGTTAACCTATAAAAAGCTATGAAGATTCAGAGCAAGAGACACACAACCAAGCTACAACTGATTATATTTGCAATTTGAGTCTGTATTGTGTTTTTGATTTGATCTTCAGTGTTTATCAATATTTGCTCTTTTGAGAGTCTTGATTCTTTGAAATCATTTTTCAAATATTTGTTTGTGTAAACTCAAGGTTGTGGAAACCTGTAAGTTGGGTAGTTTAATTACAAAGTGTAAGGGGGAGTAAGTCCTAGGTGAATAGGATTGCATGTGGTTTACATTGTTGTAATTAAGTCCTGTTGAACTATTGGAAATACCCAGAAGATATCTGGGGACTGGACGTAGATCAAGATTAAGATCGAACCAGTATAAATCCTTTGTGTGTCCAGCTTTTCTTCTCTCACTCTTTCATTATCTGTTTTTCAAAGTTTTTTTTAAAAAAAAAAGGAATTCAAACATCTTTAAAAATAATTTTTGAAATCCCCAATTCACCCCCTCTTGGTGATTTCTTCCATTTTCAGATTTTGATATTATCCCATCTAACCGAGTGTCTATATATACAAAATCGACTACTATAACAGTGATAACTAAACTAAAATGTAAGAACCTTGTGTAACTATAAAAACATTGCTAATTGATGATCCTGGGACTGCATGAATGTGGGAATTCTGAATTACGAGTAGTGACTAAATATTAGGACAGTTTCGAAGTTCTAGTAATGGATATATCTATAACTAATGCATTCAAATCCATGGAAATAGCTTAAAATTAATACCAATTATTTTTAACAATAAATTTTGATAAAAAAATTTGGATTTTTCTTGTTTTGATAACTTTGCCGGTGTTTCTTTTCTGACTCTGTTCAATATCCGGTAACTATTTTCCCGTTGGTTACATTTTTTTGTTTTACTGGTGAAGTGTTTGCTGGGTTAAGTTTCTTTCATCATCATTCATAATCTCTAAATCATGTTTGTCTAATTAATATAATACTATTTTAATTTTTCTCTTCTCTTTCCAATCAACGGTTTAGATGAGTTGATGAGGGAAGAGGAGAAAAAAGGTTAAGGAGAGAATCTCCTTCGATATTTGTTGTGTTATCATTAGTTGTTGTTTTAATAACAGTTTCACCCCTCTATCTTCTGCAAACAATTCAACATTGATTTCTATAAAAAATTTCCATTGTTTCCTCGGAATCCTCGCAAGTTATTTTCCCACCTTCCTTTAGGATTCAAATCTAAACCAATTAACCTTTTTGATAATCTTTTATATCTCCCAAGGAAAATTAAGGTTCATAAACTCAATTTGAAATCACCCTAGAAACAACTTTGGCCCTTGTAATAAGTCAAAAGTCATTTTTCAATGTGAATCATGATACAACAATAACAAGATATTCATAGAGTTTTCTGTTATCAAAAGCTAACATAACCCTTATCCTTTATTTAGACTTGGAACTATAACACATGCTGAATTGTTTACATGAATTGCAATGGTAATTAAAGGACATGAACAACATTCTTGGGGAGAATTTGATAGTTGAGATGTTAGAATATAAGGGAATAATTGATTAGTTAATGAATTAGTTAAGTGGTTAGGGTAAGAGAGTTAGTTGGACCTAGGCTATAAAAGGGTCATAGGCTAATGAGATAAAAGTGTAAGGTGTGGAGCCTTCATCATTACTCTCTTTGTTAGAGCATTATTGCTCCTCTTGTTAATAATACATTATTCTTCTTTATCTTCTTCTCCATAGTATCTTATCTAATCTAATTATACTTTCCTAACATCATATCAAAGCAAGGTTGTATTGTGGACCTGTTTACATGTTTCTTGTCGCAATTATTGAGGCTAGTCAGAAGGTGTTTTTAGTTAATTTCTTGCATTACAGCCAGATTGGGCCGGAAATTCAAGAAGCCCAAGAAAGTGCAGCCACACTCATCCTCTTTGATCAAAACCCATAGTCGGCTATCAAGCTATCAAGATCCGGTGGTAACCCAAGAAGGAGATCCAAGATCCAAAGATTTAGGCACAAATAAGATCGCTAATTCAAGAAACACTTCCAATCTTTCTCCGCTGTGCCTGTTGCACGAACAAGCCTCACTACTGCCAGCAAATGGAAGAAGGTTCAACGGAATTTCAAGAATGCTCCAGCGAGATTCAACAAAGCACGATTCAAGTTCGATCTAATCACTACCTATGTTTTCCGGCTCCTTGCTTTCGACAGGTTCATGGTCGTGATCTTTTTCCCTAGGTTGCCACAATCTGCGACTATCGCCAGCCTTTCATGCTTCCATCAATGAGTCGTCATGCTTTGCAATTCCACGGACTTTGTTTTCTTCACAGTGATAAGGATCTTTGCTGTTGGAACGAATCTTGCCAATCCACCTACTTGTTTGAAGATTTCTATGCTCGTTTCTCTGGGTTTGGTTCTTGATATATTTGCATTGGGCTGATAAAATCAAATATGCTTAAAAGAGCAGAGTAGAGAGCAAAGAAATGACACCTTCTCGCTCCTGTCGATTTAAAGGAAAGCAGAGTAGAGAGCAGTAAAGAATTGCCTCCTTGCTCCTGTCGATTTAAGGGAAAGCAGAGTAGAGAGCAGTAAAGAATTGCCTCCTTACTCCTATCAATTGTGACCATCAAGAATATCTAAGGTTTGAATATAGGATACATTGGTCTGTGATTTGCCCTCTGAGATACTGTTCGAATCTTTGGGATATCGGATTGGAGCTCTGAATCTCCTTTCTTGGACAAGAATCATATTCACGGGAAAGAAAACAAGGAATTAAGACCATTAGAATTATATTGGCCAAGGAATTAAGACAACTAAAATTTATAATTTTGAGATAAAGCTTATGGACATTGACAGTGAACACCTTGGAATTCCTAAGGTAGAATATCATGCCACTGTCACCATGCCCTCCACTGAGTTTGCTAGGATCTGCAAAGATCTTAGTAGCATTGGTGGTACTGTTGTAATTTCAGTTACTAAGGAAGGTGTGGAGTTTTTCAACCATGGGAGACATTGGAGCTGCAAATATTGTATGTAGGCAGAATACTTCAGTGGACAAGCCTAAAGAAGGTACTGTTGTAGAGGTAAACGAGCCTGTATCCTTGACATTTGCTCTAAGCTACATGAATTCCTTCACAAAAGTGACACCATAGTCCAAGTCATTTACCATCAGCCAACCAAATGATTTGCTAGTTGTAGTTGAGTACGAGGTTGCTGAGATGGGTTATGTGCATTTCTATTTGACACCTAAGATAGAAGAGGACAAAGAAGAGATCAAGTCTGAAGCTTTGATGTTGATTTGAGTTGGTTGGCACAAGGCAGAAGCTTGGCTCACATGGTCTAGAGAGTTGAGAGCAGAGTTGTTGCCTCCTTTGCGATTCCGACAAGCAGAGTTGAGAGCAGAGTTGTCGCCTCCTTTGTGATTCCGGCAAACAGAGTTGAGAGCAGAGTTATCGCCTCCTCAAAATTGCTTCTTGTCCAGGATTATGAAATATTGTGCCCTGATTCACTTGGTAACTCCTAGACTTGTTGAAATACTTGTGGGGGTTGGTCATGTTGTTCAGATAGCTACTGGACCAAGCTACCTGTTAGCTGTCATGGATAATGGAATAGGAATTATTGGGAACAGTTCTTTATGAATTATGTGATTGACGTTTTGTGGATGATCCTTTGGGAATGCATGGTGAGTTAGCCCTTGAGTTTGGTGAACTGGGTTGATTTGCTCCACAATTTAGTGGTTACAATCATGATTCTCGGGAGTTACTTGTTTTTTTTTTATTGGATGGGCTACATGAAGATTTGAATCATGTGAAACAAAAGCCTTATATTGAACTGAAGGACTCTGATGGTAGGCCAGATGAAGAAGTTGCATATGAGTGTTGGAAGAATTACATTACTCGGAATGATTCATTGATTGTTGAAGTTTGCCAAGTGGCATTCCAATGCCATACGTTGTGACAGTTTTAAAATATGGTTGCTGTAGAGACCTTTGCCATGCTTTGGGCTCTGCATGTTGCTTGAAGAGTGATGAGATGCTTTTGCTTGCAGAGGTTTACGAGTACGAAAGGGTGATTGAGGACAATGTGGTGAATCAGAGCACCTGACTTGGTGACTAAGGCATTCCAAGAGTGAAGCATTTTAGAAGTGAAGCAACAAGTAGAAAAGGAGATTGTTTTGAAGAAATCCTTGTATTGTTTTGTAATTGGAAAACTATTCAATTTAATTCTCTTTATCCCCTTATTTTGTGTTGTTCAAGTTGAGCACTTTGTTAAGTAGTGTTCAACTTGAGGGGGCGTGTTAGAATATAAGGGAATAATTGATTAGTTAATGAATTAGTTAGGTGGTTAGGGTAAGAGAGTTAGTTAGACCTAGGCTATAAAGAGTCTTAGGCTAATGAGATAAAAGTGTAAGGTGTGGAGCCTTCATCATTACTCTCTTTGTTAGAGCATTATTGCTCCTCTTGTTGATAATACATGATTCTTCTTTATCTTCTTCTCCATATTATCTTATCTAATTTAATTAAAAAGAATTAAGTTTTATAAGAACATTTTGTATTAAGAATCCTAAATATTAAAAACTTATAAAAAATATTTCTTTTTTATAAGTATTCTTACTAGTTTTATACTTTTTGACTTATTTTCTAATAATTGTTTTGTTCATATCATGTGGTTTATTTTGTCACCTACTTACACTTTTTAAGATATTATTTATAAGAAGCATTTTTAATTTTGTTAAATATTCTCATTAATTATTTGTAATTATGGTATATAGATAATAGTTTACATTTGATTATGACTCAATGACGATTTGTTTATTGTATGATGCATGTTGTTTAGACCTTTATGTTGATAATATTTATTTGTTAAATTAGAACTTTAATTAATATAATTTACTAATTATAGTTCTTTAAAAAATAAACACAAAAAAAAAATAGTTAAAATTTATAAAAATGAATTCCGATTCTACCTAGTTAGCCCTAACCTGTAAGCTCACAGGTCCTAAAAGGGGCTCTGGCCTTTCAAGTGCCAGCCCTAATTCCCAACTCTAATTAGGGTAATGCACCAAGTGCACTCATAATCTAGTTCTAGCATGGGTTTTTGAGTTGATTTGGTTTTCCAATTCATTTTGATTAGATTTAATACAAATCTAAAACTTTAAAATCGCAGCTCCACTTGATGGCTTGGAAGCAAAAATATAGAGGTCAAGGTCATTCTCTGTTATGATGCCTCTCTCAATCCTGGGCTGGTAGAAATTTTTCTGAAACACATGTATAGAATCCACCATTAACAACTTATTTATTCAAATAATAGAATTAGAGGACCATTACGTATTTATCTGAAACCTAACCTTCAAATTGAGGATAAACTGTGGAACCATGCTCTCTTTCACCAAAGCAACAGCACAACCTCCCCATCCAGCTCCAGTAAGCCTCGCCCCAAGAGCGCCATTTTTGCGACAAATATTTACGAGTTCTTCTAATTCTGGACAGCTGATTGCATCAACAAGAGAAAGAAATTGCAATGTTTTTGTTAATTATGAAGGAACAAATCTTACTGGGCAGCTAGCTGGTGACAGAAGCAAAAGAAAACACATGAAGCCAAGACGACTCTAATTAAACATTTTGGTCGGATAAGTGAGAGGTAATAATTATTACTCACTAACTCAAAGGAAGAAGATATGCTAAGATAGGTTCAGAAGGTTATATCCAAAACCTATTGATTAATTTAATCAGATTGAAAAACTTATAGAAGAGACAGTTGATCAGCAGCATTGTTCATCCTGGGGCTTGAAAGTCAACTGAGAAAAGTTCATTTAACACTGTGAAGCTTAACCAAAGATGACAGACAAAATCCAACATAAGCAAGAGAGCACATTTTAAAAAATAAATAAATAAAAGATTCTAAAAGCCAGTATTCCGAGTCAGTACCTGCATTCATATAGGACACTGCAACTAGAATGACTTTCATTCATAAGATCACCAAGCTTCCTTAGCATCTCCTCCTGGCTGAAAAAACATTGAATGGTTGAAGACAAACCAATGAAAGGTTGGGATTTAATCATTTCATAGTATGATTATCAATTATCTAATAAATTTTTCTGCAGAATTAGAAATAATTTTAAGTATTGCATTCAACACGTCAAGATTCCATAACAGTGAGCATCCATTAAAAAGTATAGCTCTGATTGGCCATAGGCTGACTTTACTTACCTCAAATTTGATGATACGATTTCTTGGAAAGCATGTACCCTCTTCGCTTCTGAATAAACATGGGTAGCTCTCTGGAAATACGTATGTAAAAATTAAATAATGGCTTATAAAAGGGACCGGTAGCCCTTGCCGCTAATGAGAAATTTTCCTTGTCAGCATGCAAAGTAAAGGGCACAAGAAATTAATTGATATTTCCTTATAGGAATAAATTATGCACAATTCACAGCTTCCATCTATATGGCATCCAGGATTATTTTGGATTACAAAATTCAAAACTCATTTCAATTTTCAATCATATTAAATAAACTGCTGAAACAAATAAGAACAAGTAAATTAAGATCTTACCATGGTTGGTACATTTAAATTGAATCAACGGGAATGGGAGAAGGTACCTGATGTAACCTGTAGTGCTCAGCAACTTTTACCACATTCAAATAGGCAGGATTACTGCTTAAAAATGTGGTAAGTTTTTCCTCAGTGATGTTCTCTATTTCTTCAGCTGTATATGGTTCTTCCTTCAAAAGTTCCTGTGCCAAATGGGAAGTTTTTATCTTGGTTAAAGCAGAAATACGGTCTAAGCATATTGACTGTACAAATAAATCCATCTTGCTTGCAACAGAATGTTTCAATTCTACACTCTAAGCTAATCTCACGGATTATTATTTTTAAAGAAAAACAAGGATGGGATGAGACTGGACAAAAATTACCTTGACAGCAAGAATAGGATCAGAAGATTTGTGACTGTTAGCAAATGATAAGCATAACCCTTCAACTTCAGACAATGTCTTCACTCTTGATATTGCCTCTTCTGGTTTCATGCCTAGTTTTATACCAAGAACTATCTGAAAAAAAATTCCCAATAGTATAATGCAAAATTGGAAAAAATGACAAGAGGACTGGCAAGTTGCTGGTCTACCCAAACTAGCTTTCCAAATGGGCACAGAAGAGTCATTATAGCAACTGATTTTTCTTGTAAGCACAAAATGACCAGATGTATCTGATATCAATGGGTCTTCTTTTTTGCTTTTTAGTAAAAGAAAGAGCTAGCCGAAAGTTTTTGAACCATGATGAAACTTAAACTTAGTGGGCCATGTTATAAGACTCAACCTGTCTACTTGTGTATTTCCTTCAAGTTACTCTTGCAGGTTTTGAAGGAGTGTATCATAATGAGCTGGAAGATTCAGAGCACATTTACAAATCATTTCCTAGGGCGTATACCAGAATTTATGGGAAGGGAAATGGCGTATGAAAGAGCAATTCCAGTGGATAAGAGAATTAACCTATGGTTACTGGCTGTAAGGGAAAAGAAGGGCATATGAGAAGGGAGTAGGTGCAGCAAGAGGTATGTTTAGTCTTTCGTAGCTTTTGGGTCTTTAAATCTTCTCTTTCGCCAGAGAGCTCTCTGGATGTCTACTATTTTTCTTGGGTTCTATTCTATCGATATCATTTTCACACAAACAAAAAATAATAATAATAGAAAGTAAAAGTTATGAATGATGAGGAAAAGAAGGAAGCTGAAAAGAATGAATGGGCGCTTTAAATGGGAAAAATCATCTCATATTGATAGTTTATGGAGCATAATATAAATGTAATATATTAAGAATAAGAATATTTCTAATTATTGTGTGTCCACCACATGTCAAACTTGGAGAACAAGACCATCCAGTGTAACCAGTTATAGTTTTTTCTTTATAAAAAGGATTCTAAACAATTGAATGAATATCAATAAGATTAAGTCATCATTGTTATAACTTCCATTTTGTTTATAGTCGAAAGTGGAAAAATAATTACAGTAGGGTGAAAAATTAACCAGGGATGGAGGGAGGGGCAATAAGTAAATGCAATAGGAGGATCCATCCTCCATCACTGGCTCCAATAGAGTCCAGATTAGGTTTAAGGTTTGTGTAAAAAAAAAGTAAGAAAACAATAAAGAAAATGAATTATTTATCTGAAAAGCACTTACAGAAGCTAAACGGCACTCAACGACCCTATTGTTATAATTTTTAGCCGCGGTGACAGCCTTTTGAGAATCTGTCAAAGAATGAGCTATAACAAAACTCCCACCAACTGGAAGTTGCATATCTGTTGCCCGAAGAGGGTTGAAATCAATAAGTTGTGCAAATCCGTTTTTTGCCATGATAGAGATTGCCTGTAAAACAGAGCATCAAAAGAGCAAGAACAATAGGCCATGGAGTCATCCCTAAGCTATTCAATTAGATAATATCATATGTATAATGTAAAATCTTGCAATGCCAAAAATTCTATGGAAGTTGGTTGAAAGCATAGTGCTGTAACAGAATTCCACCACCATTTAAGGGCTATACCATTATTTTCACATTGAATTCCACTAGGTGGCGTCCTTGGCCCATGATCCACAACAGAGACGGTCCATTACTTTAATCCAATCTAAAGTAACTTCTACCATCAATTTATGCAAGGGCATTTGATGCACTTCTATTATTTTGCTCAAAGGAATTCAGTTTTAAATATAATTTAAAGTATGGATTATAAAAATCATTAATTGTGAGCAGAAAGAGAATGATATCTATCCAAATAGAGGGGCTAATAGCCATAATATGTAACCGCCCACTGAAGTCCAAAGTTGAATATATCATCCTGTATCTGTAGTGTGTTTGTGCAACCAAAAGCTCATTTTATAAGAAAACAGAAAGCCAAGCCTACACTAGAGTCTCCCTGATATGTATTTTATCCTAAATGATAGGTTATAAAGCCAGAGAAAACATACATATAATTCACCTGAGGTACTATACTTGAATCATCAGTTAAAAGGAAACTAGTCAATAAGAACTGATTAGCAACTTGGAAAGGTTATTCTTGTTCATCTTCACTAAAAGTTAAAAAGAACATAGCTCTAAAGAAAGACGTGTACTACCTGATCCATCCCCCCAGATTGTGTTCCAACATGTCTTTCACATTCACATGAAACTTGCGCAATTTGTTTCTATCAGAAAAATACAAAATGATATAATCAAGAAAGATAAAATAGGTAAACTGAACTACAAATCAAAAGCTTTTCACTGAACAAAGATGCTTTCAATGAAACCCTGTGCAGATTTGTTGAAGTAAATGAAAAAAAAAAATACTGCATAAAATTGTAAAAATCCTGTTCATTCTTGTATCAAGAAAGTATTCTTGTACTTCAATAGATCACCAATAGAAATAAATCACGAAGAAATAAAGGATTAAAAAATAATTTCAATTTTTGCATATAGATCAGAGTGGAGACTAGATCATCTAAGGAGCACTGGAGCAGCACATAGATTTGCAGTCATACTATTATATCAGTGGCCTGAAACATTACCATAAAATATTTAAATGTAATTAACTCATTCAGTCAGTAATGTTTCAAAAGGATCAGAAACATAATTTCAATTCAACTGATTTGCAGGTGATTTTGAAAAACAAACTTGAGTGTGAAAATATATTTCAAAATGGTAATGCATGAACTACCTTTGGAAAGTTTGCACCAAAAACAGTCATAATAGCAATCAAAGAGGAACAAACGAATGCTGAAGAGCTTGATAGTCCAGAGCCTGAAAAGAAGAAATCTTTCTCATTAAATTTAACCCTATCATTAATCTGTTATAGAGCATCAGAAAAAACGAACTTTAAGTTCACTTGGAGGCAAATTTGGCTATCTCTCAGAGCATGAAAGGAACAAACCAGTTGGAACTATTCCATCAACAAGGACGTCAATCCCAATGGGTTGACCAACATCCACTCCTTTGAGTTTTGCATAGTCATAATAACCTTTATACCTACAGACACAATACTTTTAACTTGTCTATTTTTTTTATGGAAGAACAAAATTTACTGATGAGAAGAGAGAAACAGTGCACAAATAGAGGACAAGATATCCTAAATATGAATTTCAAACAATAACGAAGCAGCGCTCCCTTTGTTAAGAATAACTTAGAATAAAAGAAAATGACTAGTGCCTATGCATAAGCTTTCTGCTCCTTTCCTAATCAGATCATTTTGCATTTGAAAGCATAAATAGTAAATATATGATTTACATCAGCTGACCTACTGCTAGGCATTATCTTGAGTCTTGACAGTATTTAGCAGGGTTCATTCAGGAAAACTAAGCACATCAGTTTCTATATAAAGTTGAGGTGGTATATTGAAATTTTCATGGATCACTTGAATCAAAATTTACAGTTATCAAGTGAAGGTTCGTGCATAATTTTGTTACAACTTTTAACATTTCTTCTTGCATAAAATGCAGAAGTCATGTACGCAATGTGATACGATGCCATGTGAAGGTCCACTTCATCCAAAACTTGAAGCTATTAAGCTGAGGCCAATAGTAATGATTAAACAAATAAAATTGCAAGAGAAACGTAGATTCCTAGGACTCACCCACAAATAAAATAATGGCCCCATTTGTGATTCCTCAAGTCAAGCTCCTGCATACCAAATTGATCGTGCCTCAAATTTTGATGCTCAGAACATTCTTAATGTCAAAACGAATCATAATGGCAATATGGCAGAACACAGTCAATTTAAGTCATCACAGGTAAATTTAGTCTGTAAACCCAAAATTTACAAGCAGAAAGTGAGAAAAATCTACTATAACACAAGAAGTTTAAATATCCACCTGGTCAGGATCAGCAGGATAAGTGCAAGTAGTGTATTTGACATCGTTCACATTAGCGACCCTAATAATCCTTTCGTCCTCGTTTTTCCGCACAGCCACAATTGTATCTTGCCGAATTGCCATCGGCAACACCGAATATCCCTCATAATCAATGTGCTCGCCGATCAAGTTCACTCTCCCTGAAACGCAAAAGACCCGTCGGAATTTCCATATTCCAAAAACCCGGCCGTATGTTCAATTTTCGGACGCTCCTTACAGTTCAAACAGACCGTTATAGTAAAATGAGAACACGAGAGAGAGAGAGAGAGAGAGAAGGAAGACCTGGTGATCGAGCAAAGACTTGAGGAGGCTGGCCAAAAATAGCGAGAAATTTGGACTTCAAATTTCCAAATCGAATCCGAGCTTCTTCAAGCTGAGATCCTTCACCGTATATAGGCTCCAGTGTGTCGTAAACCGGGACTGGAAATTCTTCGTGATTCGTCATGTTTTTACTGTGATTTCTTCGGCCGGATTTTGCAAGTTGAACAAGTTTCTATTATGCACATGCTATCGACAAGCTTTTGCCGCGAAACACGACTCTGAGCATTTCCGTATTTATCAAGTGATCCTCGAAACTCCACAATAATCAAAATCTGTCAATAATCTCACAGCTCAGATGGCAAATTGTGTCCAACTCAAAACTATACATAGTTACATCAATACAAATAACAAATCATCAATTTCAGATAAGAGCTCTTACCAGTTAACGACTGTACGTTATTTCCAATGAGTTTTGCAAGGATGAAATTCTTTGTCATAATCATTCTATACTGGTCAGATATCAATTCTTCTTCATGGTTTTTGCTTTTTACAAATAGATAGATTGATTGGACGAAAATAAGGTGACAGTGGGTTTTTTCAAATGCGCCATCAGCAGAGAGCTCTCGCACTTAGAGTTCCCTTATTTTCAAAAACTGGACATTGTAGCTTTTTTTACTGCAAATTTGGTTGTCCCAACCTCAAGATCTTCTTCAAGCAAAGAACTGACTATTTATTTCCATTTATTTCTTGCTTGCTAAAGAAGGAAGTCAGTATTCTGGAAACTCCATTAGTTTTCTTAACTTTTAGAACGGCTTTTGCCGTTTTGCGTTGGGTCATGCATTGGATGAAGTTAAAGGTATAAACTTTGCGTTTGGTAATGGAATCCGATAAATGTTACAATGACAATTCCAGCTTTTTGGGGTTACAAAACAAATGATCACTAAGCATAAAGATTTCCCTGACTTCATAAAATTAGGCCTAATCCTGTGAATCATTTTTCTCTTTTTCTTTGAGAAAATTCTTTTCAGTTGTACGAGATTAAGAAAATGTCTCAAAAATTTTAGTAAAATTTTTCTTTAAAAAAAAGTCTTAAGAAGTTGTTAAAATTTATAGGTGGAGTTGTTAATACCCTACTAAATAGGTTATTAATGACATTTTTTTGGTTCATTGTGACCTTAAAAAGATTTCTTTTTTCTTTTCTTATTTACTCTATTTTTTATCCCCTTTATGATTATTAGATCCAGATTTAGTATTTGGTTCTCATCTTCTCTCCATTTCCTCCCATAATTCTTTTCATGGTAATAGTATTTTGGGTTAAAGGCAAAAATACTCAAACTTTTTTCTCAAAAGTGTACTTGGTACCATAAACTTTTTTTTAAAACGCAAAATTACTCGTAAACTTTGCACTAAAAGGGGGCGAAAATAGGTGACTGGATAGAGATTTGGATTTCTTCAGTATCTTTCCCTCATCTTCCCTCAGTATCCTTCTATCCAGCCGTTCATCCTCCTCTCCTCTTCTATCTCAGATTAACTTTTAGTTGAGATCAATGATGCAGATGAGAGATACTAAAAGATGAGGAGGGAAAGATAATGAGAAAATATGCTCTCACCTGGACAGCCGTTACTTTTTAATTGAGTCCTACCAAGTGCCACGTGTCAACAACACATTAAATCCCTTGTCTCTTATCTCTATCAACCCCCTATATTCTCTCTTTGTCCTGCTCTCTCTCTCTCTCAACCCAAGACCTACTTCAGTTGAATCAAACCATCGAGCAATATCAGAACTCAAATTCAAGTTTTCTAAGGAAATCATCCCCAAGTTAGCTCTTAAAAAGCCCTGGGCTAATAAAAGCCACACAATACATCTTTAATATCCTAAACAAGGGAAGTTACTTGTGAGGAGCGAATAAACCAAAAAAAAAAAAGAAAGAAGAAAAGCTTAGCTTAGCTTTATTTATTTATTTATGCAACAAGTCGAAAACTGGAAAGATGAGACCAAATGACATGGTGATGATGCCAAATGATCGTCTTAGGATTGAAAAATAAAAGGAAATATGAGAGTCATATCAGTTAGAAGCTCATGCCTCAAAATTTCATAAAAGCATATGGCACAAGCACAATCATGACATGCAAGGTAGTTTCTAGGAAAAATCTATATAGGGGCCTAAGCAACAGAAAAAAAATTTAAAAAAGACTCCAAGATTATGAAAATACTAGAAAAGGCCTTTGCAAATTATGTGTTGTTTGTATGAGATACAACTATCATTGCATTCACATAAATAAAATTAATTAGATTAAACCTTCCAAATGAAATCTTAAGTTGTAATGTCGTCAATCAATGAATACTTGTCAAAGCCTAAATCACTTATTTGTATGTTCCACAAAAATGGATGCACTTGAGTTATTTTGGTGAGATAAGAGTGAATAATGGTGATACTCAACATTTATTATTGTCTTTTCTGGTATAAATTTATTAAAACCTTTAGAAAAAAAAATCAAAAAAGACTCCAAGATTATGAAAATACCAGAAAAGGCCTTTGCGAATTATGTGTTGTTTGTATGAGATACAACTATCATTGCATTCACATAAATAAAATTAATTAGATTAAACCTTTCAAATGAAATCTTAAGTCGTAATGTCCTCAATCAATGAATACTTGTTAAAGCCTAGATCACTTATTCATATGTTCCACTAAAATAGATGCACTTGAGTTATTTTGGTGAGACAAGAGTGAATAATGATGATACTCAACATTCATTATTGTCTTTTCTGGTATAAATTTATTAAAACCTTTAGTTGTTAACGGGGCTGATATAGTTGCTAATTAGCTGATATAGCTATTAACGTTTTAATGAATTTATATCAGAAAAGGTCTTGGGGCCTTTTTTGGTATTTTCATAATCTTGAGGCCTTTTTTAAAAAATTTTCTGTTACTTGGGCCCGTATACAGATTTTCCCTAGTTTCTATCAATTTGAAAACGCTGCTTCTTTTTTGGGATATAGTGTAATAAATACTCCCTCCGTTCTCTCAATTAACACATTTTTTTCCTTTCTTCTTCTTAATTATTGTTGAGAGAGTATTAGTAATTAGGAAAAGAATGACAAGTACAAAAATTATATCTTATATTTAGATCTAAATAACTCATTAAATATATCTTATATTAAGAACGAGGAAATCCCAAATGATTTATTGTTGGCAAAAAAGATTTATTACCAAGAAAAAATACTACTTTATAATTTATAAATAATATAATGTACCACCTCCTGTTCTAAATATAGGACCCAATTAAATTTTGGAAGAGATTAAAAAAGCTAAATAAATTATGATTTATATTTATCGTTTTTCTCTAAACTAATTTGTCTCACTCATATCTCATATATTATTTAATTATATACAATATATGATATGATTAAGTAATTTAATTAACTTTATTAATTTCTCTAAAACAAAATTAACTAGTTCTTATAAAGGCAGTAAAAAATTTATACTTAACATTGATATAATGTATTAAATATTAACCTCCTAAAAATCTTTTCTTACAATCAAATCAAAATATCTACGTATTCTTATAGTCAGAGAAAATATGACTATACTGGCCCATTTTATCAAACACTCCATCAATTTTTTTATTAAAAAAAAAAACACCTATGCTGTAATTATTTTTGTAAGGAAACTTCAAATTAAACTAAATGAAAGTGTTCTACATAGAGAGGATTTCATTTCTGCTTTGGTCCAGTCCGGGAAAGATCCCTCATTTCTGTCGAGGCAAAAGAAACTAGTCATTTAAGATTACGGTCATAGCACCAATGAAGAGCACAAAGTTTGATCAAAATTGGACACAATAATCATCCAAGAAAATGAACATAATCAGTGACGAGAACCTGGAAATACAAAGCTGACACCATATAGAAGGATCTGGTTGTGTCTAGTTAGCAGTCAAATAAATCCTATACAAGATTTAGTATTTGATGCATTCTTTCTTAGTAATAACTAAAAGTCAAAATCAGAACTCAAAAGGAGAACCTAGCAACTTCCTCATCTTCATCTTCATCTATAACATCGTCTTCTTCTTCAGTATATCTCCCCATATCATCATCAATTTCCTCCTCATCGTACTCTTCTACCTCATCATCCTCATCCATCAAGCTTTTTTTACCCCTTGTTTCCTTTCCCTTCAAACCAGTGCTCAACACTACAGTTTGTCCACCAGATTTCTCCATATCACTCCTTAATTTATCCATGTTCTCCTTCTGGCGCGCTTCCTCCAGACGCTGTTTCTCTGCTCGCCTTTTATCAAGATCAGCCCTGCAAGTTGCAGAGAATACAACTCATTTAATGACCACGAATATCTATACTCAATGGTACTATAGTGTGGAGGAAACTAATGAATGATTTGTCAAGCTCAGACAATACTTGTAGTTTTCCATGTATTCCTCAGCACTGGCTTCAATGGCCTTAAAGAAGCTGTCAATTCCTGCACCTGACACTGCAGAAACTCCAACAGACCTTAAATTCTTGTAGAACTCATCTAGCACTAGAGAAAGGCTCTGAGTTAAAGTTGATGTGTAAGAGTTATCTGTACTTGTTGCCGCTTGGAATGCCTCAAAATCCTCCATCCACTACACACATAAATTCAACACAAGCTGTAAACAAATTTTGAACTTAAACATTTACATTTCTGTACTAAACCTTCAACAATATTTCTTCCCACTTTGCCTAAATCTAATTTTAGCATTTATATAGGCTACTTTGAGGTCATTTATACGCTTAGTGAAGCCCATCCACCATAATGCAAATCCCACCAGTTCACTGAATAAAAAGAACCAAAGAAGTGAAGCAGCAGAGAGAAACTCTACATGAATTACTTTTTCTGCAACACAAGGATAATGTACGAAAGACCAAAAAATGGTAGTGAAATGATGATATAAATGGTAACACAGTGTCATTGAGGATATCATTATTTATTTTTCTTATTTGCATTTAAGAATCTATCAGACTTGATATTCATTTGTGAAGTACTATGGATTTAATAGTATTGGTTTCAAACAATCCACTTTTAGTACATAAGAGAACCATGCAGGAAATTAAAAGAATTAGTGAATTAGAAGATCACAACATAATATTCATCTCAAAGCTTGAAGAAACTAATATCAAGGGTACATAATCTGCACTAAAAGCTAAAATTCAAGGATTCATTAAAGATGGGCAATACCTCCAGGGCAAACTGATGTTGTGCTACATCAATCTTGTTGAATGCCAAGATGAGAGGTAAGCGTGTCTTGTAGAGGATACTACAAGCATAAAGCATGTTGCTCATGAAAGTAGTCGGACTTTCTGATCGAGGTGTATCAACTACATAAGTAACAACAGTGGGAAATGTGGAGGCAAAAGCTTCTGTAATGATAGCACCAGAAGCAGACCAAGTGAATATTTCAATCTGACCAGGAGTATCCACCAGCACATAATCAAGTTCATCTGCTCGCTTTTCAATTAAAGAAACTACCTGAAATTCAGTAGTAGAAACCACCACTGAAACAAATTAGACAAACTTAAAGAAGGGTCCAAAAAAATTGCTTGACAGAACATGCACAGATCTTTAGTCCACAAATTTAAGATTATAAGCCCCCTAACTAGTGATAAAAATAACCCATTAAACAAAACCCATAGCACAATATGTCCTTGCAAAAGAAGGTAAAACTTGAAAGGTAGTGATAATCGAAGACAGAATAAGATATATATCCATTTGGCAAACTTTACCTCATCAAACTTGGTAGCAAACAAATTGAGCGATGTCAAAATTCCACCATTTGGACCAAGGTTGAACTGCTTCATAACTTCCTTGTACTTAACAGTGTCTCTTATGTCAATGTTGGCACCAAACGGGAGTGTCATGACAGCAGGGTCAAGATTCATCACATAGCCCCTCATGTTGGACAATTGTGTGTGGCAAACCAAACGATGGAGAAACGTTGTTTTCCCACTCCCTAAACACATAAGAAGTTCAGTTCATCTATGGTCTTTTAACAGGAAACAGAAACAAAATATCTCAATCCAGGACTCACTAACTACAACGAGTAAAATAAATCACCTGCCATCCCAACGACTAAGATGATGACCGGCTTCCTTTTGAAATTAACTGATAAATTCCCAGATGACGATCCTTCAATATGCAGTTGCTTCATTGTCTCAGTTAGCTCCATTTTCTCTTTGTCCTTTGCCTTCAAAATAAATACAAAATAAATTACATTCATTATACCAAAACTTCAAAATCTCTTAGTAAACTCATCTATGGCTAACCTTTTGGGCGTTATACGCGAAAGTGGTGTGAAGCCAAAACCTTCTGAGCATATGAACCCCAATAAAGCCATAAATTCAGACTCCACTTCTAATTTCTCTCGTGTTTTAAAACGAGAAGAGTTCCTATAAAGAGAAAAGGGCAAGTTTTGAGTGAGTACCTGAACACCAGAAGAATCATCGGAATCCATTTGCATAGGTGCGTCCTCAAGTTTCATATTCTTCAAGTCATTGTTGACATCCATTTCCGATTAAAACTACTGCCGATTGTTAAGAGACCAACACTGTGAGACGGAATTCTCTGGCCTCTCTACAACGTTCCGAAGCAACGAGGGTTGGGTTGACACAGAGTCGTCTTTCCTGCCCGGATCAATTCGCACGCCAGGCCGCCAGGGTTTATGCCCCTCTAGAGCTAAACAAAACGACACGACGTTTTTAGAGCGGCCCCCCCGCCGCCAACACTTTAAAAACGTTAGTTTTGTCAATCCTTGAAATGTTAAATATATATAATCCTGAATAAGAAAATTGATTGAGTGAGTGAATATTATATGTATTTTTTAAAATGAGTAATTATCTTCCATAATTCTATCATTCCCTCTCATCCTTGATTATTGTTGTAAGAGCATAGAGTTATGAATAAATTAGGAAAAAATTGATAACTATAAAAATTGTGTCTTATATTTAAAACTAGCAGGAATTTTTTAAAATTGTCTTATATTAAAGACCAGAAGAGTATTATTTAAAAATCCAAAGAAAAATACTTCATTTTATATGAGACAAATAAATGATTTAAATAGTTAAAATCAATAAATACAGTATCTTCACCAAAAACATCATTAAATATGTTACAAATACTCCATCCGGTCCTAATTATAAGACAATATTTAGGAGTTAGCTTTGGTCCTAATTATAGGACAAGTTTTTAATTTTTGTCAACTTCTTCCAAAAGTACCATTATTTGACAACTTCTTCCTAATATCAGTGTGTCTATGTGTGTGTGTGTGTGTGTATAGACAACACACATATGTATAGATATGTGAGTATCTATGTGTCTATATACACACAGATATATAAATGTATATATATACAACACATATACATATATATACATATATGTGTGTGTCTACACACACACACATAAGTGTGTCTATATATATGTGTGTGTGTCTGTGGGGATATATGTTGTGTAGATATATGTATATAAATACATACATATGTGTGTGTGTACACACACAACACACATATATATATAGATCGGAAAAACATTTATATATCTATGTCATTTCAATTTTAAAAACATGAAAAGGAAAATTCTAGATCGGAATGGTATGTTGCAGGTGTTATTGATTCACTTTTATTAGTGTCATTTAAAATTGATATAAGGGCATTTTAGGAAAATGAGTAAAATTAACTAATTTTACTCATTTCCTTAATCTCCCTAAAATTAGTTAAATATGTCCTATAATTAGGACCGGAGGGAGTATAATTTTTATTAAGAATACCCTCATTTTTTGCTACTAGAGTGTCTTGCTATGACTATATCATGATTATAATTTTTCCTTTTAATAAATGCATACATAAAAAATTTGAAAAAAAAATAATTAAATCCTTTCGAAAAACTAAAATTTAAATTCAGTCATGCACTTATACCAAATTTTTAATCAAGCCTCTTAATTAAGGAATTTTTTAAGTATTATTAAAAGACAAAAATACCCTTATCAAATTGTTGTTTTCACAAAAACGATTCTAATACTACTCTTTGTTATAAAACTGATGAAATTCTAGAAAGAAGTCAGAAGAAATTCTAGAGAGATGAAATGGATTCATTCAAGTATCTTGAACAGTTACAGGAGACTTCTATTTATAGAAGGATGCAAATAGTAAATTACTATGCATGGTACTATGCATGGGTCCCATAACATCTTGTAATATTTGGAGACCGGGAGTTAATGGATATCCACATAATCAGTATATTCATAACACTCCCCCTTAGATGTTCATTTATGAATGTGCCTCGTTAAAAAATTTAATTAGGAAAAACCCAGTGGGATAAAAACCTAGCCAAAGAAAAGAGTATATCATTCATTGATACACTGTTGAGTGCTACCTCATTAAAAACATTTCTAGGAAAACCTAGTGGGACAAAACTTAGATAAGAGAAAAAGAGTACAACGTGTATCATCTCCCCTCTTGATTACATTAGACTTGCTCCCCCTGATGACCGCATTGCTTCAATGTCTTTCTGAGCATATCATTCTTTCTATCATCAAGTATTTTGTTATTTGTTATGGAACAATAGAAATGCCCAGTCTGATTGTTCATTATATACCTGCAAGATCTAAATCTTTCAAGTAAAATCACATTAATTTTTTCATAAATATACATGTGCATATAGAACTTTAAATGTTTATTCAGATAATGATGCTATATGCACTATGATTGCTTCATGCAATGAACTTATTTAATTAATTATTCTCGAGAATTTGATGCTCCTAGCATCTTGAATCTTTCAGGGACTTACGCTTCTAGCATATTTAATCCTTCAGAGACGTATGTTTTTGGCGCCTTAGGTCCTTCAAGGACATGTGCTTCTAGCACACTAATATATTGTAGCTCATAATCCTTATTATCATTCTTTACAACATATACTATCATATAAACATAAATATAGTCAACGTCGACATCATTTTCGGTCTCATCGGATTTCATTTATTGAGATCTCTTTATATTCACATATATTAGGTACCTGGATCTCTTCTGAGACTATAATATTCTCTTCTAGAGATATTTCTTCTGGAGATAACATCTCTTCAGGATATGACTCTTCTGGAGCTTTTCTTACTTATCCTCGACTTGATCATCTATATTCTTATAGCTCCTTTTCTCATTTGAGGATTTTTATCTTTAAAACCGATGGACCTGTAACGCTTCAGGTGTGCTTTATAACAATTCATATAGAATCATTTGCAATTGGGACATGTGACTTTGTCACTTTCTTTAGGTTAGTAAATGCTTCTGGCATTCGATTAGCTAAACTCTGCAAATGAATTATCTTTTGAACTTTTCGTGCACATTTCTTTGTACGAGGATCAAAATGAGCCAATGATAATTCATTCCACTTTATCTCTTTACCCAATCTGCTTATTTTTCTCCCCCTCATTTAATCATGCAGTATATATCCATCTGTGTGCATTGTAGTGGATTAATAATCATTGCACATTCAAAACTTTTAAGATGGATTTTATCTGACTCCTGACCAAAAGCTAATTTTACGGGGAGAATTTTGTTGGCTTATTTAATTGCTGCAGATATACACATATAAACAATGTTCTCATAACCTCATATATAATTTCTGAATCATTCAATCTGGAAATTGCACGCATAATATATTGCAAACATATGGTTGCAAATATCACTGCAAACTTTGCAGATCTATAATCTCACATGTATCCTATATCATTCAATTTGTTACATTTCCAGAGATCCATTTCCAGTCATAATCAATAATATTCTCATAATCATATCTATTTGAAAACAAGCAGCACATAATAATATATGACTCGGATGATCAAACAAGTCATGCCAACTTTCCATATGATTTATCATCAAATCTAATATCAATTTTAGGGGAATTAACACAAATATTCACGGAGAATTAATACACAAACACTCACACTTGATATATATCATTCTCCCCCTCAAGTGTGAGTCCTTAAAAATTAATTCATGGAATTTTCATACAATATTCCATAATAATAACATTTATGATATTTATTTCTACAGATATCATTAAAATTCCACAGATTTCTTAATGCATTATCAATGCATTATTTTGTTACTTCTGGTAACAAAATTTCCATTTTCCAGAAAATGACAATCAAATATATAGTATTATAAAATATAAAATCATCGATCTCATAAAAATATTCACGAGCGCAACACTGTAGAATCACAGGCGCGATATTGTGTCACTGTGGAATCACATGCGCAACATGCATCATTGTGGGATCACAGGCACAACAACTCGGATTGTCGTATGCATATAAAGTCAAAAAGACTCTAAGCTCGTGCTTTATAGGGAGTAGATCTGCAGAGATTCAACAGGACTGCGCAGATCCGGAGAGATTCAACAGGATTGCGCAGATCTGCAGAGATTCAACAGGACAACATTCGACTATAAATTGAGGAAGGCAAACAAATATGTCTCACAAACATTCAAGCATCTAATAACATTAACTAGCAAATACTCACTTATCATTTTTCCTTCCAATTGCATATTATTGCAATGGCAGGTCCAAGCAATTATATCCCAATTTCTGATACATCAGACACAACATATCTTGATGCTTTATTGTATGATGATCAGACAAACATGTCATTTTCTTCTTTACTATTTTCTGATCCTTTAGACATGTTTATTCCTCCTTCTGTTATTCCTCCTTCTGCTTCAAATGTTCCTACTTCTCCCCCAAGAACAAATGTTCTTCCTCAATCTACAAGGATTGAAGGTACAACTGAAGCAGGTTCATTAAGGAGGCCTGTTAAGAGGTGTAGAACTATGGCAGAACTAATGGAGTCTACCAATCCAATTTAGCCAATAGTCACGATAATCAATCAAACAACATTCACTAGCCAGCAAACAACCATCAGTCTGGCAGCAACAACCATCCAGCAAGCAACAACAACCAGCCAGCCAGCTATAACCACTAGTCAGCCAGCAACTACCAGCCAGTTAACAACTACCAGCTTATTGGAATGTAGTTGTTGTGATGTTTTACGGGAGATCATACATACCAACGGACTTTAATGTCATAAACTTGAAGTTCACGGAAGGAGAACATGTATGATTTCCCATGCTGTTTTATTTGAAAATGTACAGGATAAATCTTATAATACTAACAGACTTCAAATGTTTGATTTTACCAATAAAAATTTTGGAGAAATCAAACATTTTCTGACACAGTATTGTATAGATTTACAAGCATTAGGATATAACTTGGTGCGTGATCCTGTATTAGCTTATTATGAGGTCCTTTGTATTGGTTCGGAATGGATAAAAAATCCAAATGAACCCCGCAGGAGTTCATTTCAAACCAACGTTGAAAATCCATTAGATAAAGGAAAACAACCCGCGGTTAATATTCCATATGATACTTCATCCCTTAAACAGGGTGAATTATATAGGTTAACTATGGAGCAACGAGAAAGAATAAAGAAAACAACGCTCTATTATTTAAGAAATTATTTTCATTTAACCCTCGATGAAGCGAGTAAACAATTAAATATGAGTACTCACACAATACAAAAAATTTATCAAAAAGGAGGGTTAACAGAGTGGCCATACAAAAAGCTTCAAAAACTTATGAGGCAGATCTCGATATTAAGAAGAGCTTTACCTCATCTTGATCCCAACTCAAGAAAAACAAAAGAAGATAACATTAAATATCTTCAGAATGAGATGATTAAGCTTTGTAATGGAGTTGTACCATGTGCTATTGATCTTTGTTGAAATAATATTGTCTTTTGTTTAAGAATATTCTTCTCTCATATTCACAAAAATTGTTATAATTATAGAAAACCAATCATAATAGTAAAACAATCATATTTCCATAATAACAAATTTATTTATTATTTCATTCACTTCTGGGAATGAAGTTAGATAAAATTCATGATCCATAACTCACTGATCTTATTTGATCATGACAAGAAATTAATCCACAATATTTCTTGACTTAATCACAATATTGCTACTACAAGAGCAAATTGGATATATTTATTTACAATCAACCATGATTATACAATCCATTGTCTCATAATTTGAGGGAATATTAAATGTCAAATATTTTGAGGCCTTTATACAACTGATGGCATACAAAATTATGGATCAAATCTTGTTTCATAATTTGTCTATTGGCTTCAGGCTAACTTGCCTCTTAGCTTCAAGCTAATTTATCTCTTGGCTTCTAACCAATTTATGCCTCCTCGTGATCTTAGGCCAATTTATGCCTCATACCTCCATGGCATTTATCTCATGATACATTTGGCCTTTAATAATTTATAGTCAGGGTAAATATAAAATATAAGAATAATAAATTAAATAGATGAAATCTACTAATTACATGTATATATTAGTATCGTTGCTATTAATAATAAAAGGGAGGGGGATATATAGAGAGTAATAAATAACATAAAAGATAAAAGGGAAGGGGGATATAAAGCAGTAAATAAATAAATAAAGGGAAGGGGGATATAATAAAAATAAAAGGGAAGGGGGATATAAAACAATAAATAAATAAAAATAAAAGGGAAGGGGGATATAAAGCAGTAAATAAATAAAAATAAAAGGGAATGGGGATATATAAAGTAGTAAATAAATTATAAATAAATGGAGTCTCCACTATACTAGTGTCACTACCATGAAAAAATAAATAAAGCAGTAAAGAATTAAAATAAAAATTAAATAAATAGAGCCCACTATACTAGTGTTGCTACCATAAAAAAATAAATAAAGTAGTAAAGAATTAAAAGTAAATTAAATAAATGGAGCCCACTAATATATACATACTAGTGTTCCACCATGAAAAATAAATAAATGTAAAATAAAATAAATAAATGGTGCTCACTAATATTAGTGTTGCTACTATAAAAGATAAATAAAAATAAATAATATAGAAGTAAATATGTAAAAATAAATGTTAGTTACATAAAAATAAATGTTAGTAACAATAAAAATAAATGCACAAAAGTAAATGTTAGTAATAATAATAAAATCTCAAGCTAAAACAATTAAAAGAAAAAAAATTAAATTTAGACTTCCAATATGGAGTCAAATTAATAATAATAATAAAATCTAAAACTTAAATATAAACAAATAAAATACTAAAATAAGAAGGATAACATAAGAAAACATTAGTATGAAATATATTATATTACATTAGTCTTAAATCTCCTAATCATATATGATTACATAAGATTTCTCTCGTTGTTATGAATATACTTATTATGTGGATGTCCATTGACCCATAATCTCCAAATACTGGATGACATGGGGTATACGCATAGTAATTTATTATTTTTCATCCTTCTATAAATAGAGGTCTCCTATAACTATTTATTAGACTTGAATGAGAATCTATTTTATCTCTCTAGAATTTCCTTTGAATTCTCTCTAGAATTCCTTTAGTTTCATAATAGCTCAAACCAAATTTGCTGCATATATTTCATCATCAACTCCCCAACACTTTCATGATTCTCGCCTCCTCCTTCTCAGATCTCTCTAAAAAAAAATTCATTGTCCACCCAGATCCACCATCGCTCTGATCCCTTCCATCGTCATCTTCGTTTTCGTCACCCATCACAATTCTTCTTCAGTCTACCCACTAGATCTGTCGTCCTCCCTTAGTCACTGACCTCCGTCGTTCATTGTTTTTCTTTTTCTCCGTCACCATCGCTCTTCACCTCTCCCACAATCCTCTGTCGAGTTTTCTTCCCCAGCCCACCATTGCCGCCACACTGTGCCTCTGCCTCCCTTTGCCAGAACAAGAGCCGTGACTATTTCAGATCAACTTCACACATAATCTGCCACCTTGCTTTGCTATTTTCTCCTCTCCTCTTAAAGTTTCAGATCTACTTCTCTCTCTGTCTTATTTCTCCATCTCCTTGTAGATCTGCCCATTTTTCTATTCTTCCACCAAAATCTTGTTTTTGTCGGGCTTCAAATTGTTCTCCCAGATCTGCACATTTTTCGCCTTCCTCCATCAGTTTTCTTCCTTCTTGAGCTTCAACAGTTCTCCAAGCTCGCCGGAAACGAAGAAGAAGAGATGAGGAAGAAGATTACATCTCTTTGCTTTCTGAGTCTCTGCCTTCTTTCTTTTCTTTTAATAATTCCCCTCCCCTTTTTCGTGTCTTAGCCTTCCTTTTAATCATTAATTCAGCTGGTTGGCGTCAAAGAAGAAGAAGAAGGGGAAAAAAAATTGACTGTTGGCAGAACAGTGATTTTTTTTTAAAAAAAAATGCACGTTGAGCAGGCGGAGAGCAGGTAAGGTAAATTCCCTGAATAATTAATGATAGATTTTTGTTGCTTTAAATGTTTTTCTATTATATATATTGATAGGTTTTGTTGCTTTATATATTTTGTTGCTTTATGTGTTTTTATTGTCATATGCTATTACAGGTGTTGAAAATTGTTCCAATGGGCCCACCCTCATCCTATCATGCTCCTAATGAATTCTTGTCCTATGTCTTTGTAAGGGGGATCTCGTTTTGCTCCATTTCCTTCGTTGGCATCAATTATTTTTAAACAACATCCTTTTGATCACTTTAAAAAAAAAAATTATTTTTATGATATTTTATTTTTATTTTAAAAGGGGGCAAGAAGTAAAGCTATTGATAGGTAAGTAGATTTTTCAACTCTCTCTTTATGATATTATTATTGTTATTAATTTGACTCTAGATTGGAAGTCTAGATTTAATCTCTTTTTTTATTGTTTTAATTTGATATTTTATTATTGTTACTAACATTTATTTTATGCATTTATTTTTATGTAACTAACATTTACTTTTATGCATTTACTTTTATGTTATTTTTTTTATTTATCTTTTATGGTAGCAACACTAATATTAGTGGGCACCATTTATTTATTTTATTTTACATTTATTTATTTTTCATGGCGGAACACTAGTATGTATATATTAGTAGACTCCATTTATTTATTTTAATTTATTATTGTTTTATTTACTTTTCATGGTGGTGATACTAGTGTAGTAGACTCCATTTATTTATAATTTATTTACTGCTTTATATCCCTCTTCCCTTTTATATTTTATTTTATTTATTGCTTTATATATATCCCCCTCCCTTTTATTATTCATGGCAACCACACTATTAGTAGGTTTCATCTATTTATTTTATTTATATTTTATATTTATCCTGACGATAAATTATTAAAGGCCATATGTATCATGAGATCAAAATGCCATGGAGATATGAGGCATAAATTGGCCCGAAACCATAAGGTGGCATAAATTGGCTAGAAGCCAAGAGATAAATTAGCCTGAAGCTAAGAGACAAGTTGGCCTAAAGTTAAGAGACAAATTATAAAACAAGATTTGATCCATAATTTTGTATGCCATCAATTGTATAAAAACCTCAAAATTGTATATTTGGCATTTAATATTCCCTCAAATTATGAGACAAGGGATTGTATGATCATGGTTGATTGTAAATAAATATATCCAATTTGCTCTTGTAGTAGTAATATTGTGATTAAGTTAAGAAATATTGTAGATTAATTTCTTACCATGATCAAACAAATCAGTGAGTTATGGATTATGAATTTTGTCCAACTTCATTCCCAGAAGTGAATGAAGCAATAAATAAATTGTAATCATGGTTATTTTTACTATTATTTTATGTTTATATGATTATAACAATTGTTGTGCATATAAGAGAGGAATATTCATAAACAAAATGATTAAGCAAAAGACAATATTATTTCAACAAAGATCAATAGCAAGTGGCTTAACTCCTTTACAAAGCTTAATCATCTCATTCTGAAGATATTTAATGTCATCTTCTTTTGCTTCTCTTGAGTTGGGATCAAGATGAGGTAAAGCTTTTCGTAATATCGAGATCTGCCTCATAAGTTTTTGAAGCTTTTTGTACGGCCATTCTTTTAACCCTTCTTTTTGATAAATCTTTTGGATGGTGTGAGTACTCATATTTAATTGTTTACTCGCTTCATTGAACGTTAAATGAAAATAATTTCTTAAATCATGGAGCGTTGTTCTTTTTATTCTTTCTCGTTGCTCCATTGTTAACCTATATAATTCACCCTGTTTAAGGGATGAAGTATCATAAGGAATATTAACCGCAGGTTGTTTTCCTTTATTTAATGGATTTTCATGTTGGTTTGAAATGAACTTCCGCGGTGTTCATTTGGGTTTTTAGCCCATTCCGAACCAACACAAAGGATCTCATAATAGGCTAATACAGGATAACGCATCAAGTTATATCCTAATGCTTGTAAATCTTTACAATACTGTGTCAGAAAATGTTTAATTTCTCCAAAATTTTTATTAGTAAAATCAAACATTGGAAGCCTGTCAGTATTGTAAGATTTATCCTCTACATTTTCAAATAAAACAGCATGGGAAATCATACATGTTCTCCTTCCGTGAACTTCAAGTTTATGACACTGAAGTCCATTGGTATGTATGATCTCCCGTAAAACATCACAACAACTACATTCCAATTGGCTAGTAGTTGCTAACTGGCTAGTAGTCACTAGTTGACTAGTTGTAGCTGGCTGGTTGGTTATTATTAGTTCTATGGTTGTTGCTGGCTGGCTAGTCATTACTTGCTGGATGGTTGTTGCTGCCAGGCTGATGGTTGCTTGCTAGCTAGTGAATGATGTTTGATTGATTGTCGTGACTATTGGCTAAACTGGATTGGTAGACTCCATTAGTTCTACCATAGTTCTACACCTCTTAACAGGCCTCTTTGATGAACCTGCTTCATTTGTACCTTCAATTCTTGTAGATTGAGGAAGAACACTTGTTCTTGAGGGAAAAGTAGGTACATTTGAAGCAGAAAGAGGAATAGCAGAAGCAGGAATAAACATGTCTAAAGGATCAGAAAATAGTAAAGAAGAAAATGACATGTTTGTCTGATCATCATACAACAAAGCATCAAGCAATGTTGTGTCGTATGTATCAGAAACTGGAATAAAATTGCTTGGTCCTGCCATGACAATAGAATTTAGAGAAATATGTGTGAGTATCTGGTAATTGATGATATTATCAAGATGCTTGAGTGTTTGTGAGGCACATTCGTTTGCTTTCTTCTATTTATAGTCGAATTAAATCCTATTGAATCTCTGCAGATTTGCGCAGTCTTGTTGAATCTCTGCAGATTTGCTCCCTATAAAGCACAAGCTTAGAACCTTTTTGACTTTAAATGCATACGACAATCCGTATGGTTGCGCCTGTGATTCCACAGTGATGCATCTGTGATCCCACAGTATTGCGCTCGTGAATATTTTTATAAGATCGATGATTTTGTATTTTATGATAATATATATTTGATTGCCATTTCTGGAAAATGGAAATTTTGTTACCAGAAGTAACAAAATTGTGGAATGATAATGCATTAAGAAATCTGTGGAATTTTAATGATATCTGCAGAAATAGATATCATATATGCTATTATCATGGAATATTGTATGGAAGTTACATGTATTGATTTTAATGGATTCACACTTGAGGGGGAGATTGATATATATATATACCAAGTGTGAGTATTTGTGTATTAATTCTTTTTAAATATTTGTGTGTTAATTCCCCCTAAATTGATATTAGAATTCATGATAAATCATATGGAGAGTTGGCATGACTTGTTTGATCATCCGAGTCATATATTATGAGCTGCATATTCTCAAATAGAAATGATTATGAGAATATTATTGATTATGAATAGAAATGGATCTCTGGAAATATATCAAATTGAATGATATAGGATACATGTGAGATTATAAGTCTGCAAAGTTTGCAGTGATGTTTGCAACTAAAAGTTTGCAATATATTATGCGAGCAATTTCCAGATTGAATGATCCAGAAATCATATATGAGTAAATCAATGTTTATGAGAACATTGTTTATATGTGTATATTTGCAGCAGTTATATAAGCCAACAAAATTCTTCTCGTATAATTGGCTTTTGGTCAGGAGCCAGATAAAATCCATCTTAAAAGTTTTGAATGTGCAATGATTATTAGTCCACTACAATACACACAGATGGATATATACTTCATGATTTGATGAGGGGGAGAAAAATAAACAGATTGGGTAAAGAGATAAAGTGAAATGAATTATCATTGGCTCATATTGATCCTCATACAAAGAAATGTGCATTAAGAGTTCAAAATGATAATTCAGTTGCAGAGTTTAGTTAATCGAATGCCAGAAGCATGTACTGACCTAAAGAAAGTGACAAAGTCACATGTCCTAACTGCAAATGCTCCTATATAAATTGTTATAAAGCACACCAGAAGTATTGTAGGTCCATTGGTTTTAAAGATAAAAATCCTCGAAAGAGAAAAGGAGCTATAAGAATATAGATGATCAAGTTGAGGATAATTAAGAAATGCTCCAAAAAAGCCATCTCCTGAAGAGTTATTATCTCCAGTAGAGATATCTCCAGAAGAGAATAATGTGGTCCAAAAAGAGACCTAGATACCTAAAATATGTGAATATAAAGATATCTCAATAAATGAAATCTGATGGGACCGAAAATGAAGTCGACGTTGATGATATTTATGTGATAGTATATGTTGTAATATATGATTATGAGGATCATGAGCCACAATATATTAGTGTGTGCCAGAAGCAAGTTTTCTTGAAGGACATAAGGTGCCAGAAGAATAAATCCCAGAAGGACAAATTCTCGAGAATAATCAATTAAATAAGTTCATATATTGTCTGAAGCATTTATAGTGCATACAATATCATTATTTGATTTATGAAAAGATTTAGATATATTTTATTATGATTTTACTTGAAAGAGTTAGATTTTGCAGGTATACAATGAATAATCAAATTGGGCGTTTCTGTAATTATTCTATAAGTGAACAACAAAATACTTGATGACAGGAAGAGAGTTATGCTCATAAGACATTGAAAATTATGTAATTATCAGGGGGAGCAAAACTGATGTAATCAAGAGGGGGAGACGATACACACTGTACTTTTTTCCCCTTATCTAGGTTTTGTCTCACTGGGTTTTCCTAGAAAGGTTTTTAATGAGGTAGCACTGGATAGTGTATCAATGGATGATGTACTCTTTTTTTTAGATAGGTTTTTATCTTACTGGGTTTTTCCTAATTAAAGTTTTTAAGGAGGCACATTCATAAATGGACATCCAAGGGGGAGTGTTATGAATATACTTATTATGTGAATGTCTATTGACACATAATCTCCAAATACAGGACGACATAGGGTATACGCATAATAATTTACTATTTGCATCCTTCTATAAGTAAAGGTCTCCTGTAACTATTCATTAGACTTGAATGAGAATCCATTTCATCTCTCTAGAATTTTCTCTGACTTCTTTTTAGAATTCCTTTAGTTTCATAATACTCATGACTTCCTTCTCCTAATTCGATTTTTGATTTTTTTTAAAAATTTAATATACATGAGGCCACATGAATATATATTGAGACGAGAGACTCCAATATCATTGTCTAATACGACAACAAGAAAAAGTAATGGCAAAAGGAAAACTAATAATTAAACAAAAAGACGAAAATAGAGAAAAGAAGTGAAAAGAGATCAATAATTATGGTGTCTCGTGAACCTCCCACTTTCAATTATAATATATATAATATATTAAAATAATAAATATGATGAATAATTTAAAATCCCTGAACCAGATCACGTCGTTTAATCAAGGAATAATTAATAAAGAAGAAAGATTTGGAAGTATAGGAGGTAGAAAAACGAGAGAGAGATGATCAAAAAAATAAGAATGAATAGAATCAAAAACTGGGTTTTGGGTTTTGCTCGAATAGAAGAGAAGATGGCGGCGGTGAACATGACAAGCTACAGCAGCGGCAAAATAGACCGGGAGGGAAATCTTGAAGGTTCTCTCTCTCACGAATGAAGTTTTGCTCGGAAACAAAATAGATCAGAGTGAAAATCTGGTTACTTTGTGCATCAAGAAATGGAAAATAATCCGGATTTAGATCTCAGATCATCACACAACGAAAACTGTAAGTTGCAATTTCTTGGATTGAAAAATTGTTTGAGATGTGAAGGAAGTTCGATGGAGGACTGGGTGAGAACTGAGACCGACGCATAAACAATCAAGGTAATGGCGCAATGGAGTTTGAGATCTGGTGTAAGATTTTAGAAAAAGGGTTAGGATACGTTCATGAGGTGGTGAAGAAGCTATCAGCCAAAGAAGTAGTTATCGTGCTGATACGATATGATTTTATAAAACTGATGAAATTTTAGAGAAAAGTTAAAATGGAATTCTAAATAGATGAAATAGATTCATTCAAGTATCTTTGATAGTTGTAGGATAACTCTATTTATAAAAGGATGTAAATAGTAAACTACTATGCGTGGGTCCCATAACATCTTATAATATTTAGAGACCGGGAGTCAATAGACATCCACATAATCAGTATATTCATAACACTTTTAAAATATTGACTTATTAAAAATTGGAGGGAGTGCCTGACAAGTGACAACAACACATCAACTTGACCACATTCCAAATTAATTAAGCTGCAGCTTCTAATCTTGATTCTTGTGTTTTAAGGCCAACACTTATAATCTTGATTCTTAGCAGCTTCTAAACCAGAGCAAATTAAGGGATGCTCAACATAATTTCATCTTTTGATGTACATTGATTATTTATTAAATTAATCAAGGGTAAAGGTGTAAAAATACACATGTGATTTACCCTCGAGAGTGCCCAACACCAAATGTTTTTTTTGGTGCAAAAAAACACATGTGGTTACGAAAAAGGTGCAAAAGTCAGAGCTCCGTTAAATCTTGCTTAACGACGTTAATTTTGGGGGTGAAGCCCTAACTACTTTCATGAAAATACCAATATACACCTAATTAAAAAAAAAAAACAGCACGATTTGACACCCCTTCTAATCTCAATCTAAACCTATTCACAACAAGAATGATTATTTATCCAAACGAAAAAAAAATTTAGGCCAATTATCAAGTTATAGTCTCTGGCCTAAATAAAAATGGTTCCAATGCCAAGAATCCACACAATTGTACAGGGAAAAATAACTAGAAAGTTCCTTGAGCAAATCAATCTCCTATCATCAAAACCATGAAATCTGAACTAGATGGGAATAAGAAGAAGAAAAAGATACCGCATGGATGACGACGAAAAAACCCTAATCAGTTAGCAGAAGATGTTCGGGAAAAGTAAGGATTTCTGTTCCAGTATGAAAAATTACAGCACAATGAAGACTGAGGGGAGAGTTGAAGCTCTCTTGATTACATAAAAGAAAGAAAAACAGTGAGTCTCAAGAGATTCTACAGACTACATGTTAGCATTAGAAATCTTTGAAGGCAAAATTTTCCATGGCAATTTCAACTGTATACTGGTCCACCACACACAAGAGTACTAATCAGTGTAACCATATGCAGATGCATAACCAAAATTGAGCATGATTTGTAAGTGGAAAAATACACTTGAAATCAAGCTATCACATCAAGAACATAAATTCAGTCAATAACAGTCCAGTACAATAAATTACAATCTTTAAAAGTTAAGATTTTCTAAAAAGCTCGTGAAAGATATCAAAACAAAAAGAGAGAGACATTATATGTTTAGATCATTTTGGATGGAGAAGTTCATCTGGCGATCAAGACGGGAGGCAATTGCAGCACAACTTCCTTGGTATAAATAGGGTCAGGCCTCAGAATCTATTTGGAAAAAAAAAACAAAGAACAACTTCCTCGGTCTGAAAGGAGGCTTTTGGTTCAGCCGGGGCTTCTCCGAAATCCGTAAATTGCTGTTAGGTTGAATTGAAGACTCTGAAGTGTTCATCGATTCTGCACTTTTTCAAGCTTCAATGATTTTCCCTCCGATTAGGCTGCTTCTCTAATCGCCAACGAATGAATTAATGTGGTTCATTATGAGAATTTGCGGTACCCTTCAAGCAAAAAAATAGGGTAATTGAAGATCGAGATTGGAAGGGGTTGTTTAGAGCAGGTTTTTTTTTTTAAAAAAAAAAAATTAAGAGCATCTTGGAATTTTCATGAAAATAGTGTAGGCCCCACCTTCAAAATTAACACCGTTAAGCAATATTTAACGGTGTTGTGACTTTTGCACCTCTTTTATAACCATGTGTGTACTTTTGTACTAAAAAAAACACTTGGTGTTGAGCGCTCTTTGAAATAAAACACATGTGTATTTTTGCACTTTAGCCTATTAATCAAACATATACAAGTTAATATTAAAGTATCAATAATAAAATAAATAAATTATACAAACACATATGACATATTTATAAGGGAAAATTAAAGGAAAATATTTTACTTGAATTTTAAAATTCTGTTAACAACAAGAGTAATGGATTAGCGAGAATAGTAAAGCAATTGACAATATGTTTTGTTGGAAAATTACCTATTTGAGATTTTAAAATTTAAATGATATTTTTTTGAGATTTATTTATTTATTTATAAATGGTAAACAGTATGCTCCTTTCCACATAATATTTGTAATAATATTTTACTTTTATAATATTGTATCTTTACAATGCTTTTTGAACAAAGACCAAGACACAAGTTAGTTTTCCCAAATTAAAAAAAAAAGGTTCAAGAAAAAAGAGAGACTTAGAATACTTGTTTGTGCTTTCTAATTAATCTCGTTGGTTAATTATTTGATACGAAATTAGTTGAAACTGAAACCCTTCCATCCTTGCCGCCATCGGGTTATCCTCCTCATCAGCCGATTCCTCCAGAGCATGGTGTGCTTCCTTCTCATTCATCTTATGAAAATAATCCCTCCACCCCTCAACAATGTCATCTTCCTCATAGTGTTTCACCAGGAAGCCTACACAACCAGGAGAGAGGAGTTTATCCCGATATATGATAGACTAGGAGACCCTTTCCTCAGGTTGGACGTACTACCCTTATGGACTCCATCTCCATTACTCTTTGACTCAACCTCACGTCTGAAAGAGAAGCCCTTCCCATTACCTATTTGCTTCGAGTTCTTCCCACCGTCCCCTCCTCCTGATCCCTCCTTGTCTCCATTCACTTGAAGCCCTTCCCATTACCTATTTGCTTCGAGTTCTTCCCACCGTCCCCTCCTCCTGATCCCTCCTTGTCTCCATTCACTTGAGCTTTTCCTCGACTCGCCATTTGTAATATCCCAAATTTCAAATTTAGAAATTTGGAATCTAAGTAGGAAATTAAAGTATAAAATTTTGATTTACGAAATAGAAATTTAATTTGAGGAAATTTAGGTTTATTTTTCCTTCAAATTTAAAAGTAAGGAAAAATTTTAAGAGATGCATTTTCGGCTAAAAATCTTAATTAGCCAAGTCTAGTTAAAAATAAACAAATGAGAAAATATTAAATTTTTATTTCCTTTTTAATCAATTGATTAATCAAAATTTATTTAAATCAGCTGAATAAAATTAGAGCCCATTTGAACCAAAATCATAGCCCAATACATTCATTAACACCCAAGCCCAGTTTACCATATCCTTTACTTTGATTCATTTTGAGCTCACAGCCTCCATGCGTAAGATCTTTCGGCCCAAACAATGAAACCAAGCCATTTCAGCCCAAAAGCAAATTCTCATCCAGCGACAATCACATAAGGCACAAACGACAAACACACACAAAACCCCATGAAGATAAATTTGCAGCAGCGGCATTATCAGGAAATCAGAAGTAATTCACGCAAACACAGATCACTCAAACTCAGCCAGGTCCATCGAGCCCAGCGTCATCTTCCCTCTGGACATAACCCTTCGGTCTGAACCTCCATTTCTTTCTGTATATTGCCACCTTCGGTTTCTTTTCATCCTCCTTCACTTCTCGACAAACAGAAGCCAGAAACGAAAGAGAGAGTTGAGAGTTCAGAGAGGGAGTTGCAGAAGAGAGAACGAGAAATAGAGAGAAGCAAGAGAGTTGTAGAGAGAGAGAGGGGAGCCAAACTGAAACTACTATCATCTCTGTTTCAACGTAGGAAAAACAGAGCAAGAATCCAGCAAGACTCAACCTCTCAACCTTTGTCATCCGGTAAAGGTAATCCTGAGACTCCCTCTCTCTTCCTCTAAGTTGCCTTTTCCTTCCTTTCGAAATAAAGCCATGAAAACTGAAGCTAAAACACTGAAGCTCTTGATCTTGCATTCATCGTTTTGTTCCCGTTATCGTTTTCTTGTTTCCATATCTATCATCGGGTCTGTCTTCACTGTGCATATATACATATATGCATCTTGCATCTGTTTTGATTCCCTTTGCCGCCAAGGTTTCCTTCTGGCTTTGCTGTCTATGTTATGGGGAAGAGGAAAATAAAAGACAACGCATATATGTCTGTAGGTGTTAATATATGTGTGTGTGTGAGTTTAAATAGATATATATACATATAAGAAGAAGAAGAAGAAGATAACGTTGCTGCCCCTGTTCTCTGTGCTTGCAGTGTAAGATAGATAGATATATATACGCACACACACACACGTTAAAAAGGAAGAGGAAAACGCCTCTGAGCTGGCGTCTTTGATCACCTATGGAAAAATGAATAAAGTTAGCACTTGTATGTGTGAGCATTTTGGCTTGTTAGGATACTTGGAGTGTTTTATGTGTGTGTGTGAAGAAGAAAAATATAAACTCAAAGAAGATGAAGGAAACACATCTGATGCATTTTTTTCGGTATCCCTGATTCGTATATTTTGGTGCCAAGCAATCTTAATATTCATATATATATATATATATATATATCTCCACATGTGTGGCGTGATTTGCTGTATATATATATATACATAATATGAATGAAATTAATAAAACATAATTATATGCGATAATATATATACTAAATTAATTATAGAGGAATATGATATGCATAGATTATAATAAAAATAAAAGTAAATAAATGATAATAAAAGTAGTAAAAATAAGGATAATTATGAAATCAAGGAAATAAGGATAAGATCTAACTTGCTCCTAAATAATAGGAAGGTAGCAATAATGAAATAAATAAAAATATTAGTAGTTATTTTCAAAAGATAAGATTTGATTTAATTGGTACCTAAATAATAGGATCTAGCCTAACTAATCCTATATTATTTCACTATAATATCTTGTCCAAAATAAAGAAGATAAATAAAAGATAGGAATTATAATTAAGGAAAAAAATTAAATAATAAAAGAAATTATTAAATAAATAATAATAAATAACAACATATATTTTAGGAAATCATAAGAAACGTTAAAAGTTATATGGTAATTAGTATCTATTTAAGGTAGTAATATTATGTTTGTCATTGGGGAGTTCAAGGAGTTCAGATTAATAAGATAAATGAATAATACTAATACAAATAATAATGATAAATGATTTTGTTATTATTAGAAATAGGAAAATAAATAATAATAGGAATTATTATCAAAGTTGATTATATGTAGAGTTTTAAATAGCCATTGATGATTATTGAATTGATTTTTATAGATTGAATTGTGGAGTGTGTTGAGCTCAATTTAAGAGCAATGTGGTAATAGTTAGCTCAGGCGAGAGGTAACCACTTTTCACTTATTATGTTATTAATATGCTGCTTATGAGTATTTGATGAACTGATTATTATTGTTTTAAATAAAATTGCCTTGTAGAATTTTATGAGTTTAAAATATATGCATTTATTTTTCATGACAATTACGAGAAAGGGAAGAATTGGGAGAGAATGGAAAAATTATTTCTACCACGTGGTGAGGCCTCCATTGGTGCACAATGGTTGGCTCTTTATTGTCCCACCGGTTTATTGGGACTAGCCCACCAATTCATAAGGCTTATGTCACCTCACTAGATTAAAGTGGGGAAAAGACCCATAGTTTGGGGCAGGTACTCTGAGGATTTTGGCTGGTTCTGATCACTTGACCAGTGAGCTTTTGGAGTAACCAGTAACATGTGTGTAACTTAGCCCATAGGTTTAGTCGGAGGGAAATAAGGTGGTTCGGCTGGGGTAAAAGGTGGTATATTGGGAATTGTGTTATTTGAGAAATTGAACTACCAAATTTATGATAATTCATATATGATATGAGATTTTATATCAACATTTGTAAAATATATAGTTGATTATATAAAATATTCCACTTGGCACATCACTAGCACATAATTGGTATTCATAATAAGTTGGATTGATGGTTACAAAATTTTTCCAGGTGATAGCTCACGTCCGAGTCCATTAGGGAAGGCCTCAGAAGCTTAGACTACTCTGGTCAAAGTAATACTTCTGTCTCCTTTGGTTTATATTAGATAATTGTATATTGCCACATTAGAACTCTCATGCATACTCTGATTAAATTTTAAATTTTTCATAAATTTTGAGACACAATTAGATTAATGACTTAGCTAAATATGATTATTTTATTTATTTAACGGTGGTTGTTTCACCATTTTTTATCAAAATCCACTCCTCCCTTATGTATGGGAATCTCAAATTTTAAAGTGTGTTTAATTTAAGGGGTGGGGATAGAAGAGAAGGGGAGGGGGTTTAAACTTATAGGCTAATAATTAAGTTTTTCTATGTCCCCCCTCCCTTCTTTTACATCCCTTCCCTTCAAACCAAGTACACCTAGTCGACTCAACAATATTAAAGGGTAAGTCCTCACAACTTTTTAATCCAAATGCCGCACAATTTACATGAAATGTATGTGGGATGATTGAAAGAATAAACAATTATAATGTTTTTTTTGCAATTATAGATTCGTGAAAAAAATTATCTTTGATTTTCTTTGAAACAAAATTAGTCTAAATTTCAAAGTAATTAAAAATTATCTTCAATTAGAAAGCTATTTTCATGGTCATATGTGATTAGAGAGTGACTCAAAGAAGAAACAAGGACATGAATAACATGCCAAATGATGAATCAACCTGAGAAATCTCAGGATGGGGAAAATGGATGTAAGAAAACAATGAGATAAAGGCGAAGATTTTATTTATAAAGGCATGAGACAGAGAAAATAAAAAAAAGGGCATATTGGTAAAATCACAAAATTTATAAATCCCTAATTAGGCCTATAGGCCTTATTAGGGATTTTTTAAAAATGCAGGTCTGATTTTGCATTTTGGTATTTCAAATAAATTTAAATGGAATTTTCCCAAAATTTTATATTATGAATATACAAATAATGTTACTATTTATATAATTAAAAAAAAGGTTAAGGTGCAAAAATATACATGAGTTTTTTCTCTATGAACGTCCAGTATCACATGCTTTTTTTTATAGCAAAAATACACATGTGGTTACCATTTTGGAGCAAAAGTCGCATTCCACCGTTAAGTTACTGTTCACCGTGAGGAGAGAGAAAGAGATGAAGTGAACAATAACTTAACGGCAGTGAACAATGACTTAACGGTGGGATGTGAATTTTGTTCTAAAATGGTAACACATGTGTATTTTTGTTCCCAAAAAAACGCGTGGTGCAAAAAAAAAAAAACACTTGGTGCTGGAAGTTCCTAAAGAAAAAACTCATGTGTATTTTTGCATCTTAACTGTTAAAATTCAGTCTCGAGAAGTATTTCACTTTTTCATTCATTTGTACTTAATTCCTCTTGAATGAGGTTTATTTATACAAATGGAAACTCACAACTGAAAGCAAGAAAGTAGAAAACAAACTAAGCAGGAAATTAGGAAACAAACCTAAAAACTTGCTATTTATTTAAAACTCCTAAAAAGACTAGATCTAATAATAATTTAAAATTCAAATTTTAAATTAGAAATAATTAAAAACATTTATTTTCAACACTCCCCCTCAAGTTGGGGCATGAATGTCGTTCATTCCCAACTTGCCAATCATTGCTTCAAACACTTTTTCCAGGAAGACGTTGGAACATGAGGCATAGAGAAGAAAGTTTCAAGCTTCCGTTAAGGACGGGGTTCTGCATCCTGGATTTCGTGGGCAGATTCAAGGCTCAGATTTTGTACATGGGTGGATTCAAGGAGAAGATTTCGTGGGTAGATTTCAAGGAGAATATTTCGTTCGTGGGTGGATTCAAGGAGAAGATTTCGTGGGGCAGATTTCAAGGAGAAGATTTCGTGGGTAGATTTCAAAGAGAAGAATTCGTGGGTAGATTTCAAGGAGAAGAATTCGTTCATGGGTAGATTCAAGGCCCATTCATGGTGAGTCGTTGTTGACACTCACGTCGTACGTACGCATAGGTGTATTCGAGATCAAGTTTGGAGTCCTTCCGTAGTATTTCCCCACGAACTTGTTCAAAATCAGAGTCTAAGCCACTGAGAAAGATGTAGATGCGAAGACGGGCCATAGAGGAGTGCATCTGGGTGACACCATGGACAGTGGTTGCAGGGGACAGCTAACGATGATCAATATCTTGAAAAACAGAAACAAGTTCATTGTAATAGGTCGAGAGAGGACGACCATGCTGCTTGGTGGTGAAGGATCGTTGGTGGAGTTCAAAGAGACAGGTCTCATCAGATGCATCATAGAAGGTACAACGAGCGGCATCCCAAATTTCATGGGCTGATTCAAGGCGAATGAACCGCTGCATCAAGGGTTGGCTCATTGAGTCGATAAGCCAGCTTTTCACCCTTTTGTTTTCAGTGACCCAGGTATCATAGGTCGGATCTGCAATAGAGGGTTTTAGTGTTGAGCCAGTAAGATATCCAGATTTGTTACGAGCACCGATACGCATGTCCATTAATTGAGACCAAAGAGGATAGTTTGAGTCATCTAAAACTACGGTGATGGGAAAAGATGAGTTATCTTGTTTGATAATGATATTGGAAGGCGCCTTTGGAAATTTGGGAAGATAAGGATTTGGTCGGGTAACAAGAAAAAGAATGTAGGACTTTAGGTTTCCTGGAACAAACCATGCTCTAATACCATGTTAAAATTCAGTCTCGAGAAGTATTTCACTTTTTCATTCATTTGTACTTAATTCCTCTTGAATGAGGTTTATTTATACAAATGGAAACTCACAACTGAAAGCAAGAAAGTAGAAAACAAACTAAGCAGAAAATTAGGAAACAAACCTAAAAACTTGCTATTTGTTTAAAACTCCTAAAAAGACTAGATCTAACCATAATTTAAAATTCAAACTTTAAATTAGAAATAATTAAAAACATTTATTTTCAACATTAACTCTTAAAAAAAAAAAGAAAAAAAAAAAGAAGGATGCTTTCAATTTCAAAATATTTGTTGTTTGATGGATCTGCTTGACCAACCACCTTGATCGGCACTTCCACGGCAGACTCATTATCGGTCTTGGCGTTGAGTACTTGGGTGGACTCCTGGCAGCATAGAAGCGCTGGAGCGAGTGGGAATATTTGTTGTTGGCTTCTCAAATGATTTGAATGAAGAGAAGCTCATGAACTCAAGGCATGGCCTGCAGATGCTCAGGGATACTCTGGATATCGATCTGGAACTGTGTGCGAACGGACGACAGTGAGTGGCTCAAGAGCGCTTCTTTTGAAAGGAATTGTATGCAGAAACTATCGATTGGATTGTTGAAGAATGCCTTGGGATTCCTGGAGTGAGAATGAACGTGGAGTGAGAATGAACGAAGAGATTAGTATGAGCAATTGGATCGGAACTATCCATTTTTGCAAGCGACTGTCGAAGCTCACTGAGAGTTCAAGATTGAGAAGAAGATTAGGGCCTGGAGATTCAATTTGGTAAGTCCTTCAAGCTAGGTTTCATCTGTTCTTAGAACGTATAGATCCTTTTTTTGAATATTCACAATTCATAGGTGTGTTGATAAGCAGATTTTGCTCGAACCATAGTTTCAAAATAATGGTGTGATATAGTTCATCATTCATCATTACGTACGTACTCAGTTTTGTTTTTTTGTTCTTGGGACCATTTATGGCGATTTAAAAAGCAAAGAGATTTTGTAGCCTCCTTTTTCTTTGATTTGTGCCATTTCCATCTTAAGAAATTGAAGTATGCGATTGATGAATGATGGGGTTAACGTCAATTTTAAAATGTGAGGTTCTCTTCTGCATTTCTTGCCTGCAACAGAAAAACAAAAGGCAAAAAAAATAAAATAAAATAAAATAAATAAATGATAAAAATGGTACTTTTTATTTATAATAACTTATGAGGTACAAAATTTGTCAACTATCATGGGCCTTGTTTGGATTAGCAGTAAGAGCGGTGGTTTAAAAGCTATCTGACTTTTATAAAAGTTAGGTTAAACTATCTGATGTGTGTTTGTATTGCTCATTTGCCTTTTTGCAAAAGTGACTTTTTTTTTTCCTATGTGTGTTTGGATTATTATTTGAAAAGTCAATTGAGATGCAAAATGACTGAAAATGGCATGAATCATATTGAATACTACATATAGATATTAGTTGTATATATTGATTTAATTTGAAATTTTAATTTGAAAAAAAACAATAAAAAACCTTAATTAAATATATTTAATGGATAAAATTATTAATAAAATAATACATCAATTTCTCCTATTGTTATGCATATTGCTATCCCTGACAAATTTCTTTCTGATTCTATCATAAAGATGATTCATTTGTGGTGAAGATAATGTATTGATATTGGATTAGGAGTCTTCATTAAGTGGATCACCATCATCTTCATCTCCATCATCCAAATCTCCTTGGTCAGCTTGTTCAAATTCCACATCAGAACTCGAAAATCTTTGGATAAGATTGTGTATAGCCATTATTGTACAAACTATGTAGATTTGAGTTTCAAAGTTATAAGAGGACATATTTCGCAATACATTAAACCTATTTTTCTAAACTCTAAACGTCATTTCTACATTTCTACAGTAAAGAGCATCCTCCTATGTATATATTTAGGGTGAATTTCAGCTAGCCTCCAAGGATATGACTTAATTTTAATCAACCCCCAAACGCCCAAAAAAATTATGAAACTTCATTGCATCCCTTAAGTCAAAATAAAATTATGTTTTTGTAGGTGAAAAGATAATAATGCCCTTCTTTTACTTTTTTTTGTAAGAGCATTTATAAGACAAATAAAGGCACTTACTTCCTCTGGTCTTTATTATAAGGCACCAACTATCATTTCTCACAAACTAAGGAAAGGTAATTAAATCATTAAATTGGTTTAAAATTGGTAAAGGTTTCTAACTTTACCCCTACTTTAATGATGTAGATTTAAAGAGGTGTGTTAAAATAAGGGCATACTAGGAAAATAGCAATAAATGAGTTAGTTAAAAGTAGTTAGTGCCTTATAATAAAGACCAAAACTTGTTGGTAGTTGGTGCTTTATAATAAAAACCAGAAGGAGTATAAGACAAATAAATATATTCAAAAGAAACCAGGGAGTTAACAAGAATATTTAAGCTTTTTACAAGACAAATAAGTGAATTTACAAGATAAATAAGAGCATTTGCAAGACAAATTAAAACATTTATAAGACAAATAAATGGTATCAAAAGAGCCAAGGGAATTAAAAACATTATGACCATTCACAAGAAAAATATGGAAATTCACCGGACAAATACGAGCATTTACAAGCCAAATAAAGTAGAGTAAATGAGTAAAAATACACATGTGCTTTACCCTCAGAAGCGCCCAGTACCATATGTTTTTTTTGGGAGCAAAAATACACACGTAGTTACCATTTTGGAGCAAAAGTCACATTCCACCATTATGTCACTGTTCACCGCGATGAGAGAGAAAGAGATGAAGTAAACAATAACATAATGAGGGACTAGTATATTAACACCATTTTGGGAGTAAAAATACACACGTGGTTACCATTTTTGAGCAAAAGTCATATCCCACCGTTATGTTACTATTCATTGTGATGAGAGAGAAAGAGATTAAGTGAACAATAATATAACGATGAACTAGTATATTAACACCTATTCTGTCTAGATTGACAAAGATGTTTAGCCCGTTGGACTAGTATATTGATATGAGATTACATAACTCTCTCTTAGATATATGTGGATTATATACTTATGAAAACAGAAAATCACTGTGCACACTATTCTCGTTGTGCAAAAATAGGAGTTAGTCAAAGGGGGTGTGTGTGCACAGTAACTACATAATAATAATTGAGAGAAAAAGTGTATACTTTTAGGGTTTACCTCTTATTTATAAAATTTACCTGTAGGGTTAGGGTTTGACCTGTGGGCCTCTGTGCCTTCAAGTTCAAGTGCTTATGCCGTCATAACTAGGTTACAATTTTAGATTTATTATTCTCCTTGATTATAGAAAGATTCTGTTACAGATGGCCCTTATTGAGCCATACATTAAATGGATCTCATACTGTAACAACCCCTTTTCAAATTATGCTGCATTAATGTTTTTGATCCTGACAGTTGACAAAGGAAGGGATGGTCAACATAATTGCATCCTTTTGATGCGCGTCGATTATGTATTAAATTAATCAAAATATACAATTTAATATGAAAATTTCAATAATAGAATAAAAAAAATTAAAAACACATATGACATATTTATAAATTGTAGCAAAAGATATGCTTCTTTTTTAAAAAAATTACTTATTCAAAATATTTTATTCAAAATTTATTAAAATTTAAATATTTAAATATCCTTCAAAAATAAAATTATATTGTTATATGTTATTTTATGAATAAAGAAATAATTTAGAATATCGACAACAATAATCTTTTACTGTAACTCGACAAAAACAATAATTCAAATTTTTTAACTAATTAATTAATTACCAGAATAAAATCCAGTAATAAACTCCTTACATTCTTTTTAGCTTTTGCCCCATGCGGTTATTTTATATTATTTTTTGATGTCTGGGAGTTTTGGCCTTAAACTTGTTATTCTTTCTTGGAATCCATTTCTCAGTCTATCCAAAAATAGTTAAGGAAAGCCTTTCCAATCTGAATGGGATTTGAACGGTCTAGAATTTTTTGTCTTATTTTAAAAAAGTATTTTAATGGATAGAAAATATAAAATAAAGACGGGTTAAGGTGCAAAAATACACATGATTTTTTCCCCTAGACCCACACCATGTGTTTTTTTAGCAAAAATACATATGTAGTTACTATTTTTGAGTAAAAGTCACATCCCACCGTTAAGTCACTGTTCACCATAATAAGAGAGAAAGAGATGAAGTGAATAGTAACTTAATGGAAGTGAACAGTAACTTTGAGATGTGACTTTTACTCTAAAATGGTAACTACTTGTATATTTTTGCTCCAAAAAAAAAGCATGTGGTGCTGGGCGCTCCTGAAAAAAAAGTTCATGTGTATTTTTACACTCTAACCTAATAAAGACAATCCCCAAACTAATAATTTTTTTATTTAAAAATAACCAACTAAAAAAATTAAATGTGGACTATATAAATCTCACTAGACCATTTTATATGAGATAGGCTTTTCCCGTCTTGCTGATAGGCTTTTCCCGTCTTGCTAGGAAATAGGTTCCTTCTTCCTTTCTTTCTTTTTCGTTTTCCTTTGGATAAAGTCTTTCTTTCTTTCTTTTTTAGCTTCCACTAGCGTATTAGTGGCGTCAATCAATTAGCTTAAAGGGTAAGTCATAACCCAGTGCGTTTCCCAGCAGACAAGAAAGCCTCGCATTCTTGATTCTCCTTCATCTCTCCCGCCTTCTCTGATCCTCTCCCAAGCGCTAACGATAATGGCCTTCACTATTGACGAGCTTGACGCTCCGCCCAATCACCGCCTCTTCAACGTCAACCTCGACGGCACTAATATTGTCGTCACTGTCACTGACTCAGCCGCCGTTGTCCGACGCTGGCTCAGCACGACCAACTACTTGCAAGGAGAATTCCAAGGCAGACTCGTCGTCGGTCTCGGCGTTCAATGGACTCCTGGCGGCAGAGATCCACCGGCAGACACATTGCAACTCTGTGTGGGATGTCGATGTCTTGTGTACCAGCTGAGTAATTCACCCAATGTGCCGGTCTCTCTCCGGCGATTCCTCATGGACCCTGGCAATACTTTTGTTGGCTTCTGGAACCATTCGGATCGGTGGAAGCTGCAGATTTCGGCGCATAACCTGCAGATGTTGAGGGATCCTCTGGATATGAGGAAGTATGTGCAAACGGACGACGGTGAGAGTCTCGAGAGGGCTTCGGTCGAGAGGATCGTTGAAGAATACCTTGGCATTCGTGGAGTGCCAATTAGCAGAGAGATCAGTATGAGCGATTGGGACGATGAATATCTCAGCGATGAACAAGTCCTGCAAGTTACTATCGATGCTTACTGTGCGTTCGAGATTGGGAAAAATATTAGGGCATGGAGATTCAATTAGGTAAGTCCTTAAAGCTCAATGCACTGGTTTTGTGGGTTTCATTTGTGCAAAAGGTGTTGATTAGTAGATTTTGCTTGAACCAGTTTTAATGGTGTGATAGTTCATCGTTACTCGTTTTTCTTTTTCTTGGGAACATTTATTGCGATTTGAAATTAAAGAGACAATTTAGGCCTACTTTTTGTTTGATTTGTGTTATTTCGATTTTAGAAATTGAATTCTGTGATTAATGGGTTTAACGTCAACTTTGGGAATGCGAAGGTTCTGCATTTACTACTTGCAACCCAAGTGAAAAAGATTTGATATAAAGGAAGCTAATGGACTCGTTGAAACTCATTTTTGGAAAGGGTTTAATAGCAAATCTATTACGAAATTACAACTAGGAGAGCAATGTTAATGTTGTTCTGAAGTTTTGTTCGCGTGAATGTTGCCAATAAAGTTTTAAAGAGGTAATAATGTTGTTTTTTTTGTTAACTATTAACGTCAATTTTTTAACGTCTTAGTTTTTTAATGGAAAATGACAATATTGTGAGTCTGGACTCTTGAATCAAGACTTCAATGTTCAGGATGAGACTATGAGAGACAGAGAGAAAATTGATCATAGGAGAATTATCTTCCCAACATTATTACTTTTTTAAATTTTCGGGGCGAAATTGAGTCAGAAAAAACTTTCGGTGCAATATTGTTCCTTGAAATATACTTTGGGGTGGATTTGCTCCTTAACCTTTTGAATAAAGGCCAAGAAACAAGAAAGAGTGTAACTCAAAGATGAGATGACTGAAACTAAACCCTTTCGAATGGGAGGAGTATCACTCCTGTACTGAAAATTTTTCTTATTTCTTGTTTTCTTCTTTCTTTGGGTGAGGGTCAGGGGATATTGTTATACAGATTCCTTACCAAACACCAGCACTACTTGTAGTGCGTAGTGGTATTGGGATTTATTTCTCTCCCTTAGGTCCTAGGTTGGATCCCCCCTCCCCTCGTCTTGTGTAAAAAAAAATGTTTCTCATGTTGCATGAGAAAAATTATCTCATGTCACACACACATGGAATGATAGGATCTACATATACATATATTAAATATATGTATATGTGGGTCCCACCATGTGAGTCTCACCATTTCATATGTGTGTAGGAAGTTTAGTTTTATCATGCAACATGAGAAAACTAAAACCCTATACTTATATACTTGAGAATACAAGGAATACTAACATGCTTAGCAAGGCAAAACAGAAAAGCTTAAAAATATAGATTATTTCTAACATGATCAGTATATTAGAGTGATCAGTATGTTAGAGAAGTTTTGTTTCAATTTGCCTTATAAAATTTTAGTTTTGATCTTGTGTTTTGATCCATATAATTTTATAAATATTTAGTTTTTAACACTATACTTATAACCAACTTTGGTTTTTAATTTTTATGTATGAAATCATATCAAGTCCTTATAAAATAGGGATAAAACCCAACTATTTGAAACCGAGCCAAAATAAATTCAATCAATGAGGACCAACAATAATTGCATTCTTGAAAAGTAGCGCCAAACTATCTATATCCAGATATTAAAAAAAACTATCTATATCCTCCACGTCGAAGTGAAATCATACTAATAAATGTTATAATTGTATATTCCTAATATCATTACATAATATTAAGTCTCACCTATTAAAACATGATTCAATTATTGAGATATTAGGTGGAGAGGAACTGGGTGGAGGCATTTCTTTCCAGTTAACCTACCTTTGCTCCACCAGTTGCAATTCTAACCAATGTAAAAAATAAATAAAATTATTTTTTAAAAAAATAAATAAAATTATTTTTTTTAAAAAAAAATTGTTTTTGACTTTCTACGTTGATTACAAATTTAAATGGGGTAGAATATTTTTTAAAAATCAGTTAAACAAAAACCGGTATAAAAGGACCAACGCCATTTTAATTTAGGGTAAAGGTGCAAAAATGTATATATGCTTTGCCCTTAAGAGCACCCAACACCAAGTGTTTTTTTTAGGTGCAAAAATGTACATGTTGTTATAAAATAGGTGCAAAAGTCACATAGCTGTTAAATGCAAAATGTTGACCGTTAGTTTGACCCAAAATTGCTGATATGGAAGCTGACCTCACTCACAAACATACGAGACATCCATTTCTACTCCCTTCTCTGTTTTCTCTCCCACACACACAGATACCCATTTCAACAAAATCATTTCGGTCTATCCAAGGGGCTTTAGTTTCCCTCTGTCCCAGTTTACATTATGAATAATCATAGGATATACAGTGGTATCTTCTTCAGTTTTTTCCCTAGTCAATACAAATAACCCAAAACCACAATTCTAGCAGCATGCATCATACATACTGAACTTTTTTTAAAACAAAAATTAGTCCAAAAATTAAATCAAGTGAAGCACTTGGATGAAAACAAGAGGGGAGAAGTCAAGATCAAGGCCGAGGACGTGGCTTTGTGAGTCGTCAAAATTCTGAAATTAGAAATGGGAATTGAGGAGCGAAAGCAGGTGAAACAGCCCACCTAGGCCAGCTCTAGAAAAGGCTGTATGAGAAGCAAAGGTGGCCCTGAAAACGCTAGTTGCACCTACAAAGGCATTCGCCAGAGGACTTGAGGAAAATGGGTTGTCGAAATAAATAATATCATTAAAAATTCTAAAAAAAAATACTCCATTTTATATGAGACAAATAAATAATTCATTGAGATCATAAAAGTTGTTAAAAATAGTTAAAATCAATAAATACAGTATCTTCACCAAAAATATCATTAAATATGTATAATTTTTTTATTAAGAATGCCCTCATTTTTTGCTCCCAGAGTGTCTTGCTATGACTATATCATGATTATAATTTTTCCTTTTAATAAATGCATACATAAAAAATTTGGAAAAAAATTAATTACATCCTTTCGAAAAACTAAAATCTAAATTCAGTCATGCACTTATACCAAATTCTTAATCAAGCCTCTTAATTAAGGAATTTTTTAAATATTATTAAATGACAAAAATACCCTTATCAAATTGTTGTTTTCTCGAAAACGATTCCAATACTACTCTTAAATTATTGACTTGTTAAAAATTGGAGGTGATACCTTTTTTTGAACAATTGAGGTAATACCTGACAACTACACATCAACTTGACCGCATTCCAAATTAATTAAGCTGCATTAATGCTTCTGATCTTGATTCTTGTTTTTTAAGGCCAACACTTCTAATCTTGATTCTTAGCAGCTTCTAAACCAGAGCAAATTAAGGGATGCTCAACATAATTTCATCTTTTGATATACATTGATTATTTATTAAATTAATTAAGGGTAAAGGTGTAAAAATACACATGTGCTTTACCCTCGAGAGTGCTACACCAAATGTTTTTTTAGGTGCAAAAATACACATGTGGTTATTAAAAAGGTGCAAAAGTCAAAGCTCCGTTAAATCTTGCTTAACCACGTTAAATTTGGGGGTGAAGCCCACACTATTTTCATGAAAATATCAATATACCCCTAATTTAAAAAAAAAAAAAACCCCGCAGGATTTGACACCCCACTCCAATCTTGATCTAAACCTATTCACAACAAGAATGATTACTTATCAGAACGAAAAATTTTTATAGGCCAGTTGAAATACCCGCCTTGAATACACTATTTTATTATATAAATACATATACAAAAGCGTATTTCAACAATTACCGAAGTTACTATTCTTGTACAAATAATTTATCCTTCAGTAAAATAAATCTGGTGGGATTAAATTCTTCCCCCATCTTGGTCTATACGTCCATGATCATCATAATGCTTATGCTTTTTTATAAACTGCAAATTAAACTATTTCAAAAATATTCCTGGGATTCAAATAAATCCCAGTAGTAACATTAAAAATCACTCACATAAGATGCATACACAATACATGCAAAACAATCATCATTTATACATACAATTCATTCAACACATTCAGCATTCATGCATCTCATATATATACATACAATGGTAAATACATATATATAAAATATACACATAATATGTGAGAGAAGAGTTACTACATGTTGATCTTTCCGACAAAACACCTTCTGTAGGACTCTTTCATTTTTATTTGTCCTTCAAGCTTGAGTAAATATCACTTCCTATAATTAAATATTCATAATTGGCAAGTTATTACTTACCCAAATTCTTTATCATTTCAAAATACTAGAGTTGGTCATCTTTACTATCAATTGCCCCCTTTTTAATTTATTTTTGTTCATACACCAAAAGCTAACAGAATTTTCAATCAACTTTGAAAATTCATAATTAATTATACAAAACCTAAATTGATGTGTTTCAAAAACTCAAGTGTTTCTTATTAAATAAATATTGCTTATTCTCTTTCCTAATAGTAATAATAATATTTATCTATTATTATTACTACTACTATTATTACCATTATTATCATTTTATTGTTTTCGCACAATTTTCCAAGCCAATATTTATATACAAATATTTTGCTTCACGTGATATGTGCTTCTTCAATACACACACACATGGAAGTGACGTTTTATACTAAAAGCAACAAGCCCAATATATGTAATTATATATAAACAATAAACTTTCTTTTTCTTCTCCCATATATGTATATCTATGTATACACTCTCACATCTTTTCTTTCCACTACATATACACACTGATCCACGTTCTCTTCTTTTCTCTTTATAGACATATATCTATATTGTTATATTCACACACACATGACACTGAGCATTAGTTAATATATATATATATATATACACACACAACAGATTGATACAGCATGCCCCCTGAATATATATATAAACTTGGTTTTTAGATCAGTTTAGCTTCAGTTTGGTTTTCGATTCTGATCTATATATAATACTCCTACACTCTTCCAGCGTTTTTCTTCTCTGGCTTTAGACGCACACACACACAGAGCATTATATATATACAACACACGCCTACCTCCAGTCGGGATGATGAGCTCAGCGCTAACTTTACTCTCCTATTTTCCGACGGCTAAGAAGAGGAAATGATCTTCAGTTTTCTCTCTCTCACGTTTTCTCTTTCTGTTTTGATACTCTAGCCCAAGATAATGAACCAGAAATGGAGTAATATAATGGAGCTTGAGAGAGGTAGTGGATTTGAACTCTTAATAAATGGGGCCTAATAGTCTCCTAAAAATAGGCTAATTTTCAAGTCTTTAGATCCAAAATTCGGAATGTTACACTAGTTATAAGTTTCACTGGCCTAAATAAAAACGATTCCAATGCCAAGAATTCCATAGTTGTACAAGGAAAAATAAGAAGAAGAAAAAGATACCGCATGGACAGCGACGAAAAAACCCTAATCGGTTAGCGGAAGATGTTCAGGAAAAGTAAAGATTTCTGTTCCAGTATGAAAAATTACAGCATAATAATGAAGACTGAGGGGAGAGTTGAAGCTCTCTTGATTACAAAAAATAAAGAAAAAATAGTGAATCTCAGTAGATTCTGCAGACTACATGTCAGCATTAGAAATCTTTGAAGGTAGTCATTTTCCATGGCAATTTCAACTGTATACTGGTCCACCAAAAACAAGAGTACTAATTAGTGTAACCATACGCAGATGCATAACCAAAATCGAGCATGATTTGTAAGTGGAAAATACACTTGAAATCAAGCTATCACATCATGAACATAAATTTAGTCAGTAATAGTCCAGCATAAGAAATTACAATCTTTAAAAGTTAAGATTTTCTAAAAAGCTCGTGAAAGATATCAAAACAAAAAAAGAGAGACATTATATGTTCAGATCATTTTGGATAGAGAAGTTCATACGGTGATCAAGACGGGAGGCAATCGCAGCATAGCTTCCTCGGTCTAAATAGGGTCAGACCTCAGAATCTATTTGGAAAATAACAAAGAACAGCTTCCTCGGTTTGAAAGGAGGCTTCTGGTTCTACTGGGGCTTCTACGAAATCCACAAATTACTGTTAGGTTGAATTGAAGACTCTGAAGTGGTCATTGATTCTGCAATTTTCAAGACTCGATGATTTTCCCTCCAATTAGGTTGCTTCTTTGATCGCTAATGAATGAATTGATGCGGTTCATTATAAGAATTTGTGGTACCCTTCAAGAAAAAAAAAACGAAGTAATTGAAGATCAAGATTGGAAGGGGGTGTCTGGAGTAGAGGGGTTTTTATTTTTAATTAAGGGCATTTTGGTATTTTTCATGAAAATAGTGCGGGCCCCACCTTCAAAATTAACACCGTTAAACAAGATTTAATGATGCTGTGACTTTTACACCTCTTCTATAACCACATGTATACTTTTGCACTTAAAAAAAACACTTGGTGCTGGGTGCTCTTTGGGATAAAACACATGAGTATTTTTGTACCTTAACCCATTAATCAAACATATACAAGTTAATATTGAAGTATCAATAATAAAATAAATAAATTATACAAACACATATGACATATTTATAAGGGAAAATTAAAGAAAAATATTTTACTTGAATTTTAAAATTCTGTTAACAACAACAGTAATGGATTAGTAAGAATAGTAAAGCAATTGACAACTTGTTTTGTTGGGAAATTACCTATTTGAGATTTAAAAATTCAAATGATATTTTCTTGAGATTTTTTTTTTATTTGTAAATGGTAAACAATATGCTCCTTTCCACATGCTATTTGTAATAATATTTTACTTTTATAATATTGTATCCTTACAGTGCTTTTTGAACAAAGACCAAGACATAAGTTAGTTTTACCAAAGAAAAAAAAGATCAAGAAAAAAGAGAGACTTATAATACTTGTCTGTGCTTTCTAATTAATCTCGTTGGTTATTTATTTGTTACGAAATTAGTGTTGGACCTGGCTATCACCCAAGAGGGGGTGAATTGGGTGTTTGATAAAACTTTAGGAACTTTAAAAAACTTTTCTCAACTTATAAATTGACAGCTAGATATTCAAAGATAAGCATGTACTGGAAATGTAAAAGATAAGGAAAGAGAGTATGCAAACTGTGATTTATCCTGGTTCGGTCCAATTCTTGACCTACGTCCAGTTCCCAAGCTTCACTTGAGATTTTCAATCCACTATCCACTTTGAGCTTGATTACACGTTCTATACTCGAAGTAATCCTCTTACTAGGATTCACTCCCCCTTACAAACTGTAATCAATACACTTGCTTGATTACACACTCTGTACTCGAAGTAAACCTCTCACTAGGATTCACTCCCCTTACAAGCTGTAATCAACACAATGTGTTTCCCACTTAAGATCACCCAATCTTGAGTATCTCTCAAATAAACTAATTCATAATGAATCTTCTCTCTTAGAAGTGAATGAATAAACACTGAAGTACAATACAGATCATTTCACTCTCAATGATAAGCTATGCAGGCATTGAGAACGGAGAGTAAATGATATGGAAATAAGAGTATTAGCATGTTGAAGTGTAAGTTTTTGTCTCTGCGTTCTTCTCTACATTGGAGTCTTCAAGTCTTTAGGTATTTATGCTAGTTGAAACTTGTGACCGTTGCAGATCCATTCAGACTTGGATTTATTCGAAAATATAGCTGTTATGACCATAACTGTTAGATATAGCTGTTAGGAATAATTCAGATTTGAATATTTGAATGTTGGCTCTTCAAAAATGTCTCCCATGTGGTCGTGTTTGAAAGATGATGATGTTCAGCAGCTTTAGTTAGTAGGGGCCTTGTTGTCTGCATTGAAGAATGGTTGGGCTTCTTTCCAGGCTATTGAATATTCATGATTTCTGCTTTTGGTTCTAAAAATGGCTGACAGTCCTTTGATCTGGAATATAAACAATTAGAGGATAATACTAATCTTCTTGTACAGAATGGGCAATGTTTGGGCTGCTTTGTTTGTTTACTTCAAGTTGCAGACAGCTTCTGACATTACACGTTGGATACCATGACTTTACAACTCAGCATTTGAATCTTCATGTAATTCTCCATTTGATCATCTGAAACGTACTAGAAAACTATCTAGACAATGTTAGGAACAATAGTAATAGATGATATGAAGTCTGTAAATCATTCAGGAAGATTTCGCAGATCTGATCAAGGTGTATGTAAAAACAGAGCGTCTTAAACTTGAGTTTGTTTTAAGCAAACTTGAGTTTGTTCAAGCAGACTTGAGTTTAGAAAATTTCTCAAGGCCCCAGACTTGAGTTTGATTATGTAAGCTTGAGTTTAGTTCTTCAGATAGAGCTATCATCGCAATAAGCATTTGAAATCCCTTTTGCAACATTAACAAACTTGAGTCAATAAGTAAAAAACTTGAGTTTGACACTATTCATGTTGAAGAAGAGATTAAGTTCAAAATGCAAACTTGAGTTTATTTCTCTAGGCTTGAGTTTGCTTAAGTTAAAAAACCTTTGAAAACTCTTGATCTGCTATAGGCTTGAGTTTATAAATTCATGCTTGAGTTTTCTGTCTTGAAAAAATCTTCGAAAGCTCTCTGTAAGTGACAAACTCGAGTTTGTAAAATGTAGGCTCGAGTTTGAAAGTTTTGTAAAGCTTTGAGAAACTCTCTGTGTAAGGTAAACTCGAGTTTACATGTCCAGGCTCGAGATTATTCGACTTGGAAATCTTTGATAGCTCTCTGTTTGAGCTAAACTCAAGTTTGTCGAATATCAGATTGTGACTTGCTCTTTGTTTGAGTCAAACTCGAGTTTATAAGTGATAGGTTCGAGTTTGTAACATCCTGAATTTTCTGTCAATTTCCGAAGGTCATATCTCCCTGGTCTGAACTTCATTTTGGTTTGTTTAACTTTTGATGGAAAGCTTTATGAGTCTACTTTCATATGCCATCGATTTCAGCTCGTTCCGATCTGTAGATTGTGAGTTACACTTAAAACATTGAAGCTTGGTTTGCTGTGTGAAGTGAACTTCTGATCCAACTTTCGAAATTCATAGCTCTCTCATCTGATCTTCTCTGGGCGTGAAACTTTGTCACAATGACGCATTGGGAGTCTAGTTTTTTACAAAATTAGTTTCACCTCAATCTGATTCCTGGTTTGGGAGATATCATCGAATTACCAAAGGTCGCCCGTGCTGAACGTGAAACAGAGTAGAACACTAGTGCTGAAGAACACTGTAAACTCGAGTTTGTAAGTATAGGCTCGAGTTTGTTCGTGCCAGAGGAGCTAGAGTTGCTGGAAATTAGTCAAGCTGGAGTTTGTAAGTGACAGGCTCGAGTTTGTTCATACCAGGCTCGAGTTTACAAGTATAAGCTTGAGTTTGCTCGTACCAGAGGAGCCAAACACTGTAGCAAAGAAGTAAGCTCGAGTTTTGATAACTTGGCTCGAGTTTTGACTTCCTGGAACTTGGTTTTGCTTGTTTTAACTTCAATTTGAGCCATTCCAACTTCTATTTGATCGTGGAGACTTCAAAAATCAATCTAAAAACTTGAATGATGATTTTTTCATTCCATTTGGCAAGTTTTTCTTTCTTTTTTCTTTTCTCTTGATCATTCTCCATGATTCAACTCTTTCTTTCTTCTTTTATCTTGTTCTTTATCATTTGACTCCACAATTCTATTCTTTCTTTCTTTTCTTCTCTTGATCATTCTCCATAGTCATATTTGAACAGATCTACATTAAATGTAGCAATTAGTCAACGTATATGATATGAACTTTTTGCTCTTACTAATGGCATCTATATAAGATATCATCAAAACTAATCATAACCAATAATTAGTTGAAATTGAAACCCTTTATTAATCATGTTAATAAATTATATTAATATTTTAATTATTAATTATTTTTGACGAGTAAGTTACACAGCTCATAAATATAGCTAAAAAAAGTTATATAGTATTTTATGACTTGTGAATAATCTAATGTATTAAAAAAATTATGGAGAATTACGTTTAAATCTATTTGAAATACCTGTATTCAGAATTAAACATGCAATTTTAACAAATCTATGATAAAAAGCCTACAGGCCTGAGATTTATGAATGTTGTTAAAAGACCGTACTGCCCTTTATAATTAAAAAATTGAAAATTTTTAATTGCAAATTCCTATTAACTTTTGACTCTAATATCAAAATCCACTCCTTTCTTATGTATGGGAATCTCAACGTTTAAAGTATGTTTAGTTTAAGGGGTAAGGATAGGAGAGGAGAGGATGGGGTTTAAACTTATAGGCTAATAATTAAGGTTTTTTTATGTCCCCCCTCCCTCCTCTCACATCTCTTGCCCTCAGACCAAGTACACCAAATCGACTCAACAATATTGAAGGGTAAGTCCTCACAACTTTTTAATCCAAATGTCACACAATTTACATGAAATGTATATGGGATAATTGAAAGAATAAACAATTATAATGTGTTTTTGCAATTATAGATTTGTAAAAAAAAATATCTTTGATTTTCTTAGAAACAAAATTAGTCTAAATTTCAAAGTAATTATAAATTATCTTCAATTAGAAAACTATTTTCATGGTCATATGTGATTAGAGAGTGACTCAAAGAAGAAACTAGGACATGAATAGCATGTCAAATGGTGAATCAACCTGAGAAATCTCAGGATGGGGAAAATGGATGTAAGAAAACAATGAGATAGAGGCGGAGATTTTATTTAAAAAGGCATGAGACCGAGAAAAATATAAAAAGGGCATATTGGTAAAATCACAAAATTTATAAATCCATAATTAGGCCTATAGGCCTTATTAGGGATTTGTTAGAAATGTAGGTCTGATTTTGCATTTCGGTATTTCAAATAAATTTAAATGGGATTTTCCCAAAATTTTATATTATGAATATATAAATAATGTTACTATTTATATAAAATAAAAAGAAGGATTCTTTCAATTTCAAAATATTTGTTGTTTGATGGATCTGCTTGACCAACCACCTTGATCGACACTTCCCGGTTAACATCAATTTGAAAATTTGAGGTTCTCTTCTGCATTTTTTGCTTGCAACTGAAAAACAAAAGGGGAAAAAAAAAAGAAATGATAAAAATGGTACTTTTTATTTATAAGAAATTATGAGGTACATAATTTGTCAACCATCATGCCAAAAACTTAAGATGGTAGCGATTGAGGTGGGTTCAAACTTATGTTGACTATTTGGCCAAAAAAAAAAAAACTTATGTTGACTATGATATCAAACCTTATAAATAAAGGGTTGGCTCTGATGTCAATATAAAAGGGCTAATGTATTGTATTTTTCAATACTACAAAAATAAGGAATAATGTGGCACATTTTGTGCACTCCTTGAATGGAGTGCCATAGCTTCATTTAATATTTTTTTCTTATAAAAAAATTGGGCTACTGTGGGGCTTTTTTAGGTAAGAAATCAATAATTTTCTTTGTGTTATAAAACTGAAGAAATTCTAGAAAGAAGTCAGAGAAAATTCTAGAGAGATGGAAGAAGTCCTCATTCAAGATTCAAGTGTGTTCTGAATGTTTACACAAGACGTCTATTTATAGACCTTCAAGGGTTACTACGCAATAAATATCCACATAATAAATATATTCATAATACTCCCCCTTGGATGTTTATTATGAATGTGCCTCATTAAAAACTCTAACTAGGAAAAACCCAGAGGGATAAAAACCTAGTCAAAGAAAAGAGTACATTATTTATTGATACACTTTCTAATGCTGCCTCATTAAAAACATTTTTAGGAAAACCAGTGGGACAAAACCTAGATAAGGGAAAAAGAGTACAGCGTGTATCATCCCCCCCTCTTAATTACATCAAATATGCTCCCCTGATGATAATATTATCTTCAATGTCATTCTGGGCATATCATCCTTTCTGTCATCAAATATTCTATTGTTTGTTTATAGAACAATTACAGAAACGTCCAGTTTGATTCTTAATTCATTGTATACCTGTAAAAACTAAATCTTTCAAGTAAAATCATAATAATATAAGATATATCAAGATCTTTTCATTAATATACATGAGCATATAAAACTTTCAATAAATATTCATTCAGATAATAATACCACATGCACTATAAATGTTTCAGGCAATATATGAACTTATTTAATTTAATTGATCATTATTCTCGAAAATTTGTATTTGATGTTTCTAACTTCTTGAGTCCTTCAGAGACTTATGCTTCTGGCATATTCAGTCCTTCGGGGACATATGCTTTTGGTGCCTTACGTCCTTCAGGGACTTTTATATAAATATCATTATCAAGTGAGTCATATGAATAGGCAGTCATGACATCCATTAGATGCAAATCAAGCCCTTCATTTACTGTTACGCTAATCAAATCACGAAAAGTAGTCATATCAACTACTAGTGAATATATTTCTTCAAAATCAATGTCATGTCTTTGTGCAAATCCTTGGGCTACAAGACGTGTCTTATATCTTGTAATTTCTCCCTTTTCATTTTTTTTTTCATACAAAAACCCATTTGTAACCAACTGGTTTTACACCTTCAGGTGTATGAACTATAAGTCCAAATACTTTTCCTTTTGCCAGTGATATATAATTTTGCATTAATGCCATCTTTTCATTGAGGCCAATCCTTTCGCTGTTGGAACTCACTAATGGATTTTGACTCATGATCCTCATTACCATTCATTACATCATATACTATATGATAAGCAAAGATATCGTCAACGTTGACTTCATTTCGGTCCCATCAGTTACCATTCATAACATAATTTATTGAGATATCATTATATTCACATTTTTCAGGTACCTGGGTCTCTTCTAGGACCACAACATACTCTTCTGGAGATATCTCTACTGGAGATAGCTCTTCTAGAGCTTTTCTTAATTATCCTCGACTTAATCATCTATATTCTTAGCTCATTTTCTCTTTCGAGGATTTTATCTTTAGAACCGATGGACCTGTCATGCTTTTAGCATGCTTTATTATAGCTTGTCCTTCAGGAACATGTGCTTTTGGCACTTTTGGATCCATTTGAAGATTCTAATCCAATCTTCATAATTTAGTAAGCTATAACATAAGCTATAACAATATCTTACAGATGCATAAGTTTTCTTTCATGAACTGCTAGATATACAAAATTATTGTCTCCACCACAAAATCATATACCACATCATAATCATATTAAACTTTGTGAAAATCTTTATTTTCACATAATCATTCATATATCATAAATTTTGGACTTCTGGTCCGTAACAATCATAATATAATTATATTTGCGTCATTTTCAATTTCACTTTATCCTTTTGGCCAATCATCTTTATGTCATCTTCTCATCTTCTTATGACTTATATAATATCCTTATTTGATCACGTGATATCATTCTCAAAATTATTGTCAATAACTTCATTTATTCGGTTCCATTTTTCCAATTCAACATAACTTATCAATATTATTCAAGTACCTGAACCTCTCTTGAGGTTTTTTCAATTAGTTATGTCACCTCCTTAATATGATTATCTTTATAATATGCTCCATAATATAACTATTTAGAACCGAATAGTTTTCATGCTTAAGGCATGTCTAATTTGTATTTAAGCATTTTTAGCTGGACTATGAGAATAAATCTCATTTGGGTCAGTAATTCTATGTGGCAGATATTTTAAGAATGCATAACTTGATGAACTTCTGGTTCATACTTCTTTATTTGAGGATATATACTTCATGGTTATAATGCATTTCATGTATTCTCTTTTCTAGCTATTTAATTTCTCTCCCTCATCTAATTATGCAATATAAGTCTCCTAAATCCATAAGTATTCTATAGAAATATTATTTTGTTTCATTTAGATGTAAACAAGAAGAAGGAGATACTTACACAGCATTTATCTCAACTTTCTTTGTATATACATCTGTATATCCATTTATGTGCATTGTGGTGGATTAATAAACATTGCACATTCAAACCTTTAAGATGGAATTAATCTGGCTCCTGACAAAAAGCTAATTTTTACCAGAAAAATTTTGTTGGCTTATATAATTGCTGCAAATATATCAACATATAAACATTGTTCTCATATCAATTTATGGAGGCTTTAATACATGATTTTTGGATTAATCAATCTGGAAATTGTGCGCTTAATTTATTCAAACATCAAACAATGGGCCCAAATATCACTGCAAACTTCAGGTTGCAGGCTAATAATCTCACATGTAACCTTTGTAGATGCATCTTTCAATTGTATGGTTTACATGTTATTTCAATGAGCCCAAATAATTCTATTTGATATATTTCCAGAGATCCATTACCAATCATGACCAATGATATTCTCATACTCATTTCTATTTGAGAACAAGCAGCACATAATAATATGTTGGTTATTTATGAAGAATCTTCTGGTTCTTCAATGGATGTCAATACATAATATAATTTGCATTATATATGACTCGGATGATCAAACAAGTCATGCCAACAATAAATATGTTTATATTAGTAAACTTCTGGTTCACTCAATCATAAACTTTTCAATCATATCTGACATCCATTATGGGAGATCTTTTAGTCTTAGTGTGAGAAGTATATAACTTTTCAAAAATTAACTCACATTTGTATTCTAATTTACACTTGCTTTCTAACAAATCTCCCCCTCAAGTGTGAATTATATATAAGGGCTTTGGTTTTCTCATGTTATATGAGAAAAAATAGTTTCCTACACACACATGAAATGGTGAGACCCACATATACATATATGAATTCATATATGTATATGTGGGTCCCACCATTTCATGTGTGTGTAATATAAGAAAATAATTTTCCTACAACATGAGAAAATGTTTTCCCTTATATATAAACATGTTTTCTTTGCAGCTCATTGCCATTTATTTTAATATCTTATTGGCAACAAACATCTAGTTTACATTGGTAAACATTTGGTTTGTAAACACAAACTTGCATTATTATTTGTAAACTTTAAGTTTACAATAGCACATATCGATATCTATTTCTGTAGATATCTTTAAAACTCAACAAGTTTCATTTTATACTTATCATTGGTAGAATAAAATGCATAATCAATGCATAGTTTTGTTCTATCAAATAACAAAATTTCCGGAGCCATAAATCAAATTTATATTCTCATTGCTCTTCTGGAGTCTCAAATGTATATCACCAAATATAGTCCAAACATTAGCCTTTCATTGAGCATACTATGCTAATTAGTCTTCTGGACTATTAGCCTTTAAAATTATTAGTCTTGAGTGGCATAATTCTCTACAGTTATTTGACTTCAAGCTAATAACTGAAATTTTTTTATATCATTCGATATTTGATACATAGGCCTTCAGGGCCTCAATAATAATCTAATGTCACTCTCTTGTTTACTCATCATTTCTGGTGTAAACATGCTGTTATTATAGGTAAAAATATAATCAAGTTTATATTCTATGTATCACTACACAAATAGTATTTACTATTCACATGAATAGTTTCAGTAAAAATATTTACTGTACCGGTAAATAATATTTACTGTTATGCAAGAATAATCCTTTTCTAATGTGACAGATCAGTCTAAGCTGCAACCACAAAGCATACTCGGAAAAACTTTGCTCTGATACGATAAATAATATTTACTATATTAATTAGTAAATCATTTGTGCAAAATATCTAATAAATTTTAAAAATCATATAAGATCTTAAAAAAACCTTAAAAATCATAAAATCATGGGGAGCAAGATTTGATAGTAGTATCATTAATTTTAGCATATTTATTATGCCAATTTCCCTTTTGTGGTTCTTATAAGTAATCTTTCTCCACTTCAAATGGGAATTTAAACCACCACAATTACAACTATATTTTCATAACCACAAATCTATTTATTACTCCATTCACTTCTGGAAATGAAGTTGGATGAAACTCATGATCCAAAACTTTCTTATTTGTTTGATCATGGCAAGAAATTGATTCATAATATTTCTTGACTTAATCACAATATTGTTACTACAAGAGCAAATTGGATATATTAATAAAACTTTTGAATAACAACCATAATCATACAATCCCTTGTCTCATAATTTGAGGGAATATTTATTGCCAAATATACAATTTTGAGGCCTTTATACAACTCATGGCATACAAAATTTATGGATCAAACTTTGTTTCGTAATTTGTCTCTTGACTTCAGGCCAACTTGCCTCTTTGCTTCAAACAAATTTATCTCTTGACTTCTAGCCACTTTATACCTCCTCTTGGTCTCAAGCTAATCTATGCCTCATGTGGACATTTTCTCACTTTCTATTATGCACAGAAGTGTTATAATCACAACTATCACATTCAACAACCATATAAAAATACAAATTATAGCCCGTAGGTATTGGATATAAATAACGAAATTAGAATGCAGCAGAAGAACATACCTGTTGAGGCAAGAATCATACTAGTAAACTTCAGCTGAAGCAGAGCCAGTTCCATCAACCAATGAAAATCCAACCATAACAAGAAGCTTGATTGACTACGATAAGCCGATTCCAGCTGGTCAATACAGGAGTGGAAGCTACCGTTTAATCGCTCATAAGAGGCGTACCGAGAATCTAGATCTGTATCGGGTCTGAGCAGCGATCGTAGCAGGACCCGTAGATGCTGCTCAGTTGGGGCTTCAGTAGCATATGGGACATGCTTTGATTTTCCGGTGGAGATTTGTTTGGAAATGGTGATACGAATTGGTCATCGGATGTGAGTAAAGTAAAAAATTCGAGGAAGGACAGAGACAAGGAAGGTGGCAGTGGAGAGAAGGAAAATTTGGGTTTAGGATTCGGTGTAACTGGGTGTTCTGATGATAACGGAAATGAATCTAGGTGAGCTAAAGGAGGTTCAATATCTATCTTAGTGTTTACTTCAACTATCTCAACTTTACTATTCCTTATCAGATCATAAATCTTCCAAAGGTTTGGCGAAATTTGCATAGAAAAAGAAGAAGAAGAAGAAGAAGAAGAAGAAGAAGAAGAAGAACACAAGTTCTGGAGAAATAGGGAACGCCAGAAATGAATTGATGGAAGAGAATTAAAAGTAGCAATCGTGCTGTGTTATAAAACTGATGAAATTCTAGAGAGAAGTCAGAAAAAATTCTAGAGAGATGGAAAAAGTTCTCATTCAAGATTCAAGTGTGTTCTCAATGTTTATACAAGACGTTTATTTATAGTCCTTTAAGGGTTATTATGTAATAAACATCCACATAATAAATATATTCATAATACTTTGCTTTAAATATTTTTAGCTAGAGAGATTCACTAGGTTGTATCTGAAGAAGATTTGGGATGATGCAATTGTGTATAATTATTGATGTCTTGCTTTCAAACTTTTCTTATCGTTTTTTTGGGTGAAAGGCAACAACAAAAAATTGAAATTATAAAATTTTAAATGAGGTTTTCTCAAAAAATAAATTGTAATTGCTTATCAAGTTTCGTCATTCCTTTATCAACACTTGGTAACATACCTTATTTGAGATTTTGTAATTTTAAAATTTTTTTCTTATCTTTTTCCCACTTAATATAAAATTATATATATAGATAAACAAATTGAAAGAAGACATGTTTTTTTTTTTCCAGGAAAGAAAGGATGTTGATCTTTAGTTTTATAATAGAAATACAAGGAATACAAACAGCCTTAACTTAGGGCACCAAGGCAAAAAAGAAAAGCTCAAAAATATAGATTACGCATAGCGATAAAACTTTATTTATTTTTAGCTCTAAATTTATTATCCCTATTGATGCAAATTAAATAATTGACTCTAGACAAAACCATTCCTTGTTTCCGTTTATTTATTTTATTTTATTTTTGGGTTTTTGGGCAATGGATTTTCTAAATGATTTTAGAGAACACATTTTGAAAAAAAAAAAAGATTTTGAAAACCATGGTTTTCGACCCGAAACCATGATTTTAAGAGTTTAATCAGTGTTTAGTATAACTCAAACCTTGATTTTAAAGCTTAAAAGTCATTTTAGGTTTTGAAGGAGTGTTTAGCGACTTTAAGTCACTATTAAAACTTTAGTTCAAGCTAAAACCATAGTTTGAGTCAAATTATTTTGTTGCTACCATTATTTACTAGCTTAATCCATATTAACCAATAACTTATTGATAAATCTATATTATTTAAAAATCCCAAAAAACATACTCTTACATCTTTATAAAAGACCAATAAATAGTTCGTTAGGATCAGAAAATATGTTAAAAGCTTAAAATTAAATCACTAAATATAATACAAATATAATTTTTTATTTTTATTTTGAATACTCTCTTCTTAATAAATGTAACACTAGCCTTAAATACCCCATTTTAATATATAAATACGTATATGGAAGTGTATTTAAAAAATAACCGAAGTTACTATTCTCGTACAAATAATTTATCCTTCAGTAAAATAAATCTGATGGAGTAAAATCTTTATTAACAGCCAAGGTGCTTGGTTAAATAAGGAGCTAGGGTCCCGTCTGACAAGTAAAAACACGGGGGTTCATATATAGCATTTAGTTTTTTTTTTGGGTCAAAGGGATATATATATATTAATAGTGAAAACTGAGATAGAAACAAACTCAAACAAAGTTAAACCAAATACAACAAACATAACAATAATAATAACAAAGAAAGCCAAAACAAATATAACTAGATATAATAATAACCAAGCACCGTACATTAAAATTATAAGAGTAGAAGTAGAATCATGAACATAATCGGCCTCCTTGAAACCCAAGGTTAGAAGTGATGAGCAAGAGAGTGTTAGTTGGAAAACTTGCCCCAAAAGGCACATAATCTTATAAGCAATAGCTGTAATTAAATCAGCTAAATGGGTACCCACTCCACCTTAGGGTAACGAAACCAATAAATGAGTTATAGCTGTGTGTTTGCTTAATGATGCGTGTAGGAAGGAATAATATATACGCATATGTTGGTGGAAATAAATGGCATGGGTGTTGTCAGAGATAAGGAATATTGCATGTCATATGTCCCCCACATCTCTCTTTTCCGCTAAATAATATGAAGAAGTGGAGGGTGGGGTTGCATAAGCTTTCAACATCAATATTAATAGTGGGTTACCAAACACTATTATCCAGCCTTTGTAGTAAAAAAGTATTAGGTTGTCCCATAAAATAATTTTTTTTTATAACCAAGGTATCCCCACAGCCGGTAGCCATAAGACTAATCCTCCGCTCCGGGTCAGTGCACAAAGTGGTAAAGGGCTGGCCACGGGATGCTTTCTATTCACAAGGGTTGAGGATCTAACCCTCAACCACTTGCTTAAGGGACGAGATGTTGAACCATCACGCCCACCCAACGTGGTTAAAATACGCTAAAATAATGTTTTTATTCTATAACCCATCATCTAAATCATTTCCATATGCGCCTTTTTTGTGATAAAGGTTTCCTTGCCGTAAATATTGATATGGAAAAAGCTTATGATAGACTGGATTGAGGATTTATTGAAAATACGCTTATATGTTTGAATTTGGAAAGAAAATTGATTGATCTTATTATGGCATGCATATCTACGACCTCTATGTCTATATTGTGGAATGAGGATGAAAGTCTAGCCTTCATGCCCACCAGGGGCGTTAGACAAGGAGATCCGTTAAGTCTGTATATCTTTGTCCTTTGCATGAAACGTTTGGGTCATCTTATTAAAGCTGAATGCCACGCTCGGAAATGGAAGCCTTTTGTCTTCAAAAGAGGGGGTCCGCAGATATCTCATCTTTTCTTCGCTGATGATTTGATTCTCTTTACTGAAGCCTCTTTAAACCAAGTGACAGAAATTCGTAAAGTGATGCAAACTTTTTGTGAAGTCTTTGGTCACAGAATTAATTTGGAGAAATCAAGGATTTTTTGTTTGGCGAATGTCAATTTTAATAGGGCCCTTGAGCTTAGTCAAATGCTGGGGATCGAAATTACTTCGGATCTAGGAAAATATTTAGGAGTTCCAATTATTCACAAAAGAATCACAAAAGTCACATATCATCCAATTGTGCAAAAGACTAGAGCTAAGTTATCTATGTGGAAAAGCAAATTTTTAACCATTGCTAGTCGATCAGTTTTGATTAAGTCCGTTCTATTTGCCTTGCCTAGTTATTATATGCAGTCGACTATTCTTCCTATTTGTACTATAAATGAAATTGATAAGATTTCAAGGAAATTTCTTTGGTCACAAGACGAAGAGACCAGGAAGATGCATCTCGTTGCTTGGGATAAAGTTACTTAAGCAAAAAAGCAAGGGGTCTTGGATTCAAAAATTTGACACGCCAAAATAGAGCATTTATTATGAAGCTTTGTTGGAGTCTTCTCACCAAAAGGCATGTCTTCTGGGTTCAGTGCATATGGGCCAAGTATAACTGTGGAAATACATCAGTGCCTAAGGTTTCCAAAAAGAGAAGCTCATCGCCAGTTTGGAAGGCAATTGTGGAGGTTTGGGACAAGTTCATAGGAGGAGTTGGGAAGAAGATTAACAACAGAATAGATACTAAGTTTTGGTGTGATCTTTGGCTTCCCCTGGAACGACCTCTTATAACTTTTGTCCATAACCCAGTTTTAGTTAACGTGGAAGATTATGTGAAAGATCATGTTTTAGCTAATGGGAGGTGGGATTTGAATAGGTGGCATGGAATTCTCCCTTCCCAAATCATAGATATTATCTCCAGAATGCATCCTCCTAATAATAATTCGGATGATTGCTTTACTTGGAGAGCTGCGAAAGATGGAGGTTTCTCTGTTAAATCAACATATCAGTATCTCTCAGATCAAGGAGGGGATAACAGTAATCACTTCTGGTCCATGATGTGGAAATGGCATATCCTGGAAAAAGTAAACTCTTCATGTAGCAGGTTGGCCATGAGAAACTTGCCACTAACTTGTTTAGAAACAGGATTGGTTTTACTAGTGATAGTCACTGTCCTTTTCAATGTAATAGTGAAGAAAATGTGCTACACGTAATCAGAGTTGTGTAAGGGCTAGAAATTTATGGAAACAAATCTCACTACCTAACTATTTTCCCCAGTTTTTTACAGGTACTTTGAAGGGTTGGCTTAATTGGAATACCAAGCACAAACCAGGAAAGGGAAACTTTCAAAAATTTCCTTGGTTAAGAACTTTCAGCATGGGATGTTGGATCCTGTGGACTTCGAGATGCAAATCCGTTTTCCGAGGCGAAAACATGGATAACAGGGAGATGCTTCATTTGTGTAATTATCTCCCAATGGAAAGTAGTGATAATTATAATTTATCTCACCAAGTCTTTCAACTTGACAGGAATGAGGAAACGACATGGACTTCGCCTACTGGAAACGTGGTTCGCATAGATGTTGATGGATCAGTTCGGCAACAGTTTCAAGCAGCGTGCGGAGGAGTGATCAGGGACTCCCGAGAACAATGGATGATGGGGTTTTGCAAATCTCTTGGTATCACAACGGTGATTGAGGCGGAGCTGCATGCTATCATGCTAGGGTTGAAAATGGCAAAACAGCTAGGTCTTCAGCAAATTCTTCTCTATTCAGATTCCATTGATGCGGTCAATATTATCATGAGAGACTGCTGCTATGTTGATCATCCTTTGAGAGATATTATTGGCGAAATTAGAGATTTGCTTTTTGCGGAGTGGAACGTGAAGTTGTGCCATACATCAAGGGCCAATATTGTGTGTGTTGACTACTTGGCCAGGGAAGGATATAAGGCTCATGCTGATGCAGACGTCGTGCTTATCCCGACAGTTCCTGAAGGGTGTAGTGACATTTTGCTAAGGGACCAAATGGTTTGCCAATTGTAGATTGGTTTTTTGTGTCTTATTCAGGGCTAGATGTTTATTGTCTAGTTTTGCTTCTATTTCAAGCTCCAGCTTGCCTGTATTACTCAAAAAAAAAAAAAAAGACGTGAGGGAACATTCAATGAATACATATTTCCCTACTGCATTATAGTGTATTCTAATGAAATCATTGATCACCTTGGTGATATATTATAATAGGCATATAATATTGTTCACCCAAAAATGCCTATTATAATATAATATATCAATTATATTATTATATCAATCATTATAATATATTACAAAGTATTATAATAAATATATTATAATATATTTCAAAGTATTATATATTTCTTTTAAGAAAAGTTGCAGCAATGATTCTATCAACATTATCTCTTCCATAAACAATTGCCATGAGTAGGTATTTTATTGTTTATGGATCACAATGAAGAACAATGACCTACACATAGTGGGTTTAATATATATATATATATATATATATATATATATATATATATATATATATATGATTAAGGAAGTATATTATGCTTCACTATACAAAAGGCTTGCTGAACCTATTTATATATATTGCTTTTGTTTGATGTACGTAAGGCTAGAGGAATAACAATGGATTGCATTTCATTGATAATAACTCTTAATTACATAGGCAAAAATATAAATCCATAATTCTTTTCTCAAATCTAAAATAATTTTACTAACTATCTTAAGCTTTTCTTCATATTAAACTTAAGACTTTGGACTCTTATGGGGTCTATTAGTCTTTATATTTTAGTCTTATTTTGAAATTCTATGCCTCAAAATTTGGGATGTTACAATAAATGAGATCCTTTGCCGAGGGAGTTCTTTTTCTATGATTAGATCTTAATATTTTTCTTTTCAATAAAGGTATAAATAAAATTATAAAAAAATTGTTGTTTTTGATAAAAAAGAAAAAAGAAAATCATACTCTTAGAATATTGACCTCAATTCTATCTAAATTGACAGAGATGTTTAGCCCGTTGAACTAATATATTGATATTGGATCATAGCAGATCACTATGCACACCATTCTCATTGTGCACAAATAGACGTTAGCCAAAGGGGGTGATATGTTTAACACCCCAAAATCAACACCAAAAACTTGACAAAATATTTGGAATATCTTCAACAAAAATGATCAACATCCAAATCATTGAAATACATAACCATTTAAAACAAAGTTAATTATACAAAGTTCAATAAATTATTGAAATATTTTAGAGTTTAATACAAAGCGGAAGTCCTGGAGTCATGACAAATATAAATAACGTAACTTAAACCACAGGAGTACATAAGAGCTTGCTGGGCTCACTTCGTTGGTGCCTTTCCTTGCTCCCTATTAGGATAATCACCTGAAAATGTTAATATGGGATGAGATTTCCAAATCTCAGTAACTACTGAAATTTTCTATCGTACACAAGCAAACTATATACAACAAAAAGTAGGAACTAGTTATAAATGTATAAATGTATGTACCAAAATCTTTCATACTAAAACTTTTACCAAATTTTATATATATATATATATATATATATATATATATATCACTTTTCTGTCATCCTGTAAACTGTATAAATTTTCAATATGCTATATGCAGCCTCCCTTATATCTCCTTCCATCCTTATACTGCTGACTGGAGCCATAGGCTAACATATAGTCCAACAGAAACATATCATTTGACTAAGTTGTCCCAAGCTCACCAAATCTTAAAATACACTCGGCCAAAGATATAGAGCTTAAGCCTGGACTATGGCTCCCCTCCCTAAGCACAGCTAAGGAGGTGTCACGTGTCCCACAACTCCAATGCAATCCCGACCAGAGGACAACATGGAAGAAGGGGCCCTAACAAGTACCATCCACTGTGCACCGAGTGATGACATTAAAATAGTTTATCATACCAATCCCTTCAAACTCCGTCCCATCAAATACAGCCGCCATGATAAACATATCTATTTCAAATTAGTAATTCAACATCATATGTTATTTTATCAGGTCAATAGTCATTTTAACATCTGGGACTTAAATAGTAAATCACTATTCAAAATTACGTACACGTACAAATAATAAATCACTGTTCAAAAATACGTATAAGTTACTATGCAAATAGTAAATCACTATTCAGGGCAAAACTGTAATTTTTGACGTTTTATTATAAAATATTATAACACATATACATATAGATCAGTCCATAAAAATAAATTAATAATCATACACAATTCACAAGTATATGGAAGAATATTCAGAATTACCTATTATCTTCTAGCTTACAAATTATCCCCAAGAATTACTCTGAATCCCCTGATGAGAATCTTCTAGCACTCCCAAATAATCTCCACTATACTTTCTCTCTCTATCTATTCCTCACGCTCTGTGAAATTGTGTGTGTAGTGTGTGAAATGGTGGGGGGTATTTATAAAATTTTTCAGTCTCAACTACCTTTCAAATTTCACATGTATATCTACCACTCATCTACCATAAACATGTCTATCTACTTATCCATCTACCACACATAAGTTCATCTACCATTTAATTACCAAACACATGTATATTTACCATCTAACTACCCTATACTTATCTATTGATCAATCTAACCACCAAACACATGTATATCTACTATTTAACTACCCTATACTTATCTACCGATCAAATATCACATTCGTATCTACCATATAACCATCTACCATTCAAGTATATATATATTTTTTTACAAAAAAAAAAATTGTTTATTTATTTATTTATTTTTAATATTATACTTCTAATTTCTCATAAACATTAAAATACTTATTAAATCACCAAAAATATTACAATAAAAATTTTGGGATGTTACAATATGGGTACACAATAACCACATAATACTAACTGAGAGAGAAAGCGCACACTTTTAGGGTTTACCTTTTATTTATAGAATTTACATGTAAGGTTAGAGTTTGAACCTATGAGCAAAGACAGAGCTTTGTAGATACAATGCCCCCCTCCAAAAAAAATCCAAAATAAAAAAATTATTCAGATTTTTTTAAAAAGAAATTAATATAATATAAAATTTATTTTTGACCTCCTTAATTTTTATTTTTAACATTTTTCCCTCTTTCTTTTCATCCCCTCTCACTTTAGGCATATGTGGCACATTTCCTGGAAGATTAGCAATGAATCATTTTTTTTGGATACATACAACGAATCATTTTTAGCTCCACCGTCTTTGTCAGGAGAACACGCCTATTTTTCAATTTTGTATTATAAATTACATTATTAACTTTTAATATTAAAATATATTATATAATAGGTGTTCTTCTGGGATTTTATGATATCTTCTCATTTTGTAATTAATATAACATCCATACTGGAGACAAGTATGTTATCTTATAGATTAGAATTGTTAAAATGCTTTTATTATAAATCTGAATATTTTTTTTCTTTTCTTATACATTTGATATTCTTTTATTTTCTCATTTATATTATTTTATTTTTTAATATGTTTAAAACTTTCCATAAAAAAATTTCGGGGCGTTATCCCCGAACCCCCACCATTGTTTGGTCCCCAAATATTTTTTCTAAGCTCAATCCCTGCCTATGGGCCTTTGTACTTTCAAACCCAAGTACTTATGCCGCCACATCTAAGTTATAATTTTGGATTTAATATCGTTCTTAATATCCTCTTTAATTATAGAAAAATTATGTTGCAAATAATTTTTATTGTACCATACATTAAATGGACCTCATAAGAATAGGTAAAAACCCCATGTCAAATTATGCCGCATTTGTTATGAATATACAAATTATATGGATGTCTATTGACTTAAGATCTCCAAATATGATTACAAGATGACATGGGGTTCATGTATAGTAAATTATTATTTTGCATAATACTACGCATAGTAATTCTACTATTACATGGGACCCACAGCCAAATTTCATCAACTTGAGGTGCGAAATTTCTCACCAGTTTCTAATTGTTTTTCAGCAGTTTCTTCTTATCCTTATCAATGATTGAAGCATTTATATAAATTACAATAAATGACCTAAGAAAATTATACTTAAAGACCCATTTTCCTTAAGGGTCATCTATAATCATTCAAAAAACACTGAAATAAGCACTCCTCGTCTCTATGCTTTTTTGTTCTTGTTCTATACTTTATCAATTTTACAACAGCATTAATGATTTTGATCCTGACAGTTGACAGCTTATCAACAATCACAAAGGAAGGGATGCTGAACATAATTGCATCCTCTTGATGCATGTTGATTGTGTATTAAATTAATCAAAATATACAATTTAATATGAAAATTTCAATAATAGAATAAAAAAATTTTAAAAAACATATGACAGATTTATAAATTGTAGCAAAAGATATGCTTATTTTTTTAAAAAAAATACTTATTTAAAATATTTTATTCAAAATTTATTAAAATTTAAATATTATAAAATCCTTCAAAAATAAAATCATATCGTTATATGTTATTCTATGAATAAATAAATAATTTAGAATATGACAACAATAATCTTTTACTGTGACTCAACAAAAACAATAATTCAAATTTTTTAATTAATTAATTAATTACCGGACTAAAACCCAATAATAAACTCCTTACATTCTTTTTAGCTTTTGCCCCATGCGGTTATTTTATATTACTTTTTGATGTCTTGGAGTTTTGGCCTTAAACTTGTCATTCTTTCTAGAACCCATTTCTTCATCTATTCAAAAGATAAGTTGGGAAAGTTTTTTATGGGATTTGAATCATCTAGATTTAATATTTTTATTTTTTTAAAAAATATTTTAATATGTAAAAAATATAACATAAAGATAATTCCCTAATTAATATTTTTTTCAAAAATTAATTTTTTTTAAAAAAATAACTAACTAAAAAAAATTAAATATCAACAATCCAAACCCATTTCAACCGTTCAATGGAATAAACTTTTCCCGTCTTGATAGGAAATAGGTTCCTTCTTTCTTTCTTTATTGTTTTCCATTGGATAAAGTAGTCTTTCTTTCTTTTTCAGCTTCCAGTACCGTATCAGTGCGCGTCAATCAATTAGCTTAATTCCGACCAAAAAAAAAAAAAAAATTAGCTTAATGGGCAAGTGAGTCATAGCCCAGTACGTTTCCCAGCAGACAAGAAAGCCTCGCATTCTTGATTCTCCTTAATCTCTCCCGCCCTTCTGATCCTCTCTCACGCGCTAACGATAATGGCCTTCACTATTGACGAGCTTGACGCTCCGCCCAGTCACCGCCTCTTCAACGTCAACCTTAACGGCACTAATGTTGTCGTCACTGTCACCGACTCAGCCGCCGTTGTCCGACGCTGGCTCAGCTCGACCAACTACTTGCAAGGAGAATTCCAAGGCAGACTCGTCGTCGGTCTCGGCGTTCAATGGACTCCTGGCGGCAGAGATCCACCGGCGGACACACTGCAACTCTGTGTGGGATGTCGATGTCTTGTGTACCAGCTGAGTAATTCACCCAATGTGCCGGTCTGTCTCCGGCGATTCCTCATGGACCCTGGCAATACTTTTGTTGGCTTCTGGAACCATTCGGATCGGTGGAAGCTGCAGATTTCGGCGCATAACCTGCAGATGTTGAGGGATCCTCTGGATATGAGGAAGTATGTGCAAACGGACGACGGTGAGAGTCTCGAGAGGGCTCCGGTCGAGAGGATTGTTGAAGAATACCTTGGCATCCGTGGAGTGCCAATTAGCAGAGAGATCAGTATGAGCGATTGGGACGACGAATATCTCAGCGATGAACAGGTCCTGCAAGTTACTCTCGATGCTCACTGCGCGTTCGAGGTTGGGAAAAATATTAGGGCATGGACATTCAATTAGGTCAGTCCTTAAAGCTCAATGCACTGGTTTTGTGGGTTTCATCTGTTCAAAAGGTGTTGATCAGTAGATTTTGCTTGAACCAGTTTTAATGGTGTGATAGTTCATCGTTACTCGTTTTTCTTTTTCTTGGGAACATTTATGGCGTCTTGAAATTAAAGAGACAATTTAGGCCTAATTTTTGTTTGATTTGTGTTATTTCCATTTTAGAAATTGAATTCTGTGATTAATGGGTTTAACGTCAATTTTGGGAATGTGAAGGTTCTGCATTTACTACTTGCAACCTATTGAAAAAACACACTCAATTATATTAGATGAAGTTATGAATACACTCTCTATATATATATAGGCTAGAGTGGGAAACAAGTAATAGGGAATCATGGAGGAAATCAGGAAAAGGTAAAAACATAGTACTATAATAGAAAATCCACTAACTATAATGGGCTGTCCACTAAGATGGGGAATCCTTTAGTTTAAGGATTCTAACACTCCCCCTCAAGCTGGAGAATATATGTCAATCATTCTCATCTTGCCTCGAAATCCTTCAAACTTCATTCTACCTAGTGGTTTAGTCAAAATATCTGCAATCTGGTCTGCAAATCTTATGTGCGACAGAGTCATAATACCCGCTTCAATCTTTTCTTTAATGAAGTGTTTGTCTATCTCAACATGTTTTGTTCTATCATGATATACTGGGTTCTTGACCATTTCAATGCTGGCCTTGTTGTCACACCAGAGTTGTATTGGTTCCTCATGTTGAATCCCCAACTCTTGCAGTAATCTTATAACTCAAATTTCTTCACATACTCCTTTGTTGACAGCTCTAAGTTTTGCTTCTACACTGCTTGTTGACACCACTGTTTGTTTCTTACTTCTCCATGTAATTAGATTTCCCCACACATATGTGCAATATCCTGAGGTTGACTTTCTAGTCTCTCTATCCCTTGCATGGTCTGCATCTGTGTAGATTTTTATTTTTCTGGCAGTATTCTTCTTAAAGAATATTCCTCTTCCAGGATTAAGATTTAGATAACTCAAAATCCTGTATACAGCCTTCATATGTTCTTTCTGTGGTTGATGCATAAACTGACTTACTATTCCAACTGTAACACCCGCCTTAAATACACTCTTTAAATACGTAGTTACGAACACGGAAGCGTATTTTCAAAAATAAAGCGGAAGTCACTATTTACGTCTACGGAACTATTCACATATGCAGTGTATGAAAATTGATAACATTTTTTTTACATACACTTAAAATACCATATTTCTTTAATCCACCAAGCTGCTCCTCCACTGAGTAATCTTCAAGCATTGCTCCTCCCTTAAGCTCACCTGTCTATTGGTTGGTAGTGGGGAGTGAGATTCTGATGAATCCCAGTAGTAGACAATACCAAACAATACATGCAAGATAAATGCTAATGTATGATATACTTACCTGCATATGATAACATAATGAAATTCTGCATGCTCAATGCATCATGCATCATACTCATGGCCATAGCATAATCATAAACAGAGCTTCAATCATTCAAATATGTTACACATAGCAAGCAAGCATAGCAATCATACATATACACAAGCAATAATATCAAATACATGCAAGTAAGGTAAACCCACTACCTTTTAAGAACTAATGCGTCCTTATGCGGGGTCCACTTTCACCAATCGCCAGAATGACTTGAAATTCATTTATTTTCCTTTTGTCCCTAAAGACATAACAATATCTTTAGAATTAGGGATAATTAATATTTATATTTCCCTTTTTAACCCTCATTCCATTAAGGTTAAATTAAGTAACTTAAACTTATTACTTTCAACCTTTATCCTTTACCATCCTCAACAGTCTAGTAACTTCAATCATTTTTTATTAAATGCACAAAAATCATTTTAATGTGCCGTCAACTCTCACATGTTTTTAAACAAGTCACCTTTCATATAAAATATGACCAAAGGTCAGATCTTGTCCAAAAATTTCCAGATTTCACGTTTTCATTTACTGTCCTGTTAAACTTCCAAAATTCATAGCTTAACTTTAAAAATCCATATCTCATTGCACAGAGCTTTAAAAATTACACATTATATATCAAAATAAAGCTCTGAATGTCCTATTTAATTCTAGAAGATATCATAATTTTCTGGGTTCATTTACCTAACTTAAAAATTCACATAAGCTCTCTGTCCAGTTTTAACTTCCAAAACTCAGGGTCATTTTGTAAAAATAATAACTCTTTACTCAGAGCTTAGAAAATTACAAAATACCCACCAAAAGAAAGATCTATGTGTCTACTACACATCTGGAAAATCTCAATTTTTAAAATTCGTTTACTATGTCCGAAATACAACGCCATATTATAACTCCAGAAGCAAGCAGAAACATTTCCTGTTTTTTAACTCAACTTTCAAAAATCATAACTGGAGTTGTACAACTTCGTTTTTGGTGATCCAAAGCTCATTTTAAACCTTGAGAAGATTAGTATCTCCTATAAAAATTTCACAATTTTTAAAGTCCATTTTCTTTGTCAAACCACGATTGGAAGACGACTAACTCCAGACTTCCAAAATTGGCAGTTTCAACGTCTTTACGAAGCTTATGATTTTAATCCTCAAAGTACCTTTAAAAATTTATTCACCAACATATTCCCACACAATTTTCAGTGGTGAACACATTGGTAAACCCAGATTTACGAAACTCCACTTATTTCTTTGAGTTTGCCTCAAACTACAAATCCGAGTTTAAATCAAAAGCTTCAAAATCTTGAAGAAGAAGTTGATGTTCTTACCAATAGGCTTGATCCTTGAACTTGTGGTCAACATAACCACTATTTTCCTTGATCAATCCTTAGCCTAGATTCAAGAAAATCACATGCACATGAGTTTTTAACCACTCATAATGTCATGTATAAAGAAAACATTCAAAATACCAAGATAGAGTTCAAATTCCTTACCTTGAACTTCTTGATCTTCTTCTTCTTAACTCTAACCATGAAATTGAAGATGGAAATGAGTGATGTTATTTTGGTGAGATGTGTGTGTGGGGTTTACGGTGGAGTGAAAGTGTGTGTGTGTGTTTTGTGTGTATATTAGGGGGGGTGTGTGACCATGTGTTAAGGGAGAGGGAAGAGTGTAATTGTTGTGTGTGTGTGTGTATTTCATGTGTGTTTAGTGTGTGTTTGATGTTTGTGTGTTAGGTGTGTGTGTGTTAGGTTTGTGTCTTTGTTAGGTGTGTGTGTGTGTTAGGTGTGTGTGTGTGAGGATGTTACACCAACTGCATAGCTAATATTAGGCCGAGTATGGGTTAGGTATATCAATTTTCCCACAAGTCTTCTATATCTTTCGGGATTAGCTGGAATACCTTGTGGCTTGATCTCTAAGTGGCATCCCTCTTCCATTGGTGTCCCCTCTGGTTGGGTGCCCAACATTCCTTTTTCATGTAATAGGTCTAGTGTATACTTTCGCTGAGATACATTGATACCCTTCTTGGTTCTTACCACTTCCATGCCTAAGAAATATTTCGTTTGTCCAAGATCTTTTACTTGAAATTCAGCGGACAAGTCCTGTTTTAGTTGAGCAATGAATTCTTCATCATTTCCTATAATAACTATGTCATCAACATAGACAATCAATATAGTGACTTTGCCATTACCCCGTTTGATGAACAATGTGTCATCTGCTTGTCCCTGAGTATAACCAATCCCTTTTACGCCTTTGGCGAATCTACCAAACCATGCCTTAGGAGATTGCTTAAGACCGTACAATGACTTGTTGAGTTTACACACAAAGTTGCTAGGAGCTAAAACTCCATCTAGAATCTCCATGTATACTTCTTCCTCCAGGTCTCCATTCAGAAATGCATTCTTCACGTCCAGTTAGTGTAATGACTAATCCAAGTTTGTTGCAATTGATAACAGTACTTGGATGGTATTAAACTTGACTACTGGAGCAAATGTTTTCTAATAGTCAATCCCATATGTTTGGGTATATCTTTTTGCAACAAGTCTCGCCTTATATTTGTTGATACTACCATCTGGATTGAATTTTGGTGTGAAGATCCACCTACATCCCACTAATTTCTTTCCTTCAAGAAAAGTTGTGATCTCCCATGTTCTATTTTCCTTGAGTGCCCTCAATTCTTCCTCTACAGCTTGTTTCCAATTTGGATCAGTCATTGCTTGTTGAAATGTGTTTGAAATTTTTATCTGTGCACTGTTTACAACAAAACTTTGCATTTTTGTAGACAAATTACTATATGAGACAAATTGTTGAATTGGATGTTGAGTACATGATCTTACCCCTTTTCTTAATGCAATAGGCCAATCGTGTTCTTCAGGATTTAATCCCGGATTGGACTTATGGTCATTCCTTTGAATGAGAGAGATAGTTCTACCAGCATCTAATTCAATTATACCTTGTGAGCTGGATTCTACCTCTGGCCGTGGTTTAGCATCCATCCCTGAATTGATCTCAACATGTGTTTCCAGTTCATTGGGTTCAGGTTGAGGTGGAATATGCTCAAACTCATGATTGAGTTGGGTAGGACTAACCTGATTTGTGGGAGCAAGTGAGTCAAGTGTAGATATAAGGTGATGCGGAAGAGAGTTAGGTGAGCTATAGTTTTTGAAATTAGGTGTTTCCATGATTAGCCATTCAATGTCAGAATACTCCCCCTGAATAGGTAATTTGGGATAATATGCTTCGTCTTCCAAGAATACGGTATCCCGAGAGACAAGTAGTTTCTTAGAAGAGAGACAGTAGCATTTGTACCCTTTTTGAGTAGTGGAGTAGCCAAGGAATATGCATTTGTTGGCTCGAGCACCAAATTTGTTGCCATCCTTGGTATGAACAAAGACAACACAACCAAACACTTTAGGAGGTAAGGAGTTAATTATAGGGCAATTAGGAAAGAGGCCGAGGAGTTTTTGAATTGGAGTATCATAATTGAGAACTTTGGAAGGCATACAGTTAATGAGATAGGCTGCTGTTAGGATGGCATCCCCCCAGAAGATGGTAGGGACATTCCGTTTCATTAGCAATGCACGGGTTACTTCCAATAGGTGATGGTTTTTCTGTTCAGCCACTCCATTTTGTTGAGGGGTGTAAAGACATTTGGTGATGCATGCCTTGGTGATCAAGAAACTTTTTAAAGGCTGTGCCCATGTATTCCTTGGCATTGTCACTTCGTAGGACCTTAATGGAAGTAGTGAATTGGGTTTGCACAAAGGTATAGAAGTTTTGAAATATTTTGGCCACTTTGGATTTTTCTTTCATTAAATTAAATAAACCCATGTGGTTCTGGTGTAGTCATTGATGAAAGTAACAAACCATCTAGTATGGGTAAGGGTAGTGATTCAGGCAGAACCCCAAATGTCACTATGAATTAGTGTGAATGGTGAGGAAGGGGTATAGGTCTGTTTGGGATATGAGGATCGGGTTTATTTTGCAAATTGGCATGTGTCACAATGAAAATGAATAGAATTTTTATTGAATAAACTCGGAAACACATACTTCATATAATCAAAACTAGGGTGGTCTGACCGATAGTGCCACAAAAGTACATCATTGTTTTGAGAATTCAAGCTAACTAGTGCTCGGCTTGCCTTCCATGCATCTTTATTCTGCAACTTTGATCTTTCAAGGTAGAACAACCCATCCCATTCTCTAGAAATCCCAATCGTCCTCCTCGATTTTAAATCCTGAAAAACACATAAACCATCATAAAAAATCACTCGACATATTTGACCTCTAGTCAATTTACTCACAGAGATCAAATTACAAGTGAGATCAGGCACAAATAGAACATTATGTATTGTCAATTGATTGGATAATGTAACTATGCCAATTTTTTCAACCCTTGTGAATACATCATTAACTACTTTTACTGTAAGGTGTTCATGACATAATTTAAGGTTGTGGAATAAAGTTTTGTTACCGATCATATGGTCTGTGGCTCTTGAGTTAACAATCCAAGTATCGCCACTAGTTATTATAGCGTTAAGGGCAACAATAGAATTACCTTATTGTACCAGATTTACACTGGGGACAAAATTACTCTTGTTCTGTTTGTATAGTATCTTGTGAAGTATCTGTAATTCTTCCTGACTCAGGCGATCATTAGTGTTAGTCTTTGGTTCAGTTGTGGTATGGTGACCCTAGAGGCTTGATTTTCCATTGTGAGGGTTTCCACTGGGAGGTTTTCCATGGAGTTTCCAGCAGTCTTCTTTATTATGACCCTTCATTTTGCAATAGTTGCACCATTTGTGAGGTTTTCGTTCCCCATGTGGTCCTTGGACTACAAGTCCTGACCTTTTAATTTGACTTGGTCTACTTCGGTTCAAAAGCTTCCTACTTTCTTCGAATTGAACAAAATTGACAACATCAAAAAGTTGTAGAAGTGGCTTTAGTGCCATGATTCTGCCACTTATCTCTTCAAACGTGTCATTCAGGCCAAGAAGAAAATCATGTATCCTTCCTTCTTCCACAATCCTTTTGTATAAGTGTGCATCTTTGAGACTTTCCCAGGGGTGAGCTTCAAATAAGTCTTGTTATTGCCATAATTTCAGCAAAGCATCATAATATTCAGTTATTGACATATTACCTTGTCGTAAATCCTGGAGTTGTCTCTTCAGGTGGATCAAGGCAGCTGTGTTTTCTAGGGAGGAATAGGTTCTTCTAGCAGCATCCCATATTTCCTTATTCATGTGAGCGAGCAGATATCCCTCACTGATCTCTAAGGTCATTGAATTACACAACTATGTCATGACTTGGTTGTTTTTAGCAAACCATGTGTTAAAATTTGGGTCATCTGGCGTTGGTTGAGGGGCTGCCCCATTAATGTATTTTTTCCATTCTCTTTCCTCAAATATACCTCAGAAAGCTTTGTGACCACTTGAGATAGTTTCTACCATTAAGTTTATGGGTAATAGCCATAATTTGATGGTCTAAAAATTCTAAAGTCATCTCTGTGGTTTTACTTGGAACTGAATTATTGGTAGTGAAGGAAGATGAAAAAGTTTTGAGTTGGAGTACTTGTACCGGACATAAAAGCAATGGGAATTATTCTGATTGGTATTTTAGAAATTGATCCGAACATGGGAGGAAATTTAGAGGGATCCATCTAACTAGAAGTCGTCGGCGGGTACTGTTCACGGTGGCGCATGGGAGTCATACGTAGGGAAAGGATCAAACTCGCCGTCGCTCTTCCGGGTTCTGCCGATCGGCACGTGCTGATGCCGTTTGTGGTGGCGGTGTGGCGGCACACGCGCTCCCTCAAGTAGATCTAGGAGTCCCGTGGCATGTTCCTCTCTCTCTCTCTCTCTTGTGTTTCACTCTCTCCCTTAGTAATTGTGGCATCTGGTCAGACAGATGGGGTCGATGGTCTGATGATGATGCGCAACGGAAGGCAGGGAGTGGTGGTTCGACATAGTGACCTGTTGACACAGTGAGTTTGGTCACTATGGTTGACCAATCTCACAGCTTTACAGACCTCTCCCTCTTTGCCTTCGACCAGAAGCCCTACAGCCTCTGATACCATATTGCAAAATCACACTCAATTGATGATATATTAGATGAAGTTATGAATACACTAAATATAGGCTAGAGTAGGAAACAAGCAGCAGGGAATCATGCAAAAAATCAGGAAAAGGTAAAAACATAGTGCTATAATGGGAAATCCACTAACTATAATGGGCAGTCCACTAAGATGGGGAATCCCTTAGTTTAAGGATTCTAGCACAACCCAAGTGAAAAAGATTTGATATAAAGGAAGCTAATCGACTCGTTGAAACTCAATTTTTAAAAGGGCTAAGTAGTAAATCCGTTTTAGAAGTACATACATGAGAGTAATGTTATTCTAGAAGTTTTTAGAGTCAATGTTGTCTTGGAAGTCTAAAGAAGTAGCAATGTTGCCCTTTTCGTTAAAAAGTTAACGGTTAATGTCAATTATTGACGGTCAATGTTAATGTTAATTTTTTAACGAAAAAAAACAATATTGCTACTTCTTTAGACTTTCATGGTGAAATTGAGCTGAGAAAAACTTTTAGAACAACATTGCTTCTCGATGTATGCTTTTGAGACAGATTTGATACTTAAACTTTTAAACAAAGACCAAAAACCAAGAAAGAGTGTAACTCAAAGAAGGGACGAGTGAAACTGAAACCCTTTCGAGTCAGAGGAGGACCACTCCTGGACTTACAATTTTTCTTATTTCTTGTTTTCTTCTTTTTTTGGATGAGGGGCAGGGGATATTGTTATAGTTATATACCTGAGAATACAAGGAATACTAACATGCTTAGCAAGGCAAAACAAAAAAGCTTTAAAATATAGTTTTGATCTTTTGTGTTTTGATCCATATAATTTTATAAATATTTGGTTTTTAACAAACACTATACTTTTAATGAATTCTGGTTTTTAATTTTCATGTATGAAATCATATCAAGTTCTTATAAAATAGGGATCAAAACCAACTACTCCCTTTAGTTCTTATTATAAGACACCAACTAACAAATCACACAAACCAATAAAAACAGTTAAAGTCAATAAAATTGTCCTATAATTTAAGTAATTTCTAATATTACCCCTACTATTTACACTAAACTCTAATATTATATTATTATTACTCTCACCTACTACCCTATTAATTATTGGCATACATGAAAAAAAATAATCAATGCTCTTTGGAAATAAGCAAGTGTTTTATAAAAAGGACCAAATACATTTGGTAGTTGGTGCCTTATAATAAGGACTAGAGGGAGTATGTGAAACCATATAAACCAAAATAAAAATTCAATCAATGAGGACCAACAATAACTATGTATATCCTCCACGTGGAAGTAAAATCATACTAATATATACCATTCTGGTCCTATATAAGTCTATTTTGACCAAATCTTACATACCAAGAAAAGGTAGATATCTCAATGATTATGTATCAAATTTCCAATTTTACTCTCATTGATGATAGGGCATCTTTCAACTTTTTCTTCTCTCTCTATTTTCATTGGTACAATTAATTTTGGGAAAATTGTTACAATCTCATTTATTACTTGAAAGTGGACTTATAAATAGGACCAATTTTTTTTTGTCAAAATAGATTTATAAATAGGATCTGAGTAATATTATAATTGTAGATTCCTAATATCATTACATAATATTAAGTTTCACCCATTAAAACATAATCTAATAATTGAGATATTAGATTGAGAGCAAGTTGGTGGAGACATTCTTTTCCAGTTACCCTACTTTTGCTTCACTAGTTGCAATTCTAACCAATGTAGAAAATAAATACAATAATTTTTTTATTTTGTTTTTGACTTTCTACTTTGATTATAATTTTAAATGGGGGTAGAATATTTTTTAAAAAAATTGGTTAAACAAAAACCAGTATAAAAGAACGGGTTGAGTTTCTCTCATAATTTTTTTCTTATTATCCCTTATAATCTCTAAATCATATACATCCAATCAATCACAATACTACTTTAACATTTCTCTCACATTCCCAATCAATGGTCCAGATTAGTTAATAAGAGAAGATGAGAAGAGAATCCTCTTCCTAAAAGGACCAACTCCATTTTAATTTATTTTTAACAATGGTCACACCTTTTGCATAGGTGATTGAACCGTGTGACCAAACTTGCTCCAAAACTTTTTTTTTTAATTAAAGCATACATTTCATCTTTATGTTTTTCTTAGTCCTTTACGTTTTAAAAAAATACATTTTTAATCTTTAAGTTTAATACCATTAGTCGCAAGTAATGTAAATGCTAACTCATCCAATGTAGATGATTGCAATTAAAAAATTAGGTAAATTAAAAAAAATAGTTATAATAAAAAACTGTGGATTGATATCGTTTTAGGTTTTATCCCTCATATTCATCCCACCCACCTACATCTCATACTTGAAAACAATAACTAGAGCTATAAAATTGGGTCAAACTCGTCGAACCGACTCGTTTAAGTCCTGACCCTTCAAGGATTGGACTTGAAAATTAGAAAAGTTAAATGAAATTGGCCTTGTACGGCCAGCCTTGTAGGGCTTCAGGCTTAAAAGGACTGGCCCATTAGGCATTTTTAATTTTTTTTAAAAAAAATTACCTAAGCGATCTAGACTTGAGAGTTGTACTCACAATGGAAGCATGGATTCACAAATAGTGGTAATTTACTAATTTATATATATATATATTTTGAATTCATTATAGAGTTATTTATCCATTTAAGTACAAATACATAATAATTATATTTTGATTTTATGATTTGATTTATTATTTGTTGCAGATAAAGATTAATGGTGGTAATTTACTAATTTATATATATTTTGAATTCATTATAGAGTTATTTATCCATTTAAGTACAAATACATAATAATTATACTTTGATTTTATGATTTGATTTATTATTTGTTGCAGATAAAGATTATGGATATATTCATGATGCGCGAGAAGAAATTCATGATATTCTTACTCATGAAGAGCCTACTACTCAAATTAAAGCACAATCAAATGTCTTTGAAATTGATGATAGTGGCAAAGAAGATTACAGTGATAGTCATCATATTAATATTGCTTAGTAGTATACTTCTTATGTTTTATTTAAGTTATTTGTGGATAATAGTTTGTTTTTTATTATGAATTAGTGAATGTGTTTATTTATTGGATGATTCGTGTTGTTTGGATATTAATATTAATAATATTTATTTAACAATATTTCTTTGAAAAAAAACAGAGAAAAAGTAGTTAAGATTTAGAATAGTAACTTACAACCTAGCTTGGTGCTCTCAAGTCAAGCTTTGAAAACACATATATTTTTTTTACACCGGGTCTTGTTAGGCCCTAATTTTTTTACACTCCATAAATATTTTACACAGAGTGTTGTGATGTTTTTGGTGGATGTAGCAAAACTTGCTGATAGGGGCGACTTCGGCAAATGCACCGGTCATTACAAGTAATAAAGTAGTGAGAAAGTATCGTCCCACGAGAATAGTATTCAATAACTAATTCGCTATATTCGCTTTAGTTGGGAAAATTGCGTAAAAGGGATGAATTGTGACCAATCAAGAATTTCAAGAATTCAAAGAAAACAAGAATTAAAAGCAAGGATCTCAAGAACGATAGTTAAGAGAGATAAATAATTAAGAAAAACACAGTTAAAGCTTAGAATCCCCCTATGCTCATTTAAGTGTTTGGTTTGAAACCCTAATTGATTATGATTCCCAAATTGACGATCGATTCTCTAAGGTTAGACTAAGTCCTAATGTCTTAGTATTGTCTAGAAAGATCAAATCTTGAACCAGAATCCTATGATCGCATAAATTCGTAAGCCTATGTCTAGGTCATGCAATTTTATGACGAATTAACAAGTTCTAGTTAGATGCACCAACATCCCAATTGTCATACATCAACCTAAGAACAATCTTAAAGGAGATCAATCTCCAAGAAAGCATTAAACAAAGATAATTCATTCAATAAGGGAAATCAAGATTCAATCAAGAATTCGAGCAAATACGATAAACTTGCATAGGGTTCATCCTAGCCCTAACTATAAAAAGAAACTTAGCCAAGCATGGCTAGATTAAGAAAACAAAGAAGAAAAGATGAAGATAGAATAGGTCTTCGATGGTTGGGGAAGGTTGATCTCCACGGTGAAGCTTTGATCTTCTTTCTCCAATGTCGTAGGGTTGTTTCTTCCGCTCTAGGTTCAAGAAGGTGTCTTTCTTTGCTAGGGTTTCTTCTCTTTATATTCTAGGGCCATTGGATTTCAAAAACATTAAAGAATATAAATTTTCTTTCCTTTTTCGGGCCCTAAAATAAGAAAAATCATATTTTTACAATTCTGGCGCCTTGGGCTCCACTTTTGGCGCCTTGGGCGCCACTTTTCATAGGGGAAACAGTGAGGTGGCACCCTAGGCGCCACTTTTCTGTTTGGGCCGAGAAGTGGCGCCTTGGGCGCCACTTTTACACTGGAGTAGCGCCTTGGGCGCCTCTTTTCTGGTTCTCCTTTATGGCTCTCTTTTCGACCTTTCGCGGAGTCTTCAAATAGCTTCTTCTTATGGATAAAACCTGAAAAACACACAAGAATGCTTGTAAGGGTATGTCTGACATCAAATCCATGTTTTAGCTTATTATCCTTAAGCTTTTTAAGTCTATTTAATCAATTTCAAACTCAAATTGTGCCTAAAAACATAGTAAGTTTGTGGCTCATCACTTGCCAACAACGGTGAAGGTGGAAACTATTGCTGGTGAGGAAAGAAAGTTATAGGTGAGAGTGAAAATGAAGGGAGGAATAGAGTGGCCAGGAAGAGAAAGAATGAAAAGGAGAGAAATGAGGGGAATTTTAGTAAAAATAAATACATTTCAATATCTTAGATTCCTCCTCATTACTTCTGTGATCTTTTAATTTTTTTTTATAGATGTTTTGGGTTTTTGATTAATCTAGTATTTAAATGACATTTTCCCAATTAAAAATCATAACAATATAATGAGCGAGTCATAGGAAAGTGAATAATATCAACACTAATTTACCATAAAATAAAAATATTCTCCTGTCATTTTCAAAGTTGGAAATCCAGTTAAAGGCTGACGCAAGGTACTAATGTTCAAAAAAGCAAGAGATCCAGATGGAAGGCCGTTGGCTCTGGACAAAGATAGTTAAATAATAAGTAAGGTTATCTACAGATTTTTCTGATATTAAACCTCAGGTTCTGGCTGTTGTGCTATCGTCTTTGACGTCTTGACCACCCCATTTCCTCATTCGTTCACTTGTTTCTTCCACCTACAAATTAAAATTAGGGGAGTCAAAACAAAACAATCAATAACTATCTCCATGAATTATACACATTCTCAAGTACTTGCAGCGGATAAGTCCCACATGTGAAAAATAGCCACACGAGGACTATTTGCATTAGCACAGCACAGATAGTGCTTTATATTTGAAATTGGTATATTTTGTTTTCGGCTTTATGTGATTCAACAACAGCATATTTGCAACAGAATTTTACATCAGAAGCTGCGATAATGAAAATTAGTTGTAGTCTAATGCTACAGAAAGATATTATAATTGGAGAATGTGAAAGCATCGCCGTACCTCCTTGTTCCAATTGGTTCTATAAAGTACAAACATGAGCAGCAAAGTCTGTAGAGCAGTTCCACATATCATTCCTCCCCAAAGTCCCTATTATACATGGGAAAAAAAGTTTCAGAATTATTAGAAAATTGTCACTCTCTTTTCCATTAATTTTCAATGTTAGAAAATAGTTAATGCTGCGTGCATATCAACTGTCTAATATCTCCTTTTTCAAAAGGGCAATATTCCATGGAGCTATAGATTATTCAGTTACCTTGACCCCTAAGTCTGCTTCATAACCAAGATAGAACCCCAGGGGAAGCCCAAAAATGTAATAACAACCCACATTGATGTAAGCCACCAGTGCCTGCCATCCACCTCCAACAGCAACACCTTCAAGTATGATTCCAAAGTCACACATTAAAAAAACAACTCTTTTTTGGTGAAGTGAAAATGGAAATTATCAACAATTCATACCTGAAATCACTGGTTGAACACTGTTAAGAAGTACTGTCACAGCAAGGAGGTAAGCTAGGCGGGAGACTGCGGCATTCAAAGTTTTGCTGCTAGTGAATATTATAGCAAAATAGTCTCCTGTTACCAAAATAACAACCATGAAAAATATGCCAATCAAAAGAGACTGGAATAATGTCACGTAAACAGAGTATTTTGCAGCTCTTGGATGTCCGAGTCCAAGTTCATTGGAAACTCTCACACTGCAGGTATTGAAAACAAAAATAACAAGGAGTCACACATGACATGATAACAAGGTCAAAATAGAAATATACAGAAGCCAAATAGATCAGACTCAAAATAAGGAACTGTCTGACACGTTCCAGGTCTGGGTATCGATCAGGTTTAACCAGGTGTCACCCAAAGTCGGTGGAGATTGAGTCCCGTATTTGATCTGAGTTAAAGGAATTGGGGTGTGTCTCTGCTATCTGTGTAGGGGTGCACCGCAATTTCCTTAACGGCTCCCAGTCTCTGCCGATTTTGGATGCCACCTAGTTGAACTCGATCCATCCCAGACTTAGGGTATCATTGTCCCTTCAAAGCAAAAACCTTTTTACAAGTTATAAATCTACCTAGGGATCTCAGTTTTAGTGCTGATCGTTATTGCAATAAAAAAAACCAATTTTTACGGTGATTTCAATATTTAATCATAACTTAGTACCAGGTGACTTGGCATGTTATTTGTCATAAAATGCAGAAGAAAAAACTAAGACTGGACTTTTGGCTACATACCTGATTGCTACATTTATTCCAATAAACAGCATTGCTTCCCATCCATTGTAATTCATGCTATAAAACATCATTGAATGCATCAAGACACGCATAACTTCAATAATATTTGGGTTTAATGAATTCATGAAGTATGGAGAAATTAATTGTCAGGATTTATAAATTCCTTAAGAAAGTTAATTCCTAACTTTGTCATAGTTCTAGCTTCTAACTGTAGTCTTTAAACTCAATTTTCTTTATCTACCAAGGGGAAATCTTCATCCTAAACATCAGTTCATTTCTTTTTGATCAGGTTTCAATTGTTCAAGATTAAAATCATCACTTTTTTCTTTTACTTTCCTTTGGCAAGTTCTTCAAGCTTAAATAAAACCATCACAAGGTTCATATAATGCTGCACTGGTTTTGGGAACTCAGTGATATTAGTTATGCTTGAGCATGAGGTTATGATCTTACTAAATCGAGACATGCTTGAGATAGAGTTTCTACTTCATTTGTTGGACTTGATCGACTGTGTAATAGAATAAACCTCACATAGAGTTAGAGTATAGCCATGTAATTTGGAATGAATTAAAACATTCCTGGCTTCATGACTAATGGAACTCCACACCGTAAATGGCTAAAAAGACATACAAGCTTCGAGTAAGGTTCAAAAGAGAAGGAGTACTGATCGGATGTGACTATAGAAGGCCACCAAAGAGGTAAGGAATGACAGATTTCAGGCTTGGCAAGCCACCGGCTTCAGCTTCACCCATGGACGGCGCCGTCATGTTCCTTTTTGCTTCTGTAAGACTGTAACTTCACCACCAGGTTTCATTTCCATCCACACGCACGCAAGCTTCTTTTATATAGAAAAATATGGTGATGCTGTTATATACAATTGTAGTGCAGTCTTGCAGAAATGGGGAGAATTTGCAGAAGTGATTTCTTGATCGGTGTGAATAAACTTGCTCCAAAACACATTCTTTTGTACTAGTTGATATTTCTCTCCTTCTATTCATTTATAAGATGGATAAAAATATATATTTTTATTTATAGGTTACAACATTAATTTGATATAAATATATAATTGGGTAAAGGTGCAAAAATGCTCTTGAGCTTTGCCCTCAGGAGCGTTCAGCACCATGTCCTTTTTTTTGGAGCAAAAGTATCTACGTGGTTAGATTTTATGGGCAAAAATACCCTTCTCCGTTAATTGACCGTTAACCATGGTAAAATTAACATTTTGCCCTTAGTTTAAAATAATTAAAAAATAAAAATAAAAATAAAAATACCCCGCCCCACCTCCCCTTGCCTAGGCCCCACCACCGGCACCCCACGCCGGTGGCCGCCCGCTTCCGGAGACTGGCCGCTGGCAACTTTTTTTCTTTTTTTTTTTTAAATTTTATTTTTTTAACAATTTTTTTTTAGAAAAAAAAAAAACAAAAATACCCCACCTCCCATCTCCGGCCGCCCACATCGACGGCCGCCCACACCGCCAGCAATTTTTTATTTATTTATTATTTTTTAACATCTTTTTTAAAAAAAATTGTAAATGCTCATGTTATGAATATGCATTATCTTCTCTCTCTTTTTTATTTCTCTTATATTTTCTCTTTTTTCTTGCTACTTCTCTTCTGATCAGGTGGCCAAAAAAGAGTAATTCAACTCAGATCTTCGGACGATGCCATGGGTGGAAGTGGGATGATTAATCTTAATGAAGATGATTAGGGCAGTGTAACTGTATTTTCTTTCTATTCTTGAAACACATGCGGGTCCTTGACTATCTCTACGCTAAGTTTGAAAATATGATTTTTTTTTTTGGTATGCGCCACGTAGATTAACTATCTCGTGTATAAGAAATAGAAGGGTCCCTAAAGCGCTGTGATGCAATGAGGGAACTGAAAAACACAGGCCGTAATTGCTTTGCATTCTCCCTATGGCGATGAAGAACGTCTCTTTCTTAGGAATATACAAGTTTTTTTTTTCTTTTTTTAAATAAAAAAATTGCCGGCGGTGGGGCCCACTAGCAAGGGGAGGTGGGAGGTGGGGGTGGGGTATTTTTGTTTTTTTTCGAAAAAAATTGTTATAAAAAAAAAATTTGCCGGCGGGCGACCGTCGGTGTGAGGGGCTCTAACGGTGGGGCCCACTGGCAAGGGGAGGTGGTGGTGGGGTATTTTTGCTTTCTTTTTTAAAAAAAAAATTTGCCGGCGGCCGGTCGTAGGAAGCGGGGGCTGCCGGCAGTGGGGCCCACCGGCAAGGGGAGGTGGGGGTGGGATATTTTATTTTTATTTTTTAATTATTTTAAACTAAGGGCAAAAGGATAATTTTACCGTAGTTAACGGTTAACTAACGGAGAAGGGTATTTTTGCCCCTAAAATGTAACCACGTAGGTACTTTTGCTCCAAAAAAAGCACATGGTGTTGGACGCTCCTGAGGGCAAAGCTCAAGGGCATTTTTGCACCTTTACCCTATATAATTTTACCATTCATTTATTATTGTGTAGATTTTATTCTTATGGGATATGGTGTATATTAAATATCTCAAAGTTAAAGAGTTCTTATTTTTAAATAAAGAGTTAATGAGATTGTCGTTTAATGAAAAAGAGAGAGAGAGGAAAAAGTTGAGCTCTGCTAGGGTTTTGTTCGGAACGAATCTGGACTGCCATTGACCACGGCGGAGGGTCGGCGGGAAGCAAATAATCCGACTGAAGAGTGAAGACTTCATTGCCCACTGCGGTGAAGGGAAATGAGTGCTCCCTTACCTCGTGCTGTGCGAGGAGGGAATTGTGAGGATTTACTGGAAGAGGAGCGAGAAGCATGGAATCGTCGTAAACTTAAAGTCATCGATGAGGGGGAAGGATTTTCTGGATCTGAATTACTGAAGCCTAAAGAGGAAAAATGGATGCAGCAAGATGAGAAAGGAACTTCGGTACAATCATATAGAGAGTCATTATTGCAAAATGTTAACGTAAGAACCTGCTGGTGGGAATGGGTGAAGACTAAGGAAGAGAAAGATCTGGAGGACTATGGAGCAGATACTGAATTTACAAAGGTGATGAACCCTGTGGATGGGGTTTGAGCAGATGTCTCGAATCCTCTATGTCTGAAATTTGAATTCGAAGAGAAAGAGCGTGAGAGGCTGATGAAGCCGTTCAAAAGGACACTAGTTGTGAAGCTGTTGGGGAGGCAACTCTCCTATGGATTCATGCTGAAGAAATTGAGACAGCTATAGGAGAGAAAAGGAAGCATTGAGGTATTTGATTGTGAAAACCACTTTTACCTAGTTAGTTTTCAACATTTAGATGATTATATGGAAGCCTTGACTGGCGGACCTTGGGTGATAGCGGAGGCATATCTGAATGTGGCACATTGGAGGCCGGATTTTAACCCTAGAAATGAAAGAATTGACTCGGTGGTAGCCTGGATAAGACTTCCAAATCTGCCTGCTCCACTGTTTGATAAGAAGTTTCTGTTGAACTTGGGAAATTCCTTAGGGAAGGCTATCAAATTAGATGTCCATACAGCTCAGAGGGCGAGAGGAAAGTTCGCAAGAATGTGTGTCGAATTGGATCTCACTAAGCCTCTTGTGCCTGAATTCATAGTTGAAGGCCAAACGTTGAGTGTGGAATACGAAAGCTTGGGGTTGATATGTAACAGGTGTGGCAGAGTTGGACACAATATCCAAGGATGTGAGGATTTCCAAAGGAAAAGCAATGGAAATGGAATGGATAGAGAAGAAAAGGAGGAGAAAATGTGGAAAGATAAGGAAGCCGAAGGAAGTGAAGGTAAATGAAGGACTGTACAATGAGGGTGGAGATAAAGGAAAAGTGGAAATGGAGCATAGGAGTCAATTGAAGGATCGAGATTTTTTGTGTTGCATGGAGAAACAGGGGAGGAGGATCAGAGGAATGAGAGAGAAGATACCCACCATGAAGTGATTAAGGGTGAAAGGGGTGAACAGCAGAAAGAGTGGGGGCCTAAGGGAACAGTTAAACAACATCGCAAACCAGAAAAAGCTGGCACTTGAGGAGCAAAAAAGGGGATGAACAGTGTTTGAATAGTTGTCGTGGATGGAAGTAGTCAGGAGGAAAGGAAAGAAAAAATCGAAAGAATCAAAAATGGTATAGTAAGGGCAAAAAGTGGTTTGGGAGGTACATACAGTAAAGAAGAACAAACTGGTGGTCAAAGCCCTAAAATTGTACAAGAAAGTGCCATGAATCTGAACCAAGAGTTCAGATTGAATATGGCAGACAAAGAGAATTTGCACCCAGGGGAAAATGGTGCATGGAGATTGAACTGAGAAAACATGGCAAAAGGTAGTGCACAAAATGCTGATATTGGAGAGGACTTTATGGAGAGCTCAGGGGTTTGTATGGAGGAGGAGTGCCGAACTCCTGCCCTAGCAGATTAAGTTTAGCCGTTTTTTATCCTCATTAATAGTTTAATCATGATAAAACTATTAATTTGGAACTATAGGGGTGCAACTAGTAAAGGAGTAGTTGTTGTTGTGAAGGATATGAAGCTAAGATATAGATTGGATGTGATGGCAATACTGGAGCTGAGGGTGAGTGGAGCCCAGGCCAATAAAATCATAAAGAATTAGGGGTTCAAGCACTCAATTAAAGTGGAAGCTGAGGGGTTTTCGGGTGGAATATGGATTATGTGGAATAGGGATGATCTAAAAATGACTGTGCTTATAAAGAAGGAGTAGTTTATTCATTGCAGAATAGAGCTAGATACTGAGATGATGCTTTTTTTTTTTTTTGTGGTATATGCTAGCCCTTGCGAGGAAAAGAGAAGAAGGTTATGGGAGGAACTCCGAGAGGTAGCAAGGAATAATGCTGAACCATGGCTTGCAGCAGGAGATTTTAATGAAATTAAATCTCCACTTGAGCAAAAAGGGGGTGGCCGAGTTAATGAAGCAAGGTGTAGAAGATTTAATGAATGAATTCAAGAATGTGAACTCATTGATATTGAATCTAAGGGTCCATTCTTCACATGGAGGGGACCAAAGTGGAAAGGTCTTGATAGAGTGTATAAAAGACTAGATAGGTGCTTGGGAAACATACAATGGCTGGAGAAATTCGAGAATGCTGAAATTCAAATAAGTCCAAGAATAGGGTCTGACCATCATCCCATCCTTGTTAAGTTGGAGGCTGATAATCATATGTTTAAAAGAAGAAATTTTCGTTATGAGGCTATGTGGCATATGCATGATAATTTTGAGGAAGTTATTAAACAAAGCTGGAGAGGAAACGATGATGCGCATGGAACATTAATTTCTCTTCAAAAAGATCTCACAATCTGGAATAAGGAGGTCTTCGAACATGTGGAAGGCAAAAAACGCAGATTGCTGAACCGTCTTAATGGAATTCAATGCTCCATGGATAGGAGGAGCAACTTGTACCTAGCTAGACTGGAAGGGGAACTAGAAGAGGAACTAATGAGAACTTTGAGGCAAGAGGAAGTTCTATGGTTTTAAAAATCAAGAGGGCAGTGGCTGGAAGAGGGAGACCGCAACACGCGTTATTATCATACAAAAACCTTGATCTGCAGAAGGAGAAATAGGGTTAAGATGCTGAAAAATGCTTCGGGGGAATGGGTGGAGAATGAGGAAGATATTGTGAGATGTTTCAGAATTTCTAGTCTAACCTATTCAGTGAAGAAAATGAGGACAGAGGCTGGCTTATTACTAACCAACGATGGGGGGATGTGGACATGGAAAGGATATGAAGAATAGGCAGAGATGTGCATGATGAAGAGGTGAAAAGAGCTTTCTTTCAGATGAGTGGACTAAAGGCACCTGGGAGCGATGGCTTCCCTGCTCTGTTTTACCAGAAGAATTGGAAATTTGTGGGGAGGGAGATCACTGATTTCATTAAGAAGATGTGGCTGAATCCAGAGAAAGTTACAGAAGTTAACGATACATTATTGGTGGTGATTCCGAAAGTTGACCAGCTAGAGATGGTAAGCCAATTTAGACCCATAGCTTTGTGTAATGTGCTATACAAAGGTTTCTCAAAATTAATTGTGAATAGGCTGAAACCCATAATGGATAGACTAGTTTCACCTTTTCAAACTAGCTTTGTTCCTAGAAGAAACATTCATGATAACATTCTGATTGCAAAAGAAGTGGTCCATACGTTGAATAAACTACGTAGTAGGAAAGGCTATATGGTGGTGAAAATTGATTTAGAAAAAGCCTACGATAGAATGTCCTAGAAATTTATTGGAAAGGTGCTTGAGGAGATCGGATTTGGGGAACAATTTATAAATGCTGTTATGTATTGTATAAGATCAGCTAGCATGTTTGTACTATGGAATGGTTGTAGTAGGGGAGGATTCACACCAACTAGGGGATTGAGGCAATGGGATCCTCTATCTCCTTATTTGTTTGTATTGGGAATGGAGAAGTTATCCCATTTAATTTCTGATTGTGTTAGCAATGGGAAATGGAAACAACTAAGGCTATGCAGGAATGGGACCAAGGTCTCTCACCTTCTATTCGCTGATGACCTCCTGTTGATATGTGAGGCTGATTTAGACCAAATCAGTGCTGTTATGGAAGTATTAGGAAAGTTTGGGGAAATATCTGGTCAAAAAGTTAATGCCCAAAAAACCAGTATATATTTCTCTCCAAATGTTGAAAGTAGTATGCAGAGGGAAATATGTAATGTCTCGGGGGTTTAAGAAGATGGAAAACCTAGGGAGATATCTGGGGGCATACATGTATAATGGAAGAAGCAGCAAGAGACACTTCCAACATCTCCTAGACAAAATGCAAAGCAAGTTGAGCAACTGGAAAAGGCAAACACTGTCCTTAACAGGGAGGTTAACCTTGGTTCAGCTAGTAACCAATCAGTTAACTGTCTTCACAATGCAACATTCCCGGGGACCAGTTGGAGTTAGAAATAAAATGGTACAGTCACAGAGAAATTTTATCTAGCAGAGTGATGCAGAGAAAAGAAGAATAAATGCAATCAGTTGGGAAACCATATGCAAACGAAAGGGAAATGGTGGTCTGGGTATGAGAGATTTAGAATTAATGAATGAGGCACTACTTGGTAGAACTGCTTGGAACATCATAGCTAAACCACAAAGCTTATGCTCTAAAGTGCTTATTGGGAAGTATGGGAGACAGAGTGCATCTAGCAGGGAATACCGAGCCCTGAAAACGGACTCAGAGACGTGGAAGAGCATATGCAGAATTTGGCCAAAAATGTCATGTAACATCGGTTGGCAAATTGGTAATGGTGAAAAAATTAGCTTCTAGAATGACATATGGATAGAAGGGGGAATAAGGTTGAGAAACATGAGACAGGGAAATCTTGAGGAGGAAGATGGAAATCTATCAGTGAAGGACATGGTAGGACCTAATGGAAATTGGGATTTGACTAAGATTGGAGACAAGCTGAATGAGAAAGGAAAAAAGCTACCTGAGGGCTATTATGCCTCCTACGGATCAGTGTGGGGAAGATAGGGCTGGATGGGGGAAGAACTTACAGAATAACTACGTTGCATCAGAAATGTATAATAATTTGAAAACCGAAGTGGATTTGGAGAGATGGGAATGGAAGGTGTTATGGAAGTAGAGAGGACTAAGGAGGGTACAAATATTCCTCTGGATGGCGATGCAAGGAAGGTTGCTTACTGGTGACAAAAGGTGCAGGATCATGGGGGGCTCGGATAACTGCTATAAATGTCCTGGGCAATGTGAAAATCTGATGCATGTAATGAGAGAATGCTAGGTGGCGAAAGAATTGTGGATGGAGCTTTGGGGGGGTAATGTTAGCCACGAATTCTCAACAATGTAAGAGTTAGACTGGTTTGGATGGAATCTGAAGTCCAAAAAGAAAGATTGGGGTTTGACCTTTAGGGTGGCTTGTTGGCTTCTATGGAAATGGAGGAATAGGGCTCTATTTGAAGGAGGTTTTACAATGCCAGAGAAAAAAGGTTGTATAGTGGCATGGCATGTTCAAGAAATAAAGAGAGCCAGGGAAGAGTATGGAAGGGCAAGTGGTGGGAAAGTGGAGACAAACATTAGGTGGGAGGCTCCGATGGAGGGGTGAACAAAAATAAATGTTGATGGAGCATCCAGAGGTATAGATAGTTTAGCGGGGTGTGGAGGCCTTATGAGAGATAATAGTGGCAGCTGGTTAGGAGGATTTTTAAAGAAGCTAGGTGTCTGTAATGCTCAAAATGCTGAACTCTGGGTTGTATTACATGGCTTAGAGATAGCCTGGAATATGAAGCTGGATTGTATTATACTGGAAAGTGACTCAAGTTCGGTGGTCAAGACGTTACAACAGTTGCAAGCCGATGGAGAGACTGGATCGAGATTGCTGATGGAAATCAAAGTCTGTATGGGAAATTTCTCCAGGTTATTGTTTTCTCATACTTATAGGGAAGGTAACACTTGTGCTGACAGCCTAGCTAACTTTAGCTTTACACAGGAGGATGATTATGTTTTTTTTTTTATTCTCCTCCGTTGATAGTAAATAAATTTCTGTATAGGGACTTTATGGGTATGTCATTCCGAAGGTGTATACTGATTCAGGAATGATGATGGGCTAATTGCCTCGTTGTTTTACCAAAAAAAAAAAGTTAATGAGATTTAAGGTTTTATTTTTCATTTATAATGAAGATATTGAAAAATAACTTATAAATAGGATATAAATAAGGGTTAAGATGCAAAAATACACATGAACTTAGAACCCAACACCACAGGTTTTTTTTTGTGCAAAAATACACACATGGTTACGTTTTAGGAGCAAAAGTCACATAGGCCGTTAGTTGACCAACGTTGATCGTTAACATGGACGGAAATAAACAGTAACTCCGCTGAAATTACCATTTTGCCCTTATTTTAAAGCTAAAATTATCATTTTGCCCCTAGTTTTAAATAATTTTTTTTTTAAAAAATAAAACTAAAATAAACCTTTCCGGGTCCCACCACCGAACACACCATCGCCGGCGACCGTCCTCCCCACCGCCAGCGACCGGGGGCCACCTCCGGCGACCTTTTTTTTATATATATATTTTAAAAACTAAGGTTTTAAATATTTTTTTAAAAAAACACTAAAATAAAACCCTTCCTAACCGGTATGCCCCATCACCGGCCACACCACTGCCGGTGGTCGCCCTCCCCACCGCCGGCGACTTTTTTTTTTTTTAATTTTAAAAACTAAGGTTTTAAATATTTTTTATAAAAAAACACTAAAATAAACCCTTCCCCACCGGTGGGCCCCATCACCAGTCACACCACCGCCAGCGGCCGCCTTCTCCACCGCCTTCTTTTTTGTAAAAAAACCTTAGTTTTTTTTTTAAAAAAAAAAGTTGCTGAAGGAGGTCGTAGAGGTGGCCGCTGGTCGCCGGTGGGGAGGGCGACTGCCGGCGGTAGTGTGGCCAATGGTGGGGCCCACCGGTGGGGAAGGGTTTATTTTAGTGTTTTTTTAAAAAAAAAAATCTAAAACCTTAGTTTTTTTAAAAAAAATAAAAAATTTGCCGGAGGAGGTCGTCAGAGGTGGCCGCTGGTCGCCGGCAATGGGGAGGGAGGCCGCTGGCAGTGGTGTGGTAGGTGGTAGGGCCCACCGGTGGGGAAGAGTTTATTTTAGTGTTTTTTTCTTAAAAAAAATATTTGAAACCTTATTTTTTAAAATATATATATAAAAAAAAAGTCACCGGAGGTGGTGGCCGGTGGTAGGGAGGGCGGCATCCGGCGGTGGTGGGGCCCGGAACGGTATATTTTAGTTTTATTTTAAAAAAATTATTTAAAATTAGGGGTAAAATGGTAATTTTACCTTAAAAATAAGGGCAAAATGGTAATTTCAGCGGAGTTATTGTTCATTTCTGTCCAAGTTAACAGTCAACGTTGGTCAACTAACGACCCGTGTGACTTTTGCTCCTAAAACGTAATCACGTGTGTATTTTTGTACAAAAGCAAAAATATGTGGTGCTGGACGCTTCTGGAGAAAAAATTCATGTATATTTTTGTACCTTAACCCTATAAATCATTGGTATTCAAACTTGAAGTAAGGAAGTATGAGGCTAATTGGATATTTCAAGTCTTTACGAGAAGAATTGAATGATCGTCAAGGAAAATGATGACCCTAATTGCTTTTTCATAAGGATTTCGATCAAGTAGCATCCACATTTTATTTTAAAAAAATTCAAAAAGGTAGCATCCGCATCTTTCAAGTTTAAATATTTTTTTAATAGTATTTAATATTTTAAAATAATTTTTGGTACGTCTGTCATTTTAAAAATTCTCCCACCAAAGTACTTAGCAGGCTGTGTTTAGTGTCTAATTGGGTTAGTCGTAGGGGATGTTTTTTCAATGTGATTTACAAAGTACAAAATAAATATGTAAAATGAGTTTTATCTCAACTTGTGTGACTGTGCTTCCTGAACTACAACTTAAATAAATACTTATATGCTTATTAGTTTATTGTTATTTAAAAAAATACTTTAAGAATTTTTTTGTTTTTGAGTGTGAAATGGAAAGATCAAATCCTGAAGGTTACATATCTCAAAGATAAAATTAAACTAATTATAAAACATTTTATGATGACTTTTTTTTAACAAACTAATATTTTATATAAAAAACTAATAATTTTACGATCTACGTTGATTGACTTCTTTTTCTTGGGTCAATGTTACAAATAGTCCAAATTGCCCCTGCTTCTAATAAACGATGCCGTTTTCACTGGCGCCGAAGGCACGGTGATGGAAAAAAAGCCAAAGTTTGGAAAGATGCCGAGTTGCCTTTACGCATGAAATCGGCGGAGCTAATTGAACGACAGTATAGAAGAGTCAAACGACATCAAACCCAAGCACTAAATCCGACACTCGCTGCTTCTCTTTGCTCGTCGTTGTCGGGAGAGGACGAACACCTCATAAAAGCTTCAGTTTTTCTTTCCTGTAGAGAATTACTCGCATTCCGTCCCCTGAATTGACTTAGAAGTCAGAACTTCCCAGTTATTCAGTTCTCTCATCTCTGCTTTATTCTCTGAAAATTAATTTTTAGGGTTTAGGGATTCACTCTGTTCGCCAAGCTGGATAGGCACAGAGGAGACCGCTATGGCAACAACTACGATTCTCACCCATATCGTCACTCCAGAGCTCCGTCACGCTTCTCCGACGCTCCCTTCAACAACCGCGGTGGTGGAGCCTCTCACCACCGTCAGTTTGACAGCCCACCTCGTCGCTCCCCTGGAAGAGGTTCAGGGTTCCGATCACCGGGTTTTGGCAGCAGCGATGGGTTTAGGCCAGTGAGTGGTGAAGGTCCTGGAGGGTTTGGGTTTAACGGTCGTCAGGGGCAGCCACTGTCTGGTCAGAAACGAGGGTTTCCCTTCTCTGGACGTGGAGGTTCGCCGGGTGAGTGTAACTCTTTTTGCTTCTTGTTAAAATTTTGCATTGAATTATAATTGTAGTTTTGTAATTCAGAATGGGGGTGGTCTTTCAAGCCATCTAGCTTGGCTCCATCAATGTGAGATTAAAGTTATTATTCACCTCCTAAAATCACATGCGTGCTTGCCTGGTTGCTTGAGACTGAGTTATTAGTCACTTTTCTTATGTTCAATTATTGCATAGCAATTGTGCACCATAGGTATGGAAACTGCACTGTATATTTTGGAGAGCTGAGGATAAAGTTTGTATATTTTGGGATGCTCAGGATATGGTTAATGCTCCTGTTAGGAGTGCTTGGATTTTTTCCCCTCTTCTTCTTTTGCTGCATAAGTGCTCGCAGTTTAGCATGCCTTATATGACCTCGAATGGGTGGCCGCTAAGTCCATGGGTGTGTAAGTTGTAGTGGTAATAGCTTATATGTTAAGTTAGTCTATACACTGGAGCAGCAACTTTGGTAACAGCAATTATTTGGAGATGTTTTATCTAGCATGTGTTTTAGTTTTTCTTCTTTTTCATACTTTTGAAATAAAAATTGTTGCAACCTTGTTGCTAATTTTCCCTTCACCCCCGAATACTGTTCCCATTCATCCTTTCCAAAATGATATGTGTTTGCCTATTGAATGGCAAAAGAACAGAGCAACGGATAAACCAGAGTGCCAGAGTGATTTATGGTAGCAGACCTGGAAAGGATAAAGGGAAGTGTAGTACACATTCTGCAGGCCCATCCTTTGCCGTCCAAGCCACTCTTCAGATTGTAGCCTTCAACACAAGTTTAGAGGAACACGCTAAGGTCAAGCTTTGAAGCATAGTTTCTAGGACTGATCTTGGTGATGAAGATAAGGCATTACGTGAATAGCATTGAGAGAGGATATGACAGTGGGAGATGCTAGATATGGCTTTTGAAAAGAAATGATTAATAGAGTGGTAGATGAACAGGGAAGAAGAAAAAAAATAGGGTTTGGCTTAAATGTCAAACCTAGAAGGGACCTGATAGACATAGAAAATATTAAATAAGAAAACGAACTCTAATTTGTATGCTCTTGTACTTACATACATGTTATGGTTTCATTTTAGATTTAATGTCACTGTTCGATGAAAAAGTTAAAATATTAAAATTATTAATTATTGAATAATTGAAATAAATATTTAAAAAAGAAACACAAATGCATAAAATGTAAAATTATTGAAAGAAGAGATGAACAGGTAAGGAAAGAAACACGACTTGTGTGAAGGATACAGCACTACATGGGAAACAATGATTTCTATAGATTGTGTAAAATATGAAAGAATAATTGTTGATGGAGGTATAGAGAAAGAAGATTAAATAGGATTGCAAATCAATGTATCATTAATATATAATAAAATTATCAGAAGTCTTACTATTCATTAGTTCATTAGATATGAACAACGCAATCCGCTTCAATAACCATACAATGCAGGGGGCCCATCTCTTTCTAGAAATATGAATTAGTCCTTTTTTATATTTTGTATAGCACACACAAACTTAACCTAATTCCAGTTTCATAATTCTTTTTCTTTCTTACGGCCCCAAACTTATTTTTCAATATCAATCTTTTATCTTATCATGTAAAGCCATGGTTCTTTGGAAAAATAGTATCCCTTGTAGGTTTATCGCATTCTACTGTGCTCAACATCTGGATGAGTACTGCAGACTGGCAAAGCTTGATTTAGGTGACACTAGGGTGTTCCCCAGCAATGAGCACATTAAATTGGTTGTTTTCATATTTAGAAGTCGCATATAATGAAAGCAGACTTTCAGGATGTGGGGATAAACAGGTCATGTAAAAATCATAGTTTTTTCTTAAATCTCAGTGGTTTTATTGCTTGTATGCATTGCTGCTGGAGCATATTTGCATTTTTAATCTGTTGCTCTTTGTCAGTTTTTTGGGGATGTTTGTTTTCAGTAACAGGGTTTGATTGATTGATCCATTTCTTGTTCTATTTCCACTTTATTTGCAATTACCTCTCCTCCAGTGCATTGTGAAATGGAATTGACTGACATTTTCCCCTTTAATTTTAAGACCGTTTTGGTGGGGAAAGTTTTGCCAAACTTTTTGTTGGATCTGTTCCACGGACAGCAACTGAAGAAGATGTAAGTCTTTTAACCCCCTCATTTTTCCCTTTTTTCTATGGGTTGGGTCTTGGAAAGTTTGATTTTGAAAGTATTACCACATAGCAGCAAGAAGAAGCTTTCCAGTAATCTATAGGTTTCAGATAACTATCTTTAGGGTTCTAAAGGATGCCTGTTCTGTTACCAAGAGTACTCATCCACACTTTGCATGATGTCTGGGTCTAAAATTTATCTTGTTACAATTGTTGTCAGATTCGGCCTTTGTTCGAGCAACATGGAAATGTGGTTGAGGTTGCCTTGATAAAGGATAGAAAGACAGGACTGCAGCAAGGTACTTATTAATTTTTTTTTTAAAAAAAAGTCTTACTGTTCATCTGTATGATTTCTTGCTTGGGCCATTGAGTCATTGGTTCAATAGGTGGGGTGTTAAACTTACAACCAAACTATAGAGTCAGTCTTGGCGTGCTATATGCTGATTTAGACCTGTGTGATTCAGTTTTTGATCAGTTTATTTTGGCAATGAACATCCTAGCTACCTTTACATATAGTATAATTTGAAATGTAAGCCACATGTAAGTTAAAATCATGACAAATTGATGGATAGAGCACAGGTAGGCTGTCTTAGTTCAAATTAGAAAATGTTACAAAATGGTTCCTATGAATTGGGTCAGCAAGAGACATGTTGGTTCAACTGGTTCAATTGTATGCCAATTTAACTATCCAGATTGGAGCCTATGACCTGTGTTGCAACTTTAGGTGCATCAATGAACAAATTCCAACTATGGTTTATAATGGCAGATGAATGTAATACTGTAATTTGTTTACGTTCAAAATGTTTACTTAATTAAACGAACATAGAAAATGTTGATTGTTAAATTTAATATAATAAAATAAACAGAAGATGTTGACTGTTAAATTTAATGTAATAAAATAAACGTTGGCTTGGAGTTTGGCTTGCCAGATATAAATTTGGTTGTTACGTTGTAAATTGGTTTGTTTGTTGGAATATTACGTTTCATGAGTAAGCTAATGAATGGCTGACTTGATTATAGTGTAATGGGTGGTCATCTGTGGTTCTTATTATAAAATCCTGCCAAGCATATTCAATTTAATTGTCATGCTTTTGCTTCTACAATAAATTTAATGAGCTAATGGTATGCAATCAATGTTCTGGGATGACACTTGTCAGTATGTGAGAAATGCAGCCCTTAAAATTTTATTTAATAACCAGCCATATGGTTGTTTGAGTTGTATTTTCAAGAAGGATTTGGGATTGCTGCAGGTTGTTGTTTCATCAAGTATGCTTCCCCTGATGAAGCTGATCAGGCAATTAAAGCATTGCACAATCAACATATTCTTCCTGGAGTGAGCTGTTGTGCTTTGAATCCTAATATTAAATAGTAGCGGTGCAAGATACTGGTTTTTCTCACTGTTTTTTTGGTTATATTAGGGTGTTGGTCCAATCCAAGTGAGATATGCTGATGGTGAACGAGAACGCCTTGGTATTATTCTGAAGAATTCTTGACATATTGATTTTGAAATTTGAATGATGTTGGTATTTTTAATCCAAGTAGTTATTTACAGCTTTTTCTTGATTGGAATTCCTCTGTGATAATTATTCATGTTAACAAGATCGTTGGTCTATATTTTGTTTTAGAAAGGTGAATAATGTTGTTGTTGCAGGTGTCAAACTTGTGTTTCATGTTTACATTTGTTATTCTATCTCTTCAAATTATTTGTTCAATAGCAGTTTTGCAAAGATTGATAATTTGTCTCCTATATGAGTTTCTATGCATTGTATTTTATGTCTATTGTTGTTTGGGATTTTCCCGGCCCCAATGAAAAGAAATTTAACCTCCAGTGGAATCTGTTGTTTTTGGAGTAAATCTGTAACTTCTTTTAATTGGATAACATTCATGCACCCATCAAAAGAGAAAAGAAACAAAATTATGAGAACACGAGACCAATCATCAACCACCAACTCCTAACCAAGGGGGTTGTTGATCAAAGGTGAGGAGATCATCAGTGATCCCATGAGCAAATTTAGCTTGGTTGTCAGCATTATATGGACAGTCTCTCTTTATTTTGGAACTTAGAACAACTGCTTAGTTTTGTATGAAAAAACTGCTAAGTTGAAATGAAATAAGCTAGTAATATATTTCAACTGGTTTTTTGTTTGAGTATGCATCAGCATAACATTGTCATGAATTTTCTGAGTATGTGTACTGACTGTTTGATGTTTCTGTAAACTAATATTTATTCTAGGTGCAGTTGAATACAAGTTATTTGTGGGCTCTCTGAATAAACAGGCTTCTGTAAAGGAAGTTGAGGAAGTATGTTAATGCTCCCATTAAGTTCACATTTCGGACATTCATTTATTCATTCATTCCTGTTATTTATATCATATAATCATCTTATTTTTAGAAAATGTGAGCTTTGGCAGTTTGGTTAAAGAACATGAAACTAAATGATGTATGTTCCATCAGATTTTCTCAAAATATGGACGGGTTGAAGATGTTTATCTGATGCGTGATGAGAAGCAGCAAAGCCGTGGTATGTCCCTTACTCTTATGAGATCTTTACTGGAAAATCTATGACTATATTGTTCTATAAAATTATCTAACATTTGTAATCTCGGACCACATAATTGTTAAATCTTGAACATTGTTTTGTTTAATTGGGGAGGGGGCATTTTTTTGGGTTCCTGCCTTCTAATTGTCCTGGGGAAAGCACATATTTATTCATTTGCTTAGTTTTATGTTTTACACTTACCCCCAAATGATAATTATGTTGGCTTTTCTTTGACTCTTGATATGTGTTTAACTCCATGCTGGATATATAATCCTTTCCTCTTTTGATTGAAGGATGTGGTTTTGTTAAATACTCTCACAGAGATATGGCTTTGTCAGCTATAAATGCACTTAATGGAATTTATACAATGAGAGTAAGAAAAATTATGTCTGTTTCTGTCATAATTTCTTTTTTGATCACTTGAAAGCTTTTTGCTTATTATCATATATTTCTCTGTGTAGGGTTGTGATCAACCTTTAACTGTACGATTTGCTGATCCTAAGAGACCTCGACAAGGGGATTCAAGGTTTGTTACCTCAAGCCCCTACTGATATTTAAGCTCATTAAGTTCACTAGAATGTTAATGGATTGTATTGAGAATACCAAGTTTAGAAATATTAATTAATTATTGTTGTTAGAGATATCGTTTAGTATTTATTAGGATTATAGATGAATATTATATTTTAGGAATATATCTTTAAGATATTATGATTTGATTTGTATAATTAGATTAGGTTTGATTAGTTTTTTGGGTTAGGATTAGTCTGTTAATTTGCCTATATAAAAGCTTCTTTGTATTCTTTGTTATTCTAATGGATCAATAATATTCGGAGTATTTCTCTTGTGCTTCAATGTGATCCTTCAATCTTAATAGATTGAGCAAAGCATGGCTGTTCAGACTTGATTGAGTGATTGGCTTGCTCACTGACGTATATAAAATAAAAGTTAAGCAGGGGGTCTGCCTTTTTATCTAACAAATTGAACTCTAGGTCCACTATAGCCCTACTTGCAGGGCGAGTTCAAATGGCTGCAGGGACTAGAAACGAGCCTAGATTTTGTCATTTGAGGTGGATAAAGGGCATCAATCCCTGTGACTGTTGAAGATTGATCCATTGGCTTTTCTAAACTATCATTATGCTTGAGCCTGATCTTCTATTGACTTACTACTATTTTTTCTTATTTATTTATTTTTGAATATATGCTTATTACTTTAAATAAGAGAAGTAATTTGTTCTCTTCCTTTTAAACTTGACTCACATTATGAACTTTTATTGTAAACTCTTGTCAGCATGGATATGAATGTTTTTCAATCTGCTTGCCCTGAATGATTGATTGAAATTCAGCACTTCTGACTGTGTTTTAAGTGTTTATATATGTTTCCATTGTGAGTTTTTTATGTATGATTTTTCTGATATGTTGTTGCGGGCTTGCAGGGGTCCTGCTTTTGGTTCGAGATTTGAAGTTCCAGGTCCTAGACATCCAGCATTTGGTCCAAGATTTGAAGCACCAAGTTCTAGGTACCTCCGCCTTCCTTTCCTTTTCTTAGTTTCATGTCTTCTGAATGGTTCATCAATTGCCTTCTCTTCATGTTTGGGAGCTAGATATTGCTTCATTCTGTACTTATTTTTTCCAGACCTCCATTCATTGTAAGTGATACCATGGGTGATCAAGCCTCTGCTCCGAATGCTTGGCGTCCAATGCATCCTTCAAATATGGGGCCATCATCTAACACTGGTCTGCATAACCTGAGGCCGCCATTGCTTCCAAGATCTGGTGACATGGACATGGCATTGGCTATGAATGCAGTAAGTATAGCTTTGATGTTTCCATAAAAGTTTACCCAAAATCAAATATTTGAGTTTTTTAAAACTTATAAAAGCTACCATTTTACATGAAAATAAACCTCTACTAATGTTGTTTGAAGTTTTTATCCATACTCGAGAAAACTGCTCAGTTTGATCTGAATCATGCGTGCAATTTACAATTTGAATTTCTTGATTCTAACCAATTTAATTTTCCATTATTTGTGGGAAGAATCGAAATGTCTCTGAATGATGCTCTTAATCTATAGAATCAAGTGACTCATGCCAGAATTGCATGATTCCAGTGATTCAGTTCACGAACTCCCATTGAGTTGTGAAGGTTAACTGATGTGACTACTGTGTGTCTGCATGTGTGTGCAATGAAATTAATTGAACAATTCATTTTGATTGTCTCAGTTGGTGTTTGATATCATCTTTTAACCCTTGATTATCACACTAGTGTGAAACAGTGCAAGAGATGTTCCCTATTCTATATTCATTCTCTAATTATTTTCTTTCTTTGTAGATAAAAAATTGGTCATTCAGCCTCCTAGGTCTTAACTCTTGTAAACAAAATCTATCCCCCTCTGAAAATTATCCAGAGCCATGAGAGGGGTAGTAGTTTTCCATTATCAAAATCCACTCCAATGTGGCTCTATAATCAATGTTTTCTTAAAAGAATGTGAAGAAAGACATTTAACTTGATCATGTGTAACCATTTTCCCAAAACAGTGCCACGAGGCATGAGGAGCTTTTAGCTTTTTGGATGAAACGTATATGCAAAATCTGTGACTTGTCACTCATGATTGAGACTTATGGCTGAATTGTTATATCAATTCTTGGTTTAAGTTTATTATATTCAACACATGATTTGTATATTTTATTACAGTTAGCAGTTTGTCTAGAAATTTAGCTGACGGAGAATTTTTGGTAATTTAACTAAAAAGCAATGAAAGCCTAAAAGTTTATGTTATCTGATGGGCTCCTGCATACATGCTATGGTTAGCAATATGCCCAGAGATTCACATAATTCAGTAATTCACAAATTTAGGGAGAAAATAAGTTCACCCTTTTTTTGTGTGTGAGGAGGGTTGGGGATGAAAGTGCAGAAGAGCAGTGACTTCTGTTTAACGAGAAAGGATTCAACCCTAAATGAAAGTGCCTCTGTTGAAGTGTAACCTTATGGAGAATTCTTTCTTAAAGTTGAACTTTTCCTGTAGATGCACTCAGATACCCAGGTTATCAATTATACAATAAGAGTGAAGATCTTAATGCTTCTAATATTGAGAACGCTCCATCTCTAAAATGATATGCTGTTATCTTTCTATCCTCTCAATGAATGAGGAGGGAACGCTGTAGAGAAAGGCTTTCATTTTTAAGATGTAAATAGACGGGCCTGATGGGGTTTATGGATCCCATAACACGCGGTCCTCTGGGAAAAAAGAGAAAATGTTATACTGAGTCATTGGGATGCTAATTTGATAAAAGAAGCTTTTTATAATGTGAAATATGGTTAGAGTGTTTTCATTTGCTGTTTATTTCTTCTGTTCCTCGTTTGATATATTTCTTAATTATTAATTTTGTCTTGTAATGTGTTGTTTGCATCATCCATTTACTTATGTTTAAACAAATTTAGGGTGGTCCTGGGAATGGCTTTGGAGGCCCTTCAAATGGTCCTTTTCAAAGACAGGCTCTGTCATCAATGCCACAGCAGGTATATTGAGATTTCTGTGGTTTCATTCCATCTTTTCCAGCTTGGAATAGATTTGTAAATGTCTCATTGCTTTCAGAATTTCAATCAAAACATTCCACATATTCCACCAACCAGCCAACAGATGTCACCACTGCCGAAACCTATTCAATCACCTCAGGACAAGCCTTCTTCACACCTGATGTACCCTTCAGCCCCGATCCCCTACTCACAAGCACCACCTTCTCTTGCATCGTTTAGGCAGGTTGGCCAACAGCAACTTCCTTCACATCAGATGCATGGTCTAAACGGACACTTTCCAGTTTCTCAACCTCAAGCTCAGCAGGTTGCTTCATCTGCTGCTGCAGCAGCCCAGGGCCATACCCCCCTAGATACCAGCTTGCGAACAAATACGACATTGACCACCATAACTCAACAGAAACTATCTACCTCTATGCAGCAGCAGCCGCTTCAGCCTCAGCATTCTCCATCCCAGTTGGCGCAAATGTTGTCACAACAAACTCAGACCTTGCAAGCGAGCTTTCATTCATCTCAGAAGGCTTTCTCCCAGCTTCAACAACAACTACAGATGATGCAACCATGTAGTCAAGGTTTAACGTTGCAGCAAAATGTAGAATCTATGAAAAAACAGGTATTTTAGACTATTAGTATGATTTAATGTAAGAAGAATCTATGAAAAAACAGGTATTTTACATTATTAGTATGATTTAATTAATTAGTTCATGATGTGGGGGGACGCTGTTGTAGTTGTTGAACATCTCTATGAACATGAGGTTTTATGAATTGGGGGTGATTGGAATTTGGTTCCGAAGATGCCCTCCAGGTTTAATGCAAGCAAGTTTTCGGTTTTGTTTTCTTTAATTGTATTCTTTGAATTGTTTTCAACTGTTAGATTGTCAACTTTTCACTATATTGCCCGACTGATTGTAAACTTTTTGCTGTGACTGTTTGTTAATGATGATTGGATGCATCATTTGTGTATGTGTGCGCTTAGAAAGGACACATCCCTTGGGTTTCTTTTTTCTCCTAGTAACATTCGATTGTTCTTCAGTCTCAGTGGTCGGGGGCGGCTCCAACTGCAAATGTACCTTCATCCTTATCTGCTTCTGCTGTACCTCCAATAGGCCAGAACATAACCCCTGCAAAATGTGATTGGACAGAGCATGTATCTCCAGAAGGCTTCAAGTATTATCACAATAGTGTTACTGGAGAAAGTCGGGTTGGTATTTATTTAAGTTGCCTTTTAGTTTCTGTTTTTTTCCTTTTTTCTTCCTAGTTAATTTTGCTTTGCAACTAAAGTTTTCTTCATGAATCTATTTCTTTGGACTGATTTCTTTCATGAATATTTGTTTTGGACTGATTTCTTACATGAACCTGTAGTGGGAGAAACCTGAAGAGTTGACATTATCTGAACAGCAAAAGCCATCTGTTCAGCAATCTCAAAGTCAGTCACAGCCTCCAATATCACCTCAGCAATTTCCACAAATGCAACAATTGCAGCCTCAAGGCCAGCTCCAAGGGCAGGTGCTCCAGCAACAGGTACAATTGCTTTCTTTGTCTTCCTTTATGTTTGTATCTGGCATGTCGTGTAGTGTTGAAATATGAGCTTATTATGCTGATTTTGCCTTTTGCAATTCTAGTACCCGGCCTATGCAGTTGCAGGTCATCAAAATGCTCAGGTAACATTATGTTTTCAAATTTGTGTAATGGCCTTTATCTTTCTGCCTCCTACTTTTCTTGAGAAGTTTCTCGGACTAATGTAGAATTTGCTCCCTTGGACTCCAAAGATTTCCTAGATTATGTAATTGTAGGCAGTGGTTGATTCTACGGGTCAAAGTGGATTTATTAGTCAGTTGAACCTTTTATAGTTCCTTAGTTGAGTCCTTGTCTGAGGAGTTTCGGTCCTAAGACTTGAGAGACAACAGCTGATGGTCTATATACCCTCTGGTCCTAAATATTGAGTATTTCTAACTACCCCACTGAAACCAAGGTGAGGTAGTTAAATCATTAAAATGGTCTAAAATTGAAATAACTTTACAAGTTTATTCCTATTTAGAAGTGTGATTTTTTTTTCTTAAAGAAAAATATGTTGTAAACAAAGGTGATTTTGCAAAAATCAATAATGCTCCATTTTTTTTATGCAAAGTAACTAGTATATATGAAATCAATTTGTTCTAGAAAGTGATTGATATATAGGATTGGAGGGAATATATATTGACTCTGTTCTTCATTATGTTCAAGTGTTGAGCTCCCCATTCACTGTATTTATTTTGAACATAGCCATTATAATACCTGTCTCCTTATATGTATAGAAAGTAAGAGGAAAGAGAGGGGGGAGGGGGGTTCATGTTAATATTTTTTCATGTACATATTTGATCTGGTCAATTAGGAAGTTGGCTTGCACTTGTTTGAAATTGACAGGTCACAACTTCATCTATTGTGCCGTTTCTGTCCAGTTTAACCTTTGTTTCTTTGAAACGTCGCAGGGAATGTATACTATGCAAGAGTGGATGTGGAAAGATAAGCCAGCAGGTGCCATTTCTTCTACCTTATTTTGATATTTATGGTGTTTGTGGTCTGCTGCCAATTAGCGGGTTATGGTGCTAATTCTGAGCGTTGCTATAACTTGTCCATTCCATCTTTTTACTAAACACCCTCTATGACGGAGTCTGATTATGCTTGTTTGGGATCACACGTTTGTGACCCTAAAAGTGCTTATTCACGTATATTGAGGCAAATCTTCTTACTTGTATGCTGTAGATTATGATTGGAAAGCTGCTTTTGAAAAGGTGTAATTGCTACTCCAAACAAGCACTTAATACTTTATTTTTGTTTTTAGGGGGTGTAGAAATTTCTCATTGAAAATTTTATACTTGAGAAAGACCTGGTAAATTTTCATACCCAGAAAGTATCAGTGCCGTGCAAATATTATACACAGATAACTGATACTCCGATTTAGGTCCTCACCAATTAAATTTTCAATGAAGGACTTTTCCCCAAATTTGGTTGACATCAATTTTCACATTAGTTATGCGAGTTCAGGTGAGGCATGTGATTATTGTTGTTATACTTAAGGTTGATGAAGGCCGTTGAATAGAGTAAGGATGAATCGAACTGCGGATCACTATGGCCATGAATGTTCTTAAAGATTCCTACTGGGATCTCCAGAAATTTTGGATCTGACATTTCTGGTTTTATTTGACCTGCAGGGATTTGAAAATTCATGTGAGCTTTTGAGCTTTTGAGGTGGTGCACAAATGAAGAGGAGGCTGAAACCTTTTTCATGGCTGAGAGGAACAGAGCCTCTAATCTGATGGTGAAGAAGGTAGGGGTTGTGATGTGACCTCTTTTGAGCACAAATGAATCATGTCACAAAAAGAGTCCATTTTTGCAGCCACCATTACTCACCATTTTGATGATCCTCGTTGAGAATTCTTCGCTATCACTACTAGCTTAGGACTAGAAAATTCTGTTGGGGTCTCAAATCTGTTTAACAAATAAAATTCCTCTACAGTTTGTGTAACATAGTTTTCCCCCGTAAATTATTATTCTATTATTATAGTATTCAACATAATCATTTATCACTCAAGCATTTACTATTCCCTGTCAGCTATATTGCCCAAGTCTGGCGAAAGCGGTAGTAATTTGAATTGAAATATACCAAATGGAATGAAACTATTAAAAATTGTGGTTTTCGGGTCAAGTGGAAATCAGTTTTTGGTTTGGATTTTAATTAGTCAGTAAATTTTGAATCGGTTCGAAGTAAATTCGAAATTAAATTGGTCGGGGGAGAAGACTATCTTCACGTTTAAAACGCTGCATGTTCCGTGGTTAAGTGAGTGTTTGGCTAGTGGCTTCAGAAGTCTCTTTTCTTTTAGGTTGAGATAACTTTTCTTACATGTAAATCATAAAAAGTTATTATTCAAAAGTTATTCGTCAATCAACAAATTAGTAATTTATTACTCCCTTAATATTTGTTTTCTTTCTATAAGATGGAATTAAACGTGATGTTGGAAAAGAAAGTTGAAATTAGATAGGAGTAATAAAGATATAAAAAAGGAATTTTGTTTCTTTAAAAAATGCCTTTATATATATGAAAGAAAATGTTAATTGAGCGCTTGAGTCAAAGACGGGAATTAAATATAATTGAAGTATGAGTAATTTTTAATTGAGGGTGGGTTTAGTTTTTTTTTTTTTTTTTTGAGACAGCCTCTATATTTTATAAAAAGAAATTAAGCACAGTAACAACTTGTTTGATTTGAGGGGAGGAAAGGATAAGAGAGAAATTTGTTTTCTTATCTTTACTAAATAGCCCGTAGAAAATTTTGAATATCACAAAAATATATTCTCAGTAAAAAAGAATATTCTTTTTATTAATAAGAATTTAGTCAATATTTTATCTTATTTTCCCTCTCATCCCTTCTTTCAAACCAAACACACCCTACCCTAAGAATTCTACGTTGAAAACAATGGGAGGGAGGGAGTGATACTTTACTGATCAGTCGTATTAATTTAGTTTGGCGTTTGGCGTTCCAGCAATATCTTCTTACATCAAGTTAAAATGTAGTGTTTGGGGCTGAAATATTAGTTGTTTGTTATGAATATGTGGATGTCCATTGACTCCCAGTCTCCAAATATTACAAGATGACATGGGACTCACGCATAATGATTTACTATTTAGTGGGACTCACACACAATTATACAATCATCACGGGAAGGAAATCCGTGACTGAATAGTTTTGATTTTCGGGAAAAACTACACTAAATGACCCTAATGTGAAAATTACACTAAATTCTCATTTTCCTTCTATAAATAGAGGTGTTATGTAACTATTCATGATACAGTGAAAAGGAGAATTTCTCTCTTTATATTCTCCCTATAATTTCTTCTCTTATTATCATTAGTTTTATAATACGTTATCAACACGAAGCTCTAATCAGCTAAGCTGCGTGTGTTTCATCATCAACTCCCCGAACCTTCATCACTCTCGCCCCCTCCTCCTCATATCTCTAAGTTTCGTTGCTCACCAGATCCACCATTGTTTTATCCCTTTCACCGTCGTCTTACTCTATCATTTTTTTTTTCATCCAGTCCATTTTCTCCCTCAATCTGTTAGACCACCGATCACCACAGCCTCTTCCACCAAACCAAATCTGTTCGCCTCCACCGATCTAGAGAGATATTTCTATTCCTGCATGATTTCTTGTTCAACTGCCGACAGTGGGAGAGAGAAGAAAAAGGGAAAAGAAAAAGATAGAATGAAAACGAATGAGAGGGAGAGAGAGAAGAAAAGTGAAAAAAAAATGAAGGAATCGTTGACGGGGTTGTTGATAAAATATTTTTTAGACCCATATATTTTAGATTATTATAATAATATATTATAGAATATAACTATATTAAAAAAATAATAATAATACTTCTGCCAATTCGGATGGTTCTGCCGAAAGATAAAATATTATATATATATATATATATATATATATATATATAATATTAATTATATTGTTTTTATTGTTTTAATCTAAGATTTTAGATATTTTATTGTTACTAACTTTACTAACATTTACTTTTATACTACTAATATTTATTTTATACATTTATTTTTATGTTCCTAACATTTATTTATTTATTTAAGCATTTATTTATCTTTTATGGCAGCAACACTATTTATTAATGGGCTCCATTTATTTATTTTATTTTACATTTATTTATTCTTCATGGAGGCACACTAGTATCTATTAATGGGCTCTATTTATTTTATTTAGCGTTTATTTATCTTTTATAGTGGTAACACTTTGTGGGCCCCATTTATTTTATTTTAATTTTTTACTGCTTTATTTATTTTTCATGGTAGCAACACTAGTATAATAGGCTCCATTTATTTATTTTGTTTTGTTTTACATTTATTTATAATTTATTTACTGCTTTATATCCCCCTTCCCTTTTATATTTTATTTTATTTATTGCTTTAAATATATCCCCCTCCCTTTTATTATTTATGGCAACCACACTATTAGTGGGTTTCATATATTTATTTTATTATGCTTATATTTTATATTTATCGTAAAGATAAATTGTTAAAAGGCATATGTATCATGAGATCAAAATGCTATGAAGATATGAGGCATAAATTGGCCTAAGACCATAAGGAGGCATAAATTGGCTAGAAGCTAAGAGATAAATTAGCCTGAAGCTAAGAGACAAGTTGGCCTGAAGCCAAGAGACAAATTATGAAACAAGATTTGATCCATAAATTTTGTACATCATCAATTGTATAAAGGCCTCAAAATTGTATATTTGGCATTTAATACTCCCTCAAATTATGAGACAAGGGATTGTATGATCATGGTTGATTGTAAATAAATATATCCAATTTGCTCTTACAGTAGCAATATTGTGATTAAGTCAAGAAATATTGTAGATTAATTTCTTGCCATAATCAAATAGATCATTGAGTTATGGATCATCAATTTTATCCAACTTCATTTCCAGAAGTGAATGAAGTAAGAAATAAATTTGTCATTATTGTTGTTTTACTATTGTTTTGTGTTTCGTATAATTATAACAATTTTTGTGAATACAAGAGAGGAATATTTATAAACAAAATAATTAAACAAAAGGCAATATTATTTCAATAAATTTTAATAGCGAGTGGTTCAACTCCTTTACAAAGCTTAATCATCTCATTCTGAAAGATATTTAATGTCATCTTCTTTTGCTTTTCTTGAGATGAGATCAAGATGAGGTAAATCTCTTTGTAATATCGAGATCTGCCTCATAAGTTTTTGAAGCTTCTTATATAGCCACTCAGTTAACCTTCCTTTTTGATAAATCTTTTGGATGGTGTGAGTACTCATATTTAATTGTTTACTCGCATCATTGAGGGTTAAATGAAAATAATTTATTAAATCATGGAGCATTGTTCTCTTTATTCTTTCTCGTTGCTCCATTGTTAATCTATATAATTCACCCTGATTAAGGAATGAAGTATCACATGGAATATTAACCGCGGGTTGTTTTCCTTTATCTAATGGATTTTCAATGTTGGTTTGAAATGAACTCCCGCGGGGTTCATGTGGATTTTTCATCCATTCCGAACCAACACAAAGGACCTCATAATAGGCTAATACAGGATCACGCATTAAGTTATATCCTGATGCTTGTAAATCTATACAATACTGTATCACAAAATGTTTGATTTCTCCAAAATTTTTATTACTAAAATCAAACATTGGAAGCCTGTCAGTATTGTAAGATTTATCCTGTACATTTTTAAATAAAACAGCGTGGGAAATCATACATGTTCTCCTTCCGTGAACTTCAAGTTTATGACACTGAAGTTTGTTGGTATGTATGATCTCCCATAAAACATCACAACAACTACATTCCAATAAGCTAGTAGTTGTTAACTAGTAGGTAGTTGCTAGCTTACTAGTGGTTATAGTTGGCTGGTTGGTTATTGTTGCTTGCTGGCTAGTGGTTGCTGCCAGACTAATGGTTGTTTGCTGGCTTGTGATTGCTGGCTGATTGATTGTCATCATTATTGGCTGAACTGGATTGGTAGACTCCATCAGTTCTGCCATAGTTCTACACCTCTTAACTGGCCTCTTTGATGAACCTGCTTCAGTTGTACCTTCAATCCTTGTAGATTGAAGAAGAACATTTGTTCTTGGGGGAGAAGTAGGTACATTTGAAGCAAAATGAGGAATAGTAGGAGGAATAAACATGTCTAAAGGATCAGAAAATAGTAAAGAAGAAAATGACATGTTTGACTGATCATCATACAACAAAGCATCAAGTAATGTTGTGTCTGATGTATCAGAAACTGGGATAAAATTATTTGGTCTTGTCATGACAATAGAATTTAGAAAAATATGTGTGAGTATCTGGTAATTGATATTATCATATGCTTGAGTGTTTGTGAGGCATGTTCGTTTGCCTTTCTCTATTTATAGTCGAATTAACTCCTGTTGAATCTCTACAGATCTGCGCAGCCCTGTTGAATCTTTGCAAATCTACTCTGTATAAAGCACGAGCTTGGACACTTTTTGACTATATATGCATACAAAAATTCCACAGTGATGCATGTTACACCTGTGATTCCATAGTATTGTGTTCGTGAATTCGCAGTGATACATATATGATGATTTTGTATTTTATAATGATATATATTTTGATTATCGATTCTAGAAAATGAAAATTTTGTTACCAGAAGTAACAAAATTATGCATTGATAATGCATAAAGAAATCTGTGGAATTTTAATTATATCTGTAGAAATAGATATCATATATGGAATATTGTATGGAAATTTTATGAATTAATTTTTACGGATTCACACTTGAGGGGGAGAATGATATAGATCAAGTGTGAGTGTTTGCAAATTAATTCTTTGTGAATATTTGTGTTAATTCCCCCGGAATTTGATATTAGATTTGATGATAAATTATATGGTAAGTTGGCATGACTCGTTTGATCATCCGAGTCGTATAGCTGCATGTTCTCAAATAAAAATGATTATGAAAATATTACTGGAAATGGATCTCTGGAAATGTATCAAATTGAATGATATAGAATACATGTGATATTATAAATCTGCAAAGTTTGCAGTAATGTTTGCAACCAGAAGTTTGCAATAGATTATGCGCGCAATTTCCAGATTGAATGATCCAGAAAGTATATAAGGTTATGAGAACAATGTTTATATGTGTATATTTGCGACAATTATTTATGCCAACAAAATTCTCCCCGTATAATTGGCTTTTGGTCAGAAGCCAGATTAATTCCATCTTGAAATGTTTTAAATTGTGCAATGATTATTAATTCACTATAATGCACACAGATGGATATACACTGCATGATTAAATGAGGGGAAGAAAAATAAGCAGATTGGGTAAAAGATATAAAGTGGAATGAATTATCATTGGCTCATATTGATCCTTGTACAAAGAAATGTGCACTAAGAGTTTAAAATGATAATTCAGTTGCAGAGTTTAGTTAATCGAATGCCAGAAGCATTTACTGACCTTAAGAAAGTGACAAAGTCACATGTCCCAACTGCAAATGCTCCTATATGAATTGTTATAAAGCACGCCTGAAGCGTTACAGGTCCATCGATTTTAAAGATAAAAATCCTCGAATGAGAAAAAGAGCTATAAGAATATAGATGATCAAGTCGAAGATAATTAAGAAAAGCTCCAGAAGAGCCATTTTCCTTAAGAGATGAAGAAAAGCTCCAGAAGAGCTATCTCCTGAAGAGATGTTATCTCCAGAAGAGATATCTCTAGAAGAGACCCAGGTACATGAAATGTATGATAATAATGAGATCTCAATAAATTATGAATGAAATCCGATGAGACCGAAAATAATGTCAACTTTGATGATATCTATGTTTATGTGATAGCATATGATGTAATATATGATAATGAGGATCATGAGCCACAATATATTAGTATGCTAGAAGCACATGTCCTTGAAGGATGTAAGACGCTAGAAACATATGTCCCTGAAAGACTAAATATGCCAGAAGTATAAGTCTCTAAAGTACTCAAGATGCTGGAAGCATCAAATTTTCGAGAATAATGATAAGTTCATATATTGCCAGAAGCAATTAAGGTGTGCATCTTAATGAATATTTATTAAAATTCTATATGCACATGTATATTTATGAAATGATTATTGTGATTTTATTTGAAAGATTTAGATCTTGCAGGTATACAATGAATACTTGATGATAGAAAGTATGATATGTTCAGAAAGACATTGAAGCAATGCAGTCATTAGGGGGAGCAAGTCTGATGTAATCAAGAGAGGGAGACGATACACGTTGTACTCTTTTTTCTTTATCTAGGTTTTGTCCCACTGGGTTTTCCTAGAAAGGTTTTTAATGAGGCAGCAATCAACAATGTATCAATGAATGATGTACTCTTTTCTTTGGCTAGGTTTTTATCCCACTGGGTTTTTCCTAGTTAAAGTTTTTAATAAGGCACATTCATAAATGGACATCCAAGGGGGAGTGTTATGAATATACTTATTATGTGGATGTTCATTGACTCCTGGTCTCCAAATATTACAAGATGGTATGGGACTCATGCATAGTACCATGCATAGTGATTTACTATTTGGTGGGACCCGCACACAATTATACAATCATCACGAGAAGGAAATCCGTGACTGAATAGTTTTGATTCTCGGGGAAAACTACACTAAATGACCCTGATGTGGAAATTACACTAAAGTCTCATTTTCCGTCTATAAATAGAGATCTTCTGTAACTATTTATGATATAGTGAAAGGAGAATTTCTCTCTTTACATTCTCCCTATAATTTCTTCTCTTATTATCATTAGTTTTATAATATTGTTAACTTTATTTGGTAAAACAATTAAAATTAATCTGAAGCTCCATGCCACACCTAGAGAAATCACATTAAAGGAGGCCGATAATTGAGTGTTATCTTAATGCTGGTTGAGAGTGGATATTTATTCAAAGTGTAGAGCCTTTCTCTCTAAACACTTCAATCATATGTTTCCTATAGCTAGCTAAATATTTTTGTAGCCATTTATTATTAAAAAAAACAAAAGTTTTAGAAAATTTTAATGTGTGTGTTCCGAAAGATACAAAAAATTATGTAACATGTATCACTCTGATCCTATTTCTAATTTTTTTTAATTAAATCACACATATCAAGATAGTTAACTCAATGATAGAAGACAAATCTTCAACTTTATCTTTATTTATGAATAAGTGTTTTTCAACTCTTTTTTTTTTCTATCTATTTTCATTTGTACACTTAATATATGTAAAATTGTCATCATCTAATTAACTAACTTGAAATTGAACTTGTAAATAGGAACACATTTCTTGATAAAAGAAGAACTTATAAATAGTACAGAGTAATAATACTCTCAAGTTTAATCAAGAAAACCAAATTAGTTCATCCACGCAACAATCATGTGATTTTATTTTCTTTTTTTGACGTAACAATCATGTATTTAAACAAACAGTGATGCAAAATACACACACACACACACACACCTATTTCTAGTATCGTAAAAACCTTATTTTTCTCTCGCCAAAAAAAAAAACCATATTTCTCCTTTTCACACACACACCTATTTTTTAAATAAAAAAAATATATAGTCTCTCTCCTTTTCACATACATTTTGTTCATATGCATTTTAAATATCACAAATCTAACATAGAATTAGTGAATTGCAAGTGTGGAAGAGGTTAAATATTCATGTTTACATGTTAAGGAAAGAATTAAAAAAATATCTTTATTTTTTTTCCTTGTTTACCATTAACAAGCAATCTACTTGTTCTTTTCTGGAACCTTTATTCCTATCTGACCAACCATAAAAGAGAACCATATCAATGAGTTTCTTTTTTCCCCCTTTTCAATTGATTTTTAAAGAGGTGACTTTTCATTAGTCATTTTGATTTTGATTTTGATGCCATATTATTACATCAATCTCCTGAAACTGAAATATCTTTTGCCTAAAAAACGAAAAGAGTAAGAAAACATGCATCTTTTCTTCCTATTCATGGGGACAAGGAACTTATAATTAGTCATTATAAAAATAAATTTCAAAATATTATTACTTCCGATCCTGATTATAAGACTTAGTTGACTTTTTTTTTGAGATATTAAATAAGCTAAATTAGTTGCTTAATCATATAATATGTTATGTATTCCTAGATTATATATTAGTTTATTAGTCAAATTAATTAGTTTGAAGGAAAAAAAAAAATAAAAATACTCTAAAGTAATTTAATTATCTTCTTTAATTTCTCTAATAAAGTCAACTAGATCTTATAATTAGGACCGGAGGGAGTATATACACAAGCTAAATTAATTTAAATTTTAAATTATCTTATTAAATCTTGACAACCAATCCTTCTAAAATTTTAAATTAATGCAAATAACTCTTCAATTATTAATTTATCCATCATTTTACTAATGTAATGTTACTTACACATGTCTCGTTAGTGAAATAATATAGACAAATTAACCGTGAGATTTTCTTTAAAATCTTGAAGCTTAGATACTTAATTATCAACTTTTAAAATTCAATGATGCTATTATACATGACTCAATTTTTAAGAGTTTTGCACTCATGTTGTTTTCAAACTTGCAAACTGCCGATTAAATTTAATATTTTTTACATTTTTAACTTACAAAATTATGTCAACTCATTATTATAGGACGCTGATGTGTTTGGATAAGCCTTTTAAACTATGGTTTTGGCTGGTTTTGATATAACTATGATTTAAAAAGTAGAGTATTAAATTAGTCATCCGAATTCAAAATAGCTTTTACCCTCAAAATCATAGTTTTGTTTAAGCTATCCCACAATATTTGTTGAAATAAATCCATAGTTTGAGGTAGAAAGTCATGTTTTTTCGGAGTTATTCTCTAAAATGTTAATTTAAAGTTGAAAATTCAATAAGACAGATAAATTTTGAAGGAATCAATTTCAAAATAATAAACAAACATCATTCAAATTGCAATTTAGCGTAAAAGCTAGCAAGAAATTAAACCAATTTTGCTAGCTTAATTATTTAAAGTAATGCATTGCAGTTAATTAATTAATTCCTTTATATCCTCACAAAATTTGTTCAAGATATACATATGCAAGCCACTAAACCAGAGTAGTTGAAATGATTGGGAAAAACAAAGAACTCAAATTAATGTTTTTACGCAAAATTAACAATACCTAATAGCAATAACAAGATAGAAAGGGGAAAAAAATTAAAAAGCTAATATTGAAAATGACAGTGTGGTAGCATCACATTCAAAATATTCGAATGATCACAAAACTTCATCTACCTTCCAGTTATTGCCTGCAACTTTTGTTTCTTTTTAAAGCCAATAGAATCATGATATTAACTCACAGTATTTTGTGGTTTCAAATATCTAAGATACGTTTTTCATGTATTACATGAAATTAAAAAATAGGGTTAAGGTGTAAAAATATACATGAGCTTTTTCACCAAGAATGCCCAACACCACGTGCTTTTTTTTTTTAGCAAAAATACAAACGTGGTTACTATTTTAGAGTAAAAGTTACATCCCACCGTTATGTTACTGTTCACCGCTATTATGTTACTGTTCACTTTATATCTTTCTCTCTCATCACGGTGAACAATAACGTGTGTATTTTATAATTGAGGTAACCACATGTCTATTTTTGCTCCAAAAAAAAGCATGTGGTACTAGGCGCTCCTAAAGAAAAAGCTCATGTGTATTTTTGCACCTTAACCCTAAAAAATAAGTATGTAGAAGTTGAAGTATATCCGTTCCAAAAAAAAAAAAAGTATATATGTTCTTAAAAACGTGTGCAAATCACAATATTCTAAAGATGTCAGAAGGGTTTAGAATTTCCCTGTAAAGAAAACCATTCAATTTTATTTTAACCTAAATCTTATGCAAATGCCACATGTTCATAACTTAGTTTTATTTAATAAACTGTGTGTGTGTGTCCGACAAAAATATATATTACTTTCTACTCATAAGTTACACAATCCGATCTATTTTTATTAAGATATATTAACTACTTTTCTGATATTTAAGATATTTCGTTAAAATCTGTGAAATGTCGACATTTTTTTTTAAAGCATTGCAAAATTATTCTTAATCAAAGTAAAACCATATTCATATAAGTTAAGAGTGAAGACCATAGCATTTTTTACAAACAATTTGTAAATATTTCATTAAATTTTATACAAAGGGCCTTGTATTATAGAATAAAAGGAAAAAATATTTTTTTATTTCTTTTAGTTTTGACTCAATTGTAACCTAGTAATTAAATTTTGATTCATTACAACTAAATCTTATCGCTTTAACTTTGTTGAAGTTCGATCCCTAAAATTTAACTCCTTACAATTCACTTCATATAGTTTAAATCATTAAAAACTATAATCCTTGAGTTTCATGATAAAATATATAATTTTATTTTTATAATATATAGAATAATATTTTAAAAAGTTAAATTATAAGGATTGAATTAAAATTCAAGAATTGAGTTACAATTGAACTAAGAATATAGAGACTAAGTTATACTATAAGGACAAATATATAAATTTTCCTTAAAAAGAATTTGAGAAAATATAAATTATTTATAATTTTATATTTTTTTATGTGAAAGTTGATCTTTCATTGATGTTGATGTCGATGATTGATATTCATTTTGTGTACACACTTTTGAGTCTTCAAATTCTAACAAATAAATGCAAAATTGATGTTGTTGTTGTCAGTCATATTCTGAAACTTGCAAAGTAAGAAAAGAATAAAGAAGGCTGCATGTTGAAGGAAAGCGCTCACCTAAGTTCCCACCATTTTTCATGAAATCTATTAATATTATTATTATGGCCAAGAAAATTTGATGAAACCGATAAATCTTTAGAAAAGTACAAGGTTTTAAAATATATATTAGGCCAATTAAAGGATCACACACAGAGAGAGAGAGAGAGAGAGAGAGAGAGAGAGAGAGAGAGCTTATTATTATCTTCTCATGCGGCTGCATGCATTAGATTGCTTAACTTTCATATATTAAGTTTTAGATTTTAATTTGTGCATTTATTTTTAGAATAATTAACATCCCATTTAAAATATGGCATTGAATTGAATATTATATACTTATTAACCAAACTACAAATAGTTTAAGACAAGGGTTAATATCTCATGAATTCTCTGTGCCACGGGCTCTATTTTAATTTGGATACTTTATTATATTAAAACGTTATGAATAAATAAATAGCGTAGAAAAGGGATAGATATATAGCAAAAATAATTTAATATAAAGATAAGATGTGAAATTCACATTTGATTATATCTCTTGGGTTATTTTCTCTTCAGATATAAGGACAAAGATAATTCAATTTAATCATAATTTCGCAGGTATACTTCTAGAGGGATTTGCATGTTGTGTATATTTATTTTGAATTATTTAGGTCTGATTTAGATTGTTTGCACCGCAACATGACTTTTTATTCTTATATATGATTTTCTTAATTGAGAATTGAAAGGCCATGTTTTTTATGTATTATGTTTCCTTTAAAATAAAAAAAATTATTTAATTTAAAAAGTAAAATGATATAATCAATTAAATCATATTTTAAAAAAAAAATTAAACAAGGAGAAAATTTTAGGTATAGGGTTGTTCACCGGTCAAGATGCCCAACCTATAATTCGTCCGGGTTTTGGTATGATATAAGAAAATTAATAAAACAAATAATTTATTTAAAACATATAATTACTTTCATTTCATATGGAAAATAATATCACGATCAAATGGAATATTTTCTAAAATTTTGAATACTCAATCAATATATACTTTATTTTTATATTATATTAACAAATTAATTTAATATTTGAGTAAAATCAAAATCTGGGTTATAGCGGCAAAATCTGAAAATCTTAAAAAACCTTAAAATCATAAAGTTAATTTATTACAAGATAATAATAATATTATATATAAGTATAACATTATTGATATATACCATGTATGTATATACCATAACTCCCTAATCTTTAACAACGTACTTTAAGCACCCTAATCTTAATAAAAAAGAAATTACAACTGGGTTACCATGGTGGAAAGGTTTCAAAGGATTCTGAAATACTAACCATATAATAGGGGGAAAAAACACTACTTGAAAAGTAGTCTACCATAATTAAATAGAAATCAACTTGTAATAATTGGAATGCTTATAATATTTTACTATAGCCTACAGTCTATCATAGTAAAAATAAAAAATAAAAAGTTTATCACAATAATCTGGTTTGAATTGAATGATCAATAATTCAAAGAACTACAGTCAATTATCACAACCTTAGGAGGTTTTGACAATGATGTTCATCAAAGTCCAAATCGGGGTTTAAGTCAAAAGAAGCTCATATGAGTCAACAGCATTAAAAGAACAAAAAAGGAGTCCTAAATGGCAAGTATATATACCTTATTAAGCACGTGAAATTAAAATGAAGATATACAAACGGATGAGAGATAATGCTTTAGTAACCATCTGTCTAATTCAAAACATACAGAAGTTTGTATTAATGAGTTGTCCAGTGCAAAGAAACAAAAATAATATCATTTCCTAAATAATAAAATTTTCCAAAAAAAAAATCATATAAAAAAACTTGTACGTTTAACCTCACATTTCTATCTATCCTTATATCCCTTTAAAACCTCTAACAAAATGCACTAATGTTATATACTTCCTCTAGTCATAAATATAAAACATAGTTCATGGTATAATTTATACTATAAATTATCTTTTATATTTAAGACCAGAGGAGTAATTATTTTTGAAATTTTAAGTAATGAGGAAAAATTATGTAGAATGCATTAAAAAGCACCTAAGGTGATTGGGACCTGAAGAGTAAGATTGCCCGGAGAAGATATAAAGAATTTAATGGCTGGAAAGTTTAGGAATATATATATATATATATATATATATATATATATATATATATATATATATATATATTCCTAAACTTTCCAGCCATTAAATTCTTTATATCTTCTATATATATATATATATATATATATATATATATATATTCCTAAACTTTCCAGCCATTAAATTCTTTATATCTTCTATATATATATATATATATATATATATATATATATATATATATATAGCTAGGAGACAAGTCCCACCTTCCCTAATATGAATGCTCTTTTCTTGTTTCTCACTTCTCTCTGATATAATTATCACTTCAATTATTATAGTGTTGAGAATATTCACTTGCACCTGTTCTTGTGGAAAAAACGTGAAAAAGGCTTCATCCATTTGGAATTTAATCTTTCTTTTTTTCCTTTGTCTATTATTCTTTTTTTTTTTTTGTTATGTTCAAATGTATCTGTCATCTTGCTTTACGGTATTCTGGTTTTCTATCATGTCTCCATTGTCTCCCCCATCTTCCTTGTACGAATGGATTATAAATTTAGAGAGATAGCTTCACAACTTTTCATTAAATCTTATGTAATTGTTAGATTTTGGTTTCATCACTAAGTACGAATAGCTTATGATGTAAACCAATAGTATTTTTGAAATATTGATAAACTTTTTGAATTGGTTTACCTTTGACACATAAGGTTTAAAATATGAACTTTTAAATCGGTTATCTACAAATGTGTAACTTTTATAATCGGTAGTATTTTTTGTTTTGTTTTCTTTTTGACTGGGTACTATCCAGATTGATATTAGAGAACTAGCCTAGCTAGCTAAAAGATGCCTGACTTTCTGAACCGTCCTTATTTAAACCGGTTCGGTTGCTGGTTTCAAATGGCTTTTTAATTTAAGAAAAATATTACTGAGGTCCTAAAGAAAAGAAAAAATATTAAAAAAAGTCTCAACCTTAAATCTCCTATAAAAAAAAGTTTCAAAAAGTTCATAGGGACTTTTTTGATATTAATTACAGAATTCCGATATCAAAAAAATCTCGTTGTCAAAATGACTTTTCCTGTTATTAAAATTTTTCTATGAAAATATTATTGTCAAAATATAGAAAAATTATTGTCAAAATGAGTTTTCCTGTTGTAAAAAATTTTCTGAGTTTTTCCTCTTGCATGTAGAATCTTAGAAACTTGGAAAATTTTTTGTAATAGAAAAAGTCATTTTGACAACGATTTTTATAGAGAAATTTTAACAACGGGAAAAGTCATTTTGACAACAAGATTTTTTTTTTTTATATGAGAATTCAGTAATTAATATAAAAAAAGTCTTTGGGGACTTTTTTGCTTTTGATTGAGAATTTTGGGGTTGAGACTTTTTTGATTTTTTTTTTCTTTTCTCTATAACCTCAGTGATATTTTCCCTTTAATTTAACCTGTTTAGATTATTTACTTTTATACAAGTGCATGTATTGCATGTACCCTAAAATGAGATGGTCATATCTCTCTCATTGCAGTAACACTACAAAGCGTAAGAAAAGAAACAGCCGCCACCCATGAAATGGATGGACTCTAAACTATAGTGCTATTCTAACAAAGAATTAGGGTTTAAGTAATTTATATATACGCTTTAAAACTATTTAAATTAAATTTATACTCCCTCTGATTTTTAATATAAAACATATTTAGAAAATATAATTTAAATATTATTTTATTAAAATTTTAATTCATAATAAAAATAATAGTAATTATTAAATAAATTCAAATCATACTCTTCTCCTTCGTCGATCTTCCTCTTCCATTTTTTTTTTTTAAAAAAACTTGGACTTCTAGTTAAACAAGATCAATATATAATAATTGTTTTAACGTTAATATCCATTTACAGGTACAAACAAGTATCATCATTTTAGAGACAGCCCTGATTAATATGCTATCTACCATTAAATCAGAACATCTCTCTCAACGTATATTTAAACCTTAGTTTGTCATGTTACAAAAAAAAATAAATCCCTTTAGTTAGACTCAACTGGTCAACCCCATTGTTGCATGCAACTCTTTCCAGTCAATATAATTAAAATTATAAAAGATGTTTGACATTTCACCAAAACTAAAAATAAGATGACTTCTTACATCAAATTTTAATACAATTACATAATTACATAATACCTAATTATATACTTATGACACGCCATCAAACGAGTGCGAGTATACAATAATCGAATATCGTATCACACTACTATTAGACAATAATTTTTAATTAAGCATGATGAAATAGACGCCCTTTTTTTAATTAAAACAAAAAAACTCGTACCCATTAATTAAGTTCTACTATAGGGATCATCCATTTTACGTAGACTGTAAAACAAATATAATAGACACACCGACCTTGAATAGAAAAAATGTACGAGATTTTGGTTTAAGATTTTCACATTAATAGAATAGTGTGTGTACACACACTCCTTATTCCTTTTTCCCATTCCAACAACTTGGTATATTAGAACTCAAGTAGGACTCTAACTAGGTTAAGTCGACTTCCATTCACACATCATACACATCAGAATAGAAGGTGAGAAATCGGATAAAACAGTTAATGACTTATTAATTAATTAATGTAATATGTATAATTCCTTTGGATAATGGTATAGCGGTCTGATTAAATAGCCAGAAGATTCCACCACGTGTGGTAATTTTACGAATGAAAAAGCAGAACCCTATCATATTTTGCCAATATTGTGAAAAAAATAAAATAAAGTGCATCAAATACTCTAAAGTATTTATTTTAAGTACATCTAATGCCGTAAAATAATTTTTCAGGTGCGCCAATCATTCTAAATTACTGTTTTATATAGTTCACTAAATCTCTGGGTGTTTATTGCGGAGAATAACCTAAATATAAAAAAACAAGTAAACAACAAAAAGAAAATTGATTAGAAATGAAAAGTTACAGAATCAAAACCTAAATATTAGTCCTTCCATGCATATAACATGAAACCAAAATCTTATACAATTGGAATCTCTCTAACTATATAATCCGGGCAACTGATGAAGAGAAACCAACGCACAAAGATTGTATCTCTCCCCAGTTTAGATATGGACTCCACAATTAAAGAGGATCCGAATTATATTGTGATATATACCAGAGAAAGTGATATAAACTGATACATACAGTAATAACCCAAATATATTTAATTTAATTATATATGATAACAAATTACCTAAGCTAGTTTATAACTGCTTTGGATCATCATTGTTCATCATCTGCGATGGTACGATAATGTCCTGAAGAAGCCCATTGTCTCTTAACAAACTAGCTTCATCATCCATTCTCGACCCTACTCCTCCAAAACCTGATCTGTTATGGTACGACCTCATAAACGACGCCGCCGTCATCGACGAGTTCATATTTGTGACATAGTTGCTTGAGTTATACAACATTGGCGAAGAAGAAGAAGACAACGCATTTATGCTCTGCTGCTGGAACTGATGATGATGATGATGATGTTCATAAGGCTGTGGAACCACCAAGTTCACCGAACCAAAACCCCCGCCATACCTCACCAGGCCGGCCCGAGTAGCCGCCGCCGGACTTGGATGCTTGTGCTGCCCCTCGTAGGTTGTCACCACGATGGCAGGATCTTCCGACGACCGCTCCACCCTCTTCTTCACTCCGCAACCAACCGTCGTGCATCGATAATAGCTCCTGCAAAATAAATCCTTTTTTTGAATTTTCACCTCACCATTTCCTTGACCCGCAAGGAATCAAAACCATTTCAAAAACTTACAAAATCCAAACTTTACCCAAAAACCTTCATTGATATTCCTAAGCAATACTACTGTTCTTAATATAAAATCAACCTTAATAAAAAACAAAAAAAAAATTGACCTACAAAAAGGGTGGATCTCATATTGAGAACTAGAGGTAGTATATATACTCCGAACAAATCATAACTACTAGTACACAAAAACCTAACTTTTCAATCTTCATGCAGTGCCCAGGACAACCAGATATCACCACGTCATAAAGTTTATAGTTCGAAAAAAGAGATGAAATGTGGGTCGTTCGTACACATATATATGTATAAAGGAATGATTATAGGAAAAGGTGAGATCTTTGATAGAGTAGAGATTGAAGGAAAGAAATGGAACCTGGGAAAAGGGCTGTTCTTGACAGCTTTTTGGCCGTACTTACGCCACCTATAGCCATCGTCTAGGTGATCAACCTCGCTTTTCGTCATGAACGCAAATCTTGGCTCTTTTTCCTTCTTTTGCTTCTTCTTTTTAGGTTTCATCTCCCTATTCACATCATCATAAAACGCACCGTTCTCATTCTCAATTCGCTCATCACAATAGTAATAATGCCGTTTTGGCCCTTTACGCTTCTCAATTAGTCAAGGTATTATATAGCTACACAGCTACACTGACTCACTCAAACAACAAAACAGAACAGAGCAAAAACCTTATCAACAGCATGAAGCACAAACGTAAGATCACATAATACCAAACCGATCCAACCTCAGATTTTTCCTATATAGTTAAATGTAGCCACAAAAAGTCATTAAATTCAATAAATTTTATATATCTTCCATTTTTTATTATTTATCACAGACTACCACAGAGGAAGGATTTAGTAATTAAAAACACGACATAACCATAAATAAATTATTGTCGATTAAATGAAAACTTACTGTTCCTTAGATTTGTCTTGTTCTTGGTCGTCCCCTCTTCCACCGTCGTCCACATCTTCATCCTCTGCTTTACCACTCTGCTGTTCTTCCTCCACACTGCCGCCTGCTCCCGCAGCGGCAGTGTTGGACGAGGATGAATGCGAGGAGGAATTCGGGGAGGCCGAAGTGTTCAGCACCCCGCCTGAGGTCGCCCGTGACGGGAGGGACTGGTGGGCTACATCAGCTGCGACCGACGACAACGCTGTGGTAGTGGCCGGAAGCCAATCGAACAAAGAAGGAGTACCGTAATCTTGAACGCCCAGCAGGTCCATGAACCCATAGGAATTATGATTACTAGTTTTGTTGTCGTCAGGTTGATGATAATGATGACGACGATGATCGTAGGACCCAAACGGTGACGTATCGAAGAAGGTGGGGTTGTTCAGAAGCTCATCGGAAAATGTCGTTGCCATGGCAGAAGAGGAAGACGACTTGAAGTCTGGTTCTCTCTTGTGATTCTCCTCCATTGATTTCTAACTTAGGCACATATTCTTCATTTTTCGTTCTAGAAAAAAAGTGGTTTAAACTTTAAAGTGTGTGTGTGTTGGTATTGTAATTTGTTAATTTATTAGAAAAAGTTTTTTTGAAAAAGGGACAGTATGGGAATTGTGTTATTCTCTAGTGTGTGAAAGGACTTTTCAGGTAGGGAATTTGGACAACAGGTTGGCGGGGGGAGGTTTACCACAATGAGGGCTGACCGGCACGTGTAGGTGAAAGGGCGTCTGGAGATAGACGACGCGACGGTGATGGCAATTAATGCAATGGAGCACATCCAGGTGGGGCCCATGGATGCTCTACGCGTGTTGTTGACCGGGAACCGGCTGGGTGTGAACGGGGGTCCGGGGCCTTTTACACGTGGCTGCGAATAAAATCTCGGAGCTTCGCTCTGCTGCATGTGATCCTGCCTCCTGTTCCCTATTCCCCCTTCAAAGGCTTTTACCATGAGAAATGAGAATCATTTATTATTTTGTTACTAAGTATTCTATGCTTCATTTAGGACTTAATTGAGAAGTTTATATTGATATTAAATATAATATTTATTTTCCTATTTATTAAGTTTTTTCTTAATTTACTTTTAATGATAATCCCTCAACAATTATAGTTATGTCTATGAGAGAGCTGAGGTGAAGGAAAATAAGGATATGATTATCGTGTTTCAAAACAAAATATTATATTAATCAACTTAATAAATTTTATTAACCCAACTGAATTAGATAAATATATCGGAGATAGTATTTATTATATTTAAAGGCACAGAGAGGGTGAAGCGTGCAATTCAATTCTCATGGTAAGCTTAGATTATGAAAAATTGAAACTAAGGCAGTAGAAAACTTGAGGCTCTTTTCAACCATGGAAAACTAAGCTTACTTTGATTTAAAACCAAGTTATAAATATCATGGTATTCACGGTTGTAAAGCGCACAACGCTTTGTTTAGGATGATAATTAGATTCTTAAAAAATATTTTTTAATTATAATTTATAGTGTACAAGAAAAATTTTGTTTTGAGTTATGTAAATGTGTTTATCATTAATAGCTAATCTTGGACAGTCAATACCAACCTTTCTAGCTTTATTTTTTTAAAAAATAATAATCTTGAACATATAGGAGTGCTAGTTGACTTTGAACCCATAGATCTCCTAGCTACTTATAGGAGGACTTTTATACAACTGGGCTATAAAGGCCATTCCTATTTAGCATACATTATATTTAAATATTTTATGAATGTAATATATAGAGTATAAAAATTGATTTGATAAATGGCAACATTTCGTTTGAAATAAACCGAACTCATTGAAATTAATTAAATGTACTACAACTTAAGGTCAGAAAATGATAAATATAATACTCGTATCAAGATGCTTAATACAAGTCATAATTATCTATTTTAATTAGATTAAGAAAGTTGGTTAAATTAGTTAATATAACATGTATTTTTTAAAACAATTTAATCATTTTATTCAATCCTCTAATTCCTTCTCATTTTTAATTTTAATTATTATTGAGGAAGTTTCAATAAAAATGAATTAAACAAATTGATAAATATATAAAATATTTCTTATATTTAAGATTAATATCAACTTTTTAAATATCTTATATTGAAACATCGGAGACTAAAATCATTTAATCTAAATACACCAACCCAAAACCCATTCATTCAATGGTCCCATTATGAAGAGCCTGTTTGGATCCTCTTATTTTTAAACTAAAAGCTACTTTTGAGCTAAAGCTAAAAAAAAAAGTTTTTTTAAAAAAGCTAAAAGCTGTTTGATGATAATATAAATTTTTTAGCTTAAAAGTTATTTATAATTTGAAATTTAAAATAAGTTGTTTGGTAAAATTTTTATCATAAGCACTTTTTTAAAGTTTTTTTTTTTTAAAAAAAGTCGCCAGTGGTCGGGCGAGTAGCGGCAAGTCGCCAGTGTGTAGTGGTCGGCCTCCCCTTAGTGTTTTTTTTAAAGAAAAAATTAGTTTTTTTAAAAAAAAAATTGCCAGAGGTGGTCGCCAGCAGTGGGGCGGCAGCGAACAATTGCAATCGACGGTTGTCAGTCACCAGTGGCGGCCGCCGGCATGGGGTGGCCGGCCTCCCCTTAATGTTTTTTTATTAAAAAAAAAGTTGTTGGAGGTGGTCGCCGGCGATGGGACGATGGTGGTGGCCGGCGGCAGCGGCTGGGGTGGCCGGTTTCGGGGGGCAGGGGTTGGGGGTATTTTTTAAAAAAACAAAGTCGCTGGAGATGGCCGGCGGCGGCCGATGACCGGTGGCGGCCGCGCGGCGTGGAGTGGCTGGCCTCCCCTTAGTGTTTTTTTATAAAAAAAAAGTCACCGGAGGTGGTCGCTGGCGATGGGGCGGCGGCGGCGGCTGGGGTGGCCAGTGGTGGTCGCAACATAGAGACTAGAGTTCTCTTAAAAAATAAGCTCCTCTAGGAGAGTTTTTTATTTTTAGTTTTTTTCTTCATGTAAAAAAAACTCTTTTTACTATAAGAGTTTTTATAAAATATTGTTTGGCCTAACTTTTACTTATAAGGAGAAGATAAGCTCAAAATAAGAGGATCCAAATAGGCACAAAGTCATATACTTGTTTTTCTAGCTTTTTTTTAATACATACTTTTCGAGCATTTAAAACAGTGCTTAAATAGGAAAAGTTTGATGGAATTAAAGATCAGTATGAAAAATGGGGGGAACAAAATAAATTGTAAGCTTTGTTATTTTTTTATAACCATATTTCGCATTGAATATAAACGCGAGACAGCTGGTGATGGTGAAATATATGGGAAGTGAACGTTTGGAAATAAATACTTGGTTTTGGTTTTCTCATGTTACATGAAAAAAAAAAAAAGTTTCCTACACACACATAAAATGGTGGAACCCATATATTCATATATAAATTAATATATGTATATGTGGGTCCCATCATTTCATGTGTGTGTAATATGAGAAAATGATTTTCTGAAAAAATGTTTTCCCTCAAATGAATGCATAAATAAAAAAAGAAGCTATCAAATCAATTTCTAAATGACATCAATGGGAACGCTGGTCAAAAAAAAAATAAAAAGGACATCAATGGGAACAATCAGAAATGTACTGGCTCGAGAGGCAGTACATTTTGGTGGAAACTTAGGCCATTCATCTTATATGCTTCATATGTAATTAATCTATTTATCTATTTAGTGGCACTAAATGAAATATTTGTGACACCAGGTCTGCTGGCCAGTTCAATCCCCATTCTCTTTAGGCTATGCATTTACCATACAAATTAAAAAGAAAACGCTAGCTAACTGCCACCATTAGGTGTTGATTTTAGTAGAAGAGGTTTTAACCATTTAAATACGGGTCTCGTGCAAATGCGAAAAATGTCTTTAAAAGAATTATTCCAAATTAGATATGACAATGCTCAAACAGGATTAAGTAAGAGAGCCACTTTTCTTTTTCTTTTTCTTTTTTTAATAAAAAAGATAACTCTAGGTAGTAATAATAAATAGGGTCATGACAACCATAACTTGAATCATAAAAGTTTTCAATATTCATATTATGCATCTTTTGAGAAAACTTGTCAACAGATATATATTTACTTGTTAACAGAACTCTTGTATATATTTAAAAAAAATAAAAGAATAATTGAAAAAAAAAATCAGGACTTAGTTATGGGAAGCTAGGTCGAATCGATTTGAAATCAATTGAATAACATTTGTAATATAGAGTTTGCCTAAATTTTAATTTGAGAGTCATAAATGTGTAATAATACTTATATAATAGTAAAACACTGCAAACTTGGGAGGTCATGAGTCATACTCATGACCCTAACATAGGGATGAGCAAAAAATTCATGGTTCAGGGAGTTTGAGCAAACCTAGTCATGGCTCAAAAAATTGGCCTCATCAAATAGTTTCAGACAGACCAGACTGGTTTACTCGAGTTAGACCGGACTTCTGGCCAAAGGTTCAAACCCTTTGGTTGGTCAAGGTGTCGCCCGAATATATGTTTTTTTTTTTATTTTCTTTAATGGTCACAGACTCACTCAATACACACTACACACTCACACGACAATCCACACAGTCACACATGCTTCAGCCTTAACAATCAGTCACACACGATATCCACTCACACTCTCAAACATACTTTCCCTCTAGCCCTTAGTCATCAACTCAAAAGCCTCATATCTAGTTCAAAATCTTAGAAGACCTAGTGGCCTCTTGCAGCCTCAGATTTGACAATCCCGTCTCTCAACCTCTCGAAGCAATCTAGTTCAGAACAAGGGGCTTGCGGCCTCTTGTAGTATCTCGGCCTCTTCAGCTCCTCCAGGCGCCTCTCCTCCTCTTCTCACTAGTCAGTCATTGTGGGTTCACCGTATTTGGTCTGTCGTCAGCTTTCTCTGCTTCAATTAAAAAAATGTTATTGTCTCCTCCTCGATCTTACATCTGCCAATCTGGTTTCTCTCTGCTTCCCTTCCTTCTCATGCACCAAATGGGAGGAAAAGAAACATTAAATAGGTCCCAGACTTCCTAGATTGTTCCAAACAGTCCACTGGACCAATCTGATCCATCCTCAGCTTAGGTTGGTGTTGAATTAGATTAGACCTCGGGCTATCTTTTATAGCTCAAGGTACTTTCCAAATTAAACAAGATCTCTGGTTGAGGCAAAACTTGATCTGGTTGAGTCTATGGTCAACGCTACCCTAACTTAACCTAGTAATCTATCCTCAACCCTTTATCTTTGATTAAAACAAGACAACTAAAATTAATTTTGAGTTAAAAATGAATGGGGCTAAGATGTCTTTCTTGTTGCATGATAATTATTTGAGTACTCATTTCAAATTAGAATGAGCCTCGTGTATTATTTGCACAAGATAAGGAATACTTTAAAAACTTTTACAACTTCATACGCTGAAATTGATTAGACACCCTTATTCATATGTTGGATGTAATTAAGACACACACACACACGCACACATGTTTCATTAATTCGTAGTATGAATTTCTTATATAAAAATGCAAGATTTAAAATAAGTCGTTTTAATTGTAAAATAATTTAAGTTTCTTTTCTTAAGAGGAATAGAATACTTAATCACTAAGAAATATAGTTTTCATTGTATAAAAAAAAAAAGATATATCGTTTTCTATGTTAAGGACAAAACTCAGTCAAAAGATATGTTTAGGACAAAATTCACCAAAATAATTACAATAGGAAACATGCCAATAGATACATCAAACTGGTATGATTAAATTGTCGTTCTTGTTTTTATCTTTTTGACCACTAATTATTTAATTTGTCATTCACAATTCCTTCAACAGATTAATTAATCTACTGTACATCGTTTTTCCCCTTGAAAAAACAGACGTACTATCCGATTTATCTTCTTTCTTAACAAATACGAGTAAGTTATAATTGTAGTATTTAATTAATTTAATATTAAGCTTATTATTTGAGTATATTAATTAATTATATTATCACATAGTCATACTATTTGAACTGTCTAGAGAAGATTATAATTTTTTTTTAATGATATTAGTCTCTCTGATTCTTTTTATAGATTACAAATAATTAAATTATATAAATTAAGAAATCGTTTAAAATTAGTTACATGTAATTAGTTCCTTGAATTTGCATGAAATCTGTTATGACTTTGTGTAGACAACAAATATGAATAATTGTATCATGAGTAAATGTTGTATTTGAGAATGATGGAGAAACAATATATCAATATTTAATGTATATACATGTAACCATCAGAATCTGTCTTTAAAGAAGGAAAACCTTTTGACTTATAAATCATACTATACTTGTGATGTTTCTCAATATGAGACTCATAACTTTGCAAAATCTTTATATTGGCAAAAAAATATTACTATTATTTATTATGACACACGACTTTTCCATATTTAAGAAAATCATAAGAATAATATCTTTCTTTTGGGTTTTTTAAATGGTCTTCCTTTATCCCTCTCATCATTTCATTCAAAATTTTCAATATTTCAATGATAAGGGTTGATTTTCTTATTAAATATTTTTATTATTGTCATATCATTAGATACCCCCACAATATGTGTTAGTCAAGCAATGCATTTTACAAAAAGTAAAAAGGAATGCAAGTATTTATTTTGAGTGCCAATGAGAGTAAAACTTTAATTGTTATAAAAAAAACAATAAAAATCATTTATATCATAATATTAATATGAAAGTTATAGAAATATTATAGTGTAACACATTTTCTTATTATTCTTTTCTCATCATCCCTCATAATTTATAAATCATATCCGTCAAATTAATACAATATTACTTTAATTTTTCTCTCATTTTCCCAATCAACGGCCTAGATAGATTGATGAGAAAAAATAAGAAAAAAAGATAAAGAGAGGATCTTCTTCCTATTTTTAACTTGATATAAAGAGCTAATGTGTACTTTTGTCTTGAAAGTATTTCCGAGTGGTGCACACCTTAAAAAAGTTGTAAAATAATGTTAGGTTAAGCTAAATAATAATAAATAGTTAACGTAACGTTAATTGTTAAAATATAGAATGATGGTATTGATTTTTAAAAAAACAATTGTAGAATTCATCCACATTTTTTTAGTGTGTATGAGCTGTTCGAGAATATTTTCCATATAAAAATGCTGCTTTATGTAAATAAAAGAGACCAATTCTAAATTTTTAACAAATTCAAATAAAAAATAATATCAGGCATTTATTTCAGTCAGTTTTGTTCTTTTTGTTTATTTCAAAAATTAATTCTTTTGAAAATAGGAAAAGCTTCACATCGATTAAAAAAAAAATTGAATTATCATAATTTAAATTAAGATTAAAAAAAAATTAGATGACCTGTAACTCCATATATGATATCTAAAATTTTAAATTATTACTCCTTAAATTTTATTATGGGAGTTAGACAACTCCTTTATAGATATTAGTGACATGTAAAAATGTGTTCATTTTTTAAAATTACATTCTTTATTCTTCAATCATTTGTATAATTGAAACTGCACCTTAATAAAAAGCTCTTAATCCGTGCAACCGGTAGAAAATTTAAGGGAAAAAAAATTATAAAATGAGAAACAAGTGTGGATCAAGGGCTTTTTTTGTTTCTGCCAAGGATTAAGGTCATATACCCAAAAAAAATTCCTCTACTAGATTTTGCATTTCTTTTGTAATTTATTAGTTTTTATATTACTATTATAATTATTATTTTTTTTATGTTGTTAAAAAAGGAAAATACTTATGTCAAGTTCCTTATGTTCATTTTGTTATGTTCTCTAATAATGTGTCTTATTTTTAAATTAGTATCATTTAAATTTAAACTTATATAAAAAAAAATAGAACACATGATTATATATGATTTGAGAACTTGATGTGATGAATATAAAAAACTAGATGTAAGTATAATTCGGATTAAAAATACCTTATTTTTAACAACAACTATTCGTATTGAATTTCAAAATTTACTAAGATCAAAGTACCTAACAAAACTCACAAATCATAATAATATAAATTTAAAATTTAAAAAATCACATAGTTGTTATGAATATATTGATTATGTGGATGTCCATTAACCCCCCGTCTCCAAATATTACAAGATGACATGGGACCCGCGTATAGTATCATTGCATAGTAGTTTATATTTGGTGGGACCCACACACAAAATTATACAACTCACGGGAATGCATTCCCGTGAGTGTATAGTTATGTAATTAGGAGAATATTGCATCAAATGACCCAAAGTGGAAATTACACTAAAGGCTCATTTTCCTTCTATAAATAGAGGTCTACTGTAAACATTCAGAACACACTGGAATAAGAACTTCCCTCTACTCTCTCTCTCTCTCTCTCTAAAATCTCTTCTTCTTGTTATTACTTTTCATCAGTTTCATATTACGTTATCAGTATGATCACTCTACCAAAGGTAGGATTTTCTTATTATCTTTTATATTTTCATTATGTATATTCATTTTATCTATCTGGGATAATCTTAATCATTATATGGAATTAAAGTTCTACTTTTACCGATTATTTTGAACATCGGGTTCTATGGTTAAGATTTGAGATTATTTACCATTTACTATTCACAGTAAATAGTAATTTTTACTATTCATGTTAATTTTACCTTTTTCAGTAATTTTACATTTTTATTCATTTTGACTCCTATATGGAAGTCTAGATTTAATCTTTCAGTAATTTATTTTATTCACTATTTACAGTGAATAGTAATTTTACTATTCACGGTAAATTTATATTTTACTATTTACAGTAATTTATTTATGTTTATATATTCTTCCCATTTATTTATTTCATGGTGGCGACGTTAAGCTCCATTTGTAATTTAATTCTAATTCTTTATTTATTGCTTTATTTATTTCATAGTGGCGATAATAAGCTCCATTTGTAATTTAATTCTAATTCTTTACTTACTGCTTTATTTATTTATTTCATGGTGACGATACTAAGCTCCATTTGTTTAAAATAATTATTTACTGCTTTATTTATTTTTCATGGAAGCGACACTAATATTAGTAGGCTCCATTTATTTATTTATGCATTTATTTATCTTTTATGGTGGCAACACTAATATTAGTGGGCTCCATTTATTTATGCATTTATTTACCTTTTATGGTGGCAACACTAATATTAGTGGCTCCATTTATTTATGCATTTATTTACCTTTTATGATGGCGACACTAGTATATTTATTAGTGGGCTCCATTTGTTTATTTTAATTCTTTACTGCTTTCTATATATTATATATTAAATATGCATCCTCTTTCTTACCTTTGGATGAGATAGGTCTCGCTGTGAGTTTACTACCATTCCTATCTCATCTTCTTTTTATTTTCTTAGCATGTTTATTTACAGTTCTTTAAATTATATTTTAATTTATAATAAGATTTTATATTATGATTCTAATTATTATTATTATTTTTAGTTTGAATCATGTTTTCCAGCCTTTCAAATCTTGAATTTAATGCTCTTGACATCACCGGGAAGAATTATCTATCATGGGTTTTAGATGCTGAAATCCACCTTCAAGCAAAGGACCTTAGAAAGGCTATATTGCCGGGAAATAATGCCTCCCATTAAGAAAAGGCTAAAGCTATGATTTTTCTTCGACACCACATTCATGAAAGTTTGAAAACTGAATACTTAACGGTAAAAGATCCATTTGAATTGTGGACTAGTTTGAAAGATAGGTATGATCATCAGAAAACGGTGATTTTGCCTGGAGCTCGTTATGAATGGATTCATCTCATACTACAAGATTTTAAAACTTTAAGTGAGTATAACTCAGCAATTTTCAAAATAAGTTCTCAGTTAAAATTATATGGTGAGAAAATAACTGATGAGGACTTATTAGAGAAAAATTTTTCTACCTTTCATGCTTCGAATTTGCTTTTACAACAGCAATATCGAGAGAAAGGTTTTAAAAAATATTCTGAGTTAATCTCATGTTTATAGTAGCCGAGAAAAATAATGAGTTATTGATGAAAAATCATGAAAATCATCCCATTGGATCTTCCCCATTTCCTGAAGCGAATGTGAGTGTACGGAATGATCGCGGTCGCGGCCGTGGTCGCGGTCGTGGCCGTGGCCGTGGTCGTGGACAGGGACGTGGAAATCGTGGAGGCAGAAATAATCATGGTTCTTCTCATGGTGGAAGAGGTTATTATAGTCCTTATACCCACCAGAAAAAGATGAATAATGAAGGACAAAAGAATGATAAAGAAGGTCCTTCAAAAGTTGTAGAACATAAATGTTATCGGTGTGGTATGAAAGGACACTGGGTACGTAATTGTCGTATGCTAGAACATTTAGCGAAACTTTACCAAGCCTCTATAAAAAGGAGTGTTAATAATGTGGAATGTGACAATAACACTCATAAGGATAATGATGTCAATGAGCTAAATGATGTTATGTCTCACCTAGAGGTGGAAGATTTTTATGATTAAATAAGTTTTTGCAAAAATTGTAATAATTATTTTGTTTCGCTTTGACTTGTTGCCAATTATGTATAATAAATATGTTTTTAATGCATCTCCTATATTAAATATGTTTTAATGCATTTTTTTTCTTTTTATGAAACTCATGGATATTTCAAATATTGCACACAAGAATGAAGATATATGTCTTATTGATAGTGCAACGACACATACAATTCTTAAAGATAAGAAATATTTTTCACATCTAACAAATTGTAGTACAAGCATCAATACTATAGTGGGTAATACGAGATTGATTGAAGGCTCTGGAAGAGCAATAATAATATTACCCAATGGTACGAAAAAATTGTTATTAATGATGCTTTGTATTCCTCCAAGTCTCATAGAAATTTGTTGAGTATTAAAGATATCCGCCGGAATGGATATCATATTGAGACTATAAATGAGGAGAATAAAGAATATTTACAAATTGTTACTGTTAGATATGGTGAAAAATATGTTCTGGAGAAATTACCTATGTTATCTTCTGGTTTGTACTATTTATATATTAGTACAATTGAAATAAATGTTATGGAAAACCAGAAGCATGCTAATAAAGACATATTTAATGTTTGGCATAACCAGTTAGGCCATCCCGGGTCAATTATGATGCGACGTATAATAGAGAATTCATGCGGACATAACTTGAAACAGAAATAAATACCAAAATCCCATGATTTCTCATGTGATGCATGTTCCAAAGGAAAATTAAATATTCGGCCATCACCAAGCAAAGTAGAAAGTGAGTCTCTCACATTTCTAGAACGGATACAGGGAGATATTTGTGGGCCGATACACCCACCATGCGGACCATTTAGGTATTATATGGTTTTAATTGATGCATCAACTAAATGGTCGCATGTGTGCTTACTATCTTTTCGAAACTTGGCGTTTGCGAGATTACTTGCTCAATTGATAAGATTAAGAGCACATTACCCTGATTATCCTATCAAGAAAATAAATCTTGATAATGCTGGTGAATTTACTTCACAGGCTTTTAATAAATATTGCATGTCCCTTGGAATTGATGTTGAACATCCTGTAACTCATGTTCATACGCAAAATGGACTTGCAGAATCATTAGTAAAACGATTGCAACTTATTGCAAGACCTTTACTTATGAAATCTAATTTACCAATTTCTACTTGGGGCCATGCCATTTTGCATGCATCAAAGTTAATTCGCATCAGGCCAACTAGTTATTTAAAAGTTTCCCCCTTACAAATGGTTTTTGGTGAAGAACCTAATATTTCCCATATACGGACTTTTGGATGTGCAGTATATGTGCCAATAGCACCTCCACAACGTACTAAAATGGGTCCTTAAAGAAGAATGAGAATTTATGTTGGGTATAAATCTCCTCCAATTATAAAATATTTAGAACCATCTATAGGAGATTTATTTACTGCACCATTTGCAATTTGTCATTTTGATGAATCAGTCTTCCCAATATTAGGGGGAGAAAATAAGCAGTTGAATAAAGAGATTAGCTGAAATGAATTATCATTGGCTCATTTTGATCCTCACACAAAACAATGTGAACTAGAAGTTCAAAAGATAATTCATTTACAGAATTTAGCTAATCGAATGCCAGAAGCATTCACTGACTCAAAGAAAGTGACCAAGTCACATATTCCAGCTGCTAATGCTCCTATTCGAATTGATGTCCTGGTAGGACAGCCGATTATAAATGAATCAAAAGCACGCCTGAAGCGTGGAAGGCCTATTGGTTCCAAAGATAAAAATCCTCGAAAAAGAAAAGGAGCTAAGATTATAGATGGCTAAGTCGAGGATAATCAAGAAAAAAGTGTAGCTCTGAATGAGCTACTTCATGAAGAGATATTATCTCAATAAGAGAATATTGTGGCCCCAGAAGAGATCCAGGTACCTGAAATGTATGAAAACAATGAGATCTCAATAAATTATATCACAAATAGTATCAAATGGAGCCGAAATGAAGTCAACGTTGACGACATTTTTGCTAATCATATAGCATATGATGTGATGAATAATGAAGAGGATTATGAGCCAAAATCCATTAGTGAGTGCCAACAGAGAAAAGATTGGCTCATATAGAAAGATGCCATAAATCCAGAGTTAAAATCACTGGCAAAACGAAAAGCATTTGGACCTATAGTCCATACACCTAAAGATGTAAAGCCAGTTGGATATAAATGGGTTTTTGTATGGAAAATAAATGAAAAAGGTGAAATTACAAGGTACAAAACACGCCTAGTAGCCCAAGACTTTATACAAAGACCTAACATTGATTTTGAAGAAACATATTCACCAGTAGTAGATGCAACTACTTTTCGCTATTTAATTAGCCTAACAGCAAATGAAGGGCTTGATTTGCATCTAATGGATGTTGTGACTGCCTATTTATATGGCTCACTTGATAGTGATATCTATATGAAAGTTCCTGAATGACTCAAGATGCCAGAAACATTTAATTCAAATTCTTGAGAACAATACTCGATCAAATTAAATAAGTCCTTATATGGCTTGAAACAATCAGGGCGCATGTGGTATAATTGTCTTAAAGAATATTTGTTGAAAGAAGGGTACAAAAATGATCCAATATGCCCATGTATTTTTATGAAAAGATCGAGAAACAAATTTGCTATAATTGCTGTTTATGTTAATGATATCAATATTATTGGAACTCCTGAAGAGATTTCAAAAGCAATTAATTGTTTAAAGAAAGAATTTGAAATGAAAGATTTGGGTAGGACAAAATTTTGTCTTAGATTACAAATTGAGTACCTAAAGGATGAGATCTTTGTATATCAAGAAACTTATACAAAGAAGGTCCTAGAACGATTTTATATGGATAAGTCACATTCATTTTGTACTCCAATGGTTGTAAGGTCTTTGATAAAAGAAAAAGATCCATTCCAACCCCAAGTAATTAATGAAAAAGGTGTAGAACAATTACTTGGTCCAGAAGTACCATATCTTAGTGCTATTGGAGCATTAATGTATCTTGCTAATCACACACGACCTGATATATCGTTTGCTGTTAATTTATTAGCAAGATATAGTTCTGCACCAACACAGAGGCATTGGAGTAGTGTAAAGTGTATTTTTCGTTACCTCAAAGGTACTATGGATATGGAGTTATATTATTTAAATGTATCTAAACATGAACTGATTGGTTATTCAGATGCTGGATTTATGTCTGATCCACATGATGGAAAATCACAAACAGGCTATGTATTTACATGTGGAGGTACAATTATTTCATGGTGATCTATGAAACAAACTATATCAGCCACTTCATCTAATAATGCAGAAATTCTAGCAATGTATGAAACAAGTCGAGAATGTGTGTGGTTGAGGTCAGTAATTCATCATATATGAACTACTTGTCATTTATCTTCTGGTAAAATGGTTCCAACAGTTCTATATGAGGATAATACTGCATGTATTGTCCAACTTAAGGAAGGTTACATCAAGGGCGATAAAACTAAGCATATTTCACCAAAATTATTCTTTACTCGTGATCTTCAACAGAATGGTGAAATAAATATCCAGTAAATCAGTTCAAATGAAAATTTGGCAGATTTATTCACCAAGTCACTTCCATAAGCAATCTTTGAGAAGCTTGTCCATGGTATTGGTCTTCGAAGACTCAAAGATCTCAACTGATGTCATCAGGGAAAACAGTATTGATATTGTCAACAGGGGGAGTAGATACACGTTGTACTCTTTTTTTCTTATCTAAGTTTTGTCCCACTGGGTTTTCCTAGAAAGGTTTTTAATGAGATAGCACTGGATAGTGTATCAATGAATGATGTACTCTTTTTTTTGGCTAGGTTTTTATCCCACTGGGTTTTTCCTAGTTAAAGTTTTTAATGAGGCACATTCATAAATGGATATCCAAGGGGGAGTGTTAAGAATATATTGATTATGTGGATGTCCATTGACCCCCCGTCTCCAAATATTACAAGATGACATGGGACCAGCGCATAGTATCATTGCATAGTAGTTTACTATTTGGTGGGACCCACACACAAAATTATACAACTCACGGGAATGCATTCCCGTGAGTGTACAATTATGTAATTAGGAGAATATTGCATCAAATGACCCAAAGTGGAAATTACACTAAAGGCTCATTTTCCTTCTATAAATAGAGGCCTTCTGTAAACATTCAGAATACACTGGAATAAGAACTTCTCTCTACTCTCTCTCTCTCTCTAAAATCTCTTCTTCTTATTATTTACTTTTCATCAGTTTCATACATGTTTTTGTTAATTACAAATTGGATTTTTTTTTTCCTTTTTCAAAATATGGATCATGGTTGACGCATGAAGGTGTCATGAGAGTAGAGTGAGGGTCACGAAGCGCATAGCGCGTGGGTAGAGGTTTGTCCGTTGGGAGTGTGGGTGTCCGGCTGCAGTGTGGGCAGGCAGACTCTACCGACTAATAATGGTGACAGAGAGATGCTTTGACTGTTGGGAAATCTTATTCATAAGTCAAACCTCTGAACATTTGTCCGTGCACCCACGCGCCCTGATTGCAAGAAAAATATTAAAATTACCAATCAATCAAAATCACAATTTTAAAAACGAGACTAGGCTAATAGAGTTTGGGCCCTCGTTTGCATGTGCTCCCCAACGAACTTGTCTTCCTACTTCCTACTTACGTGTCCATCCCTAACCAACATCATCAATCGGTGCAGTTTTGACTAGCCCGCATATAAATTGACTAAATTAGTGCGCTTAAGTGGGCTATTACAAATCACTCACCATGAGCGTTTAATCTAATTTATAATATAAGCCACTTATTAATGATAAAATATACTCCCTCTTGTCCTTATTATAAAACCAATCATCGTTTTTTACAAATTAAGAAATGAAATTTAAGTTATTAAATTGGTTTAGAAATAATAAATATTTCTAACTTTACCCCTACTTTAATGATATGAATTTAAAGAGTTAGTTTAAAATGAGAGTATAATTGAAAAATAGTAATATTTGAGTTGGTTAAAGGTAGTTGGTGCCTTATAATAAGGACCAAAACATTTTGGTAGTTGGTGACATGGGGGTATATAAGATAAGTTATTTAAAAAATAATTAATACTTATCCAATTTACCCATATAATTAATATTTAAATATGATTCTTTATATAATTCGATCTTCTTCAATACCTCATTAAATACAAGTAAGGTTAAAATTTTCTTTTAATTCAATGAGCTAACTACTATTTTTTGAGTATGATGAATTAATTAAATTAACTTTAATTTATTATAGATCAAAGGGAGTATATCAAAATCATCTCAAGTGTTTTTAAACAGTTTCAAAATTAGGCAAATTTACCGACATTCCACAAATAGTAAAAGAAACTATCTAACATGATGAAAAATATGTACCAAAATATTACACTTGAAACTAGTTCTTGGCGAGAACGATCTTAGAATTGTGAAGAAGTCCTTATTAGCAAAAATGATTTTACTTTATTATCACTCATTTCTCTGTCACATAACTAACAGAGCCTCTCACTTCTCTCTCACTCTCACTTTCTTCTCAGAATCTCTTATCTCTACCCCTCTCCAACTCTTAATGTTTTTTCTAATTAAAGTGTAGACACTGACAGTCTGAGATTATAAATGGGATCAACCCCGTGATCTTTTATTTGTAAGTGAGTTCTCATGATGTTAGGTTACAAGGCCGTTGACCCCTTTATCGATGTTTAAAAGACCATTATAATCAATGAGGGTTGGGTCTAGAAGAAAGAATTAGTCATTCACAACTTGAAGAATTAAGATTTAAATTCTTGGTAAGAAATGTGTCTGCGTTTATTGTCTAACAATGTTTTAAATAAAATTGCCTAAGAAAACGTTTATTCTTGACCACAAAAAAAAGGTCATCGTAGACATACAATGACATAAGGAGACAATGCCCCCCCCCCAAAGTACACATGTAAAAATTAAGAAAAAAATTTTAAACATAATCAAGTAAATTGCATACATGATAGCAAATCTTCTCTTTTTTTTTTTTGAAAATTTGATTTCTAAGATTTAGATAAAGATATTTCATTTTTATTCAATATTTATAATTTAAATATAATCAACTAAGTTGCATCCAAGCATTTTTTTTTTGAATATTTGTAAATTAAAAAAGGGAAAAATTCATGTAAAAGACAGCTGAATGATTTAAATTCTAACGTGACTTTAAATTCAACTAATTTTAAATTAGGTCATATGACCTAAAATAAAATTTTGAAATTGGATAATTTTACCTGACCACCACTTCGTTGAGTTGAGTGTCTATCTCCATTATTTCATTTTTGTTCACAAAAGTACGGATTCATTAATTGCACTCTCTCTCCTTTGCAATAATTTTCCTTTTCTTACTATGCTTATCTATAACTTGATACATCAAGGAGTCAAATTCTGGGCCAGTTTATTTAAGATTCACCAAAAATGAATTTAGTTAACTTTGACCCTTGAATTGTTGAGAAAACAGCAGCAAGCTAAGCAAGTTTTACTAAAAAAAATTACTATATTTTTATTTTTATGATAAACTATTTTAAATAATTTATTCAAATAAGATTTTTTCCCCATAGCTTAATTTCAATAAAGCAACTCCCTCATAATCCCAACAATTTTCTCATATTTAACCTAACTAATATATATATATATATATATATATATATATATATATATATAGTAATCTTGAACAAACTGGCCCTCCAAGACGTACTCACCCTCACATATACACCCATGTCATGAATGCAAATTAATTTTTGTCGTCCCAATTAAGGTTTGTCATTTCTTTCACGAGGAGGCTATTTCTTGTCTTCGAGAAACATGTTTGGCCTCAGAGGTCCATTATTTCTTATTCTAATATTATTATTATTATTATTATTAGGAGCATCGTTAACCTCAAATAGGTGACATCCTCCCAATTAAATAAATTTCTTAAGATAAAAATTTCATAATTAGCTTACTACTGTTTTACCAACAACTCAAGTGTCAAACTTAGCTAAATTCATTTTTTTAAAAAAATATTAAATAAATTGTCAAGGGAATTTGACTCTATGATGTATCAAATTATAGATATTAAAAAAAAAAAATTATAGATAAAAGGAAGATTGTAGCAGATTAGAGAGAGTGTAACTAGTGAGTCTGTATTTTTTTTTGTAAAAAAGATTAAAATAATAAATATGGATACCCAACTCAAATAAGGGATATTAAGGTAAAATTATTGAATTTTAAATATGACCTGATTTAGAATATTTTGAATTTAATGATTTAATTTAGAATTTAAATAATTCAACTGTCTTTCATAAGGATTTTTCCAAGAAAAAAATTAGTGTATCTCCTCTAATAAATTTTGGTTCAACAAAGCATATCTTATTGGATTCCGTTACATCTAAGCATTTTTTAAATATTTGTTAGAAAAATCAATCTATCTTCCCCAATAATTCCTGATTTTACAAAATATAATAGATAAAAATATTTCATTTTCTAATAAACCTTATAGATAAAAAAAATTAAAAAAAAAATAGAAGATGGGCTGTAAAATTTAAAATCATGGAGTGTGTAATTTAATTGATTATATTAAAAAAAGTCCTGATTTTTACATTTTTGTATTTAATTTTAGGGTTAAGGTGCAAAAATACATATGAATTTTTTTCCAAGAGCGCCCAGCACCACGTGCTTTTTTTTAGAGCAAAAATACACATATAGTTACTATTTTCAAGCAAAAGTCATACATACCGTTATGTTACTATTTAGTGCCGTTATGTTACTATTCACTCCATCTCTTTCTTTCTCATCACGGTGAACAGTAATATAACAACGAGATGTGACTTTTATTCTAAAATAGTAAATATGTGTATATTTTTTCTCTAAAGAAAAGCATGTGGTGCTGAGTGCTCCTAAGGAAAAAACTCATATGTATTTTTGCACCTTAACCCTTAATTTTATTATTAAAACGTGTTTTCAAGCACTTTTCCCATATGCCATTGAGTGTCTACGTGGGCTTTTTAAGCATTGAGAGTGTGAGGGGAAAAAGAAGAAGAAGAAGAAGAGAGGATTGAAGGAGAGAGCAATGAGAAAGAAGTGAGAGAAAGTGGAGGAAATTGTTGTGCCGCCACAGTTTACTTAACATCCACAGAATAATACTTTTTTTTTCCTAATTATAACATTAGGTTAATTTTTTTAGAAAGATTAAAGAAGTTAAATAAGTTACTTAATCATATTATATTATATATCCTCATATTATATATATTAATTTATTAGTTAAACTAATTAGTTGGGAGGAAAAATAAAAATAAAAATAAAAATACTCTAAATTAATTTAATTAGTTTTCTTAATTTCTTCAAAAAATTAATTTAGTATTATAATTAGGATCGGGTAACTAATAAGCAATGTTAATGTCAGATAAGCATAGTTAAAGGTGATAATTCTAGGTTTAAACCCTTACAAAAATATAAGAACTAATATTTCAAATAGAATAATCTTAAACAAAAAATGATAGTTTCAAACTTCCGATCGACATGAAAACTAATTATAAAATAAATGTAAATTCAGTGTTTGCATACCAAAAAGACTTTACTTCAAAAAAAAAAAAAAAACTCTACAAATAGCCTACTTTGAGACATTGGAATCCATATATGTGTGTGTGTGTAAAAGATATTGCTTGGTTAAGTCATTTAACCGTTTTTATTCTTTTAAAGACATCATTTATTGTTTTAACCGTACTCGTATTACGCAGTCATTTTTTGCTCAATTTTTTTTAGGATATGGCTGAGAAAAGTTCAACCTTTCCCTCCTAAACTAGTTATTCTATTATTATATATTTGAAAAATGACAAAAAAAATATTATTTTGTACACTTATCACACTTTTTTACATTTATCTTTTATTTTAATTTTATCTATTAATTATAATATGTTCAATCACTATAAATTTAAAAAGTCCGTAGGACCCATTTATGCATGTGATGCCTCTGTAGAGGATGCAATATTTCAAAGGCATATTCATTATTTGTTGTCAAATCTTATAATTCTATCCTTAGACTTTCGATCCAATTCTTCGTTGATTTAGTCCAAATTTTCTATCACAACACGTGGTTGCGTTTCATTATTATATATATTTTTTATCCTGCTGAAAATATTATTTATCTTTTTTTTAAAGAAAATATTTTTAATCATCAATATATATACGCATATATGAAATTAAATGTAAAAAAGTTTTCATACATTACACAAATGTAAAAAAGTAAAATGCGTACTCCTACAATACCCCATCAATCATAACATTGATGTGGCTCTATTAAATATTTTTTCATATGAAGTCATTAACCATCTAAATTAATATTCTCAATGTCTAATTTTTCCCATATTTTATAAATCTTATAATCTATTTTTAATCATCAATATATATGCACATATATGAAATTAAATATAAAATATTTTCATACATTACACAAATGTAAAAAAGTCAAATGAGTACTCCTAAAATACCCCATCAATTATAACATTGATGAGGCTCTATTAAATATTTTTTCATATGAAGTCATTATCCATCTAAATTAATATTCTCAATGTCTAATCCATCTAAATCAATATTCTAAATGTATATTTTTCCCGTCTTTTATAAACATTATTATTTATTTTGACTTCCCTTCTACTTTAGACATTTAGCAGAAACTGGATTGAATTTGATAACTTCCTTCACTTAATTATTATTAATTATGTGGATGCTCATTGACTCATATCCTAACCAGTGTTGACTCATGTCTTCATTAGCATTGATTCATATCCCAATTAGCATTTATAAATACGTAATTAATGGCTGCTCTTGGTATTGACTATTAGAAGCCTATAAATAGAGGCTTCGTATACAAGCATTGTAAACACAAGAAGCTGAATGTGAATTACTCCCCCGGTTCTTTCTCAAATTTTCTCTTCTCTTATCTCATGCTTTCTTATCCCAGATTTGTTTTATTTTTACAACACATTATCAACATGAAAGCTCAATTGAAATTATGTTTTCTTTCATGATTTATTTAATGATTCCATCTATCTTTTTGACGGCATATTTATTTGATATAAAAGCTCAATTGAAATTATGTTTTCTTTCATGATTTATTTAATGATTCCATCTACCTTTTTGACGGCATATTTATTTGATATATCTAGGATCATTTGAGCCACTATATGGAATTAAAGATAATATTTTACTGATTGTTTTAAACATTCCATAGCTAAAATTTCGAGATTGTTATTGGTTTTTTATCTTATTTTAGTCTCTTTTACGAGTTCTTCTATATTATTGATATTTATTTTAGTGTGTCTAGAAGTCATATATCTTTGATTTCATTTTTTAAGACTATATGGCGAGAAGTTATATATACGTTTTTATCTTCGATCTTATTATATAGCCTGAAGCTATATGCAACTTTTATTTATCCTGATGGTAAATGGTCAGAAGCTATATATATTTGATTTCTCTTCCCAATATTAAATGGTTCGAAGTCATGAGACTAATTGGCCTGGAGCCATAAGAGTTAATTGGCCCAAAGCCACAAATTTTTAATTTAGTGATCTTATTCTATGAATTGTTTCTTGACTTAACGAATTCCCTTTACTGTGTGGTTAAATCGTTTGAGTTTTATGTTATCACACTACCTTCTTATATCTCATATTTTGAGAATTCCCTCAACTTTGTTTTATTTATAATACATGTTTGTGAATATTTATTTAGTATTGTTAATGTATTGAGTTTCACTCTCCTTTTATCCTTACCTGATTTATACTTATATTTTTTCTTTTATTATTTAAGTTTAAGTTTTATTCTTAAATAGTTTATATTAATCAATTATATATCTATTTATATTTTAATTTCATTGAATTACCAATAGTTATAATACTCTTAATTTTGTTATTGGATTACAAGAGTCTCATCCCTTTTTGTGATGGATCTTTTGTAAGAAAACACTATCGATTCCCCAATAAATGGCATGCCAAGAAAAATTGTGTGGCAAGGTTGGGTTTCTCTCCCCATTCTTTTTTTATTATCCCTCATAATCTCTAAATCACATCCATCCAATCAATACAATACTACTTTTATTTTTCTCTCACTTTCTCAATCAATGGTCTAGATTTGGACAATGAGAAAAAAGAAGAAGGGAGATAAGGAGAAGATCTCCTTCCGTGTGGCAATAGATTGTTATAAATATTACACTACAAAAAACCGCAATTTGTAGCGGTTAACTAGTAACGGTCACAAAAAACCGCTAGAAACTCATGAATTTATAGCGGTTTTATATAAAACCGCAATAAATTCGTAGCGGAGGATTGACGCCAAAGTGCAGGCCTGTTTGCAACAATAGCTGTAGTGGTTATAGCCAAATAAACCATTACAAATGTGGCGCAAGCTTGACGCGTAATGGCGTGAATGTTCGTGGTGATTAATTTGTCATGGTTTTTCTGAAAAACCGCTACAGATGTAGCACCAACATTGGCATGCCATTAGTAATGGGGTTTTTTTTTGTAGCGGTTAATATAAAAAAACTATGACAAATATGAAGTCCTTAAACTAAGTAGAATTTATACCAAGAAATTTTAATTTTTTTTTTTAGAAAAATACATTCATATTTGTAGCGGTTATTTAACTAAACCGCTACGAAGTGTGTGATATTGAAATTTGAATATTATGTATCCCGTCAATGGTCATGAAGTTTGTAGTGGTTTTTAGTACAACCATTACAAAATGTGAAATTTTGATTTTTTTTAAAAAAATACCAATGAATTTTTGTAGAGGTTTTATAACCGCTACAAAACTAATAAAAAACCGCTACAAACATAAAACCGCTACAAAAAGTGTCACATAAACCGTTACAAATAAAAACTACTACAAAATGTGTTACATCAACCGCTACAAAAGTTACTTTTTATATCCTTATAAATTTTGATTTTTTTTAAAAAAAAAATACCAATGAATTTTGTAGAGGTTTTATAACCGCTACAAAACTAATAAAAAACCGCCACAAACATAAAACCGCTACAAAAAGTGTCACATAAACCGTTACAAATAAAAACTACTACAAAATGTGTTACATCAACCGTTACAAAAGTTACTTTTTATATCCTTATAAATTTTGATTTTTTTTAAAAAAAATACCAATGAATTTTGTAGAGGTTTTATAACCGCTACAAACTAATAAAAAACCGCTACAAACATAAAACCACTACAAAAAGTGTCACATAAACCGTTACAAATTAAAGCTGCTACAAAAGTTATGCACATCCTTATAAATTTTGATTTTTTTAAAAAAAATACTAATGAGTTTTTGTAGAGGTTTTATAACCGCTACAAAACGAACAAAAAACCACTTCAAACATAAAACTGCTACAAAAAGTGTCGCATAAACCGCTACAAATGAAAACTGCTACAAAATGTGTTACATCAACCGCTACAAAAATTACGCATGTCCTTATAAATATCCCCACCACTCTCCATTTCACACTCTCCTTCATTTCTTTTCATCTCTTTCTCTCTCTTTCTCTCTCATTTATTCCCATCCCCGACACAATCTTGAATTTCAATGTTTTAGTTTTTTTCTTTTTATAATATTGACAGCAATTTTTGTCCTTATACAAAACTTTAAAGACATATATTTCCTCATCATTCTTTCTATCATCATCAACATTCTTTCTATAATCAAATATTATCCAGTGGACAATATATTGTTTTTGCTCAAAGGTGGACAACATAATAAATCCTTATTATCTTCACATTCTCAATATTATACCTACATAATATTAAAAATACAACATAATAAGTCCTTATCTAACTTAATGTTAATCACTTTTAAAATATGAACTATTATCATTTAATTTGTCACTTACATAATAAAATATTCAACATAATATTATAACAATGGACTCAAGTTATAATTTTTTTTTTCCAATTTTCCAATATTTTGTAGCGGTTTTAAAAACCGCTACAAATTTTATAAAATTATATCTAATATTTGTAGTGGTTTTACAACAGCTACAAAATTTTGATACCAATTTTTTTAAAATTTATCATCTTAATCGCATTTTATAGCGATAACTCAAAACAACTACTAATATTGTAACATCCCAATTTTCAAAAGCGGAATATTATTTTTTTCCAACAAAAATCATATAAAATCATCAAAGTAGTGCATTTGAGCGAAAGAGTAACTGATACTTATATTTCAAAATGCCGTAAGTCTGGTTGAATACAATAGCGGTGTAGTAACCGCGTGGTTCAAAAGGGATGTACAACAACAAAAGGAAGGCTTCCGCCAGAATGTCAAAGGAAATCTTCAGCTGGGTCTACTAGGCGTCCTGCTTGCGCTTCCCTTTGTCCTCCGTCCTTGGTTCTCCTGACCCTGACGCTATGTTAAGAGCTGAGGTCCCATGCATACGGACCCCAGGTAACGGTTAACCTCATATTTACATATACGGTATATAAACACAACAATTGATTTACTTCCAAATATGTCACCAACTATGTCACTCCCAGTGAATGCAAATGTACCGCTCCCAACGAAATATATCACTCCCAGTGAAAACAGATATATCACTCCCAGTGCATGCAGATGTACAGTTATCCTTTAACAGCAACATGTATTCAAACAACACACCACAATATGCATACAACATATACACATACTGTAAATATCAGAGTTAAAGTTACCAGTACGCGAACGTACCTTCGTTTGACGCTATACGGTATTTCTGGCGGAATACGGTGCGACAGTTGGTCAGAACGTATTCAGGGATATCCTATAAGGATAATATTGTCTCTATTAACTCACAAATATTATTTCAAAGAGATATTTTGGCTATATAAGACCATTTTACCCCTGGTGGATTTATTTTCCAATTTATTCCCTAATTTTCGGAAAAAAAACGTTGATCCAGCATTTATGGGCAGAATTTTGCCTAACTTCGAAAAATCATAACTAATTCTAGAAAAATCGAACCGAGGATCCATAAAATTTCCCGGAATCTTTGAGAAGTCTACTCTCGAGGAAAAATACTGGAACTTACCCATGACTCATGAAAAATTCCCAGTTTAATCATTTCAAACTGCTGCCCAGAATTTCGCACAGAAAACATAACCTAACTTCTGAGATTTTTATCTTTTTGCACAGAGCTTCAAATCACACACTCTTTATAGATTTAGAAAGCCCTAGATGTCTAATTTCACCATGAAATTTCTCAGAATTTTTGAACATCATCTTCTTCATAAAATACTGGCGTTTTTACCTCTGACTCTAGGAATCGCTAATCAATGAAATTTCACCAGAGTTTCGCTATTTTGATCCTAATCTTCCAAAGATTTTGCTATAACTTCTTCTTCATCAAATTTTCAAAATAAAGACAGTGGAACCCATAAAAACATGAAAATAAAACTATATTTGGAAGATTGAAGATCAAAACAACATTTCTAGCATTTCTACTTCATAACTAAGAACTTGAACTTATGAACTAAAAACTCTCTTACCTCTTGAAGAACCTTGCTTCCTACTTCTTGAAGCTCTTTCACTCTCTCCCACACACTCTAAGATTTCAGTTGTAGCTTGAGAAATTGGTGAGGAGTTTGTGTTGCCTTAAGCCTCTATTTATAGCCAAAAACATGAGTAGCCTCCAAGCAACTTGAATTGATCTTGTCCATTGGTCTTTACTTGATGAAGAGGCATAAATCTTGCCCCTACAACTCACCAAAAACGTCCACCCCCCCCCATAGCTCTTAAGTTGTTGCTTCATCTCCTATTTACTCTCAAATGCTAATTTAGTTAGGCCTAAGTTGGTGTTTTAATTCAAAATCCAATTTCACTTTTGTAATCCTAATTTTATGACTAGATTTATGGTGATTTTTAATTTCCCAAACACTTAGGTATGAATCTTAAAAGTAACCGAAAATAACTTTGGGAATAGCCAAGTTGAAGCCCTTAATTTACTGATTTCAAATATGTATTTATCTTAAATACTTAGTTTCAATATTTCAAGATATGATTTATTTTCTATAGATTCTCATTTAATCTTGCTAATTAAATAATAACTTGCTCTCCAAGTTTGACTACTTGCTCCCTAAGTTTGTCCCAATCTTCTTCCACACACTACTTAATTGCCTTATGTTATTATTATTTTTTTCCTCCTTGTCCCACAACACACACGCACACTACTTACACACACACCACCTTCCTCTTCCTTTTCCATTGCATTAAGCCTCAAAAGTCTTCTCTTCTAGAAATTTAATTATAGGTTTATTTCAAGCAATTCCCTTTCTTGTTGCCCAAGTGATAAAACCGCCCCCCCTTAATCTTTTAATTATAATTTTATGTTTTAATTATCCTCACAAACTCTTAGAAAAACCTCTTATTGGTCTATTTTATTTGTGTAATTTATTCCATCATTAAATGGGAATTTTCGCCCCCTTAGAGATAATTTAGGAATAATAGTGTTTTAGGGGTTATAAGACTTGATTACCATTTGACAAGTTTCTAATTTAATTTTGATGATTAACAACTCCTTGTATGCTAATCTTAGCTTCTAAATATCATCTGATCCTTAATTATGACCTTTATAAATTAATTATGAAATAATTCCAAAACTTATTAAAGTATCTCAATTATTGCAATTTCATTTGCCCAATAATTGTTACTAACTTCCTCTAATTGATTTTATCATCCTTTGATGATTTTAATTGCTGAAATGGTATAATTAAAGATTATGCTAGATTATAATAATCTTCGGATATTTTACGATCCTTAATAAGATTTAGGAAATTGAATTTGGATTTATTAGAATCCAAAGAAAATTCCCCTAAAAATGATAATAAATCAATTAAAAATTTAGAGACAACATACTCTCCTATTTTAATAGTTATTATTTGCCAAAATATGGTTCTTTAGGAGAAATATAAATTTTAGGGTATTACAAATATAGTAGCGGTTTTATTACATGAGTAGCGGTTTTTTATATTTTACCACGGTGTATTTTATAGTGGTTCTTTGAACCAGTACTACTGTCACTTATAGCGGTTGAAACCGTTACAAATGCACAATTTTAACTGCTACCAAATATTAGTTTTTTTTTGTAGTGTAAAGGCCTAAAGGCTCATGTTTCAAATATTGAATGGTACAAAAAGGCTTTGTAGCTTTCAACAAGTATTTCTACTATATATATTATCCTGAAAACATATAACTTACAGAGAATTATATCACTGAAAAGCAATAGTTGTAAAGATTAATAACCCTGAAGACTAATTAACATATTTTTTTCTAAATTAATAATTAGAGGCAAAAATGTTGGATGATATTAAAATAATGATATTTGGATATAAAGTCATGGGCAATTGTTATACTAATATATATTGCCAGAAGTCATTGACAAATATTATCAATGTATTGAAAATAAAGATCATTATGAAAGGAAATTAAAAAACATAAGATGTTAAGAAAAATATCAAAAGAGGCAGTGAGTGGTGGAGAAGGACGCACAGATTTATTGTGAAGCCAAGAGAAATAATAATAAGCCCAAAAGGCTATATGCTATTTACTTTTTATTGTTATTGATATAATTGATTAAATTCATTGTGATTAACTTGTGTGAGAGGAATTATTATAAGGATTTAATATTACGCTATTATAACTATTATCATGAGTGATATATGAAATAAATTAGACCAAAAAGTAATCATTGGTCATTTTGAAATTTTAATATATGATGCCTTGCAAAATTAAATATTATGGTCGTTTTTTATGCTATTATACTCCCAAATTGAAGGATTTATTAATATAACCTTTAATTGTATAATTAAGTCCTTTAATTATCTTTTTTGTGTATAAATATACAATATATATGTAGATTTAAATATATGATGTGTATGAATATTATCCACACAATAATTATGATATGATATAATATGACACGTGCATATGTTGAAATTGAGCAAGCTTTCTAATCTTATAATTGAAGGAGTTTACCATGTTAAGCTCCAAACCCGCCTCTATGTTTTTTTCTTGAAATTTCTACTTCTTAGTTTCTTCACAGATTTCCCTAAATGCTCAACTCATCATATGCTATAATATGAAGGTACATTATTCAATTAATAATCCCTACTTTTCACTTTAATTTTTTTAAGAATTCATTTTATTTTTATCTTCCATATCTTTCCCCTTTTTTCCTTTGTATAAATTCAAATATATGAGATGTGAACATTATTTGTATATAGTTTTCAAACATTAATCATGATATGATGCATATATGTTGTAAGTACATTAATTCACATATATACTATAAGTAAATTAGTTTTATGTGACATTTGAGAGAAAAGGAAAAATTATATATTTATGTGACATTTTAAAATGAGGGAATGATAGTTTATTTAATTTTATGAGAAAAATCATTATGAATTGGTGATATGAATTTGATTTGTTGAACAAATTTCTTATATGATTAATTTCGTGAGAAAAATGTGTTAGCTTATGTAGTCTATTTATTTTTGTGAGAATTTCTCGTAACGTTTGTTTCGTGAGAATGTAATACAAGAATGGTGACAAAAGCATTTTTCATTGAAACTTCTTACAGATTTGTTAACTACCAGAATTTTTTGTCGGATAATTTTCCTGTGATTCTAATGTATTTTGATCATGAATATCTTCATATTATACTTTATATATGAATATTTTGGCCATGTATTCCTCAAAATTTGCTAACTAGTTTGTATCGGATTGCTTCTTGTGAGGAGGTTTGGAAATGTTTGTTTAGCATGGGAAGTTGTAAAGCCTAGGGTTTGATGGGTCTCCTGCATCGTTCTTTCAAAAGCAGTGGAGTGTGATTCGGCACCATATCATGAGATTAATTGTTGATATTTGGCATAACCTGAAGCATATCAGGTTTTTAAATATTACTTTGATTGCTTTAATTCCTAAAGTCCAAGTACCAACATCTATGTCGCAGTTTCGGCCTATCTCATTATGCTCAGTCTTGTACAAGTTGATCACCAAACTAATTGTGCAACGACTGCAGCCAATAATGGAAATTGTAATTTCGCCTTGCCAATCCAGTTTTGTCCCTCATAGACAGATACATGATAATATTGTCATTGCCCAGGAGCTGATTCATTCAATGCATAAGATGCGAAGAAGACAATTTATGGCAATCAAAGTTGATCTGGAAAAGACATATGACCAGGTTAATTGGAAATTCTTACAGAGCATTCTTGGGGAAGTTGGCTTCCCAGGTAAGATGATTAGCTTAATTATGTAGGCTGTCTCTATGTCTTCCTTTAATATCTTGTGGAATGGGGTCAAGACCTCTTCTTTTCAGCCGTTTAGGGGCATTCGTCAAGGGGGCCTCTTATCACCGTACTTATTTACCCTAGCTATGGAGACATTGTCTCGTATCATCTCCACATCTGTTAGTAAAGGATTGTGGAATCCTATTAAGGTGGATCAGGGAGGCCCTCCAATATCGCACTTGATGTTTGCTGATGATCTGATGTTGTTTGCTAAGGCAAAACCATAACTATTGGCCACTATCCTAAGGTGTCTCTCTTTATTCGAACAAACTTCAAGGCTTAAGGTTAGTATACAGAAGAAAACTGTTATATACTTTTCCAAGCATATAGATGAGGATTTGGTTGTTTCCTTGACGGCCAAAAGTGCCTTTAAGAGAGTTAAAAATGTCGGAAGGTATTTGGGGGCTATGATGGTTTATGGGCGAGCAACAAAACAATGTTTTCAACATATTGTTGATAAGATGAAGAGGAAATTAGGTGGATGGTAGCAGCAATGTCTTTCTCAAGTAGGTTGTATAACTTTGGTTAGATTAGTTTTATCTACCATCCCTTATTTTCATATGCAATATGCTAAACTCCCATCTACTATATGCAATGAGATTGATAAAATCCAAAGGAGGTTCATTTGGGGGATTCTCATCTTCACAAGGCCCATCATGCCTTAAGTTAGGACGTGGTGTCAAGCCCTAAGAGTGTGGGAGGACTTGGGCTTAAATCCGCTTAGTTAATGAATGATGCTTTTCTTATGAAGTGTGCTTGGAGGTTTCAAAATAAGAAAGACGCTCTATGGGTCTGCCTCCTTAGAGGCAAATACAAGGTTCCAAATGGGAACTTTCCAATTCTCAAAGCTAGAGGTTCAATGTTCTGCAGTGCTTTATGTAATATTATTATCAACATGAAGGATGAGGTGGTATGGGAGATTTGGGATGGGACTTCCATTTCATTTTGGAATGATAAATGGGTATCCGTGAATGTTTGTCTACAAGATTATGCTATGGATCTCATCCCTAATGCTATGAGAGATAGTATGCTCAGTAGTTTTGTCGATCAAAATGGAGGCTGGGATTTTTCATTGATAAATAGTCTGCTTTCTCAAAATGTGATTGAACTAATTCAAGGTGTGCTTCCCCCTTCCCCTGAAGATGGACCAGATCGATCCTTCTGGTTCCCTTGAGGCTTAACGGGTGTTAGCGTCAAAGGTTGTTATACCTTTTTAGTTGAACCTGGTTTCTGTCAATCTGAGATTAATTGTGACGTATGGACTAAGTTGTGGAAGTGGAAGGGCCCCCATCGTATCCAGGTTTTTGGGTGGAAGCTTTTTCACTAGAGACTACCTGTGTATTCATGGGTAAAGGTATGGTCTGCTCATGATGGTAGCTGCCCAATATGCAAACATGAAGAAGAAACCCTGATATATGCTTTCCGTGATTGCCCAGTTGTACGGGAACTCTGGTATAAAATATTACCAATAATTTTTGTAGTTACGGATGGGCAGACTAGATATTGATGAACTGGTTGAGTGATGAGATGGGAGAAGGCAGGTTTAGGTGGCATGAGGGGTTCATTGTCGCGTGCTGGTTTATCTAAAAGTGGAGAAATGAGTCTATTCATAGTTTGCAGAATGGTAGCTGTAAATATAGTCTGAGACTGATATTTGAGATGCTAGAGGATTTGAAAAACGGGAGAGATAAGGGCAATGAATGTTTACTACAGAAGCAAATAATGGTCTCGTGGTCGCTTCCAAAATTTCCATTTGTGAAGCTGAACTCCAACGGGGCTTCGAAAGGACCAGATCAGTTGGCGGCATGTGGTAGGCTGTTGAGAGATCATTCTAGAAAGTGGCTCAGAGGCTTTTCTTTGCATCTAGGCAGATGTTCAGCATTGACTACTGAACTATGGGGAATTCTAAGAGGCTTAGAATTGGCATGGGAGGTCGAATGCAGGTTTGTAGCTGTTGAAAGTGACTGTCATTCAGCTATTGCACTTCTCTCTAAGAAAGGGAGTGCAGCTCGTGAGTCCCACTTGGTGTCTCGAATACGAGCAATTTCTCGTAGGAATTGGGTTATTCAATCATGTGTTAAGGGAAGGAAACTAGTGTGTAGATTAGCTAGCTAATTGTGGGTTGCTGTATGGGGGGTGTCGAGACGAAGACATTTATTCAACTCCACCATGTGGCCTATATCAATTCATAGTAGTAGACATGATGGGAGTTGAGCACGTGAAGAATGGAAGCGAGGGTTAGTCAAATTTTTATTTCTTTTGTTTCTTTTTCGTTTGTAGTCTGTTTCATTCTACATATAAAAAAAAATTAAGCAAATTGAAGTATATTATTAATGAGTAATGAAATTATATAGTGATGTAATACTACATGAACTACATGAAACAAACTTGATATATTTATTAAAGAATAAAGGTAGATTTCTTTTTTAGAAAAAAATTATAGGCAGAAGAAGAATTGATTATGAAAATTTATGACCCATAAATTTACATAAGAGCTTCAATCTGTTAAAGGGTCTGAAAGTCATAGCCTAATTGGATTGAAATTCATAATTGTTTGTAAAGTAGGAAGTAATTGACCTCACAAGTGAAATATATGTTATTAGCCCACTTACTATATACTAGTCTGTTTTTAAAATATAAAAGTAAAGAAAGTATACTTATATGATTTATATTTGAGGGGGGATTGCTAGAATACAAGTATAAATTAATATTGAAAATCTCTACTTATATACTTTGTCACAAAGCTATTGGTCTCTAAAAAATGGATGTCAGGTTATGACTTTAACTCATTATCTTATAGAAATTGATAAGTTTGTTGTTTGTTAAGAAACATGTTATAGAAAACTAGAAGTTTACTAACTTGACAAATTTATTATCGATATGACTTATTTGATCATCCGAGTCATATATATGATACAAATTATTGAAAATTATGTACCTGCATCCATTGAAGAACCATAAGATTCTTTATCAATTGCCAATATATTACATAATTCAATAATTAATATGTGCTACTTGTTCTCAACAAAATTGATTATGAGAATATCACTGGTTATAATTTGGAATGGATCTTGACATTCAAGCTATGCATTCCAATTGATATGTGCTACTTATTCAAGCTTGAATGTGCAATGCTTATTCCAAATAATCTACCACAATTCATACAGATGATATTGAAAGGAAATTGGGATATATGTAGGATAAGGAATTCCTTCTTGTTTGTCTCTAAATAAAAACAAAAGGATATTTCTAAAAGAAACAAATTGATTTAGGAAACTTATACTGCAATATTAGACAATTGTTATTTGATAATATTTTTCTAGCATGAGGGGAAGAAATTGAATAATTGAAATAGAGAACAAGTGGAATGCATTAACCTATGAGAACAAGTATAGATCCTCAAATATAGATGTATGAACCAAAAATTCATCAAGCTATGCATTCATGAAATATTATAAAATATCTGCCAGATGGGAATATTAACCTATGAGAGTGTTAAATCTCACATCCCCACTAAAAATGCTCCAATAATTATAAATAAAAGTGAGACATACCAAATGCACAAGAAACTATTCAGTTCCTAAGATAAATATTATGGATAAAGTAGAGTATATAATTAAGTTTATTATACTAAGGAGGTAGGTATGCCATAAGAGTGACGAGACATAATTAATTGCAAAAGTCTCAAGAGAGATTTAGGTGTCTGAAAAGTAATATAGATCTTAATACGTTATGTCACGATTAGAAAAATGAAACCGAAAATATAAAGTTGTTGATAACTTTTTTGACAATGATATCATGTAATCAAACAAGGATCTTATATAAATATATGTCATAAGAAGTAAACATAAAGATGATTTGTCAAAAGGGAAAATAAAAATAGAACAAGACGTAATAAAAATATGATTATATTGTGATAGTTAATGATATGTAGTCCAAACATGAGAAATATGATAGTATTATGGGATATCTAAATATTTAAGTGTTTATGGGAAAATAAAGATTTTCAAAAATTCTAATTATGATTATGATGAGGCAAATGGTTTTGTGGTGGATGCAATAATTTTCTATATATTATTAGTCTGGCAGTATATGAAAGAAAGATTATGCTTTTATTAGATGTTATTATATATAGCCTATGCATATGACTCACTAAATAGTGAAGTTTATGAGAATCCTTAAATGTTTCAAAATGTCAAAAGCATGTCCAAATATGATTTTCCTTGCCATATATATATTGAATTTCATATTCTAGAAGTAGAGAAGATTTAAATATCATGTTAGTATTGTGTTCAATATGTTTTTATTGGTAAAATTTAGTTCTTGCAAGTAGACAATGGATAATAAAAGTAAGATTTGGTGATTTTCAAAATAATTTCCTTTTATTGTTTCCATAGTGAATAAGATACATGTTGAATATATTGATATTGCAACATATTTAGAAGATATGTTAACGAATACATTATTTTAGCAAAACATTTGGTGACAGTGCATCATTAATAGTTTGACAGATAAAAGAAAGATATGCTCGAAAAGACATTGGAAAAAATGTTATTAGGGAGAATAAAACTGATATTGTCAAGAAGATGAGTTGATACATGCATTACTCTTTTTTCTTTATCTAGGTTTTGTCCCATTTGGTTTTCTTAGAAATATTTTTAATAAGGCAAAATGAACAGTACATCAATGAATAATATGTACTCCTTTTCTTTGGTTTGGTTTTTGTCCCAATTGGTTTTTTTTAGTCAAAGTCTTTAATGAGGCACATTAATTCTAATCAGCATTGATTCATATCTCAGTCAACATTCATAAATACATAATTAATAGTGACTCTTGGTATTAACTCTTGAAGACCTATAAATAGATCGAGGCATTGTACAAGCATTGTAAACACAAGAAACTAAATGAAAATTGCTGCCCCTTTCTCTATCAAAATTTCTCTTCTCTTATCTTTTGCTTTCTTGCCCCAAATTTCTTTTATTTTCACAACAATTCTCTTTTGAAAAAAAAAATTATTATTTGGAAACCCTATGGTAATTATTCTTAGATTATAGGAGCACATGTGATTAGCAATAATTAAACAAAAGATCCAGATCCTGTAATCTGACGTTCGTTTTAGAGTTTCCCACCAAATTAAGGAATCTATAGACAACCTCTAGTTGTATAACTACAATGTCCAAACTGCCATATTCTAAAATCTAGTTAAACCTAGTTTAGCTAATTTTTATTTAAATGGTAAAAACATATTTTCATTCATTGTATTAACCTGTGTATAATCTACTTCAATATCATTAATATATAAAAAAAATCACAAAAAAATAATTATTTACATTATATATCATAAAAAATAGGAAAGATAGGTGAAAAGTCCTTGCCCCCCCCCCCCCAAAAAAAGAATGAGAAAGTATGGATCCTGTTATCAGTTATATGAGTTGTCTCTTCTAACACGAGTGTCTCATCTTGAACTCAAACTTGAAACCTGGAAAAATTTAGCAGGGTTTTACATCATTATACCAACTCTATATTTGTATCAACTCTCCATATGGTTATACCTTAATTTTGGATTTATTTTAATTAAATCCAGCTTTTAAACTCCCTTATATATTTATTTTTATTTGGCCAAGAATATAATTCCTTTTAAGGTTTAGAGTAGAAAGGGTTTTTGACTCTTCCAACAAATGCATTTTCCGGAATTTAAATTTGTATTCACCTCTTTATAAGGGATAAGACCGTTTACCATGTTAATCAATAACTTATTGTTATCACGTTATTTGATTTAACAATGAAAGATTGGGATACATTAAGAATAGTTAGTAAGCCTAAACTCCTTTCTTCTTGAATTTTACTGTATCCTGGCTCCAAGAAAACAAGATGTGAAATAAAAATCACATTTCAAAATGTAATCTTAAAATAAAAATGATGGTCAAAGACAAAGAATTCAGACTACAGGCTTATCAAATATAAATAATCCAAATTTATTGAGAAGTAGAAAACTATTGAAATATGTGAGTTAGCAAATGGGAAAGTGTCCCAACTACCACGTTAATTAAAGTTAGACTTAGAGGAGAAAAAAACAGAGAACAAGTGTGCATGTGTCCTATGAACCAATTTTTATTTTTTAAAATTTTGGGTCAGAATAATATAAACACATTTTTTTTCCTTTAAATCTGAAATAAAGAGTCCTGATGAATCTTCATCCACGAGGAAAAAGATTGGCTGCCATATATAGATAAATTTATAGTACTATAAACAGTATTCATAAAAGATCACATATCTAGCTAGTGTGTGTGTGTGTTTGTGAATGACAAACATAATATGCTAGGGAGTTATAGAAATTATATATGATCATTTTCAAGGAAATTATTAATTTATATTCTTATTTTCTAATAAAAATTTGGTGTTACAGCTTACAAATTAGAAAAGCAAAGTCTTGAATCATCCTCATCCCCGAAAATGTTAAGTTTAGTATAAATGAAATGTACACATTTTAAGTCATGCAATTTCTAAATGAGTGAAAGAAATATTCTCCAACAAACAAACCATCGATTTGGCAATTTAATTAAGAGTCATGTACAAATTGTTTGATTAAAAAAAAACATGATAATTTTAGAAACATTTTTCAACTTTGAATTCAATAATGGCCAACTCTGTATTCCCCATTTTGAAAACGCTTTTGAGAAATTCAGGTGTGAAAGCATTCATGTACGTTCATTTAATATGTGACATGAAACAATATGCTTTGAGATAAACTTTTTAATTATTATAACCAAGACCCGAATTTCATCTTTCATTATTTAATTAGGTCATGCTCATGTTTTAATTTTTTTTTCCTTTAAAAAGAATGTTCTAGACTTCGAGATGCTCGTCAATAATTGGGAAAAAAAAATGCATCACTACTAGTCTACTAGATTACTGCATATAATGTTCAATTTGAGGTTTGCTATAACATATTCTAAAGTCTATGGGTGCACCTTACCCGAAAAAAAAAAAGGTCTATGGATGCATTTAAAGGGAAAAAAAAAACAAGAGAGTAAATATGTAAATCTGTACCTCATGCTATAAAATTTTGTTGGGAGCACAAATATACATAAAAATTTGAAAATGGTACAAAAATTTCAACGTCATTGAATAAGCAAATTAATAATGACCATTTAACAAATATGTTAGTTAAGTGGTAAGAAAATACATGTGAAATTTCTAAAACTGTGCAAAAGTGTCACATCCATTAAATTAATCAATATTGACTATTTAAAGAAATAGTCTCCACTTTGTGTTGACAGTGTTTTTGCTCCTAAAGACCTATATGCTATTAGGAAGGTATTCTACAAAAGAACCAATGGCTGCACAATACTCTCCTTTTCTTGGTTTCTGAGTCATCAAGGAATATTATCAAATAATTTAGACGCATTGATTTCTGTTACGACGGACTCATCCTCCTCTTCGTTTCCTTCCAGCAAACAACTAGTTTATAATGATATTTTCCCTGATTTGTATCTCATTAGCTTTAAGGCAAAATCACCGCGCCAACAAAAAGAAAACCAAAAGAAAAAGGACGGTGGATGAGGTCGTTGAGGGAGGGGAAGCACCATCCCTCAGAACGCACAGTCAATGTGTAATATAAAAGAAATGATTGTGGAGATTGTCAGTTAAATGATTAACATTGATTGACTTAACGATTGTGACATTTTTATACTATTTTGGAACTATTATGTGTATTTTTATACAATTGTCTTCATTGACATGTTTGTTAAATGGTTAATATTACTTGATTTAACGAACATGACATTTTTGCATTATTTTGAAACATTCACATGCACTTATGTACCCCAAAAAAAATTATAATGTTATGCATGCATGACAAAATACTTTGTTAGTAGACCTTAACAATTTAAAATAGGCTAATTAAATTATACAAAATCTTGTTAAACTTTGGGTCAATTGCATATTGTTAGAGCCTATGTTTGATGATAACAAAGCTTAAGAATAGTTAAGAAAATGTTTATGAAAGAGGTACTGTGGCTAAAACACGTTTTTACTGAGAAAAACATAGTCACCATAGAGATCACTAGTAGTGATAAGCGAGGATCAATATAATGACCACTCGAGTGATGTGACAAAATCCTGTAAACTCATTTCTACAATTGTGATGAAGTGGCCTTTGAAAACTTAACTAATCACCATAGTTATCACTAGAAGTGATAAACCATGATTGTTATGGTAACCACTTGAGTGATAAGCTACAAAGTATATCACTATCAAATCACCATAGTGAATCATTTAGTGATTAGATTTCCTAAAAGAATTTCTAAGATGATATCACTATGGTGGCCGCTCAATTGATGTAATAAAATTCTCATCACTATCACTTCATCATAGTAATACCTCATGGTGATCAACTTTCAAAAATACTTCTAAGAAAAGATCATTATGGTGACTACTCGAGTGATGTGATAAAATTCTCATCACTATTATTTCACGATAGTGATACCTCATGGTGATCAGTTTTCAAAAATATTTATAAGAGAAAATCACTATGTTGACTACTCAATGATGTGATAAAATTCTCATCACTATCACTTCACTACAGTGATACCTCATGGTGAGCAATTTTCAAAAATATTTTTAAGAAAAAATCAATGTGGTTACCACTCGAGTGATGTGAAAATTCTCATCACTATTATTTCACCATAGTGATACTTCATAGTGATCAATTTTCCAAAAAAATATTTTAAAGAGAAGATCACTATAATGACCACTCGAGTGACGTGCAAATTCTCATTACTATCACTTCTGCACAGTGATACTTTATAGTAATTAATTTTCCAAGAACATTTTAAAGAGAAGATCACTATAGTGACCACTCAAGTGATGTAAAAACTTCTCATTACTATCACAACATTACAATGATATGTTCTAGTGATCAAGTTTTTTTTTAAAAAAAAAATTCTAAGAGAAGACCAATCGAGTGATATGTGAAGAAGAGTATCACTAGCATAGCACCACATTGATTCAGGTAGTGCTCAGCTTCTCTAAAAAGTTGAATCACTCGAGTGATGTGCAAAAAAAGAGCATCACTACCAAATCACCAAGGTGAATCATTCAGTGATCTGTTTTGTTTTCAAATGATCACTTAAGTGATGCTTGTTTAGAAAATAGCACCGTATTGTAAATCTTGATACTTATTCAAATCTATCCTAAGCTTGTTCTATTTGCTTCTAATTGATCTAACACTTCATTATACAAGAGTTTAATCATATTGCAAGCAATTAATCATGGATTAAACCAAGATTAGCAAAAAGCACTTTTGTGTCAGAGTATTAAATGCACTGAAGTTCAAATACTTCATATTCTCTCTACTCTTAATGTATTGATTCAAAGACACTAAGAACAATCTAACATTCTCAATGGATAGAAGAAAGACCGTATACTCTAACGGCTATAATCAAAGAACAATGGTCTTCAAACATTCTCATGCTATAAATAGAAGAGCATTGAAGATGGAGCAGCGAACTGAAGTGTGGATTTACTATCACATTCATTTTGCTAAGTCTCAAAAGCTCTATGTGAATTTATACTTAAGTTATTATTCATTTGCTCTTGTGAGAGGTTATACTTAAGCATTTATTTCATCTAAAATACTCAAGATAGTGGGACCTTGAGTGGGCATTGATTGCTATGGTAAGAGGGAGCGAGTGTTCTTTGAAGAAGAACTAACTTATACTAAGGCATCAAGATCTGTGCGAATCTTGGAAAATAGTAGGAATCTCATAAAGACCTTCTAGGGATTGCACGAAGATCAAGTGGATTTGATCAAACCAGTATAACTCTCTTATGTTCTCATTCGTTTATATCTTTCTAACTCTCCTTTCCTTACTTAGCTTGTGTTGAAATGTAAATTTTTAAAGTCACCCAATTCACCCTCCCCACTTGGCGAAAAGTTAACACTAACACATATAACCCTCTGACATTTCAAAGTTTAAATTTAACCCCCTCACCTTTTATTTTCCTTGTTATAAGAACCCTATCATTAACTTACCGTTATCTTTTTAATAAAAATTGCCACCTCAAATTAATAGGTGACATGTGACATCCTATGCAAATTGCTAATTTTACAAAACCCCTCCCCCAAACTTTGATGAGTTATAGATAACCTACTTGAACTTTAATAAGTTACAAATGACCCCCTAACATTTCAAAGTTTAAATTTAACTCCTTTAAAAGATTGATTTATAATATTAAACCATGTGGCCTTACTTGTATCATCTTAATAATCTTATCATTTGTCGATTAAAATAGCTTTTTTATGGAAAAACAAGAAGAATAATAATTTTAAAATATAAAAATAAAACGTTGAACCTCTTATTCAAGAAAAAATATGCAATGTTTTATTTTTATATTTTTAAAATATTATTTTTCTAGTTTTTTCCATTTAAAAAGCTATTTTAATTGACAAATGATAGTAAAAATCTTAATAAAATTATTAAGACCATGAAAGTAATGACACATGGTTTAATATTATAAATCAGATTATTAAGAGAGCTAAATTTAAATATTGAAATATGAGGGGATTATTTGTAACCTATCAAAGTTTAGGAGGTTATTTATAACTAATCAAAATTTAGAAGGGGGTTTTATAAAATTTGTAATTTGCATAGATTGTCACATATTAATCGAACATGATAATTTCCGTTAAAAAGATGACAATGAGTTAACAATAATGTGCTTACGATAGAAATAAAAATAAAAAGTCAAGGGGATTAAATTTAAACTTTAAATTATCATGGTTATATGCAACACGCCCAAAGTTTAGGGGCTTTATATAATTTAGCCTTTAAAATATTTCAAACCATAGGGACTAGTTTCAAAATCATTAGAAATTAGACGGATTGAAGTATTATTTTATTCCTTTTAAATGATTTCATATCAAGTACTCATTCGGTATTAAATTACGGTCTAATTCGCACAAACTAATTTTTCACATTTAGAGATGGAGGCAGTAGTATAATTGATTGTAACAATCACCTTTATACAACAAAAAAACCATGGCATTTTAAAATGAATATAAGGAGGGGAAAAAAAGGCACAGACAAAAACTTTTTTTTTTTTTGTACTTGTTGAATCTCAGTCATTTCTCCTTGTCGTCATTATACTTACTAAACTGACAGTGATATATAGTAGTGGTCTATAATTTAAATATTGTAAATAGAAAGCATCAAAGTGAAATAACTACTATTTTTTATATAATTAAAAGATGAGTTGGATCCCATGTTACTTGGACATATGAAATTGTGAGTTACGATCCAGTTTCTTATAAATTAAACCAATCTTTGTAGGCTAAAATAACTACTTCTCATTGAATTTAAAACTAAATAGCTATGTTAAAATTTATTTTTAAAAAAATGTTAAAATTTGAGCATAAAAATATATAAGACTGAATTACATCGATTGATCCTTCATTAAGAAACGTCTTTTATTAAAATAATAAACCTTGATTATGTCATCCATAAATTCTATTTTACTACAGAACACTTGTATTCCTTAATTAAATATTAAGCGAATTCTTGAGGCTAAAATAGAATATTTAACTATAACATCTTATAAGTTGAAATCTTGCTTTTGTTAATGTGCATTCTATAAGTACTTTTATAATCGTTCTTTGAACCCGAAGGTGAGCACTTAGCTCACATAAAATTTTTGTAATAAAAAAAATACTCAACATTACGAATATCTTTCTTTTAAAAGATAAATGCTAGTACATTATATGAAGGCAGTTCACTTTATACCTCACTATTGTTGTGTATGATTTGATGTTGATAACAACTTGATGAAGATTCCAGAATTTTTTTTCTTTTTCAGTGAAATGAATATTATGTCATTTCCTTATAACAATAATTGCAAGTTAGAAAAGGGAATTTCTTTAATTATGTATAAATACTTTTTAATTATGTATAAATACTATACTATGATGGGTGGAAGAATAAACAAACCATATGCTTGTAACATGCAAACCATTAAAACGTTCCCACTCTAACCCCATAAAATTCCCTCAACCTTTGATATTTGTTTTCCTTGCACAACCCAATCCGCTACTTTTTGATTTATCACCTTTCATTCCTTATTTCTATTATATTCAAATATCACTTGCAGGAATATTTCTTTTCCTTTCACATAGATACCCAATGTTACTTCTTTATACTTCATTTCATTTTTTTTTTACTAGCCAAAAAAAAATCAATTTTTTTTTTTAAAAAAAACCTTTTGGGCCTATCCAGAATAACAACATGATACACCCATTAACTCTTGGGCAATCTGAACTTCTGTGGGCCTTGTTCAATGCTCATTAGTGATTGGCACCCCATGCTGATTATTGTAATGAAACCCAAACCATTACAAATTTATAAAATTTTAAATCTAATTTTTTAATGATAAATTTAGCGTTTTGAGAAGTGACAGTTATAAAATTAACATTATTTCAAATTTTGCATATATTAAAATAAAAAATTGCTTAATATATGTGCCCTACCACAACCCCCCCGGGGAGGGGGGCCTCTTGAGCAAAACAAACAATGAAATCCACAACACTGCCCTGATTTTTCCTCTCCTCACTCATACCATGGTTGGCCTAGGTACTGGTAAAATCAAAAATCATTCTTGCAGAAAAAAGATCAAACTAGAAAGAGCAAGTGCGCTTCGAGCCAAAAAAATGAAAAAAAGAAAGGGCAAGTGCGGATCATTATTTCATACCAGGCTGAATTAAGAAGGTATTCATCCCACTACAAAGAGAATACCAGTAACAGTTCAGTCTAAAAGCTGAAAATTGGATTCTCCCTTTCCAAAACAGCAAGACTTCTTCAAAGAGAAGAATAAAAGGCCAAAACATGTAATTTAAGCATCAGCTCTTCCAACTCCAAGGCAAGCAACGCCTTGTACTACATAACATTTAAGCATACACACATCATTTCACAACGCATATCTTGACAACAGAGGCAGCCCCAATACGATGTAAAGCAACAACTGCATCACCAGGCTTGCAAAAGCCCTTTTCTGTTGCAGATTTCAAAGCAGCCTCCAGAATCACCTCGGTAGATTCTGCATCTGTGGCTTTCGCAGATCCCTCAGCCAATAAAGGAGTCAAGCCTCTGTATATTAAGCTATGCCTTGCCGGAGTCTCATCACTGCAGGTCCAATCAAATGAGTCCGTTGTCAAAACCGGCACCACAACTGACATGATCGGAACAGCTGGCCTGTACTTGGCAACTAACTTGGCAGTAGTCCCACCTCGAGTCAGCACAACAATGAGTTTTGCTTTGGCCTTGTTAGCAGTGCGGACAGCAGATGAAGCAAGACTTTCCAGTGGACTCATAGGCAGAGGAGTGGCCCTTATCATCTCCTTGAAAATCGCACCGTAGTCAAGAGACGATTCTGCTTCATTGCAGATTCGTGCCATGATTTTCACAGCGAGTTCAGGGTAAGCCCCAGCTGCACTTTCACCACTAAGCATGACACAGTCTGTTCCATCAAGAACAGCATTGGCTACATCAGTTGCTTCAGCTCGTGTTGGTCGGGGAGATTTGATCATAGATTCAAGCATCTGGGTAGCAGTGACCACAGGTTTGCCTGCAAGATTACACTTGTATATCATCATTTTCTGTGCCAGAAAAATCTTTTCAACTGGGATTTCCATTCCAAGATCACCACGTGCCACCATGAATGCATCAGTCTCACGCAGAATTTCATCAAAATTTATAACCCCCTCCTGATTCTCAACCTTCAAGTATCATGAGATCATATGGAAAAATAAACAAAAAGGTCAGCATTTCCAAATTAAACAGCACAAAGGCTGGTAATTGAAAATGAAAATAACTCAAACAAGGGAAGCATATAGAAGAGTAATATAATGCAAAAACCCTCCAACATGCCTCACTATTTTTTTTTAAAAAAAATCCAGTATGATTCATCCAAAAGATGTCTAGAAAAAAACAAACTAGCCAAACACACGGTTACCTTCCCTTTCCTTTTGATGAATACTAAGGTTCTGGGAAGGGGATAAGCACTTAGGGGCTCCCAACTACTAGTCTGAGCTTTTCAAGCCACTTAACCAATAAAATTCCACTTTCATGGGACATAATAAACAACGTTGATTCTAACAAAAGGCAAAGAATTTAAGTTAAGGAAATGAGCCAACACTTTCTAGAGCAATTGCATACAAGTGTAAAAATAAGCCACCCCCAAAACAAAAAGGACTGAAAACTTATGTTCTGGAAAGATACATAATGAATGCAACATGATAGTATTACCTTTGACATCAACATAATATTCTTTGCGTGTGGGCCAAGGACCTTTCGAACAGTGACAAGATCTGAGCCTTTGCGAACGAATGAAAGAGCAATCATATCAATCCTATTAGGGATACCCCATCCAAGAATATCCTCTTTATCCTTATCTGTGAGAGTGGGAAGTTCTACCACCACACCAGGAAGATTAACATTTTTCCTCTCACCGAGCACTGCCGTGTTTTCACAGCGACATCTAACAGTACCCGCATTAGGGTCACAAGATAAGACAGTGAGGCTGATTGTTCCATCAGCGCACAATACAGTACTTCCAGGCTTCAAGTGAACAGGAAGCTTCTTATAACTCATTGATATCATTTCTTGATCCCCCTTAATGTCATAATCAGTAGTTATGATGATTTCCTGTCCTTCTTGAAGCTGAATAGGTTTTCCACCCTTCAGAAAACCAGTCCGAATCTCAGGTCCCTGCAGGAATACAGTTGAAAGATACAAATACAGGACAATTAATACAAGAGAAAAAGGATAGTAGAATGGAGAGGACAAGATATCTTCTACAAACAGATAATTTTAAAAAACAAAATCAGGATCCTAACAGCTTTACATTTACGTAAAATATAATATGAAATAATTGAACTTCACCAAATTCCCATTTCTGGCATGACGAGTTATGCATCATAATGAAACATAGATTACTTTTTATCACCAGATAGCATACACACAATACAAACTGGGAGCTGTGCCTTTTGCAATGGAAGCTCATTATCTAACATCTAAAAGGAAAAAATCATGTAGTTCTAGGATGACTCGTGTAGTATACGTGAGAAACAAAAGCGGAGAAGGTAGATCCAAATATTTAGAAAGTCTTACAATCAAACCAAGTACATACAGAAAATTCTAGACAAAAGGAATCTTAAACACCACAAAAAAAACTAATGCAAGAAGTTAATAGGAACTAATAACCATGCCCTAGGCCTCACCTCATTCAACGATGTTGAGCCAAATATGCAGACGGCGTTATAGTTAAAAGGTTTCAAACATCACAGTTTGAGGGTTGGAAAAGTAGTTAACTTCACAAATCGCAAATGCAAACATGGAAGAACACCGAATTATAAAGGTTAATACAAAATCCAGTAAGCGAAATGAGAAGAAAGATTCAGAATCCTAAATCAAACTCAAAAATGCAAAAGGAAAAACCTTAGTGTCAAGCATGACAGCACATAATATCCCAGTGTTGGCCATGGCAATCCTGAGATTGTTCAAGGTCTCCTGATGATACTCATGCGTGCCGTGAGAGAAATTGAAACGAGCAACGTTCATCCCAGCCCTGAGAAGCTTCTCAAGCATTTCAACAGATCGAGAAGCCGGGCCCAGCGTGCACACAATCTTAGTCTTCGGAACACGCCCATCGTTGGGCAGCTCCTTCAAAATCCCTTCGATGTCAATGTTCGACATTCTTCGTCAGTCAATAGGCTTCCTACACAAACAGCAAACACTCCGATCATAAACACAACAAATCAAAAACCCAAATTCGCACTTAGAACCAAAAAAGCACACACAACCCAGAAACCCATAGAACCAAAAAAAAAAAAGCACAACCCAGAAACCCCAGATCGATTCTAAGTGAACAGAAATGCTCGCTCAAAAGACACGTGATATGACGAGAAAGTAAATAAAAACAACAATCAAACAAACGAACAAACCAGGTCGAGTATGAGTTGAAAGAATTTGCAGTTGGGAATCGAAAGAGTGATTGAAGGTTAGAGACAGTGACTTCACCCTTTGAGAAATGCTAAACGTGCAAAGATTAGAGAATATTGGAGTAGAATAATAACAATAATGATAATATTCTAATGGCTGGACGATGCAGAACCACTCACTCAACAACACCTTCTCTTCAAAGACTGACTCACCTAACTCGTAAGGGGCAAGGGTTTGGTAACACCCAAATTTGTAACCTCTGGTTCTGTATCGGTCTTCGAGTGAGAGTTTATTCTGTGTGCTTGGTGCTTGTGCTGTTGTGCTTTCTCTGACCGCAAAAAGGAATAGAAAACGGAATTTCTTGGGGGAGAAGTCTCATTCTCACTTACACGACGCCGTTTGCCCTTACAACCTCAGTTTTCTTTCTTTCTTTTTCTTAATATACATGTTTCTTTTAAATAAATTGAATATTCAAAATTAATTTTTCAATTATAATTTATATGTGAGGTAAGTATTCTTGATGATTTTTATTATAAGACACTAATTAATAATTCTCACAGACCAATAAAAATAATTAAAATTAATAAAATTTTATAATTTAAGTAATTTTCAATATTACTCCTACTAATTTCATTAAACTCTAATATCATATTCATTATTATTTTCACTCACTACTCCTATTAATTTTGGATATACATAAAAAAAATCAATTAAAAGTTTTGGATATGGCGGCCAAGATGAATCATATATTTTTCTTCTCTCATTGTTAAGATGGTTTAAGTTGAAAGATAACAATCTATCGTACTTATTTTGTTAAATTATTATAGTATAAGATTTAGGTATAAAATATTTTTACTACTATTTTTTCTTACTATCAATGTTACTACCACTTTTTAATCATTAGATTAGAATCTTAATAGGAGAGAGAAATGATAAAGATAGATAAAATTATGATCTAACGGTAGAAAAGTAGTAGTAAGAAAAAATATTAGTAAGAATATCCTATCTCTATGATTTATCCGTAAATTTTTATTTACTTGTGAAGGTATACTTTGTTATTTAAATATTACTGTTTATATGTAAGTATTTTAATTATTCCTTAGACTATTCTCCAAATCGTTAGAGGGGAATAAAGAATAAGAAAATGGAACTAGTGAGAGTAACGGCAAAAGGAAGGAGGCATATGCGAGTAAAAGATGCGAATCCAACTGTATGGGCAGAGTTGGGAAAATAAACAAAAAGAAGGGCTAATTGGAGTAATTTCTCCAGTTCAGAAGCTTCTGTCTCTCTTTATTAACGTTAAGTTCTGTGTGCGCCGTTAGACTTTTCATAATCCACCGGACACACCACAATTTCGTTCCCCTTCTCGATGCCTTGGAAACTGACTCTTGAATCCTTAAACCAAAAAGAAAAAGCATATGCTTCAATGAAACCGCCACCGACTTTAATAATTATATTTTGATTATTCCCCCGTGAAGTTCTTTTTCGCGGATTCTTTTTATGAAGAACAATTCCTATATCGGGTCGATATTATAAGGTATTAATTACTAATTCTTATAAATTAATAAAATTAGTTAAAAATATTAAAATTATTATAAAATTTAAGTGATTTTTAATATTAACCCTACTAATCACCTTAAATTTAAATATAGTACTCTATTCCACTACTATTATTAAATATGGATAAATATAGAAAAATGAATTAATTATACCTTAAAAACTTGCAAGTGTTTTATAAGACGTATTAAAAACACTTATTAGTTAGTACATTATAATAAAGGCCAAAGGGGTATTGGTTTAAACTGTTAATTAAAAATAATATATGTACAACTTTTGAAATTTTCTTCCAATTACACTTTTTTTAAAAGAAAAGTGTGCATGAAAAATAATGGGTGAAAATTTATTGTAGAGATATATTTAATGAGAATAAAAATGAAAAAAAAAATCAGTTTAAAATATCGGACAAAAACAATTTATTCCTTATATTAAGGATCACCCTTATAAGAAAAAATGTTCCTCATAAAAAAAATATCCAATGGAGGATCTGGAAGTGAATTAAAAATAAGATTAAAAAAAATAAGAACTCAATTAAGTTACAAGCAAAATCATGCAAAGAGAAGGGCGCTCCCTCACCTTTTTACCTAAAAGATAAAGGGAAAATGACGACAAAATATTATTTAAACTTTAAAATCTTACTGACAAGAATAATAATATGATTAACAAAAATAATAAAACAATTAACATCTTATTTTATTGAGAAATCACTTTCATTCTTGAACAAAAATCCATTATTTATTTATTTATTTCATCTATTCCATAATTGGAACAGGGAGAATACACGTTACATCACATTTTTTAATTAGAAGAGAGATTTCAAGAAATGGCAGATCAATTCACTCTATTAATAACCGAGGTAGATCTGGTTTATCATAAGGGATTTGCCTTTTCTATTGATTCCTCTGAATTGGATCAAAAACAATTCTTTGACTAATCTGACTAACATTGAACTTGGTAAAATGAAAATGTTCAATAACTGCAAGATAAGATTATTCAGGAATGTCCTTTGAATGCTAAAATTACGCATTGAATTTTGATTAGTGGATCCATAATTCAAAAGGCGTTTGTGATTCTGATTATTGCAAAAGAAATGAAATAAAAAATAGGGTAAAGCTATGAAAGTTATCATCATGAGTCTGGTGGGATTTTTTGAAATTCAAGTGGTATTTTCTTAAAAATTTTCCAAAGATAAATGATTGAATAGCAAATACTTATACTTTGTTTTAAAAATTTTAATTTAATATGTTGCGTTTTTATCTTTTAATTAAATATTGCATCATTAACTCTTATACAAAGGCCAAGCGTGTCAACAGGGAAAAAATAGAGTAGTATTTAATTAAGAGATAAAAAGACACATATACCAAATTAAAATTTGAGAAAAAAAGGTATAAGTGCATGAATTTTTTCATAACAAAATATTAAAAATACTATTTTTAAATAATTCCTTATATGTTCACGAAGAAAAATTGTTCAATGTTTGTTAGTTGGAATTGGAAGGGAGGACTTGACTCCTGCCGTCAAAAGGATGGTCCTAATCCAACCCCCAGCACGTGGTTTGTGGTTTTTTACATTCACTAATACCAATATTAACATATTAAGAAATGACCCATACAAAAAAGTATTAAAATATTTTAGCAATGGAAGATGTTATGTACATACAATTATTAATAAGGCAACGGCAAGCACCACGCCTAAATATAATAATGCTTACAAATTAAAAAGACATTCTTTTTCTTTCTTTCATTCTTCACTTTTTTCCCTAAAAGAAACAAAGCTGTGCTGCCCGTTTGGTACACTGGAATTGAGATTTCAGAAGAGGAATTGGAAGTTGAATTGTGAATTTGGGGGAAGGAGATTTTCTCCTTAGTTTTTTTTTTTTCTTTTTCCCTCATCAACCCATCTGGGCCGTTGATTGGAAAAATGAGAAAAAAAATTAAAATAATATTATATTCATTGGATAGATATGGTTTAAAGATTATGAATGATGACAAGAAAAACCTAACTTAAATTTGGATTGTTTGGTATATTAGATCCTTTTTTAGTCACTTACACAAAAAATAATGGAAGTTACTTTCTTGGATACACGCATGGGCGGATTTAAGACCTCTAATCCCTCCGGCTCTGTTAAAATTATATATATATAAGAAGATTTTTTTTTTTTGTCTACGGTTTATTTTAATATTTTAACTTCGCACAAATAAACCCGTGCGTAAGATAAACTTACTATGTATAACTTGTTTATCTTCTGATTTGATTATATAATGGTTTCTGATTTGAGTATATAATAGTTTCGCATGATCTTAGCTTACATGTGGTCCTTAACTCTTGAGTTTGAAATTATTGTACGTTTACAAAATATAATGAGTTATCTGCATGTATATACAATCTTAATAAGCTAAGTTTGTTTGTTTGATTCTAATGTATTTGATCATTTGTATTTTAAAAATCTAATTAATATTGCCCTGATCCTAAATAGAAGATATATTTATCTAATTTAAATAAATTAAGGAAGTTAGTTAAGTAAGTTAATTTGACATTTACTTTCTAAAACATCTTAGTCATCATCTTTCCTAATTTTTTTCATTCACTATCTTCATTGATTATTGTTAACGGATATGAAATTATGTCTTATATTTATGATATAAATCATCTTCCTAAATATATCTTGTATTATGGATCGAAAGGAATAATTTGTTGAAATATACATAGTCTATTTTTTGTGGATTAGGGCCCCAGGCCCAATGCAAATATGGCTATTATGTAATAGATTTCTTTCAAATTTTTTGTATATTATGTCTATATTGTATTTTTAACATCCTCAAGTTTGAACTTGGGGAATTAAGAATTAATTATGGAAATTAAGTATGAAAGTTGGCCTAATAATAACTATAAAGTGAATTATTGGAAATTAGGGCCTATTCTTCCTTAATTTATTTCAGGAAAAGACTAAGTGAGGAATATATGCAAAATATAATTTTGGGTTCAAAATTATGGAATTTGTGGAACTTAAGAATTTAATTTCTTTGAAGTTATTGTAATTAAATCTAATTGCGAATAAGATATTGTTTTAAAATAAAAAATGGAACAAAGGAGTGGGCTTATAGCAATCCAAATAGTGTCAAAAGCCCAAAAACCTATATTAGCCACAATAAATCAGCCCAACACGTGAAGCCAATGGAGATTTCATAAACCATTATGTCAAAACCCAAAACTCATATTCAGCAATTAATTGGTCTGGCCCACGTAAGAAAAACAAGAAGCATCAGATTTGGAGATACATTTGACTAAACAAAAGAATAAAATAAAACAAAATATATAGAAGAAGCTGTAACACGAAACGCATGAAATACATTAGCATAACAACTCTCTGACACTGTAGCTTACTTTCGGCAATAAGCAGATCACACCATCAGCCAAGATTAATGAATCTGTTCAGCGCGGTTTAAGCAGCAAGAAATCAGCAAGCAATCTCGAGCCGCCCACCCATGGACCAGCGGTTTTCATGATCGAACTGAACCCAATATACAAAAGCCCACTCCCCATTACCTTCATTCATTAAACCGTCAAAACTGAAGCAGTGGATCACGCCATCAGAGAAAAATCATAGCATCAGCGTAATTACAGGAAAGAAATCAGAGACCATACTCTTCTCTGCATTTTCGAGCCCCATGAAGATTAACCAACGGTTCCACGTGGTTTTAAGTGGATAAAGCTTCTATTATATAACCATTAGTCTTGCTGCTTACTTTCATCTGTTATCGTGAGAGACAGAAAGAAAACGCAGAAAAGAGAGTTGAGGAAAGGGAGAAACCGTGAGAGCAAGAGAGTGTAGAGAGGGAGTGAGAGTGAGAAGAGAGAAGGGTGGAGAGAAAAATTGAATCTCATTTTGCTCTGTTTTGGACTGTTGGGAGCAGGGGAAGATCAGCAGCTATTTATCATCGGATTTGTTCTGGTGTAGAACACAAGAGAGATCGGACTTGGCCTGGGGTGAAATCCCAAGGTTCTACGTACCACAATTATAGATCAAAGTCCACGTAATTCGAGAGTAAACTATATGGCTTATGATAGCCAGTGGGGGTGGGGTGTGTGCTCTGTGTGAATTGAAAAGCTAGGGTTTTGAAAAGTGTGTACCTTATGCGAGCTTACCCCTATTTATAGACTTACTTGGGCCTTTTTTGATAGGCTTCGCTATCTTGTTGTTTAAAAGATATTAAGATAATGTATCCTTATTTTGTGGGCAGTTGCAATCGTGGTAGATACTCTTGATAAACTGTTCCTTAATTCAAGGGGGGTGGTTGGGATTATAACTGGAGCCATTTGACTGGGCCCTTTAATCATTGGGCTGGGCCCACTCATAATATTTTCGTAACAGTTGCCCCCAGCTTGGTAGCTAAGTACTCTAAGCGGTCGGGATGTATTTGCTAGGCAATGATTTGCGCGTTAGTCTGATCCGCCCAATCCTGAAGTTTTTGATTTTAGGCCGCATTCTACCCATGTTTGCTTCAAATTCTTTCCTCTACTGAGGTCGAACGTTTCCGGTCTCAGGTTACCTCATCTGTTGTGAGTTTTCATCCCGGTTTATCCGGGTGGGAGACATTTGCCCCCATTTGAAGAAGCATGGAGAGGTCGGCCTTGGTTTTCATGATCGGAGTCTGACCTTATCTTGAATGATCTCATATTTTCACCGAGATTCGTGACTGGTTTGTTTATTGATCTGGCATATTGCGAGTTCTTGAGCTAGTAGGTGCTATCATTACCTACTGCTAGCTGGTCTCTGTAAGCCGGCTTTATAGCCAAGGTGACTGCTCCATTATCCTTGGTATTCGCTCGCATTCAATGCAGGCATTAAATGTGCAAGTCTTTTTATGGCCACGTCATTGGCTTCATACAGCCTTTTGGGCCTTCGGCAGTTGGACTCTTCGGATGTTCAACTGTCTCCCCTCCATCAGCATATATAATGTTTATTTTCCCTATTTCTACACTTTTTGAAAGTGCTAAGAGTTGTTTCTGTTGTGCGAGAGAGAACTTCCATATTCGTACCTGCCCTAAGGATCTTCCACTATCGTGGCTTGTGCATTTCCTCTTCCTCTAATTTATCTGAAATCAGGTATTTCCTCATTTCTTATTTGGTTTCTATGACTGTTCCTTCTTTCTTCTTTGGTTTCTTGGGTAGGCTCCCGTAAGTTCTTTCGAGTCTTCATTCTTTCTGGGTTCTCATTTGTTGCTTATTTACGATTTTCACTGAATTATTCTTGTTTGTCCTGAGTTTTTGGTTGCTTTGATCCTTCTTCTTGTTGAATCTAGCGCCGGTTTTTGTTTCACTTCATCCAAACTTGTTTCCTCTTCCCTTTTCTTTCCCTCTCATGAATTTGGGAGAGTCTTCATCTCCTCCTAATCCCAACAACCTAACCCCCGAGGAGGAGTTTGTGAAACATCTTCCTCCTAGGACGGCCTGGTGGTTGTACGGGAAACCCTTGTCCGAAGAGCAAAAACTAGAGAATGTGCTCCGGGGCTATGGTGGTGAAAGTGGGGGCCAACCAGGTTGGTCAGGTCGGGTCAGGGGTAGAGCTAGAGGTCGTTCCCACTCTGTAAAGCTCGTAGGTCTAGGTCGGGGAATTGCCCTTGCCAGAGCTTCTTCTTTAGAGCCGTCCTTGGGAGGGAGTAGAAGGGTAGGTCCTCTTATGCCTACTTCCTCTTTGACTCAGCGGGTCGAGCCCTCCATTTCTTTTCTCCGACCTATCGGCCCATGCGAGGAGTGTTCCTGGCTAGTGTCTGAATCCGTGATGGTTGGCCGGGAGTGAGAAGCTAATGACATAGCTGCTCGTGTCGGCATGTTCCTCGGCAGGATACCTTCATAATGCTTGTCCGACCTGCTTTATCGCTTTCAGGTATTCTTGTTTTTCTAATTCATGACTCCTTTTTCCTTTCTAGGTAGTATGTCAGTGTCCGCGCGTCCTCCCCTTCGCCTAATAGAAAAGTTCGATTGTGTGGCCAACTCAGTGTTATCTCAATTTTCCTCCATAACCCCATATAAGATCTCCGAGCTCCCATTGGGGGATCAGAATCATTGTTCTATTGCCCCTCTTTTTCCTGAAGAACCGATGTGTTCGATCCGGGAAGGGAAGGAGAGATCATTCTTCTTCTTCTATACAGATTATTGGAGGTTCTGAAATGTAACTATAAGGAGTGTTCCATAGCAACTCCTTCTGGGCTTTCAATTATGACCCCTGCTCTATTTCCTTTGGCATTTGACGATCCGTCTACAAACACTTTCCAAATATCAAGACTGGCCTCCGGGGTTATCTCCATTGGTACCAATTCCGTAATGAAGTCGGCTAGGGCCTGAGATTTAATTGCATGCTGGGCTTCATATACAATGTCGAACTCAGACAGTTCGATAGGCCAACTAATCATTCTTCCTGCCAAGTCAGGCTTATGCAATACTTGGCGTATCGGCTGACTTGTTCGGACAATTATTCGATGCCCTTGGAAGTATGGGTGTAACCTTCTTGCAGCAGTGAGGAGTGCGAAAGCCACCTTTTCCAACCTTTGATACCTCAGCTCTGAATTTTGCAAAGCCCGACTTGTGAAATAGACCGGCTTTTGTTCTATCGATTCTTCTCTTACCAGGGCAGCACTTACCGCTTCTGGAGCCACTGATAAGTACAATATTAAATCTTCCCCGGGCTCAGGTTTTGACAATACCGGTGGTGATGATAGACACTTTTTGATCTTATTAAATGCGGCTTTACATTCTGAGTTCCATTCTCCATGCTGTGCTTCCTTCTTTAATAACTTGAATAAAGGAAGTGCGTTTTCTGTCAATTTCGGTAGAAACCTTGTTAATGTGGCCAGTCTACTCGTCAACTGCTGCACCTCTTTCTTGTTTCTTGAGGCAGCCATATTGAGGACATCTTGCCATTTATCCGGGTTGGCCTCAATTCCTCTGTTAGTTAAAAGGAATCCGAGAAACTTACCCGCTGGTACCCCGAATGCACATTTTGCCGGGTTGAGTCGGATTCGGTGATTCCGGAGCTTGCCAAATGTTTCCTGTAGATCTCGGATATGGTCGGACCGCTTGACTGATTTAACAATCATATCGTCGATGTAAACTTCCACGTTCCCACCAAGCTGCGCCTTAAATACTTGATTCATCATTCTCTGGTAAGTAGCTCCAGCGTTCTTTAACCCAAAAGGCATGACGTTATAACAATAATTAGCTTTATCTGTGATAAAAGCTGTTTTTTCCTGGTCCTCGGGATGCATGGCTATTTGGTTGTAACCAGAATAAGCATCCATAAACGAGAGCAGCTAGAATCCAGAGGAGTTGTCCACCAGTTGGTCGATGTTTGGCATAGGGTAAGCATCCTTGGGGCATGCCTTAAGACTGGTGTAATCCATGCAGACCCTCCATTTGCCATTAAGTTTTTCAACCATTACCACATTTGATAACCAAGTAGTGTACTAGATTTCCCTGATGAATCCTGCGTCCAGCAGCTCCCTTACGTGCTCGGCGAGGGCTACTTGCCGGTTTGGAGCTATCTTTCTTTTCTTTTGTGCGACCGACGTATAATGTGGATTTATCGTCAGCTTGTGACAACAGAACGCGAGGTCCACACCTGGTAACTCGGAAGGTTTCCAGGCGAATACATCCTTGTTCTTTATTAGCAACTTTTCAAGCTCGATTTTTTCTTGCTTAGTGAGAGTACTGCCTATCTTAGTTATTTGCCCGGGTTCGTCTCCTAGTTGGTAGTCCATGAGCTCCCCATCGGGCTCTGTCTTCATCAGCTTCGCTTCCTCTCTTACATCCAATTCTACCACGTTTACTGAACTCGGTGTGACTAGCGCTGGGTTTTGAGTTCCCTTTTGTCGTGATGAGGATGTGCCGGGTTCATTGTTTTTTACCGTCGAAAAGTAGCATTGCCGAGATTCCTTCTGATCCCCTTTTATGGTGATGGCTTCGTTCTGCCTGCTCACCATCTTCAACTTCTGATGTTTAGTTGATATTAGCATGTCCCAGCTATGAATAGTTAGTCTGCCTAGAATGATGTTGTAAGACGAGGGGAAATCTGCTACACTGAATTTGACCCTTCCGGTCTTGAAGGCTTCCTTAGACCCCAGCGTCATTTTTAGCTCAATATATCCTTTGGGGCTTGTGTCTTCTCCGTTGAACCCAATTAGGGTTGTTCTGCATGGCTTCAGATTTTCTGGATCAAGGTCCATCCGCTTGAAAGCATCCCACAGGATAATATCAACCGCACTACCGGGGTCGATGAATATCTTCTTTACACGGCATTTACCCAGGAGGCCGGTTATAATCACACTGTCTTGATGACCTGGGATTACGTCCCTTAAGTCATTCTGGGTGAAGAATAACTTGGGGGTTCTACTTGTAGGGGTTTTGGCTTAAAGGTTGGTCGTCCCCTGATGGTTAGGACTTCCCAAAGGTATTTCTTCCGCTAACTTGCGGTATTGCCACCTCCTCCGTAACCTCCACTAATGACATTGCAATCGAACTCGGCTTCTGGGAACTCATCGTCGTCGTCATTCTTTCTCCGGTCCACATCCGGTTTCTCCGTTAGAGGACTGGGCTCTTACTTCGATCCGTCTGCTTGCGTTTGCTACCTTTTTGCCCTTGCGTTTTGATGACGTATTGGCACAACTTACCATCCCTGATAAATTTCTCTACCGTATCTCTAAGATCCCAGCATTCATCTGTTGTGTGCTTAGGTCTATTATGGAAATCGCAAAAGCGAGTTCTGTCCAATTTGCCTCTGTTATATAGTGGTCGTGGTCGCTCCACCTTTCTCATCTCGGTCAGGGCCACCTCTCTCCACAGTTGAGCACATGAGACATTCAAAGGAGTATATTTTTCATATTTTCCTTCGTGCCTTCCTCCCCGTGTTTTTTGATCCGAGCTCTTGGACCGATCTTTTGATTCCTTATCCCTTCCTTTTGGGGGTGGACTTCTCTGTCTTTCCTGTCCTGGCGCATTGGCTATCTGCATCTGCTCGATATCCAGGTATTTCTTGGCTCGCTGATGGAATTCCTCCAAAGTTTTGATCTCGCCAGATAAGACTGACCTCCCCATTCTGGATTCGCTATCCAAGCCCGAGATGAGCAAGTGTACATGGACGCTTTCCATTAATCCTTGGATTTGCAAGGCGGCTGCCTTGAAACGATCCAAGTACTTCTGAAGAGTTTCGCCGGGTTGTTGCTTGATTCTGTCTAACGTGTAGACTGACCTGGGCTGCTTTTTGCTTGTTGCAAAATTCAACAGGAACTTCTCACTCAGGTTGTTGAAGTCGGTAATGGACTTTGGAGGTAGGGTCCGGAACCAGACTTATGCAGCCCCTCGCAATGTTGAGGCGAACAGCTTGGATATGATTGGTCCCTTGAATCCTCGAACCAACATTTCAGTATCAAAGGTATTCAAGTGCTTTTGGGGATCCTGACTTCCATCATATCTAGGGAGGTCAGACGTATTGAATTTCTTTGGATACTCAGCTTCCGTAATCTCATCTGAGAATGGGCTGTTATTCTGTCCTCCATCCCCATACCACATCTTGTACTTTCCGGGCTCTTCCGGCCGAATTTCCTGATTGTCCGAGGCATGGCTGTTTTTCCTAATAGTCCGAGCTTGATCTTCTCGGTTCATATCCCGGTGATTACTTTGTTCAGAATTCTTCATTGATACTACTCGGCCTTGCTTGGGCTGGTTGACTTGCGGTGGATCAATAGTTTGTTGATTGGTTTCTTCATCCTCGTTCTGTTGATCATTCCAACATTCCCTCTGAAGAGGGCCTTGCAGTTGCTAGAGGATCTGGTTCATCACCTCGGCCATGCGATCAATCTTTTGATTTTGGAGATTGTCGCGTTCTTCCACGTTCTCGATTCGTTTGAGCATTGATCTAGCGATGTTGTGTAGCAGTTGTATATTCGAGTTGCCAATCTGGAATTCTGAGGAGGAGTTAGCTTGGTTAGCATTTTCTAGCGTTTGCTCTGCTCGTCCGTCCTCAAGGGTTCGAATTTGGTGGTTCCTCCATTCGTTCCTGATTGTTTCCTCGGACATCCCCTTGTTGCTGACTCTTATTAGAGTCTTGTTCCTGGCCTTGCTTGTGTGCAGGCGGGTGGCTTTTACTTCTGGTATTGGCTATCGTTGGTCACGGGAATAGGACTTTATAGTCCCCACAGACGGCACCAATGTTCTGGTGTAAAACACAAGAGAGATCGGACTTGGCCTGGGGTGAAATCCCTGGGTCCTACGTACCACAATTATGGATCAAAGTCCACGTAGTTCGAGAGTAAACCGTATGGCTTGTTATAGCCAGTGGGGGTGGGGTGTGTGCTTTATGTGAATTGAAAAACTAGGGTTTTGAAAAGTGTGTACCTTATGCGAACTTACCCCAATGTTCTAGTGTAAAACACAAGAGAGATCGGACTTGGCCTGGGGTGAAATCCCAGGGTCCTACGTACCACAATTATGGATCAAAGTCCACGTAGTTCGAGAGTAAACCGTATGGCTTGTGATAGCTAGTGGGGGTGGGGTGTGTGCTTTATGTGAATTGAAAAACTAGGGTTTTGAAAAGTGTGTACCTTATGCGAACTTACCCCTATTTATAGACTTACTTGGGTCTTTTTTGATAGGCTTCGCTATCTTGTTGTTTAAAAGATATTAAGATAATGTATCCTTATTTTGTGGGCAGTTGCAATCGTGGTAGATACTTTTGATAAACCGCTCCTTAATTCAAGGGGGGTGGTTGGGATTATAACTGGAGCCATTTGATTGGGCCGTTTAATCATTGGGTTGGGCCCACTCATAATATTTCCGTAACAGGATTAGATCTTGAAAACAGAAGGTATCTGTTAAGTCTTCCTTTCCTCTTATTTCCTTCAAGTTTCAACGCAAGATAGAAGTACTATAAGTAGGATAAGCATTATGAACCCCACTGGAACTGAAAATGAAAGAAAAACATGGAATGAAAAACTGGGGGAAAAAAAACGAAACTGAAACTGAAACTAATGTTGGAAAAATGCGATCATCGGCTTTGTGAGTTCATGGGTGAAATTATATGGACTTATGTTGCTGTCATATGCCGTGAGAGAGAGAGAGAGAGAGAGAGAGAGAGAGAAAGACTCAACCATGCATAAATCAAATAGATTAGGTGGATGTGTGTGTGTGTGTGTTCGTGGGATCATTTTTGCTACACTTAGGTATATAGTAAGAATTATTTTGCTGCACTTTGGTATATATACGTGTGCATGTCGTGGAAAGAAAAAGAGATATTATTTTCTGCATAATGATGTGTGGAAGCCGTGAGAGTCTAGGAAGAAAACGCATGAGTGTAGATACACACACACACACACACATATAAGGGATGCTGAAACGAAAAGAACTTCACCCAGCTACGTCCTATGTCTATAATATATATATATATATATATATATATATATATATATATATATATCTATCTATCTCTGTGTGTGTGTGTGTCGGCATGTGTTTTAAGGAGGAAGACATAGGACGTAGCTGGGTGAAGTTCTTTTCGTTTCAGCATCCCTTATATATGTATATATATAACGTGTTACTATAAAGAAAAAGGAGAGTGAGAGAAATTATTTTGCTTTATAAATATATGAGTTGTGGTTTCATTTTGCTGTTATGTTAAGAGAAAAGAAAAGAATAAAATGCTGCACATTAAAGTTGGAGGGGCTGTTTTGTTTTTATGCATTAAAATGGGTATTATAGGCAAGAGGAAGGTGACCCTGTGTGTATGCAGGGGGGATTGAAATAATATATATACATACACGCAAGATTAATACTTGCTTGGGTAGGAAATGAATTAACCAAACCTATTTATATATGTTAATGCATGTATGAGAATAATTATGTATCTTGCTTAGTGTATTTTATCCAAATTAGTATTTACAAAATTTATGTTAATATGATTTTTGGGAATTAAATTGTGAAATTCATTTTTATAAATAGGCATAACTCAAAATGTTTGTGAAGCATAAGTTAAGTTGAATTAGTGTTTATTAAGGTTTTAAAAGAAAACCATGAGAAACATTAAAATATAATGCATTAATCATATTTTTATATTTTGGCTTCGTTGTTTATAAACTCTTAAATTAAAGTATTAGAATAGCCTCTAGGAGTTTAAATGAATTGAATAATAATGATGATAATAATAAATTATTATTATCATTAGAAAAGGGAATATATGAGAATGATTAATTAATAATCAATGGGGATTATTATTAATTAATAAAAAGTAAAGGAAATATATGAGGAGTATTGATTAATGAATAAAAGGTTATATTAAGATGATAATAATAACCAAATAAATAAATGGGAATCATGCAATTAGGAAATTTAGAATAATTATAATAATAACAATACTGTTATTATTATTGAAAAAGAGTTATTAACAGATACTAAATTGGTTGTGATAGATTGAATTTTTGGCGTATGGATTAGAAGCAGAGTAATAGTAATTAGTTTTGGCGAGAGGTAACCACTTTCTACTTATTATGCTATTAATATACTGCTTATGTGAATTTTCTGAACTGATTACGAATATTTTAAATAAAATTACTTTGTGGAATTTTATGAGTTGAAATACATGCATTTATATGATTTGAAAACTAAGATATGATATTATGACTATTGTGAATATTTTGGAAAATCCCCTGTTGAATTATTATGATAATGTTGGGATGAGAAGAATTAGGAGAGAAAAGGAAAAGTTATTTTCATCACGTGGTGATGCCTCCATTGGTGCACGATGGTTGGCTTATTATTGTCTCACAAGAGTGATGGGAACTTGCCCACCAGAGTAATAGGCTTACGACACCTCACTAGGGTAAAGTAGGGAAAAAACCCATGGTTTGGGGCAGATGCTCTGAGGATTTTGGCCGGTTCTCATCACTTAACTAGTGAACTTTTTGGAGTAACCGGTATCATGGGTGTAACTTAGCCCATGGGTCTAGTCGGAGGAAATAAGACGGTTCGGTTAGATTAATGGCAGGTATTCTAGGAATTAAATTCAAAAAGATTTGAAACACCCATTATGATACTTAATAATAATGTGATATTATATAAAGAAGGGTAAAGGTGCAAAAATGCCCTTGAGCTTTGCCCTTAAGAGCGTCCAGTACCATGTGCTTTTTTTTGGAGCAAAAGTACCTACGTGGTTACATTTTAGGAGCAAAAATACCCTTCTCCATTAGTTGACCGTTAGTTGGGCGTTAGTTGACCGTTAACATGGTAAAATTACCCTTTTGCTCTTAGTTTAAAATAAATAAAAAATAAAAATACCCCACCTCCCCTTGTCGGTGGGCCCCACCGCTGGCCCCTCACGCTGGCGGCTGGACGTCGGTGACTGTCTGCCGGAATTTTTTTTTTAAAAAACAAAAATACCCCACCCACCTCCCCTTACCATTGGGCCACACCGCCAACCCCCACCCCGACGGCCACCCGTTGCCAGCGACCACCTCTGGCGATCGGCCGCCGGAATTTTTTTTTAACAATTTTTTTTTTTTAAAAACAAAAATACCCCACCCACCTCCCCTTACCGGTGGGCTACACCGCCAGCCCCCACCCCAACGGCCACTCGCTGTCGGCGACCAGCCGTCGGAATTTTATTTTTTTAACAACTTTTTTTTTTAAAAAAAAAATTCTGGCTGCCGGTCGCTAGCAGTAGGCGGCATTGAGGGTGGTGGGGCCCACCGGCAACGGGAGGTGGGTGGTGTATTTTTGTTTTTTTTAAAAAAAAAATTCGTTAAATTTTTTTTTTTAAAAAAAAAAAATTCCGACAGCCGGTCGCCGAAGTTGGTTGCCGGTAGAGGGCGGCCGTTGGCGGTGGAGCCCACCAGCAAGGGGAGGTAGGGGTGGAGTATTTTTATTTATTTTTTAATTATTTTAAACTAAGGGCAAAAGGGTAATTTTACCATAGTTAACGGTCAACTAACGGTCCCAAAATAGTGCACATACAACATTGATTTTCAGCTTTTACTCTACCTATATATATCAATTACTCTCATATTCATAACTTTCCAAACTAAAGCCAGAATTCAATCTTTTAATTTCTCAACTCCCAAACAGCAGCAATTGAAGATATAAGATAAGAATAAGGATTTGGGACTCACCTAACTCAGAAATCCAATTGTAAGTGTGTTCGGTACTCCCTTCTTCCTCCGACTCTCCCTTCGGCCTCACTCTCCATCTCACGTTCTCACTGTGTTGTTTGTGGGTACCGAAAGAATGAATGGGAATGGAGAAAGAATGAGAGCCGGTCGAGACCGAGAGATAGAGAGGTGAGGTTCAGCACCTCCTTCCTCTTCAATTTCTTCCTTTGTCTTCGATCCCGGAGAAGACCAATGGAGTAGATAGCCAAGGAGACTGCGGAGGTCTCGGAGGCGAGGAATTGAGGTGAGACACGGAAGAGGAACTTGCCGTTAGGGTTCTGAGGGTAAAGTCTGGAAATTGAGAGAGTGATATTGAATAAGTTGTGTGTCTTGTTGATAACATTGAGCAGATGGGCATTAATAAAGGCGTGTCATTATTATTATTTAAGCGAATAATAAATATCTTTGGAATCTTTCTTTAAATTTGGTTTATCATTTAATAGTAGCTATTTTTGGCGTCCTTGAACATTTTCTGGACACCAAAAAATTATTGGCGTCTTGAAAATGTTTTAGGACGCCAATAATTTGTTTAATTACTCAAGAATTTTCATTGGGCGCCAAATTTTTTAAAATGTGCATCAAAAAAATTATTTTTAGCGTCTTGAATATATTTTGGGACACCAAAAAACTCTCTGATGCCAAAAAAATTCTTAAAATGCGCCAAATATTTAATTTTAGGCATCTTGAAAATTTTTCAGGATGTCAAATACTTAATTTTAGGCATCCTGAACATCTTTAAGGGTGCCAAACCTTTTTTTTTTTGGCGTCTTGAACCTTATTCAGGACACCAAAAATTTGTTTGATTACTCAAGAATTTTCATTAGGCGCCAAATTTTTCAAAATATGCGCCAAAAAACTTATTTTTGGCATCCTGAATATATTTTATGACTCCAAAAAACTCCCTGATGCCAAAAAAAAATGCACCAAATATTTAATTTTAGGTGTCCTGAACATATTTCAGGGCACCACGCATTTAATTTTAGGCATCCTGAACATATTTCAAGGCACCAAACACTTAATTTTAGGCGTCCTAAACTTCTTTCAAGACGCTGAAAATTTTCACCAGCGCCATAAAACTCCTTGGCACCAAAAAATTTCACAAAATGTGCCAAAATATTTAATTTTAGGCGTCCTATATTATATTTAGGACGTCTAAAGTCTCAAAGTGAGACAAACAATTACAACAATATCCACCGCCTTCACTTTTTACATCATTTTTTAAAATGGATGTCTTTTAGGGTAGTAGTATATATAATTTGTAGTAGTGATAGAGAGAGAGAGAGAGTAAAGCCAATGAAAGTCTTCCCTCTTTTTTATTGTTTATGAACGAAAGTTTTAAACTTATCTAGCTAAGGAAAAAATACCTAGAAATTAGAAATTAAAAATTAAAGGTACAAAGTACAGACTTAAAACTTCAAAGAGCCTCCAGCAAACTGGTCTCTTCCTTTCCTCCTCTACTTCCTGACAATATGATGATGGACAACTGTAATTACGGGAGTTTTTTTTATGTGCAATATTATATTGATTTTTTCTTATAAAAAAGAGATCACAGTTCACAAGCTTGGGGTCAAAACGTCAAAGATTTTTTCCCCTTTCTTTATAGTTCTAAGTATTAAACTTTATCTCTCTTGTCTTTAAAAATTTAGCTTTGGATTTTGAAAGCTTCAAATATTTGACCCGGGGAGCCATTTTTCCTTTCCTTATTCTTTCTTGTTGCCGCTTGTGAACACAAAGAGAATCCCCACGTATTTCCCTCTTTCATCAACGAATATATGAGCCACCATCGTCACCTTCTTCATCGATGACCAACCTTGCATCTTCCATTGCATGCCTAAAAAACACCGTAGGAGCAACGACAATCGGCATTCAGTGGTGAAGAATCAACCCAAAGCTCAAACTTTGCAAGAAAAACTGTTGAGATAAGGAGATTAGGACTCAAGACGGCGAACGTGAAACTAAAAAAAAGAACGTGGAACACCTCATTGCTATGTTTCATTGTGATAAGAGAGGAAGAGATTAAGTGAACAATAACATAATGGTGAGATGTAACTTTTGCTCTAAAATGGTAATCACGTGTCTATTTTTGCTCCAAAAAAAATATATAGTGCTGGGCACTCCCCGGGGTAAAGCACATGTATATTTTTTCTCTTTTACCCTATTAAAAAAGAATAGAAATGGAAGGAGAATACACAAGAAAATAGTACAAGGATATATTGGTAAGATTGACTAAATCAGAAATTTCTAATAAGGCCTCTTAATCTCATTAAGGATTTAATAAAAGTGTAGGCTTGAATTTGGATTAGGACATTTTAAATATATTTAAATGGGATTTTCCCTAAAAATTAAGCCATTTATAATATAATTGAATGGTCTAAATTTTATTTGTTTTATTCTTAAAATCTTATTAGTTTTAAACTTTGGCAAACAATGTGTAAAATAAAATAAATAATTTGAATTTTATTTTATTTTTAAAAAATGATGTTTTAACTTAATAAAAATTAATGGGAACATTTCAAATTAATTAGGAAAATATTAAATAAATACCATTTAAATTTGTAAACTCCATTTTGATTATTCAAAATATAATAATCTAATTGGTCATAAGTAACAAAAAAAAAAAACAATTTTTGAAATGTTCGTCATTTTTCAAAATTGCCTCTCACATCATTAAACAAAATTTCCAGACCCAATTGCCAACACAGCACCGGAGCTCTAGCCGGATTTTTACTACTTTTACATTGCATTTACTATACTTCATTAGCTAACTATTTAATATAATAGTATCGTCTATATATATATATATATATATATATATATATATATATATGTTTGTATTAAGTATTACTCATGTATAGTTTGGGCTTATAGGTTTGGCCCTGACCCATTTAGATAAATGTACATAGTATTTTGTTATAAATAAAGAGTAATACCAGCCAAGGTTTGTTGGTTGGCTAATTTTATTTATTTAGGCATAAGGTTAATCAGTTATCATGGTATCAAAGGCTAATCTTCAAGATCCCACCACCTAATTTTCAAGACTCCAGGCCTCAACTCAAGAAGGCCCACACTGATTTTCAAATACTCTAGGCCTAAATTCAAGAAGGCCCACACTGATTTTCAAATACTCTAGGCCTAAATTCAAGAAGGCCCACCAACACACTGGAGTCTCCAACCCAAGAACCAACACACTGGAGTCTCCAGCCCAAGATTGCATTGCTTCGCTCAACTCGTCTTCCTCCTTCTCCTTGAGTTGCGCCATGAACCATGTTCGCTAACCTAGCTCTGAGTTTGTGAGTTACTGTTCTCCGGTCATTCTTATCTCGACGGTGAAATCTCCATAGTCTTGTCGTTGACATTTTTTACCAGGTCCGAGCTGAGATTTTCGCCAGACTCATCATTGGATTCCTCGGTCTTGTAGTAGTTATTGCCGTGGCAAGTCGTTGTGGCAGCCTGAGACTTGAAGGTTTATCGTCGGCCATTCTTGATTTGGTCGATGAGTTTCATGGTTTGGATCGTTGCTGAGTTTGGTTTGCCAATCTGAGATTTGATTCATGGTTCGGATCGCTGCAAAGTGTTGTTCACCGATTTGAGTCTTGAACGTTTAATTCAAAATCTTTGTCTTCCACTTCGTGACTCCAATCCTTTGCTTCTGTTTCCCTTGTCTTCTGTTGCGTGATTTTGATCTTTTGTTTTGGTTTTCGACATTATTCACATATTGGTTGTCGTTGGAAATCAATATCACTGTAACACCATTTGGTCCCATCTGTTTGAACTAATTCCACAGTTCACGGTCTGTCATTCATGGAGACCGCCAAGAATTCTATTGACGTTAATCATCCTCTCTATTTGCATCCTTCAGATACTTACATCACCTCCTTGGTGCCACAAGTTCTCACTGGTTCCAACAATTATGTAGTATGGAGCAGAGCAATGCGTCTAGCACTTCGTGGCAAGAACAAATTGGGTTTCATCAATGGCACTTTTACCAAAACAAAAGCTCCTGAGCACAGGGATTTATGGGAACGTTGTGATGCAGTTGTTTTATCCTGGATTATTCAGTCGGTTGCCAAAGATATTGCCACTGGGATTGTCTTTGCTGAGTCTTCTCATGGTGTTTGGCAAGACCTCCAAGATCGATTTAATAAGGTAGATGGTGCCCGAATTTATTTCTTACATCACTCCATTGCTTCTACTACTCAGAATGGACTGTCAATTGCTGTCAATTGCTGCATACTTTACCAAATTAAAGGAGTTATGGGATGAATATGCTGTTTTAGTACCTTTACCATCCTGCAAATGCAACACCTCTAAAGAGTTTGTTCAAATCAGTCAACAACAACGCTTGTTTCAGTTTCTTATGGGGCTTCATGAGACATATCAGCATGTTAGGTCACAAATTTTGCTTATGTCTCCACTTCCGACAGTGAATCAAGCTTACTCTATGATAGTTCAAGAAGAGGACCAGCGTAACCTTACTATTCTGCTTCACTTAGCCCTCTTGATGGAAGTGCTTTGACTAGTAGAGGTGGTAGACAAGGCCGTGGCAGGGGCAGCAGAGGACGTTTTCAGGATACATGTAGTCATTGCAACAAGAAAGGTCACAAGAGAGACACTTGCTATCAACTTGTTGGGTATCTACCTCACCTTAACTGCAGCTACCAAGATAATCATGTCAATCCAATTGTGGGAGAAGCGAATTCATCCCAATCTACCTCTTTCCCTCCTACATTAACTCATGATCAGTATAACCAGCTTCTTCAACTTCTCCAAAAAGATTCAGATGAGGTGGCGGTTGGAGTTGCAGGATATGTTGAGGAAAGCATTTCAGGTTTGATTAATGCATTGCCTTATACTTTAACCAAATCTCATTGGATACTAGATTCAGGTGCCACATGTCATATTGTTAGTGATATTGCCATTTTTGACACTGTAGCACCTTATCTAGCCCACTTAGACAAATCAAAATGCCTAATAGAGATAACATAACTATTACACATATAAGGACAGTACGATTATTTGATAATATTGTGTTGCATGATGTATATTTTACTGCCCAGTATTGTTTCAATTTGGTCTCCATTTCTAGGCTCACTAGGCAAATGCAATGCATTGTATCATTTCATCCTGACTTTTGCACCTTGTAGGAGAAGTTCATTGGGAAATCCCACGTGATTGGTAAGGTTTCATAGGATAGGCCATGCCCCTTTAGATGTTATTAAACATTTAGATTCTTTGAATAAGGATGTTGTTCGTTCATTTATGGAAAATTGTGATATATGCTCTCAGGCCAAGTAAACTCGTTTACCTTTTCCTTATGGCACTCACAGTAGTTAATCCTAGATAGCGGCGCGTAGCGGCAAGCCCAAAAAACGCTATAGCGGTATAGCGCATTGCGGGATGGTCGTTACATTGAAAATACACATAAATGCTGAAGAATAAAAATATACTCAAAATGTAAGGCATATTCATCATTAAACAATAAATTATTCAAGTCTATAAAAACCATTAATAAAACATTAACATATAAGAAAACATTTAAAATTAAATTAGTCTTTAAAGGCCATAAATATAAGAAAAAATTCTCTTTAGTCTTCATTGAAAAAATTCTCTGTAGGATTTTTATTTTTTTATTTTTTTATTGTAGCAGGTAGTCACGGACTGAAAAGGCATGAAGTTAGATTTCAGCAAAAAAAAAAAAACACTAAGTAAGAACTGACGCGTTAAGCTTACTGTTACTGTAGCAACTTTAACTTTTTCTGTGTGGTAGAAAATATAATGAACGAAATCAATACTGTAGCAACTTTTTGTGCGCGTTGAAAATCGATACTGTAGGAACTTTTTCTGTGCATTGAAAATCGATACTGTAGCAACTTTATCGATCTGTACTGGAGAAATAGAAATAACCATCGAACTGAAAAAAGGAACCGAGCTCTCGCCTTTGAACTCACGAATCAGAGGCGCTGAAATCGGAAATCACATGAGGGGTCGAAAACGGAAATCAGAGATTAGATCTCGCTCTTGCGGCGCCGACCGTTCTGGATTCTTTCGGACTTTCAGGAATGACCCAGGTAATAAGTATGGGTTTTCGGATTGGGCTTTCTTTACTATTCCAGCCTAACCTAATGGAGCGACGCACCGCACGATTTCGCGCACCGCGAGTGGCGCTACAAGTGCGACCTTGAAACGCTCCGCAATGGAGCTTCTGTTGCGTCAAGGCCCTGTTCTGTGCCTCTCCAGCGCTATCGCAACGCTATAGCGCGCGATTGACTACCCTGATAGCACTTCTGTTACTCATTGTATTTTCGAGTTGATCCATGTTGACACTTGGGGACCATATAGAGTACCCACACATTATGGTCAAGATATTTTCTTGCTATTGTCAATGACTTCTCTAAATGTACATGGATTTTTTTGATGCGTAATAAGCATGAAAGTGCTTCCTATCTCAAAAATTTCATTGCATATGCTCATAATCAATTCTCAACCAATGTTAAGAAGGTTCATAGTGATAATGGGCTTGAATTTATGAATACTGAGCTTGTTGATTTTTTCCATAGTCAAGGTATTGTGTGTGAAACAACTTGTCCATTCACACCTCAACAAAATGGTGTGGTGGAATGAAAACATTGACATCTCTTAAATGTTGCGTGTGGTCTTATCATATCTTCTCATGTGCCACTTCGTTTTTGGGGAGAAAGCATTAAAACAGCTGCTTTTCTAATTAATCGAACTCCCTCCAAATCATTGAATTATAAAACCCCTTATGAAATATTGTATAATAAACAACCTGATCTCTCTCATCTTAAAGTTTTTGCTTGTTTAGCCTTTATGACACTCCAAAATAGTACTGATAAATTTCAGCCTCGTTCTAATGCTTGCATTTTTATGGGATATCCACCTAATAAAAAAGGGTTATTTGCTGTATAATTTGCTTACATAGACTATGATGGTTAGTCGACATGTCACATTTGATGAAACTCGCTTTCCTTTTAAAGATAATACGCCTACGGTACAACAAAGTTCTTTTCCATCTGATTTAAATCCTTTTCTATATGATACTCATGATTTGCAAGCTCTTCCAAGGTCTGATTCTGTTCATGAGGAACATGGGAACACACCCTACCCTCATGATCATGATCCACCTGGGAATGAGTCATCTGTTGATACAGAATAGTTGTTTCATAAGGAGCCTCGACCAACAAGAGATAAATGAGCTCCAGCATGGTTGAATGAATACATTTGTCTTGGAGAGGTTCACAATGGTGAGACACTTAAAACCAATTGTAAGTATCCTATTCATGAATATATCTCATATGCCAATGTTACGAAGGATTACAAAGATTATTTGTTAACTATTGATAAGCTCGTTGAGCCTTTTGTTTTTCAAGAGGCATCTAAGGATCCTAAGTGGATGAAGGCCATGCATGAGGAAATGGTTGCCTTAGAAAATAATCAAACATGAGACATTGTGTCTCTCCCTAAAGGTAAATGAGCCATTGGTTGTAAATGGGTCTTTAAAATTAAATATGATTCTTCTGGTAATGTTGAAAGATACAAAGCAAGGTTAGTGGCTAAGGGATACAACCAACAAGAGGGGATTGATTACTTTGAAACCTTCTCCCCGGTTGTTAAGATGGTAACAGTAAGGACCATCCTCACTCTTGCATCAATGCGTGTGGTTGGCATCTCTTTCAAATGGATGTCAACCATGCATTTTTGCAAGGGGACTTAGATGAAGAGGTTTACATGCACATCCCACAAGGTTTTGATAATTTTGGTGAAAATAAAGTTTGTAAACTTCGCAAATCCTTGTATGGGTTGAAGCAAGCGTCAAGGCAATGGAATGTAAAACTCACTAATGCATTGATTCAAGGGGGTTTAGACAGAGCAAGTATGACTATTCTTTGTTCATTAAATCAAATGATTGTCGAATAACCCTTGTTTTGGCATATGTAGATGATTTGGTTATTACAGGAGACAATATACAGGGAATAGAGGATGCTAAAGCCGCATTGTCAATTCAGAATCAAGGATCTAGGGCATTTGAGATATTTTCTTGGGTTGGAGTTAGCTTGTTCAGAAAAGGGAATAGTGCTTAACTAGAGAAAATACACACTCGATCTCATTAGTGATATGGGGTTGGGTGGGGCAAAGCTACTATCCATTCCCATGGAAAGGAGCACACAGTTGACTCTTGAAGGAGATGTGAAACATGATACAAGCAAGTATGCTCGTGCGAAACAGAAACAAAGGGGCCAACTTGATCCCTTGTTGTCGGATCCAGAGCGTTATCGACATTTGATTGGTAGGTTATGTTATCTTACTAATACCAAACCCGATATTAGTTATGTTGTGCAGACTTTGAGCCAATATATGAGCGCCCCAAGGAAGTCACATATGGCAGCGGCTGTTCGTGTTGTGAGATACCTCAAGAGTTGTCCAGGACTCGATATTCTTCTTTCTTCAGAAAATCAATTTAGCATGGAATGCTATGTAGATTCAGACTGGGCAGCATGTCATGACACTAGGAGGTCGATCACCGGATATGCCATTAAGATGGGCGAGTCCTTGGTGTGTTGGAAATCAAAGAAACAACACACCGTCTCTAAGTCATCAGCTGAAGCCGAGTATAGAGCACTTGGGACAGTGGTGTCGGAGATAGTTTGGCTTACCAGGTTGTTGAAAGATATTGGCGTAAGAGGGTTGGAACCTGTTAAGGTTCATTGTGATAATAAGGCAGCCATATACATTGCTACTAATCCTATGTTTCATGAGCGTACAAAGCACATCGAGATTGATTGTCACTTTGTACGTGAAAAACTGCAGCAGGGTATTATTGATTTATTGCATGTAGCTTCTAAGAATCAATTGGCAGATGTCCTGACAAAGCCGCTTGGTAGAGAAAGTCATGATAATTGTGTTCGCAAGTTGGGTACTACAAATTTGTTTAGTCCCCCACTTGAAGGGGGGTGTTAGAATATTAGTATGTTTGTATTAGGTATTACTCATATATAGTTTGGGCTTATAGGTTTGACCCTAGCCCATTTAGATAAATGTATATAGTATTTTGTTATAAATAAAAAGTAATACCAACCAAGGTTTGTTGGTTGGCTAATTTTGTTTATTTGAGTATAAAGTTAATCAGTTATCATATATATATATATATATATATATATATATATATATGATAGTATCGTAGTTGACAACTTCCTTTTCTTTAGATTTATTAAAATAAACGAATCCTCTTATCAAAAGAAAAATAAATGAATCCTTTATTTGTAAATAGCCAATGTAGTGCAATGAACTGAGATATAAAAAATGTAAATCACATGAAAGACTTATTTATTTTAACAAATTGTAAATCACCGGAGGGATGGCTACCGGCAGCCAAAGCTTTGGCCTTGGGATTTTTTCTTTTAAAGATGTGAGGGGCAATTTTGCAAAATGACAAAAAATTCAAAATCCCTTTTTGATACTTATGGCCAGTTTGGGACTATTGAATTTTGACTAACAAAAAGGAATTTACAAATCGTGGTATTTATTTAGAATTTTTCCTTAATTAGGAAAAAGGTCACTATTTTATTTTATATATGTTATGAATATACTGATTATGTGGATGTCCATTGACTCCCGATCTCTAAATATTACAAGATGATATGGGACCCATGTATAATAATATACATAGTAATTTACTATTTGTATCCCTCTATAAATAGAGGTCTCCTGTAACTATTCATTGAACTTGAATGGATTTCATCTCTCTAGAATTTCCTCTGACTTCTCTCTAAAATTTCTTCAGTTTTATAACACGTTATCAGCACGAATGCTGACCATCTGAGCCTTCTTCTAAAAAATTTTCTTAGATCTCTAACATCGTTTGCTCCCCCTTTAATCTTACCTCTTCAGCTGCCATCATCATTGATTTTCTCAAATCGCTCCCTTCCTCCTACATTCACTGCATCTTCTTTTTCTCTCTCCTAATGGGAATTATTTTTCATGCTCCTCATCGCCTTCAATCCTCTGAGTGTGTTTCATACTCCTTGAAAAACTCTGATATCTTCAGATCTGCTTCTAAATCAATTTGGTCATGCGATTCCCTTTTTTTATCTCCATAGAATTAGCCTTCTATTTTTTTTTTTCTCCTCCTCTTCCTTCTTCACATCTCTCATTCTCTCCATCAATTCATTCGGTCCCTTTAGCCATCACTGGCCACCTCTTCCTTCTCTTTTCTTTTAATTCATCTTTTAATAGTTCCTTCACGCCTCTAATGAAGAAAAGGAGCAAGAAGCTTGATGAAAGTGTGGAGAGAGAGAAAAGAATAGAATATTATGAAAAAAAAAAAGAGTAGGCTGCCGACAGGAGAGAAAGAGAAAATAAAAAAAAAATGGTGAAAGAAAAAGAAGGACCAGAGAAAGCACGTGAAGATTGAAAATTTTTCAGTGGGCCCATGTGTTTCACGGATGGAGAAACTGCTAAATCTTCAAAACCACCGACGGTTTTGTGGAAGGTAAGTGAAGGGAAGTAATAGAAACAATCGCAACCCACCTTTTTTTTTTTTTTTTTCTATAAGTTTTTATATAATAATTATAAAGCATGGGGCATTATATTTAGTTGTTCCTTTTCTATTGTTTATCTTTATTTGATTATAATATTACTTAAAGAAAAAAAAAACGGTGGGCTATAAGGTTATAATAATTGACATTTGGTCTTCTTTGTTTGTATATGTCAACAAATTAATAAAAAAAATATATTATAATGTTTTCTCCCTTGTTTGCTCGGACCTGGCAAGCAGAAGAGGATCTGGGTTGTATTATTGTGAGCCACTGTTTAGCCGACAAAATAGTGTTTAAAAAAAAAATAATAATAATAATTTTATTTTAAAAGGGAGCTAAGTAAATTTTTAAACTTTATTTTTATTATTATTGTTATTAATTTGACTTCATATTGGAAATCTAGATTTATTATTATTTTTTTTTAAATTGTTTTAATTTGATATTTTACTATTGTTACTAACTTTACTAACATTTATTTTTATGTAACTAATATTTACTTTTACGCATTTACTTTTATGTTTTTTTTTATTTATCTTTTATGGTAGTAACACTAATATTAGTGGGCTCCATTTATTTTATTATTTACCGCTTTATTTATTTTCCATGGTTGCAACACTATATATTAGTGGGCACCATTTGTTTAATTTAATTCTTTATTGCTTTATTTATTTTTATGGAAGCAACACTAGTATAGTGGGTTCCATTTATTTATAATATTTTTTTTTACCGCTTTATTTATTTTTCATGGTAGTGACACTATTTTAGTGGACTCCATTTATTTATTTATTTACTGCTTTATATCCCCCTTCCTTTCATTTTTATTTATTTACTGTTTTCTATATATTATATATATATTTACATTTGCATATGCATTCTCTTTCTTATCTTTGGATGAGATAGGTCTCGCTGTGAGTTTACTACCATTCCTATCTCATCTTCTTTTTATTTATTTAGCATGTTTATTTCCAGTCATTTATTTTATTTTATTTATTTATTTATTGCTTTATATATTTACATTTACATATGCATCTTCTTTCTTACTTTTGGATGAGATAGGTCTCGCTGTGAGTTTACTCCCATTCCTATTTCATCTTCTTTTTATTTATTTATTCCTATTTCATCTTCTTTTTATTTATTTAGCACGTTTATTTCCAGTCTTTTATTTTATTTTATTTATTTATTTATTGCATTATATCCCCCTTTTCCCTTTTATTTTTATTTATTTATTTACAATTTATATATTCCCCTTCCTTTTATTATTTATGGCAACCACACTATTAGTGGGTTCCATCTATTTATTTTATTATGCTTATATTTTATTTATCTTGAAGATAAACTGTTAAAAGATCATATATATTATTATGAGATCAAAATGCCATAGAGATATGAGGCATAGATTGGCTTGAGAGATGAGGCATAAATTGGCTTGAGCCTAAGAGGCAAGATAGCCTTAATTTCAGAGGCAAGATTGCCTGAAGCCAAGAGGCAAGTTAGCCTGATAACAAGAGACAAATTATGAAACAATATTTGATCCATAAATTTTGTATGTTATCAGTTGTATAAAGGCCTCAAAATTGTATATTTGGCATTAAATATTCCCTTAAATTATGAGACGAGGGATTGTATGATCATGATTGATATTATAAATAAATATATTCAATTTGCTATTGTAGTAGCAATATTGTGGATTAATTTCTTGCCATGATCAAACAAATCAGTGAGTTATGGATCATGAATTTTTATCCAACTTCATTCCCAGAAGTGAATAAAGAAAATATATTATTATGGTTATTATGTGATTTCTATGATTATAACAATTTTTATAAATACGAGAAAAGAATATTCATAAACAAAATAATTAAGCAAAAGGAAATATTATTTCAACAAAGTTTAATTGCGAGTGGCTCAACATCATTACAAACTTTAATCATCTCATTCTGAAGATATTTAATGTCTTCTTCTTTTGCTTCTCTTGAGATGGGATCCAGATGAGGCAAAGCTCTTCGTAATATCGAGATTTGCGTCATAAGTTTCTTGAGCTTCTTGTGTGGCCACTCAGTTAACCCTCCTTTTTGATAGATTTTTTGTATGGTGTGAGTAGACATATTTAATTGTTTACTCGCTTCATCAAGGGTTAAGTGAAAATAATTTCTTAAATCATGGAGCGTTGTTTTCTTTATTCTTTCTCGTTGCTCCATAGATAACCTATATAATTCACCCTGGTTAAGGGATGAAGTATCATAGGGTATACTTACTGCAGGTTGTTTTCCTTTGCCTAATGAGTGTTCAATATTGGTTTGAAATGAACTTCCATGGAGGTCATTTGGATTTATAGCCCATTCCGAACCAACACAGAGAACCTCATGATAGGCTAATACAGGATCACGCATCAAGATATATCCTGATGCTTGTAAATCTATACAATACTGTGTCAGAAATTGTTTGATTTCTTCAAAATTTTTATTTGTGAAATCAAACATTGGAAGCCTGTCAGTATTATAAGATTTCTCCTGTACTTTTTCAAATAAAACAGCATGGGTAATCATACCTGTTCTTCTTCCGTGAACTTCAAGTTTATGGTACTGGAGTTCGTTGGTATGTATGATCTCTCGTAAAACATGACAACAACTACATTCCAATAAGCTAGTTGTTGCTAATTGACTTGTAGTTGATGGCTGGCTAGTGGTTGTTGGTTGGCTAATTGTTATTGGCTGGCTAATGGTTGTCGGTTGGCTGATTGTTGCTAGCTGGATCGTGGTTGATGGCTGGCTGGTGGTTGTTTGCTGGCTTATGAATGCTGGCTCATTGATTGTTGTGACTATTGGATGAATTTGACTGGTAGACTCCATTAGTTCAGCCATAGTTCTACACCTTTTAACAGGCCTCCTTGATGAACCTGCTTCAGTTGTACCTTCATTCCTTCTAACTTGAGGAAGAACATTTGTTCTTGGGGGAGAAGTAGGTATATTTGAAGCAGAAGGAGGAATAGTAGAAGGAGGAATAAACATCTCAAAAGGATTAGGAGATAATAAAGAGGTAAATGACAGGTTTGTCTGATCATCATACAACAAAGCATCAAGTAATGCTGTGTCAGATGTATCAGAAACTGGGATAAAATTACTTGGACCTGCCATTGCAATAATATACGCGATTAGAAGAAAAATGATAAGTTAGTATATGGTAGTGAATGTTATCAGATGCTTGAATGTTTGTGAGGCATGTTCGTTTGCCTTCTTCTATTTATAGCCGAATTAAATCCTATTGAATCTCTGCAGATATGCGCAGTCTTGTTGAATCTTTACAGATCTGCACCCTGTCAAGCACGAGCTTAGACACTTTTTGACTATATATGCATACGACAATTCCACAGTGATACATGTTGCGCCTGTGATTCCACAGTAATGCATCTGTGATTCCACAGTATTTTGATAATTTCAATGATTTTGTATTTATTTGATTGTTGTTTCTGGAAAATTGAACTTTTGTTACCAGAAGTAACAGAATAATGCATTGATAATGCATTTGTGGAATTTTAATGATATCTGTAGAAATAGATATCATATATGGAATATTGTATGAAATTACATGAATTAATTTCTACAGACTCATACTTGAGGGGGAGATTGATATATATCAAGTGTGAGTGTTTTTGTGTTAATTTTCTGTGAATGTTTGTGTGTTGATTCCCCCAAGATTGATATTGGATTTGATGATAAATTATATGGAATGTTGGCATGACTTGTTTGATCATCCGAGTCATATTATGTGCTGCTTGTTCTCAAATAGATATGATTATGAAAATATTATTGGAAACGGATCTCTGGAAATATATTAAATTGAAAGAGTACATATGAAATTATTGATCTGCAAAGTTTGCAGTGATGATTGCAACCAGATGTTTGCAATATATTATGCGCGCAATTTCCAGATTGAATGATCCAGAAATAATGTATTAAAGTATCCATGAATGGATAGATCAATGATTATGAGAACAAAATTTATATGTTGTGTATATTTGCAGCAATTATATAAGCCAACAGAATTCTTCCCGTATAATTGGCTTTTGTTCAGGAGCCAGATTAATTCCATCTTGAAATGTTTTAAATGTGTAATGATTATTAATCTATTACAATGCACATAGATGGATATACAAAGAAAATTGATGATTTGATAAGGGGGAGAAAAATAAGCAGATTGGGTAAAGATAAAGTGAAATGAATTATCATTGGCTCATATTGGTCCTCATACAAAGAAATGTGCACTAAAAGTTTAAAAGATAATTCATTTGCAGATTTTAGCTAATCAAATGCTAAAAGCATTTACTGACCTAAAGTGACAAAGTCATATGTCCCAACTGCAAATGCTCCTATATGAATTGTTATAAAGAACGCCTGAAGCGTTGCTGGTCCATCGGTTATAAAGATAAAAATCCTCGAAAGAGAAAAGGAGCTATAAAATATAGATGATCAAGTCGAGGATAATTAAGTAAAGCTCCAGAAGAGTTATCTTTTGATGAGATGTTATCTCCAGAAGAGATATTACAAGAAAAGTGTATTGTGGTCCAAGAGAGACCTAGGTACCTAATATATGTGAATATAATGAGATCTCAATAAATTATGAATGAAATCCGATGGGACTGAAAATGAAGTCGACGTTAATAATATCTATGATAGCATATGCTGTAATGAATGATAATGAGGATCATGAGCCACAATATATTTGTATGTGCTAAAAGCACATAAGGCGCCAGAAACACATATGTCCCAAAAGGACTCAAGATGAAAGTGCATATAGCATCATTATCTGAATAAACATTTATTGAATTTCTATATGCACATATATATTTATGAAAAGATTATTATGACTTTATTTGACAGATTTAGATCTTGCAGGTATATAATGAACAATCAAATTGGGCGTTTCTAACAGAATATTTGATGACAGAAAGTATAATATGCTCAGAAAGACATTGAAGCAATGCAGTCATCAGGGGGAGTGTATTAATGGATGATGTACTCTTTTCTTTGGCTAGGTTTTTATCCCACTGGGTTTTTCCTAGTTCAAGTTTTTAACGAGGCACATTCATAAATGGACATCCAAGGGGGAGTGTTATGAATATACTGATTATGTGGATGTCCATTGACTCCCGATCTCTAAATATTACAAGATGATATGGGACCCATGTATAATAATATGCATAGTAATTTACTATTTGTATCCCTCTATAAATAGAGGTCTCCTGTAACTATTCATTGAACTTGAATGGATTTCATCTCTCTAGAATTTCCTCTGACTTCTCTCTAAAATTCCTTCAGTTTTATAACAATATATATATATAAAAACTATTATTAATAAACAAAGATTACGTAACAGAACATGGTAAGACAAGACAGCAGTATCGTTTTGCAAAGGTTGTGGTGTCCATGCTGTCGTTTTGCAAAGGTTGCAATGTCCATGCTGTCTGTTTTTGATTTGGACTAAACAAAAAGGGTAGAGATGAGCAAGAGGCTTGACAAGGAATTCCAAGGTGCCTACCCAATTTTATGGAGGTCTTGATAGTCACATAAGAACTAATGTTTTAAACGAAATAAAACCTTATCAACCAAAACTAAAGGTTTAAAATTTGTGGAACCAAAACTAAATTGAGAATTGACACAGATGGTAAGGGATCCAAGACTAGGCCCTTGGGTCGTGGGTTCCATCTCCTCTGCCGTCGCTGGGACTCTTTTGGTAGGCAATCTCGTAAGTCCCCAGTAAGTGCTCATAGAGCTCGAGATCGTGCCCTGGCCTTGGTGGGAGGACTGGTGTAGAACCCCTCCAAAACTTTTTTATAGCAAAAAAAAAACTAAATTGAGAGTAAATTTGAGGGACCAAAGATTAAATTAAATTTTTTTCTAATAAAGTTATTCACTCAAATATGGGTATGCAACATTAAGATATGCCTAAAAATATAAGTGGAAATAGATTAGATGCTTATCAGGTGACGACTTAGGACTTGAACTTACCTGTTTATTAAAGTTAAGGCTTATTCAAAGGTTTAAATGTATAAACAGGTCAGACTTATTTTGGTAAGACCTAGCTTGTGAGCCTTTACATCTGGCCTGTTTACACAAAAAATATAATTTTATTATATCATATAGGTATATACAAGCAATATTTAATCCATACGTTTTTTCTAATCATGTTTTTATGTTTTCCATTCTTATATTTTAATTTTATTTACCAACTATTATTATATTATAATTTTTAATTTAAAATTATGATAGGTAATTACTGTATTACTTAGTGTGATTGATTTTTTATTGTTTTCCATTCAACCTTTTCTACCCAAAGACTCAGACAATTAAACCTAGCCGTCATTTTGTCATTTTCTTCAGTATTCTAGTTCATGCTCATTGTTCCTCTTGCTCATTCTGTCGCATCCCTAATCCTCTTGCTCATTTTGTCACAACCCAAATCCTTTTGCTCTCCTTCATGCAACACATAAAAACTAATTAGTAACCTTTAAAGTATCTCGCTATCTGTATTTCTTTTCCACTCAAATATCTCTAGCTACTTCAACCATTATGCCAGTTATTCAATATTGTTTAGATCTAACTTTTCAAAACTGATGACCATTGAGTACAAATTTTATTAGTAGATTCCTTTTCAACTCATAATAAAGCATGAAAAATGTCAAAAGTGGTTCCCTTGATGGACATATTGTAAGAAATGTCTTATATTGCCGTGATAAATATATGTGATTTAATAATTAATAAAGGAGCTAAATGACTATTGGTAAATGAATTTTGGGAAAAGGTTTCTTGACTGCTTGATGGGAGCAGTCATATCCATTGAATGTACATGTTTTTTGGATACATAAGTTATTTAAATGATAAAAACTTGTCCATTCACTCTCTGACCATTATAGATGCCTCTAGTTTTCCATTAAGAAAAGAGAGCGTGAAATGAAGGGTAAAGAGAATGATAAAATGTTTCAATTATCGTGTTGCAAGTTATGTATTATTTAGTATCAATTTCATAATTATGGATAAATGTTAGTGTATCTTGACTTAAGACATTATAGTATTGTGAAAATCATGAGTTTTTAAGATCTTTGTTCATGTTTTATTACTTGACATTTGAGCATGAAATTATAAATAAACTTACACATATGTGTATAGCTGTAGATTCACTACATATGATCTTTTTATCATTTTGGTTTATTTTATTTGAATCAAGGCAAATGCATTAGGATTTAGGAGTAGTCTTTTCAAGGTTCTATTTTAATGTATATGGTCTTTCCTTCTCCTTCTCCTTCTTCTTCTTCTTTCCCATGATTTTATTTAAATGAAGACAAAACCATTTGAACACTTTTTTATATAGGCATTATCTTTTAAGAGTTGTCTTTTCAAGGTTCTATAATAATGATTCCTATCACTATTAATCAAGAGATGAGCTCAATGTCTACTTATGGTTTTTAAGGCTTGCAATTTGAGGTCTTTTTAAAGGCTTATATTATAAATAAGTCTGTAAAAAAACTTCAGGCTTGGCTAGCCTCTGTAGGCTCATGCCTGAGCCTAAAAAAAAGCTAGCATGTAGACTCATAAATTCTTATTACAGGTTCATGCCTGTTTAGCCAAAGTCTGACCTATTTCCCTGCCTAGCAAAAAATATATATGTATGTATGTATGTATGTATATGTGTGTGTGTGTGTGTGTGCGCTCGCGCGCGCGCGCTACTCCTTTATGCTACCTGATCAAATTTAGGGAAATTGTCATTTAAATACCATCTAAAATTTCAAAATCCCAAAAGATCTGTTAACATTTGGAAATGACATAAAAGTGACATAGATCAAATTTGGATTTTAAAATGTTAATGAATTTACTATCATGCCTTCCGCTTTTAAATAATAATAAAAAGGTGACAATGTTCAAAACCCCATGATATTTGTTAAAGCCCTTACAATTTTTGTCAAAACCAATACTCAATTGGCCATAACACAAGACTTTTGGTCAATTATTTTACACATATTGTCTATCAAAACCATTACAAATTTTTTTAAACCCATTACTATTTTAGTGAATCTCATTAGTAAATCATTTTACACGTTTTGTCCGTACTTTACAATTTTGTCAAAACCTTTATTATTTTAGTCAATCTCATTACTCAATTAAGTCACAACCCAAAAACCTTTACCAATCATTTTACTTATATTATTTGTACTTATGATTTTGTCAAAATCATTACTCTTTTAGCAAACAGAAAAAGCTTGCCGGAAAATTCATAAGCTTATTGAAAAACTCATGAGCTTGCTTAAAACTGTAAAACTTCATCGGAAACTATTTTCTTAACATTTTGATTGTGAAAGTGAAGAGAAAGAATGAATTTTAATGGAGAAGAAGAAGATAGTGGTGAAGAGAAGAAGAAGCTCCACCTTGTTTAGATTGGTGCAGGTGATAATAGGGAGGAGCTTCAACAAAGAGTAAGGCTCATATCGATACATTAGTAAAAGGAGGGAGGAGCTTCCATGAGAAAGAGATGAAGAGAGAGAGAGAGAGATGAGTATGATTTTATATTATATGAGGCACACTTTAGTAAAAACACTTAAATATTAAAATCTCATATTCTTCCCAATCATCTCCATGTTTTTTTAATTTTTTTAATAGACTTTTTGAGGTTTTAAAATTTCAGATGGTATTTAAATGACATTTTCTCTAAAATTTACTTGCTAATTTATCATTTTTCATCTCTAAGAGCCATAGAGCCAGGAAATTGGGTTAGTCCTAGCTCTCCTAGCTCTGTTAAAGGGTCGGGCTTATAAAATAAAACATCCAAATGAAGTTAGGCTTAAAAGGGTTAGACCTGTAGGGTCGAGCTTAAAGGAGCCACTCATTAGACACGTTGTTGTTGTTGTTATTTTAACTTGCCTAGTTGGCAAAAACAAACTATTATTCTCCCTTCATGTCCTTTTATCTTATAGCCATTATGCTACCTATAATTTTTACTGTATTGCAAGTAATAAAATAAATGATTATGCACTTTTACAATTACAAATTTATGATGTAATATCATTTTATTTCTTTAATGAATATTGTTACTTATAAAAAAAAATAATAAAACAAATCAGCCTTCTAGAAGATGATTACTACTACTATTAACTCCTTACCAATTTAATAGGTTCACGTATGATAGACATCGTCACGGAGTTAATGCTTGATTGATGATAACAGACTTTGCTTTTTTCGCTTTTTTACTGATCATTTAATTTAGTCTTTATATTTTTTAACTCAATTATAATTTAATTATGTAACTTTAACTTGATACAATTAGATCCCCTAATTGTTATCGAATACTGGTTAATTCTAACACTTTTATGATTATGTTTGTTTGTTGCTTTATACTTATTGTTTATTCTTTAATGTTGACTACATTTATTTGATAAATTTAAAATTTAATAATTATAATTTACTAATTATATTTTTTTACAGGACAAAAGTATGAAAAATAGTTAAAATTTTAAGAAAATGGTTCTCAACCTTGTAGGGCCGACTCTACTCCTAGCCCATTTGCTCTTGGATAGAGTTTTGAAAAACATATTTTTCTTACCTAAACCTAAACCCTAACCCTTCAAGGACATCCTTGATTATCAGCTCTAAGGAGCCAACATATATTGGTGCTCCTTCCGTCCATTTTGAGAAAGCAATGTATTAATAGAAATCATTTTGAAGCGCAAGTTCCGCTTCCAGTATCCAAAATCCAATTGCCACTTGCAAATCCCAGTTTCCCAAAACCAACGTCCATTTTGCAAAAGTTCACTCAAACGAGCATTTTGTATCAAAAATCAAAATTGAGTTTGTAGAAAGTCAATTTGGGCCTTCTAATTGGGGGCCATACACAAACCTAAATCCCACACAATTTATTTATTTTATTCTTTTTTTTTTTCAAAGAAGAAGAAGAAGAAAAACAGATTTAGCAATATCACCGTATCAGTAAGTCCACCAGATCACATTCCAGACAAGTCAACATTTAATTTCTGACAAAATAACGATGCTAAATCAGAAATCTAACCGCTTTAAGGAAGGATTAGGAGTTGACATCGTTGGAGAGCAATTACAATATCTTTCCCTCCAATATGATTCTGTTGAAAAATTGAAGCTACAGTAGAACACTTGACCGGTTAACCCGTTGATTCCTCCACTGGTCCAGAAGTTGAATTTTTCAAAACAGATTACTCATAGATAATTAACATTAGCATCCACTCCAAATTTTAACAAGCAGAGTAAATCGCAAATAGAAAACCCACATGATCAAACCAAACAAAAAATACGTTCATATACCTAAATGTGGGTATTACACAAATGTTACAGAGCCCATAATTTTAACCTACATGCTTCAAAACTGATTCCTAACTTCGGTAGAATGTACCGGGGGGAAACCAGAATTAGGAACAAAAACCAGGAAAGACCCAGTCAACAATAGAAAGATGACCAGCTAGAAAGATCACTCAACTGAAAAGGTAAGCTTTGGGTCCATATGCCAATAAAATTCCCATTTATGAGTCTTGAGCAGTTGTAGCAGAGGCTTGTTGAATTCTCCTTTGATGCACGTCCCAATTATACACTCGGGCAATTGTTACCTGATCAAATATATATAGATGAACTATTTGTTATCATGAATACTATGTGAAGTTTATGGGATAAATGTAACCAAAAGGAAATGCACAGCAAAAGGAGTTCAAGGAGCTATACATGCATATAAAACATTGTAAATGATAAGTATAAAAAAAAACATTGTAAATGATAAGTAGAGATCATATGTTCTTGCTTCAAAGAGAACAAAAAGAAATGGGTAAAAATTTGAGTGGCTACCTTTAGTAAATTTTGTCATCACAAACTTAGCGATTAAAAACAATGAAAATGCTACACTGATGTCCAAGTCATATTCTTTTCCTTAATACAAATTTTCAGTTCCACTACCAAGAATAACCAGTGAAATTGAACCTTTCCCTCCTAATTCTCACTAGTTTATGGTCTTCTATTTATTCTCACTCTCGCTAAGTCACCCTAAGGGTAGTAATGGCAGGCACTTAAGGGTTTGGGTCCTGGCCACCCAATATATGCCCAGCCTCCATGACGTGCATGTTTTCAGAGGTGAACTGCACCAAAAACGGATAGAGGACTTCGTAATTAGAAATCTAACCTGAGTCACCGTCACCTGATCCCTCAGAAATTGTAGATCGGTAACAAGAACTTCCAAACTGGCTTTAGCATTTTCCAAGTTCTTCTGGAGAAGACCAGTAGCCTGCACCAAAAATTAACACAGTATTTAAGTCCAGAAAAATATACTACCTCTGGTCCTAAAAGTGGTCTTATAATTAGGACCGGAGGGAGTATTAAAATAGAGATTAGAGAGATAAAGTAATAACATATAAAATGAACAGTCAAAGACCTCTTCTAATGAATATTCCAACATAACATTTGCTCCAAGCCATAGACACACAGAGTCAGTTTCCTCTATGCGAGCACGTGAATATGTGCCTTCTGAGACTTCAAAATCGGCAATAAGTTCCTGCAGATATGCAATGCATGCTGTCAGGAATACAGCACCCTAGTTTGTTACATGTGCATGTAGGTATCTACAAGACGGTAGAAAAGCAATAATAGTTACATGAAGGTTCCCTAATACAGATGTGAGACCGGGTAGAGTAAAAGAATAAAAATAGTAGCAACATAAAATGCAATTGACTTTTTGACTATTATACCCTACCAATATCAAATCTCTGACATACTTCCGAGCAAAAATAAAAATCTCTGACATACAAGCACAGGATAAATAACATTGCATTCCATCGTAGCAAAATGTTGGAAATATAATTCAACGGGTTCCAGAAAACTAACAAAACACCTCCAGTTTGCTCCTCTAATATTTACTGATAGAACATCACTACCAAAAAGTGTTGCCAACAGTCCAATGCATTCCCCTAAACAAAAGCAAACATGCTGTACATAATATTCGATTATTCAAATGACTTACTATGTTCTATTGATGACTTTTACTGGACTTGACACGTCAAGAATATAAATGCATCTCAAGTTTTACCGTTTATTACTCTGACCCCTTACTTGTTTACTGTGTACAGCCAGCAAGAGTACTGAACAATGGAGACAGACAGAGGTATTTAGGGTACCTTTCTATTGTTCATTTTGTGCAATTTGTTCTCTTCTTGTTATTTTATTTAGTCGAAGGCAGTCTTCCTTTAAGATTGTTGCCCCTCAGTGTTCCTTACTTTATTATGAGATAGGGTTGACATATGCAATGATATTGATGATACTGAAAAACACTTCAGACACTGTCATTTAGTACGTCTGCTACTCCATTTCAATTGAAACGTAGGCCAAGAACATGAATAAATTCAAAGGCCTTGTTTCATATATAACAATAAGAGCAGTGGACTATTCTTCTCTGTAATGACCAAAATGAGCCAAATCCAAAGGTAAAATCCCAATGGGCATATTATCCTTTAGATCTTTACCATGGGTATGCTATCTGAAAAAACCAACTTAAATATGCTTCAAGCAAATAGTGAGCTCAACACAAGAATCTTATTGCCCAAGTGTATCTACAGCTGCACCTGAGTAGGGGAGCAATGCAACAAGGTTAAAGACATACGTCCAAAAATATAAGCCCAGCCATCTGAATGAGATGATGAATCAATTATTATGCGCTGTCCATCAACAGCTGCCAAAAATTAGCAATATGTCTGACCACTGAAGATGGAAAGAGGCCAGTTGAATGCAACAAACTAGGATGATAGGAGCAAAGGAAAATAGCTCACTCTAATTAAGAGGTCATGGAATCACAGCTGGCTTCCTTGCTTGTTCTCACTCTACTCTTTACTCAATATGATTTTACTTAAAAGGAAGGTAGCCAAAAGGCATAAATGTTGGAGGAGTCATTACATACTTCAAGGGAAACAGGGCAAACAATATATGAATAAACGGAAAAAGATGCTTCAGCGGTCAAATCTCATTAACATCTACTTCCAATTTTCTTTAAAGTCAGGTTTATTTTTTTGGATTGGACCACCTGATATTCAGCACACTTTCAGCTAGTGGACTAAATGGGACTCAGACTACTTCGTTTGAGCCAAGCATGACTCATATGGTGGCAAAGCTCTCCTTCCAAGTATTTAACACAGCTACACTCCCAAGTCTCAAACCCAAAACCTCTGATATTGAATCAAGTGCTCGGTGGTAAAAATATACAATACAATATTTTTTACTGATAAAGAAGCTGACAAGACGGAAATACACAGCAGGTATAGATTTTATGAAGTAAGCGGTCACCACATATACTCCCATATCCAGGACAACTCCATACACATTGACAGAAAAAGGTGGACTTTCTAATAGCCATATAATATGACCAATCACATCTACCTCTTTCCTCAAACATGAATTCCAAGTTTCTTTAATCTAAACTACAATACTTTATAGGCGAAAACAAACTGAAAACGAACCTCACCAGTACCCTTCTTAGCTTTCAACGTAGCAACAACTTCTAAGCACTTTTCAATATCCGGGATCTTTGCCTGGACGACCAAAAAAAATCAGCATCAATGAAATCTTTCCTTGTATACATAAGAAAAGGTAACAAAAACCAGACTAACAGTTTTCTGTGAATGAAGTTATATAGCTCACAGTTAACCTGAGGCTATTCATACTCAATCAGCTGAAGCCTAAACCTCTAGTTGACATTAAAATGTCAAATTGGCATAAGTTCTTACTTAATATAACAGCCAAACATTACACACACTGCAAATTCTACTTAGAAAAGAATAAGATATGGATCTTCATAAGTAGTAGAAGCTAAGAGTTCATGTCATAGGAAACATTATTAATATATAAATTTTTATAGAGGGCATTAATACCTGAAGATCCCTTTGCTGAGCAAGAAGCTTCATTTCAACTACTTTATATTGCTGTAGTCTGCAAAATTAAGTCTTCGGTCATCATTGATAAAGAAAATCATAAAAAGACTCCTCCCCAACTCTTAAAAAGGATTTGCCCACAAGAATATAGTATACATCAAACATAGGGCACTAGAAAAAATTTAGTTCTGTCATGTAAGTTCCACGTGCATATCTCAATTCCATTTCCATCTACCCACTATTAATCATGGGGCACAAACGTATTTAATCTCAGCATCATTTTAAGCATTGCTCCAGGGCACTAGAAAGAATGAAAGTGCGCTTCTATTCCCCTGATCGCACTCTCGCTATACTATCTCCTCGTACAGTTGATAAAATGCTATGCAACATGATCTTCCTATCCCAATAATAATTTCAATGCACCTATCGAATCTACATTCAAAAAGCCTGACAATATGGATTCAATGCAAGAATAAATATCAAAAGCCCTTGGCAGGGATCACACAGCAAAAATCACAAAAGAGCGATCAGATCTTTCAACCCAACTACGTAATAAGATTCAGCCAATGAAGTCGGTACGTATAATTGGCACTCTCGTAAGCATGTAAAGCCATACCCAATACTCTATCATGAACAATCAAAGCCTAATCTACTAATTCGCAAAGGCACCAAAATAGATTGTCCCATTTGATAGAAATCGTGAATAAGACTTAGAATGAAAGAAGAGAGTGAAGTAAAACAGAATACGAACCTTTCTTGAAGGAAGGCAAGGGCGGAATGGACATCGAGACCTGATTGTGCGAGATAATTCTGAACGTCCTCCACAAACTGAGCCCCAGGAATTCCTCGTCGCTCCGTCACCATAGCAGATGAATCTGCAGCTGATGATGACGATGAAGAAGCCATTGTTCCTTCAAAAATATTCAGTCAACAGCAAAATCAGCGGCAGAGAAGAAAGTGAAGCAGGTCTAAGAATGTAGTTATGGGTCTTCGTCTTCCTCCCAAATTGCAAGCACTCTCGAGACGACCATCTTTCTTCGTCGTTTTCGTTTGGATCCATGCTGATTTATGTGACCAACTCAATAGGCCCAATCCATCCTTTGTGGGTTAATCTGACACAAGTTTTTTTTTTTGGACCTTTAAATCTGACCCAAGTGAGAACACTTGGGTTTTCTGGAAGAGAAGTTCGAAGGCAGACCGGATCAAAAGTTTAAAACAGAAAATATTGCGAGTAATATTAAATGAACTCACTTGTTTGCAATAAATTATTAGTTAGAGAGGTAAACGGTTTTATTGTGGAAAATATGAATTCAAATTTCAGAAAAAGCATTAGTTAAAACAAGTGAAGACCTTTTGCACTTTATGAAGTCCCACGTTAGTGAGTGAGGGGATTGAAATATGTCTTATAAGATTCTAGATATCTCTCTGTAAATATGTTTCAAAACTGTTATTGGTAATAAAGGCCTCAAGATAGATAATATCAAGAGCAACACACAAAGACTAAGATTATTCTCGATTAAATTAAAAAAAAAAGGTACATGCATGTCTTTTTTGGTGTACTTAAAGCTAAGTACTCCACTCATCTATATATATAAATATATATATATAAAGTTCCATTGGGTTTGTACTTTTTTATAAACACGCAGTTGGGTTGAATTGAATGATGATATTGTTACGGATTTAAATATTAGGCTCAATCAATGTATGGCCTAACAAGAGGCAACTAATATGACACAAGCATGACATCATATCATTTGGGTCTAAAGGCACAAGAGGCCCAACAGTTTAAATCCTAACCCTAAGATAATCCCTATAAATAGAAGATTAACCTAACAAAGGTACACATTTTAAGCTCTGTCTTTTTACTATTCGGCATACACAAAGCACACACCCCCACTCCCTCTGGTTAAATGCCTATCTGTATATCAAACTATATGGACTTTGATCCCTTTCAAAGGCACGTAGGCCCTAGGATTTAATCCTAGGTCAAGTCTGAAATATTTTGTTCTACAACAGAACATTGGTGCCATCCGTGGGCACGATAAATTTCGATTCCCGTGACCAAAGATGGTCAATCTGATACGCATCAATCAGATGCCTTAAAAAAACAAAACAAAAAATCCTAATTTGTTGGTGTAGGAAGCTCATGCTGCTGCGCATGTGATTTAATGGATGAACACCCTTAGGGTTGAAAGAATTTCGTCGATCATCTGCGTGGGGTGATATATATATATATATCCGGACAGCCTAGAAGCAAGAGTATCCATCCCTGTTCAAGATCTGTTCAAGATTGTACCTCCTTTGTTTCTTCTTGTTTCCTTTCTGTTAGGGTTATTCCATGCAGAACTTTCCAGCACCATGCAGATCTGTTTCAGAAATTCAAATAAAGAAAATAACAAGAGCGATGTAATCGGCTAGAAAGGTGGGAATGATCACAGTTTCTTGTTCTTTCTTTTGCACTGAAGGAGACATGGTCAAAGATTCTTCTTCACCAAAGGCAGAGAAGGAGAACGATCATGATGAAGGACCTAACACCGTCTGCCTGAACATCTTTCATGAAAAAGAAGTCATCAAGAACTAGTAGTTTGAAATGCTCCGGTGGCACTAGAGTCATAACGGAAGCAGTCCCTATCTATTCTCGTTTTAGGATAGCCATATTTAGCAGCATCTTGATCACCAGAAAGATTGCCCTCATCGCTAGAGTTCTCCAGTTTGACAATAACCCTAATATCAAACACAACATCAGCGGGGTTAGACAGCTCAAGTTCAAGAAACAACAGTCAAATGCCATTAATGAATCAACATGCCGATCACGATATCTGGCTATAGCAAAAGCTTTCATTTCTTTGATTGGCTGATCTACAAAGGCAGTGGAAATCGACAATCACATGATACAAGGGAACTGTTTTATAGTTTCCACCGTGATGAGGTTCCGGCAGAGTCTGTTATGCACAAGTGTATTGTGCATCTTGTTCCCATACACAAACAGCTTCCAAATCGTAAGCAGCATCCTGGGTTTATCGTGCAAAAAGTGTATGGCTTTGTAGAAAGGAAACTGTGGAAGATTAACAGGAGATATGCGTCGTGACAAATGGTTGGAGAGGTTGCTTCTATTTGTTCAAGGAATAGGTGTTTCTGATGATGGCATGCAGAGACATGACAAAGAAAAGGACAATTCTGATGCAGTCAACAAAATAATAATAGAAGCTTTGAAACAACAAATGAATTTCAAAATAAGGGTCAGCAGAGTTCTAAGTCTTTTGTTGGGCCAGACTTTGCTATCCAATTGTATGGCGTATAACCAAAAGTTACGGGCATTGGTATTTAATCTCAAGGTATGAATCTTCCGTGCTGCATATGATTCATTATTTATAAATGTCACAGCATTAGCGCTTATTTGTATGCATTGCTAATATTTTAATGAGCAGTTTGTGACACTCAAAACCATGTTGCCAAGATGTAGGTCCAATTTCTTGGATCTTACCAATTACATATTCAAATAGGGTTAAGTACCAATTTTACTCTGGAAGTACGCGCTCAGGAGCAATTTTGCCCTGAAAGTTTTCAGCGTAGCAATGTTGCCCCGGAAGTATCAAAACGTAGCAATGTTGCCCTTCCGTTAAAAACCCTAATGGTCAACTAACGGTCAACATTAGGGTTTTTAACGGAAGGGCAATATTGGTTGTGAGGGCAAGTTGTTGAGTTGAAGGGGAGGGAGTATGGCTCCTCACTTACTTAACCTCTGCTTCCTACTCGACGAGAAGTCTGTTGATGACAAGATTGTTAAAGAAAGACCAATATATCAATAATTGTCTCATGATTTAGATTATAAGTTTCTAATGAAGCCGACATCAATGGAAGAGATCAAAACAACTATTTTTAATCTTCCTAGAGGAAGTGCTCTAGGACCTGATGGTTTCCGTATTGACCATTATCAAGGCCGATGGAATTTGGTTAAAGAGGATTTCTTTGATATGGTTTTTATTCAAAGCCTTCAACAAAAACTCTTTGATCTTTATTCCAAAATCAGACAGAGCTCAAACCTGCAAGGACCTCCGATCTATTAACTTCTGTAGACTATTCTAAATGATGGTGACATGACTTACGACAATTCCTCTAGAGTGGAATCCAAGCATTTTCATCAGGGGTTTGTGGATAGTCCTGAAGTGGATCTGTTTTCACAAAAGAAACAAGCAGTGGAGGTGTCAAGCAATAATTTGTTATCAAGAATGTATAGCCCTAATAACAATTCATGGGGGATTCCTCAAGTTTACACCCATTCAAAGGTCATTTTTTCGGACAGTTATATGACCCAGATGCTTCAGCAAACAAGAATAAAGATAGTATGGATAACATGGAGTTGTTAAATTCTTGAGGAGTACAATAACATATTACAATCTTGTAATGCCCTGGATTATCATGACTTAATTAATTAGCTGTTCAGTGAAGCTGCTTTCTAATTTTCCTGAAGTTTTCAAGGAGTGTCACTGTGTCAGGATGTATGGAAAGCTATTAGTATTGATGAGTTCCAAGACACTAGTTCCACATAATACACTGAGTTCTTGCATCCCAGCACAAAATAACTATTGTTGGTGGTGATGATCAGTTTCAATGGAGCAGATACTTATGGTTTGTCTTATTCATCATCTTATTATTCAATACAAAGAGGAATTGAAGTATTTTTGGTTTTCTATGCTGCAAAGAGGTAGTTATATCAAGCCTGTCATCTCATGCTAAAGAATATGAATGCAAAACCATCAAAAGAAGAGCCTCCTATTACTAAGCAGCGGATACAATTCAAGGAAACAAGTAACTTCGGACCAAAGAGGGAAACAAAGGCATCCCAGTAGAGGATGAGGAAGAAACTGATGAACTAGATATATTTGTGGAGAGAAAAGAAAGTTTCATTGGCATCAAGTTATGTTAAAGAAGGCACAGAGGATTCAGTGTAGAGTTTAACGATGTTTTGCCACCCTTTTTTGAGAGTTCGTGGCACTATGAGAAGAAGCCACACTATAGAGAAGGTTTAGATTCAAAACCAAAGGCGATAAAAATGATGATTTTCATCTTTTGTTGACCGATGTTTTTCCTGATCAACCTATAACTGGAGAAAATGATAAGGTATGGGTGTTAATTCTTGAACTTAGGTGGAAGTTGCACATCCACCAACAAAAAAACGAGGTGGTTGTGTGATATCTCATGCTCCTGGAGCTAGAAAAACATTCCTTATTATTGCATTTCTTGTTAGCTACGTGAAATTATTCCCAGGGAAGCGACTATTGGTTCTTGCTCCGAAGACCACACTTTATACATGGTATAAAGAATTTATTAAATGGAAAATTCCTATTCTAGTGTATCTAATTTATGGTCATAGAACCTACCAAGCGTTCAAGCATAATAAAATGAGAGCACCTCCAAAAGAAAAAGAAGGCAGACCCGGTTAAATCGAATCTGGTTAAAATCTGGGCTCCATTTAAATTGTTGAATGCGGACCCAGGTTAAACATAATCTCGTTAAAATCCGGGCTCCGTGTAAATTTCTGAAGGGGGGCTCGGTTAAAACTGAATTTGGTTTAAATCTGAGTTCCGTGTGGAGTCCGTCCCTACGAAAGGGATGAAGGTGGACATGGTCAAACTGAATCTAGTTAAAATCCGGGCCCCATATAACGTAACATGGTCGCCATTTAAATGTAAGCTCCGGTGGAGCCATTTCTGAGGCGACATAGTCTTGAATCTATGTAAGCTCTGGTGGAGCCAATCAAGACGGTCACACCGTCAAGTCTATATGAATTCAAGAAAAGGAGTCCTAGAACCCATCTTCGAAAATTCTATGCGATGGCAAATGCCGCCAAGTCTATTTAAGTGATTGAATTTGGCTAAAACAAACTCGTCTTCATAAATCATATTGTGATGGCAATACCAGCAAGCCTATTTATATGCATGAATCCGAGGTACACAAACCCATTTTCATGAATTACATTTTGAAGCCGGACCCGGTTTAAGCCGAATCTGGTTTAAATCCGGGACCCATGTAAAATTTTGAAGTCATACTCAATTTAAACTGAATTTGGTTTAAATTCGGGATCCATGAAAAATTATGAAGGTAGACCCAATTAAGATGAATATGGTTTAAATCTGAGCTTCGTATAAAATTTTGCAAGAAATAAGAATAGAAGGCCGACCTCAACCGAATCTGGTTAAAATCCGGGCTCCTTGTAAATATTTGAAGGCGGACCTCGGTCAAACAGAATCTGGTTAAAATCCGAGCTCCGTGAAAAGTTTTACGGGAAACATATAAAAGGCGGACCCCGGTTAAACTGAATTTAATTTGTTAAAATCCGGGCTCCACGTAAAGTTTTGCAGCAAAGAAAAGGAGGAGTGTGCCTCCGAAAGGAAAAGAAGCGGATCCCGGTTAAATCTAAGTTTCACAAGAACTCGGTTAAATCCGAGTTTCATAGTTAAATTAGTGGTTCCATGATCAGTTGGAACCCGATAAAATTGAAAGAAAATTATATAGTTCATTTCGTGCTCCTTAAATGGACCTCGGATAAATTGAAAATTATACAATTAAATCCGTGCTCCTTAATTGGACCCCGAGTAAACTGAAAATTATATAGTTAAATCCGTTCTCCTTAAATGGACCCCAGATAAATTGAAAATTATACAGTTAAATCTGTGCTCCGTGAATGGACCCTAGATAAACTGAAAATTATATAATTAAATCTGCGCTCCATAAATAGACCCCGGGTAAACTAGTAAAGCTTAAAAAGCCAGGGCGACGTGAACCCGACTCTTATAAGATTTGTGAACAAGTCTTATAAACGTTACGATGCATCGGAACGACATTCTGGGGTAATCTGTCATTGTCATTCTGATCCTGATCAAGTCGAAATGTTTAGGTTCTTACTTGAATAAGTTAAAACCCGAACTTGTGACGGTCGGCTATTACCTCGGATTAAGATGATTGTTTTGAAGTCATCTGTTTATTAAAACATGCCTAATTATTGATAAGCATATGCTCGTTTATTAATATCAGTGGAATATCTAGCTGATTCTGCGCAATATATCTTGACTCTGGCCTAATCATTGAATAGAACTCTAAACATATGTTTGAGTTCATATAATCAACTTATTGTTGAAATTAAGATACAACTCGGACATGAAGATCCGGGTTAAAAAAAAAATCAATGCACCCTGGCAGCCCAAAAATTGGACTACCAGACTGGGGGTAGAATGTGGACAGCTATAAAGTTGCCATGATGATATGAGAAGAGGAAATGAAAGCCCTTGTGGTGTACATGAATCGCCAATAATGCTACCTTGGTTTTTTGAATAGTGTTAGTCAAAAAACATATTATCAATAACCAAGATCAAGGCAAATAAAAATGAGGAAAGAATAAAAGACAAGCAAAACTGGAAACCCAGATATTTGATGCAAAATTAACCTGGATTTCACATCTGGGGGCAATTCAATTAAAACTCAAATCCGAAGTCCATCAAAACTCGGACAGAAGCTGAACAACTCAAGCATGAGATTTGAATTAAATAGTCAGCGTGACTTGGAATCTCGGGCTTAAAGAATATTAACCCAGAATCTCGGGAGTAAAGAATATAAACCCGGAATCTCGAGCTTGAAGAATATAAACCTGGAATCTCGAGGTTAAAGTATATAAACCCGGAATCTCGAGGTTAAAGTAAATGAACCCGGAATCTTAGGTAAGTATGCTAGGAATCTCAACAATCGCGAACACCTGGTCTGGGTTGGAAAAACAACACTAAAAGCCTAGAGACCTGACCTACTAGGCTGGGGGACAATAGAGTGGATAATAAGCAATTAATGAAAAAGTATGATTATCAATAACTGGAATTAATGCAAACCAAAAAAGAAATCAAGCTCGGACAAGCATTCGAGTTCGACAAGAAAGAAGCAAATTGAATGATTTGCGCAAAATATTAAGTACTTTCCATCGATTATGATTTACTTACATATTATTAAATGCAGGAACATAGACCGGGTAATTATCCCGGGAAAAATTGCTACAAAAGCAAGAAAGACAATCAATACATCCTGACAGCCCAGAGACCTGAACTACCAAGCTGGGGGCAACTGTTACGAATTTAAATATTAGGCCCAATCAAGGTATGACCCAACAAGAGGCAACCAATATGACACAAGCATGATATCACATCATTTGAGCCTAGAGGCACAAGAGGCCCAACAGTCCAAACCCTAACCCTAAGGTAATCCTTATAAATAGGAGATTAACCTAACAAAGGTACACATTCTAAGCTCTGCCTTTTTACTATTCGGCATACACAGAGCACATAACCCCACTCTTTCTGGCTAAATGCCTATTTGTATATCGAACTACGTGGACTTTGATCCCTCTCAAGGGTATGTAGGCCCTGGGATTTAATCCTTGGTCAAGTCCGAAATATTTTGTTCTGCAACAGAACAAATATATTTTTACTCGTTTTACTCTCAATTACTTTCACATTGTTTATTCCTTGTACACTATTTTTCATAATTTTCTCTTTATTAATCTCTTTGTTACTCATTTATAAATAAGAACATTGATGTAAAAAAGTTATATTTCCCACATGATTTAAAGATGGAATATCACCTAGAGGGGGGGTGAATAGGTGATTTAAAAATTTAAACGCTTAACCAGAATTTTGGCTAATTACAACATGATGTGAGCAAGAATTAAAGTAACAATGGACAGAAGGCAATTTATCCTGGTTCAGTCTAGTCCTGACCTACATCTAGTCCCCAAGAACACCTTGGGATTTTTTACTAACTTTCCAGAGATTACAACTTGGGATGATCCTCTCACTCACGGACTCACTCCCCCTTACTCTTGTAATCGTACACCCACACTTAAGGTTCCACAACCTTAAGATTTTACAACTGAATGAAATGAATGTTTAAATAACTCCTCACGAGTTGGATAATAAATGATCACTGAAGTACAGGGAAATGATATTGGAAGTAATGAAACTGATAGGAATAATAACTCAGAGTAAATGCGCAGAGTTTCGATAGATGGCTCAATTGAATGCTTCTTCAATTTATATTGGCCTTGTAAGCTAGCCGTTATCTTGATACAACCATTGTAAAACCTTGGCAGGCGAAAGCGGAGGTTACTTGACCGTTGGCATTTTGGCGCTGTCTGCTAGCAGTTTGAATATTTGAAGGTCAGCTGCTTGGCCAACATTCTTATTCCTCAAGAGAATGTTTTCGCTTAACACTTTTGTTTTGACCATTAAAGTCCTGAAGGAATGTTGTCACTCTGTAATTGCTTTTCTAATATAATAAATGTTGTGACATCATCATCTACTTTTGATCAGAGCATAAGAATTTTAAACCTTTCATGATAGAAACAAACCAATATCATAGTTAGTGATGGAAGTATAAGATAATCACATCATGAAAGTAAGAACAGATATGAATGTAATCAATTGCAGAAGGTTATTTAAAATCGAGTATCAGTTCAGTTCAACCACGTTCAACCTCAAGGTTCTTAAGTAACCTCGAGTTTTATAACAACCTTGAGTTGCACAACCCAACCTCGAGGTTTAAGACTCAGTGCAAAAGACAACATAAGGATTTCGTTAAACCTCGAGGTTTATTATATAACCTCGAGTTTCATCAATACCTCGAGGTTAATTCCTAACTTTGAGGTTCTTTTGATAGCCTATGAAGATCGTATTTGAAGAACTTTCTGACCAGAGTGACCCAACCTCGAGGTTCGCATCTAACCTCAAGTTTTGGACTAACCTCGAGGTTGACTTTCATGACTCGAGGTTGTCACGAGAAATATCAAGAAGATCACTGAGACTTTGGACCTCGAGGTTAATTTTCAACCTTGAGTTTTACTATAACCTCGAGGTTGAGTCTCAAACCTCGAGTTTTCTTTTTGACAGTAAGGTTTTAGTTCTTTTTGACAGCAAAGTTCTGGTTCCAGGTTTTTGGCAGATAAGCTAATTTTCTTGATTAAACCAAGTCATCATCAAAACATAGAACTAACATGATTATTATTTTTTAATTGATTTTAACTATTTTATATAATCCCGTGATTTAGTTAAAAAACACGTTTTATACATGAAAGGTGGTAGTATCATATAAAATAATTCAATTTTGAGCATAAATTCTCTGCATACGTTTAGATAAATATATAGTGTTCATTTAATGGGTGTTTTTTTACTGGACAAATGAGTGAAATGACACGGAACTGTATTAAACTTTTACACTAATAATATTTTTTTGCCATCAATAAACTAATAATATATATGTTATTTACCAGAAAAAATATTTAAATTTATATTAATAAATATATTGATATATTGATGGATTAATGATTAAAGTCAAGCTTAGATTGCAGTTATAAACAGTGAGGTGAGCCAAAGAATAGAAGTTAATATGTTAAATAAATAAAGTAAATGATTGACGAGGGCACGATTTTCCGAGAAGAGACCAATTATGAATGCCATTATCTTCAAATTAGTAGTCAGTCTTATCCTACACCAATATGATTAAAGGTGCTAAGATCAAGTGGCATGTCTCACTAGCTGTTATATATTTTATTTTAGTACTCTGTATTATATCCAGCATCGACTCGAAATGACAAATATTTCTTGCTACATTATTGAAATTAACTCTTTCTTCTACGACTTATGGTGTGGATCATTGTTGTGAAAATTTGATCCACCATCGGTTCAATAAGTTGAATTAAGAATTGACCATATGTCCAATATGTAAACATATCAAAATTATTTGAAAAGTGACTTTCTAGAAAAATATTGAAAAGCCATATCAGTTGTATATTTGGAATAGTGATTAGAGCCTTTCAAAATAACTTTTTAATTGTGATTTACAGTCTATAAGGTAAATATATAAGAGAAATTTTGTTTCAATTTACATAAATAAACTCTTTTGAGGTGTCTAATCGTAATCCTAGATAATACCAAATTTTTCTTGTCTTAAAAACTCAATAGTCTAAATCTATTCATGTTCGCTAAGTGGATACAAAGAACAAACATGTTAAGGTTTTCATCTTTTTTTTTTTTAAGGTAAGAACTTACATTTCTACCATTTTTATGTGTTTTCGTGGCATTTCTTTCTATTTGTGTTTAGCACACTTTTTAATTGCATCTCAACACATATCACCCTAATAAAAACGTATGTTTTTAAACTATTTTTTTGACAACAATGTAGTCTAGTCAGGATCTGACAAGAGTATAATATTTGTTTTGTTATGAATATACTTATTATGTGGATGTCCATTGACTCCCGGTTTCCAAATATTAAAAGATGATATGGGACCCACGCATAGTGATTTACTATTTGCATAGTACCACGCATAGTAGTTTACTATTTGGTGGGACCCGCACACAATTATACAATCACTCACGGGAAGGAAATCCGTGAGTGAATAGTTTAGGTTTTTGGGGAAAACTACACCAAATGACCCAGAGGTAGAAATTACACTAAAGTCCCATTTTTCTTCTATAAATAGAGGTTTTCTGTAAATGTTCATCAATTGAATGAAATGAGAATCTATCTCTCTACTTTATCTCTCTAGAACCTCTGCTCTTCTTCTTATTATTTTTATCAGTTTTATAACACGTTATCAGCACGAAGACTCTACCAAGGTAAGATTTTCTCACCATCTATTTCATATTTCCATTTTATTTATCTGGGATGATCTTAACCATTATATGGAATTAAATATCTATTCTTACCGATTATTTTAACATCGGGTTCCATGGTTAAGATTTGAGATTATTTACTATTTTACTACGGTAAATAGTAATTTACTATTCACAGTAAATTTACCCCTTTTTCAGTAATTTTTACATTTTATTCATTTGACTCCTACATGGAAGTCTAGATTAATCTTTCTGTAATTTTACTTTATTCACTATTTATAGTGAATAGTAATTTTACTATTCACGGTAAATTTATATTTTATTACTTACAGTAATTTATTTATGTTTATATATTCTTCCCACTTCCTATTCATTTATTTCATAGTGGCGTCATTAAGCTCCATTTGTAATTCTTTACTTACTGCTTTATTTATTTATCTCATGGTGGCTATACTAAGCTCCATACTGACTTTACTAATATTTAGTTTTATGTCACTAACATTTATTTTATTGTTACTAACATTTATTTATCTTTTATGATAGCACATTAGTATATTTACTAGTGGGTTCTATTTATTTATTTTAACATTTATTTATTTTTTATGGCGGCAACATTATTTATTAGTGGGCTCCATTTATTTATTTTATTTTACATTTATTTATTCTTCATGGAGGCACACTAGTCTCTATTAGTGGGCTCTATTTATTTATTTTATTTAGAGTTTATTTATCTTTTATGGTGGTGACATTTTGTGGGCCCCATTTATTTTATTTTAATTCTTTACTGCTTTATTTATCTTTCATGGTAGCAACACTATTATAGTGGGCACCATTTATTATTTACTGCTTTATTTTTCATAGTGGTAACACTTGTATAGTGGACTCCATTTATTTATTATTTATTTACTGCTTTAAATCCCCTTCCCTTTTTATTTTACCGTTTTCTATATATTATATATATATATATATATTTACATTTGCATATGCATCTTCTTTCTTATCTTTGGATGAGATAGGTCTCGCTGTGAGTTTACTACCATTCCTATCTCATCTTCTTTTTATTAATCTAGCATGTTTATTTCCAGTCATTTATTTTATTTTATTTATTTATTGCTATATATATATATATATCCCTCTCCCTTCTTATTATTTATGGCAACCACACTATTAGTGGGTTCCATCTATTTATTTTATTATGCTTATATTTTATTTATCTTGAAGATAAACTGTTAAAAGATCATATATATTATTATGAGATCAAAATGCCATAGAGATATGAGGCATAGATTGGCTTGAGAGATGAGGCATAAATTGGCTTGAGCCTAAGAGGCAAGATAGCCTTAATTTCAGAGGCAAGATTGCCTGAAGCCAAGAGGCAAGTTAGCCTGATAACAAGAGACAAATTATGAAACAATATTTGATCCATAAATTTTGTATGTTATCAGTTGTATAAAGGCCTCAAAATTGTATATTTGGCATTAAATATTCCCTTAAATTATGAGACAAGGGATTGTATGATCATGATTGATATTATAAATAAATATATTCAATTTGCTATTGTAGTAGCAATATTGTGGATTAATTTCTTGCCATGATCAAACAAATCAGTGAGTTATGGATCATGAATTTTTATCCAACTTCATTCCCAGATGTGAATGAAGCAAATATATTATTATAGTTGTTATGTGATTTCTATGATTATAACAATTTTTATAAATACGAGAAAAGAATATTCATAAACAAAATAATTAAGCAAAAGGAAATATTATTTCAACAAAGTTTAATTGCGAGTGGCTCAACATCATTACAAACTTTAATCATCTCATTCTGAAGATATTTAATGTATTCTTCTTTTGCTTCTCTTGAGATGGGATCCAGATGAGGCAAAGCTCTTCGTAATATCGAGATTTGCGTCATAAGTTTCTTGAGCTTCTTGTGTGGCCACTCAGTTAACCCTCCTTTTTGATAGATTTTTTGTATGGTGTGAGTAGACATATTTAATTGTTTACTCGCTTCATCAAGGGTTAAGTGAAAATAATTTCTTAAATCATGGAGCGTTGTTTTCTTTATTCTTTCTCTTTGCTCCATAGATAACCTATATAATTCACCCTGGTTAAGGGATGAAGTATCATAGGGTATACTTACTGCAGGTTGTTTTCCTTTGCTTAATGAGTGTTCAATATTGGTTTGAAATGAACTTCCATGGAGGTCATTTGGATTTATAGCCCATTCCGAACCAACACAGAGAACCTCATGATAGGCTAATACAGGATCACGCATCAAGATATATCCTGATGCTTGTAAATCTATACAATACTGTGTCAGAAATTGTTTGATTTCTTCAAAATCTTTCTTTGTGAAATCAAACATTGGAAGCCTGTCAGTATTATAAGATTTATCCTGTACTTTTTCAAATAAAACAGCATGGGTAATCATACCTGTTCTTCTTCCGTGAACTTCAAGTTTATGGTACTGAAGTCCGTTGGTATGAATAATTTCCCGTAAAACATGACAGCAACTACATTCCAATAAGCTAGTAGTTGCTAATTGGCTTGTAGCTGTTGGCTGGCTAATTGTTGCTGGCTGGCTAGTGGTTGTTGGTTGGCTGATTGTTGTTGTCGGGCTGGTTGTTGCTGGCAAACTGATGATAGTTTGCTGGCTAGTGAATGCTGGTTGATTAACTGCCGACACTATTGGCTGAACTGGATTGGTAGACTCCATTAGTTCTGCCATAGTTCTACACCTCTTAACAGGCCTCCTTGATGAACCTGCTTCAGTTGTACCTTCAATCCTTGTAGATTGAGGAAGAACACTTGTTCTAGGGGGAGAAGTAGGTACATTTGAAGCAGAAGGAGGAATAGTAGAAGGAGGAATAAACATTTCAAAGGGATTAGGAGATAACAAAGAAGTAAATGACATGTTATGTTGATCATCATACAACAAAGCATCAAGTAATGCTGTTTCGGATGTATCAGAAACTGGGATAAAACTGCTTGGTCCTGCCATGGCAATAGAATTTAGAGAAATATGTGTGAGTATCTGGTAGTTGATATTATCAGATGCTTGAGTGTTTGTGAGGCATGTTCGTTTGCCTTCCTCTATTTATAGTTGAATTAAATCCTATTGAATCTTTGCAGATTTGCGTAGTCCTGTTAAATCTCTACAGATTTGCTCCCTATAAAGCACGAGCCTGGAATCTTTTTGACTTTATATGTATACGACAATCTGAGTTGTCGCGCCTGTGATTCCACAGTGATGCGCCTGTGATTACATAGTATTGCGCTCGTGAATCTGCAATTATACACCTGATGATTTTGTATTTAATATATATTTGTTTGTTGATTCTGGAAAATGGAAATTTTGTTACCAGAAGTAACAAAATTATGCATTGATAATGCATTTAGAAATCTGTGGAATTTTAATGAAATAGATATCATATATGCTATTATCATGGAATATTGTATGGAAATTCCATAAATTAATTTTTAAGGTCTCACACTTGAGGGGGAGAATGATAATGATATATATCAAGTGTGAATATTTATGTGATAATTCTTTGTGAATGTTTCTATGTTGATTCCCCCAAAATGAATATTAGATTTGATGATAAATCATATGAAATGTTGGCATGACTTGTTTGATCATCCGAGTCATATTATGTGCTGCTTGTTCTCAAATAGATATGATTATGAAAATATTATTGGAAATGGATCTCTGGAAATATATTAAATTGAAAGAGTACATATGAAATTATTGATCTGCAAAGTTTGCAGTGATGATTGCAACCAGATGTTTGCAATATATTATGCGCGCAATTTCCAGATTGAATGATCCATAAATCATGTATTAAAGTATCTATGAATGGATAGATCAATGATTATGAGAACATTGTTCATACGTGTATATTTGCAGCTTATAATCCAACAAAATTCTCCCCGTAAAATTTAGCTTTTGTTCAGGAGCCAGAATAATTCCATCTTAAAATGTTTTAAATGTGCAATGATTATTAATCTACTTCAATGCACATAGATGGATATACAAAGATGGATATACAAAGAAAATTGATGATTTGATGAGGGGGAGAAAAATAAGCAGATTGGGTAAAGATAAAGTGAAATGAATTATCATTGGCTCTTATTGATCCTCGTACAAAGAAATGTGCACTAAAAATTCAAAATGATAATTCAGTTGCTGAGTTTAGTTAATCGAATGCCAGAAGCATTTACTGACCTAAAGAAAGTGACAAAGTCACATGTGCCAACTGCAAATGCTCCTATATGAATTGTTATAAAGCACACCAGAAGTGTTGCAAGTCCATTGATTTTAAAGATAAAAATCCTCAAAAGAGAAAAGGAGCTATAAGAATATAGATGATCATGTTGAGGATAATTAAGAAAAGCTCTAGAAGAGCCATCTCCTGAAGAGATGTTATCTCTAGAAGAGATATTACAAGAAAAGTGTATTGTGGTCCAAGAGAGACCTAGGTGCCTAATATATGTGAATATAATGAGATCTCAATAAATTATGAATGAAATCCGATGGGACTGAAAATGAAGTCGACATTAATAATATCTATGATAGCATATGCTGCAATGAATGATAATGAGGATCATGAGCCACAATATATTTGTATGTGCTAGAAGCACATAAGGCGCCAGAAACACATATGTCCCAAAAGGACTCAAGATGATAGTGCATATAGCATCATTATCTGAATAAACATTTATTGAATTTCTATATGCACATATATATTTATGAAAAGATTATTATGACTTTACTTGACAGATTTAGATCTTGCAGGTATATAATGAACAATCAAATTGGGCGTTTCTAACAGAATATTTGATGACAGAAAGTATAATATGCTCAGAAAGACATTGAAGCAATATAGTCATCAGGGGGAGCAACACTGATGTAATCAAGAGGGGGAGACGATACACGCTGTACTCTTTTTCCCTTATCTGGGTTTTATCCCACTGGGTTTTTCCTAGAAAGGTTTTTAATGAGGCAGCATTAGAAAGTGTATCAATGGATGATGTACTCTTTTCTTTGGCTAGGTTTTTATCCGACTGGGTTTTTCCTAGTTAAAGTTTTTAACGAGGCACATTCATAAATGGACATCCAAGGGGGAGTGTTATGAATATACTTATTATGTGGATGTCCATTGACTCCCGGTTTCCAAATATTAAAAGATGATATGGGACCCACGCATAGTGATTTACTATTTACATAGTACCACGCATAGTAGTTTACTATTTGGTGGGACCCGCACACAATTATACAATCACTCACGGGAAGGAAATCCGTGAGTGAATAGTTTAGGTTTTTGGGGAAAACTACACCAAATGACCCAGAGGTAGAAATTACACTAAAGTCCCATTTTTCCTCTATAAATAGAGGTTTTCTGTAACTGTTCATCAATTGAATGAAATGAGAATCTATCTCTCTACTTTATCTCTCTAGAACCTCTGCTCTTCTTCTTATTATTTTTATCAGTTTTATAACATGTTTGTTCTTGTCATAGACTAATTTTTTTGTAACAAAAATTTAGGTGAGTTAAATTTTATTTTTTCAAAAAATATTGTTTCCTAACCTATTTTTGTCAATCAAGGCCTTTAATTTGGAGCATTCTATAATTTTTGTGTGTGTATCTACCAAATCTTGCCAAATTTAATTATTTTAATACAAATAGGCCATATCCGGCTTTTGTTTAGTTGCTTTTGGCTTTACATCCATAACATAATAAATTTTCCACGTCTCTCCTTTATTTTACCCCCTATTCCACACAATTTTGTGGTCCTATATCTTTGTGTCAACTCAATTAGTAATATTTAACTTTCTTAACATTATTCTATCAACTATTTGAAAGTCAGATAATTTTTTAATCACTTTTTTATTTGTGATTCATCTTAACAAGTTTCCCATCCATTATGAGCCTATCCCACCACCACAAAATATATTTAACTTTTTTCTTCTTTTTTCTGGTAGTTCCACACCAAAAAAAAAAAAAATGTTTCTTTATCATCCAACATGATAATAATATTGGCGTTTTTTTCCATTGAAATTGGTTTTCTTATACAAAATTTTAAAGCATTATAATTTTTTAGAACCATTGTAAGCCTCCTTAAAAACTTGAAAAAAAAAAAACGGTTGAATGACTCAAATTCTAATTTAAGTCACTGAACTTGATAAATTATGTATCAGATTATACATCATAATTAGATATTTAAAATTTGGATCAAATTACCTCCATATCTCTAAGTTATTAAAAGTAATGAAATTGAAACCATAACCTTATTATTTTATTTATCAATTAATTCATAGATGGAGCACCATTTGTTTTCCGACTTCTTTCTAAACATTTATGCATAATATTCTTTTTTATATCAATATTTGGTTTTATAAAATAATGTATTAGAATAAATTGAAATCTAATGTGATAGTTGATTTACCTATCCATGTGGAGATTCATTACCTACGTTTGATATTTATATTATGTGTTTATAAAATGGAAAAATCCACTGTAAAGATATTTGTGAAACATTGTAGTACACCAAAATTCACATCTTGCAATTATAGACTCCTACTTTCCAAGGCAAAAAAAATTGAGTAAGAAAAAATATTGTGCATCCTTGATATTTGGAGAGAAGTTGGAGAACACGTTTTTAATTTTTCTGTTTTAATAATTAAGGCATATGGAGGTAATTTAACTCGAATTCTAAATAACTAATTATAACATATAACTTGATATATAATTTGTTAAGTTCAGTAAACAAAATAAGAATTTGAGTAATTTACCCATCTTTATATATGATTTCCTCTAAAAAGTTTATTGGCCAGAAGAATTTGATCTTGAATATAGATGCATTCTATATATGAAATCCAACAAAACACTAATACTCCTTGTGCATAAAAACATATTAGGTCTGTCTAGTAAATAATTTTTTTAAAACGGATAGTTTTCACTTTTTATTTTTATTTTTTAAATAAGGCTATATATTACTACAAATTAAAATAGGGCCTCATCAGCATTCGTTTGGTGTTGTGAAAGCAATTTAAGTGCGTTAGCTATGGAGGTTGGTCTCAATCCATTTTAGTCTTTCAATCTTGAAAGCACTCTTCCACCACTATTCACTTTAATTTGTCTTTGAAAGAAAACACTTCATTATCACATACAAGAAATGACTAATAAGAGAAAATTGTTCAAAAAGCTTTCATTGCCGAATTTGTTATCCAAAAAATATCTAAGGATCTAAATTTTGGACGGGTGCAACTCTTCTTCAGCCATACGCAACATATCTTCAATTACTGACAAATGTCTTTTAATTTGCGTATAATCAAAGATAGATTGTATACAACTAAAGAAGAATTAAGCACACAAAAAACACAGGTTACACATGAGTCCTCAAACAAATTTTAAGTAGTATATATCTTATAATGGGAGACTTTTCAACAAGTTTTCAAATATTCTACACACCATGATTCCTTTGTACTAGTTGTTACATTCAAATTAAATTTCCCCCCCTATGCAATACATAGGATAATAATATTAATTCTGAAACAAAAGGAAGTTTGAAGCATATGTTAGTGGGAAGATATTTTATAAAAAAAAAAATGTTTTTGAAATTCTTGAATTGTTTTATGGTTATGGTAGGGGACTTGTTTTGCATTTTTCAGTAGTTCTGTTTATATCTGGCTACTTAAAATAGTTTTGGAAATCTCTCTTTTCTATGCATTTTATATGATAAATTATAAAAGCGAATTTTTTTTACTCTTTTTAATTCCATTTATAAAATTCGACTGTTTTATTTTTCTTGGGGTGTAAACAAGAAATTGATTAAGCAAATAATAGAGCTAATTGAATTAATCAAAAGTGACTCAAAAATCGTTATCAGTTGATTATGCATCAATTTGGGTGATGGTGGGAATTCAGGAGTCCCACAAACATCCTAATCTGGTACTAAATAATAGTGAGTCTATACGAACCTACTAACCCATAACGACCCACACCATTATGATTATATCCATTATTGTCTTTCAATTACTCTCTGGTCTTTATTATAAGGCACTAACCAACAATTCTTACATATCAATAAAAACAGTTAAAGTCAATAAAGTTTTCATAGAATTTAAATAATTTTCAATATTACCCCTACTAATTACACTATATTATTCTATTAATTATTACTCCCACCTACTATTTTTATTAACTAGGGGCATACATGGAAAAAAATAATTAATGCTTATTGGGAACAAGCAAATGCCTTATAAAAATGACTAAATAAACTTGCTAGTTGGTGCTTTATAATAAGGACCAGAGGGAGTATTTCCCATAATACTCGGATTTTTGTTTTCTTCCTGTTCATAGAAAGTAATAATTTGAAGACTTAATCCAGAATAATTAAAATGTATTCTTTTGGTCTCTAATACAATACAAATTTACCTAATTTGATTAGAATGAGGAAGTTAGTTGAGTTAATCAATATGACATATATTTTTTAAAACGTCATAATTACCTAAATTAATTACCTAATTAAAGTTAGTTGTGTTTCTATCCGCAGGGAAGATGATAAGGTAATTTCTGAGAATGAGTGAGCTAATTTACTTCATAAGCTCTTTCATGTGAGTTTTTTTGGTTTGATTGTGTTCTTAGATGAAATTGAGCTGCAAATTCAATGGGATGTGATTTGGCTTTTTTTCTCGTTCCTATCATTTTCCAATTCTCACAATTGAATTAATATTTAACATATTATAAAAATATTATTTTAATTTTACCTTAAATATACAAAAATTAAGTTTTTTTTTATACATGATTCAAAATATATTTGAACTGTTACAATTATTTTGTATCTTTTTAGATAAAATTATAATAACATTTTATAAAATGATAATAAAATAAGGGAAATGAATGGGAATGGGTACAAGAAAGAAGTCAAACCATCCAACATGTCCTTACTGTCATTGATCTGGACATCACAGGTGGGTCTCACCAAAATAAAGTAATTGTAATTGGGTTGAGGAAACAAGAGTCCCAAAGTTTACAAACACTTTTGCACCTCTACAAAATAATATGGTGTTTAACGCATTTTTGATAAAAATTTCATTGGTATTTTTGGGACTTAACTCTTTAATAAAAAATGATTCACTTAAATTAAAGGAATGTTTTGTGTCCTAGCAGGATCATTAAGAATAATTAAAGCCAAAAAATTAAAAGAAAAGCATAATCAGCAATGACAAAATGCTTAAAAATCTCAATTAAGTGTTAATTTCATCGAGTAAATAATTTTTAGTTAAATATTGTGAATAGAAAATTTTATTTTTGGAAGAACTCGGCTGATTTCTTTTTTCAATGAAAAGAAAATTAAACTACATTAATCACACTTGTAGGATATATGTTTTTCTTTTCTTTTCTTTTTTTTAAAGTCAATGAAACACGTTTTTTATGTCGTTAATGAAACTCTTTTTTATTATATGGAGTCTTTAATATATAGTTTCATGAATCCCAAAGGTTAGATTTTGTTGTTGACTTAGTTTAATTTTTCTTCTCGTAAAAAAAGTCTAGTCAAAAATAAAATTTTTATTCCCGATGTCAAACTAAAAATCATTTAATTGACATGGGATTATACTTTCCTTCCTTTTCTTGATGATCCGTCCAGGACACAAAAATTTCTTGGATTCAAGCGAATCATAATTTTTTATTATATATTAATGTATACTTTTGAAAAAAAAAGTTACAGAGTAATAAATATTTTAAGGGGAAATAGGAGATTAAGAGAGGGAATAAAGTCATTTTATCCATATTTTAAAATCTTAAATTGTGTTAATAACTTAATCAGTTATATATTTAATATACCAACTTGATTTAGAATTTTCCTATTTCCGACACCTTTATATAGGATTTTCACATTATTGATATTTATCTCAAGAAAATTTCTAACTCAATGATCAGAATTCATAATATCAAAACTCACCTCAAACAAAAAAAAAAAAGTTATTAATACTTTTGTAGCTATCACCATTTTTTTTAAAAAAATATATAATTTATTTCTTACTTACAAATATATTTTAAATTTTTCGTTACGTTTAATTAATAAATGCATTATCAGGTTGTAAATTTAATAAGCACTAATAACTTACTAATTTAATTTTTAAAAATATTTAATATAAATAACAATACTATTTGTTTTAGATTTCTCAAATATCATTTTTCTAGTGGATGGGCGAGTGGTTGTAGTTTTGTGCCCATGTGTCAAATGTTGATTTTTTTTTTTTGGGAATGAAAATAAATGTTGATATTTTAATCATACATTGAATCTGGAATTAAATATTTCTTGAGAAATTTAAAGAATTATAGTTCAAGGAAATTTCTCAATGTAATATAATGATCCTCTCTATGAAATTTTCAAAGGGTGTTGGCCCAAACTTGGCAAATTGTAAGAATGATGGAAACATAAAGCCTTGGAGCAAGGGATTTTAAATAGATTACACACACACATATAAATAATTATATCAAAAAAACACACACACACACACATAAATAAGTACAATGATTTATATTAGCAGTTTGTTGTATCTAAAAGTTGTGATCAATTCCTTTCATAAGTGGTGGCCAAAAAAATCAATTTAATAAGAATTTAACATATTATTATTTAATGTAATGGATTGGTTGAAAAAATATAATTTAATTATTTTGATGTCGTTTTGAAATCGTAATTAAAAACTCAGACCATAATCCATATCAATATAAGAAATTCGTAAGGGGATGGCATTTAAGTCTTAAAAAAGTTTACTTTCATAATAGGCAAGTCCTAGAAAATTAAAGTTGCAAAAAGATGAAAAATAAATATCAATTCAGACAGTTTCAAATAAGAGAATTTCAATTGTAAATCATTATAAGTGACTTATAAAAATGCCTAATATATAATTGAAACTTTCATTATTGTTACTGTTTGAATTAGTATTTGAAACTCCAAGTTTGGAGCACAATTTTTATAGCCTACTTAACACTTATTGATTTCTAATTTGGATCAAAGTTCCATTGTCCTAATTCATAATTTGAAAACTTTAGTATGATTTTTCCTACAGTCTTTGTTTCTTGAAAGAGGTATAAAACTGAATGACAATTAAGCATGTACTAATTAAGGTGCTTTGCATGACATAGTTGTGCAACTTTCTATTAAATTTTATTTTATAATCTTTTTGATAAATTTTAGGTTAGAATAATTATTCAAAACTTTTTATAAGTCCTCACGATGCAATTCATACATAGTTTAATATTAATAAAGGTTAAGGTGTAAATCCCTTCAAGAGATAATTTTAATATTACTTTAAAAGTTTTTATTTTATTTTAATGTTACCTTAGAGGTTTAAAAACATAAAAATATTTCCCCTCAGCCACTAATAAAAGCTAATTTTAAACGTTAATGACACATGTGGCACTCAAAGTGCCACCTCATCATATCTCAGGCCCTTACTCTCTCTCTCTCTCTCTCCTTCCTTCCTTCCATGTTTGATAATAGTGACATCGAATCAGTCTAGTTGATATTTGATAATATGCATGAGAAAAACGTGTTCACTTGAAATGAAAGCTTTGGAATTGTTTCATGAAATATGCAGATATGCTAATCTGCAGAACCAAATGAAATTAGGGTTTCAAGTATTCTTGATGCTATAGCTGATTTGGGTGCTTGGATTCACAAGCTTGCCCAGAGGAAAACGCATGACAGATCTGATTTTGTTAAACGGTGGGTTTTTAAATTCTCAAGGTGAAATTGAGATTAAAAGAATTTCAGGAGGATATTGAGATTTTGTAAATAATTTTGAAACAAATTTACACTTTAACCTTATTAATTAAATTATATGAAGAAACTCAGTGTCAATTTAGATCAGACAAGGATTTCTCATCATCATGAACCCCATATTATTACTTGCTTTTATAAGTTACAAAATTAATTAAAAATAAAGCTAGAATAATGGTCAAAAGGTAATCTAGTTTCTATCTAAATTATATATGCTCTAATTAATTAATTAAAGTGCGTGCACCTAAGTTTTTTTGTGTGTGGTTAGTGTAGTGATAAAGCACATACAGACAGTTTCTGATTTTAAGCAAAACCAATTTCTTCGTGACACATATTTTGTCCCCACATGCTTAGCACAAATGAATTGAGCCCACCATTTGTTTTCTTTCGTATTATTTTACCTTATGATCTTTAATGGCTACTTTTCATACTTTTTGTTACATTTCTTTATTAATTTCAGAATCTATAATATTTATAATTGTTCTGATTTCAATACAATTAAATATTTGGCTAAAATATTAGGAATCAAAATCTAATTTAAAAGACATAAGCATTATTGTAAATGTTGTCTTTTTTTTTTACCGTAAAATGACGATGATTTAGGGCCTGCTTGATAATCTTTTCTGTTTTTTAGTTTCCAAAACAGTGTTATAAAATTGTTTTTAAAAACAAGCAGTTTTGAAAAAAAAATAAAAATTGGATGGTTGTTTTAAAAAACTTGTCTATGTAGTGGCGTGGTTACAGCTGTCCTTAACAATGATGTAGCAATGGTAAATACTAGCAGAATAGTGATGACAGCCGATAGGTGGTGGCTTAAAAAAAAAAAAAAGAAAAGGAAAATAATAAGAAAATAACTAAACACAAATTTTTAAAAAATAAATTTGTAAAAACAACTTTTTGTTTTTCTAAGAGAAGTTTTATTTCAATTTACTTTGAAGCTCCCAATTGTGATCTCAAATCAAGAGCCTAAAGCTAATGAGAGTTGGTACAGATGGTAAGGGATCTAGGATTAGGCCTTTGAGTCGTGGATTCGATCCCCTCTGCCGTCGCTGGGACTCCTTTGGTAGGCGATCTCGTAAGTCCCCAGTAAGTGCTCATAGAGCTCGGGGCCGTACCCTGACCTTGGTAGGAGACTGGTGTCAAACTCTTCCAAAACTTTTTTAATATCAAAAAAAAAAAAAATCAAGAGCCTAAAGCTATGCTATTTTGTGTTTTTTTTTTTTATATTTTTATATTTTTTATTTGTCTCTTAAATGATTTTTCTTTTGTGTTATGTATATAAATATTTTCTTGTATTCGTACGTGCATATTTTTGGCTAGTCTAGTCGGGATCTGACAAGAGAGTATAATGTTTGTTTGTTTTTGTCACAGACTAATTTTTTTTAACAAAAATTTAATTATTTTAATAACAAAATAGGTCATATCCTGCTTTTGTTAGTTGCTTTTGGCTTACATCTTGTCACGTCTCTCTTTTATTTTTTCCCCTATTCCACACAATTTTGTGGTCCTATATCTTTGTGTCAACTCAATTAGGAAATTTAATTTTCTTAACATTATTCTATCAACTATTTGAAAGTCAGATAATTTTTTAATCGCTTTTTTATTCGTGCTTCATCTTGACAATTTTCCCTTCCATTATGAGCCTATCCCACCCCCACAGAATATATTTAACTCTTTTTCTTCTTTTTTCTTGTAGTTCCGCAAAAAATAAAAATAAGTTTCTTTATCATCCATCACATAAGCACGAGATTGGCGTTTTTTCCATTGAAATTGGTTTTCTTGTACAAAATTTTAAAGCATTAAAATTTTATAATTTTTTTTAGAATCATTGTAAGCCTCCTTAAAAACTTTTTTTTTTTAAAAAAAAACTCATATAAAAACAATTGAATTACTCAAATTCTAATTTAAGTCACTGAACTTAACAAATTATATCCCAATTTATGCGTCATAATTATATATAAAATTTAGATCAAATTACCTTCATGTCCCTAAGTTATTAAAAGTAGCAAAATTGAAACCATAACTTTATTATTTTATCTATCAATTAATTCATAAGGAAGTATTGTACGATTGAGCACCATTTATCCTTCGACTTCTTTCTAAACATTAGCATAATATTCTTTTTTAACTCAATATTTGGTTTTATAAAATAACGTATTAGAATAAATTGAAATCTATTGTGATCGTAGATCTACTTATCCATGTGGAGATCTATTACCTAGTTTTGATATTTTTATTTGAAATTTTATGATCTGAAATTAAACTTAATTTGAATCCTGTATATATGTCTTAAATATATAATCCATGATTTTTTTTTATAAAAAGGAAAAATCACATATAAAGATATTCGTGAAACATTTTAGTAAATCAAAATTCACCTCATTCAATTATATATACTCCTACTTTCTAAGAAAAACAAATTGTGTGAAAAAATAATATTGTGCATAATTGATATTTGAAAAGAAGTTAGAGGTAATTTGACTCAAATTTTAAATCACTAATTATCTAATATATAATTTGTTAAGCTCAGTAACTAAAATTATAATTTGAGTAATTCAACAGTTTTTATATGTAATTTTCTCTAAAAAGTTTATTGGCTAGAAGAATCGGATCTAGAATACAGATGCATCCCGTATATGAAATCCAACAAAAAAACAATACTTCTTATGCATAAAAACATATTAGGTCTTTCTAGTAAATAAATATTTTAAAGGGATAGTTTTCACTTTTTAATTTTATTTTTTAAATCAGCCTATACATTACAACAAATTAAAATAGGTCCCATCAGCATTCGTTTGGTGTTGTGAAAGTAATTTAAGTGCGTTAGCTATGGAGGTTGGTCCCAATGCATTTGAGTGTTTCGAACTTGAAAGCACTCTTCCACCACTATTCACTTTGTCTTTGAAAGAAACCACTTCATTATCGCATAACAGAAATAACTAACAAGAGAGAATTGTTCAAAAAGATTTCATTACAGGACTTGTTATCCAAACAATATCCAAGGACTCAAATTTTGGGCGCGAGCAGCTCTTCTTCAATCACACACAACATATCTTTAATTACGTACAATTGTCTTTTAATTTGCATATAATTAATTTATGATAAATAGTTTTTGGAAATCTCTCTTTTCTATGCATTTTATATGATAAATTATAAAAAACGCATTTTTTTTTACTTTTTTAATTCCATTTATAAAATTCGACTGTTTTATTTTTCTTGGGGCATAAACAAGAAATTGATTAAGAAAATAATAGAGCTAATTAAATTAATCAAAAGTGACTCAATAGTCGTTATCAATAGTTGATTAATTATGCATCAATTTGGGTGATGGTGGGAATTCAGGAGTCCCACAAAGGCACAAACATCCTAAAGAGGCCCATCAAAATGTGGCCCAATAAGGGACAATCTATATCATGATCCAAATCAGATCTTAACTACCCTTAAATTAAGGAGATCCTAACTAAATCAGCTATAATCAAGGATTATAACCAGGAGTGGTGGCACCAAACTAAGGGTATAAGACACACAAGGCCCACAGGTAATTCTATAAATAGGGTACAAACCATAGAGATATGCACACAATCTCTCTCTGTGATGATTCTGCTTGCACACAACCCACCCTTTAGGCGAAGCACACCCCACCCCCTAGGCGAAGGCCATATTGTTTGCACGGTGATCCAAAACACTCATTGGTATCAAATCCATAGATACATAGAGACATCTAGAACACTTATGTTCAGCCCCGTCATGCTTCCTTTTACACAGATTCTTCATACACACACACACAGATATATATATATGTGTGCGCACGCGCATATATATACATATATATACATATATATGTATATATATATATATATACATATATATATTGCAATTTAGTCTCTTATTTTTTTAATTGTAAATATTAGATATAATAAATCCTTGATTTTCGTAGGCCAAATTTTCATAATCAATTTCCATATAGTATTACACTTTACAAGTCTCAAAATTTGGGATATTACAGATACGTAATATTACCGATCTTGCTCTCCATGCTAACCACCCACCAAATCAATCAAACCCATAAATGATATAGATAGATGAAAACTTACTTATCATTATCGTAATCCTTATAAGAAAGAGCGACAAAGCTCTTCTAGGTGATAAAAGAGCAACAAAGACTTACCTATAATATAACTTGGAAGTTTTAAGGGACCTTTTAGTACTATTTTTTGTAGCTTGGGACCTCAATACAATTTGCCCTTAAAAATATAAGTTTAGTCGTTTCCTAACTTTATACAAGCTTTTGATTTAGTTTATTAATTTTAAAATACTAGTATATCTTTATTCATCACGATATGAAATGATTTAGTCTAGATCTTCTCAACTAACTCATCCTGGTTCAATTTGTATGTTTGTTAGGATAATTAAGAGATTTTTTTTTTTTAATTATACCATCTTCTATGTATTAAAATTAAATATGTATGTGTGTCTATATATATATATATATATATATATATATATATATATATATATATATATATAATACACTCTTCAATAAAAACCAATCTCATTTTTCAATAACAACAACAGCAACAACAACAACAACAAAGTTTAAAGCCAAAATTTTTCAATAACAACAGCAGCAGCAACAACAAGCTTTGGAAGGATTCTTGAGTACTAAATTCTTATAAAAAGTGTTACTGTGAATTAAATGATTTATTATGATTTTGATAGTAGTGTATTATTATTATTATTATTATTTCTCATAAACACGTTGCCTTTAACAATAAATAAATTGTTTAAACTGCTTTTAAATTTGATGAAATCATCTATCTATCTATTTATATACCTTTGTAAATAGATATATAAAGGTTAGCCTCTTGCGTGACGTTTCAATTTGTTGTTTTGGTCGGTGTATATATATTATTTGTGGCTTGAGGTCTACGTTTGTTTTGGATTTTTCTATTGATTCCTTAAATTTTGTTTTTAGGGTTTGAGGGTTATTTGGTGTCCTATAAATACATTATTGTGGTTGGCTGTACATGTGTACGTGAATGAATTTTCCTCACTATGGATTTGCCTTCTCTTCCAAATGATATACTGAAAGAAATATTGGTAAGGGTTGCGTGGAGGGGCAAGTCGAGTTTCGGAAATGCACGGTTAACATGCATTTTCATGTGAGTTTTCAGGTTTGATTGTGTTCTTTGTTGAAATTGAGCTGCAAATTCAGTGGGATGAGATTTGGCTTCTCTTATACTCTTTCCTATCATTTTCCATTTTTTACTATTGGATCAAAATATCAACGGTCTAGATTTAACATATTATAACAATATTATTTTAATTTTACTTTAAATATACAAAAATAAGTTTTTTTTATACAAGATGCAATATATTTGAACTATTAATTTTTTTTTTATCTTTTAGATTAAATTATAATAATAATTTTATAATATTTTAAATATACATCGTTGACATCTTAATCCAATAATGAAAAAGGAAATAAATAGGAAATAAATGGGAATGGATATAAAAAAAAAAAAAAGTCAAATCATCTAACACGTTCTTGCGGTCACTGATGTGGACATCCCATGTGGGTCCCACCAAAATAAAGTAATAGAAATTGAGTTGAGTGAACAAGATTAGCATTTTTACACCTAGTTTCAAAGTTTTTTTTTTTTGTGGATAATAAAGGCAAGCCGAAGCTTGAAAGTAAAAAGGAACTAGATCATAGACTTTAACCCTTAGAACAACAAAATAAAGAAGCTAGGAATGGCAGGATCTCTGATCCTTCAAAAACATATCAAGACATCCTCTAGGGATAGATGGAATCAAAACTACATCAGCACCAACAGCTACAGAGTGGCCCATTTTGGCCATGAAATCAGCACATGAAATGTTGTCATGGAAAGTATGAAGTTCCACGTCCCAGTCCTGGTATAAAAGGTCTTTAGTCTTCGCAATGATATCTTTAAGGGGATGATTAGTAGGAAAATCCCTCATAAGGATATTAACTACATCAAGGGAATCAAAATAGATGATGATTCTTTGTAAAACCATCTGAAGACCAATCTGCAGCCCTAGCATGATAGCATGAATCTCAGCCTCAATGACATAGTGTAGGCCAATGGGTTTATAAAAACCCACCAACCATTCTCCTTGAGAATTCCTCAGCACTCCTCCGCACGCCGCTTGATGAAGGTGACACACCGAACCATCCACGTCAATGCGAACCAAATCAGCAGGAAGGGGGCTCCATGATTTCTCCTCTAACCTATCCAGCTGGAAAATTTGGTGCTTTAGCCTTTGGTTTGCGTCATTTTCCATGAGGAGATAGATGCACCGATGAAGCATCTCCCTGATTCCTGAGTTCTCCCCCTGAAAAAGAAATTTGCATTTGGACGTCCAAAGAATCCAGCATCGTAAGTTGAAGGTTCTAGTTCATGAGAAGTCTTGAAATCTTCCTTTTCCGGGCTTATGAGTGGTGTTCCAGTTGAGCCAAACCTGCAAGCTGCCAGAGAAAAACTGAGAGAAAAAGTTAGGTTTTAAAATCTGTTTCCACATATTTTTAGCACAATCACAATCACGAATGATGTGAATCACATTTTCCTCACTATTACATTGAAAAGGGCAACCATTGTCGTTGGTGAGGCCCCTTTTGGCCTGAAGGGAGTTGGTCACCAACCTCTCATGACCTACTTGCCACATAAAGTATTTAACTTCCTCAGGAAGGTGCCATCTCCACACTTGGGTCCAGAAATTGGTAGTGCTTGCTTCATCGCTGCCAGAAAGATATTAATAAGCCGATTTAACAGAGAAACTTCCATCTTTTGCAGCTCTCCAAGTAAAACAGTGCGGGTAATTATTGGAGGGGGTATTCATTTTCATAATGGTATTTATGATATCCAAAGGGAGGACTCTAAGCCATCTGTGGTAGTTCTAGCGACCATGAGGAAGAAGGTGATCCTTCACCGTCTCGTCTTTGCTAGCAAAGGAGGGGTGTTGCACAAAGGAGATGATGGTTTGATCAAGAGGAAGCTAGAGATCAGTCAAAAACTTGGTACCCTCCCCATTGTTGACCTTATAACCAACACCACCGTGAAATTTATCCCAAACTTCAACAATCGCTTTCCAAGTCGGGGAAGAGTTGCTCTTTTTAGAGATAATAGGCAGGGAGAGGTCACCACAATTGTATTTGGACCACAAGCATCTGACCTAGAGGGTATCTTTCTTAGTCAAAAGACTCTAGCAAAGTTTCATAATAAAAGCTTTGTTTTGGCGGCGAAGGTTTTTGAACCCCAGACCACCTTGCTTTTCTTAGCTTGAGTAATTTTTTCCCAAGCAATAAGATGCATTTTTCTAACGTCTTCTTCCTGGGACCAAAGAAAATTTCTAGAGATTTTCTCAATTTCTCTAATCGTACATATAGGAAGGAGAGTAGATTGCATGCAATGACTAGGCAGGGAAGATAATATAGACTTGATGAGCACCGAGTGGCCTGCAATAGTCAAAAATTTACTCTTCCACATGGACAGCTTTTTCCGGGCTTTTTGCACAATAGGGTAAAAGGTGGCCTGAGAAACTCTTTTATGAATAATTGGAACCCCCACATATTTACCAAGGTCAGCAGTAATACCAATACCAAGAATATGGCTCAAATCAAGAGCTTGGTGAAAACTAACTTTTTTGGAACAGAACATACGAGATTTGTCCAAGTTGATTCTGTGTCCCGAGACTTCACAAAAGCTTTGCATTACTGTACGAACCTCGAGCATTTGGCTGCTAGAAAATTCAGTGAAGAGAATGAGGTCATCGGCAAAAAACAGGTGGGAGATATGGGGGCTACCTTGCTTAAAAAGAAAGGGTTTCCATCGCCGGGCTTCACATTCAACTGTAATTAACCGCCCCAGGCGTTCCATACATAGAACAAATAAATAAGGGCTCAGAGGATCACCTTGTCTTACACCTCTAAACGGGGTAAAGTGCAGACTTTCATCCCCATTCCAGAGAATAGACATAGAGGTAGTGGAAATACAAGCCATAATGAGATCAATGAGGTTATTATCCAAATTTAGACATCTGAGGGTATTTTTTTATGAACCCCTAATCTAATCTGTCCAAAGCTTTCTCCATATCGATCTTAATAGCCACAAAGCCTTTTTTTCTCCTAGACATTTTCATAGAATGGATGACTTCTTGGGCAATAAGGATATTATCACAGCTAGATCTATTTGCAATAAAGCTACATTGCTCTTGACTGATAAGGTGGGGCATGATCCCCTTAAACCTATTAGCTAAGAGTTTAGTAATGATTTTGAAGTTCACATTGCACAAGGAAATGGGATGGAATCTTTCAAAGATATAGGATTATCGACTTTGGGAATAAGAACAACTTTGGATTGATTAATGCCCGACAAGATGGAGGGGTTGTTGAAGCAATCTTCAATAAAGTTGCAAATTTTATCACCAACCACAAGCCATTGAGTTTGGAAAAAGTGAGGTTGAAGATCGTTAGGACCCGAGGCTTTAAAGGCTCCCATGGCAAAGGCTGCATTTTTTATCTCAGTCTTGCAGACGGCTCTTGAAAGACAGCGGATCATATTAACATCAATGGTAGGGAAGTTGGAGCACCATCCTTCAGGATCCATCACAAACCCATCCCTCGTGTAGAGATTCTGAAAGAAGTCATGGGCCATCATCTTCAAGGTGTCATGATCATCGATCCACTCCCCCTTATCATTTTTAATGCCACCAATTCTCTGCTTCTTCCATTTAACCATGGTAGAGGCGTGGAAAAATCTTGTATTTTTGTCTCCTCCCTGAAGCCATTAACTTCTAGATTTTTGGAACTAAACAATTTCTTCCTGGGTAGCCACTTTATGGTATTCCTCCCAAAGCTTTTTTTCAAGGCGAAAAGACCAGATTGAAGATTCATTCTCCTGCTTATATCAATGCCCTCCAATTGCCTCATCAACTCCTTTTTCTTCCTAGTGAAATTGCCTACTCTGTTCTCATTCCATTTAAGAGTTGATTCTCTAAAATTTTGGAGCCCTTCGAGCCAATTTTTCTCCCTTCAAGCGTCTGAAGTGATATCTTTAAAGTCATTCTCGAGAGACCAAGCAATTTGATAGGAGAAGGATTTTTGGAAGCTTTGACGCCACTGAGGGGAGGGGTTAGAATTCACAACCACAATCCTATGATCTGATTTAAATTTAAGCTCATGACGGACGGTGGAATTAGGAAGGAAGGAGAGCTAATTGAAGTTGGTGAAAACCCAATCCAATCTCTCCTTGAGGCCCTGTCTTTCCCAGGTAAATCTTTCCCCTTGCACCTTAGTTTCAATAAGACCCGTATCTTCCATACAATCCCTGAAATGATGCATAGAGATCCATGAGGGATTGCCCCCCCCCCAATTTATCGGAAGGGGAGAGGTAGGCATTGAAGTCACCCAAGACTAACCAAGGAAGGGTAGAGTTAATGGCTAAAAGCTAGAGGAAGTTCCATAACAAGTTTTTACCAATAGAGTTAGTTTCACCATAAACAACAATAACAAGACTCACAAAATTGGTACCTTGATTGGAAACTTGACAGTGAAGCAATTGAGTGTTAGAAGAAATATATGTAATATCAAATTTATCCTTATCCCACAAAATCCAGATACCACCCGAAAACCCACTAGATTCCACACGGATCCAGTGGCTAAAGCCAAGCTTATGACAGACATTATCAGCTTTAGCCCTACTTATCCGAGGTTCCAATAGACAAAGGATATCAATATTATATTTTTTGACAATATCTTTAACAATAATAGGGAAGGTCCGACTACTGGCCCCCCTACAGTTCCAAGAAGCTAAAATCATTAAAAAATAAAATAAGAAATAGTAAGAGGCGCATACTTACCTGGCGCACCCGGCATCTGGCTCCGCAAGACTCAACTCCAATTGGGTTTCAACTACTAGGGATTCATGCCCCTTGGAAACATGCTTAATCAAGTCATCTGGAGGCCTTGGATTTATAAGATTCAAATCCCCCTGAGTTAGAGAACTAGGCAGCTATGATGTAGTTGCTCAGCAGGTGAATTCGAAAGGTTACTAGGTGAGGCATCGGTTGACTTGTGAGATGACGAGAGGATATTTCCCTGGACCACATTATGAGATCTTTGGCCTTTAGGTGTCTTTGTTGATTTTTTCCCACGACCTAGATGGAGCCCATCAGCATTGTTGGTGGTATTAGACTCAAAATTAACGAGGCCTAAAGGATTGGATGGTTCAAAGTTTGCTTGGTCCAGAAGATCAAACGCCATAATAAGCGCATTGGTACTTATGGGATTTTTGGGCCCAAAAGATAATGGCTTTTGGTGCTTATCTTTGGGCTTGAAAAAAGCCTTGGTTTTCGGCCCAAATCTCTTGTGTTCTTGGAGATTCGGCCCAGACCTCTTGTGGTCTTGGAGTCTCCCCACGAGATGAGTATTAGGAGCAAGGTGGGAGGTGCCAGCGTGGTGAGTAGATCCAGAGTGAAGCCGACGCTTGTCCTAAATATCCGACTGGGGCTTGCGTGTCGTAGCTTTGCTTTCACCATTTTTGGTAAGGGCTTGTACTTCTAAGTTGACCAAGGACAAAATTTTTCCTTCTTCCATGTCTCCAATAGCAAAAAATCTATTTCTTTCCCCAAGATACTATGCTTTCGTGGATTTAGGTCCAGATTTCAAAGGTGGCCGCTGAACTTCGCTGACATGATTATCGGACCGTTGAGGAGTACGGCGCCTGTTAACCCTTCGGCTAATCATCCAGGAGCCGAAGGATTCTTCTTCAACGACCGGAGTTTTCGTCAGAACTATATTCTGTTGGGAGTTCGGATGGGAGTTTCCAAACGGCCTTGAGATCACTGGATCTTTAATCCCTCTGTCCTCGGCACCGATGTTGCCTTCACCGTGGGTATCTGGGTTAAGCATCCCGCTGTTGGAGGCTTTGAGCGTGTGGGGGCAGAGCTCCTTTCGATGACCAAATTTGCCACAAGAGAAGTAGATGAGTTTGAGACCTTCATACTCGACATTGAAGATGGACCCGGCAGCAATGACTTTCGGAACTAATTTTTTTTGTAAGTTTAGTTCAACACAGATTCTAACAAATTTGCCCCTTTCAATTTTTGGATTAGCCGATTGAAAGTCTTGGAGAGTATTCATATCCGCTTTTAGAGTTCTTCCAATCCTATCGCCTAGCCTTGAAATACAATGATGGTTGTAGTAGTGAATGGGAACGTCTGGTATGTGGAACCAAGTGACCACTCTTCCAAGAGGATTCTAGTACGGGTTGAAATAAGGAGTCCACCGTTGAATTAGTACACAGTGTTGGTGAATCACCCATGGACCATCATATAGGACTTTACGGTAGTGAGCCCTCCATAGTTCTGGGTCTTGAAGTCTAACCACAAAGTAGTTGTTAGGTATGTCAATGAGTTCGAAGCTTGAGAACCTTCAAAGTTTTTGTAATAAATCTTTAAGAACATAGAGGTTGAACCTAGTTTCAAAGTTACCAAGCACTTTTATGCCTCCAAAAAAATGTGGTGTTTGACAAATTTTTTATAAAAGCTCCAGATATTTTTTAGCCTTAACCCTTAAATAAAGTATGATTCACTTAAATTAAAGGAATTTTTTGTGTCCTAGTAGGATCATTAAGAATAATTAAAGCCAAAAAATCAAAAGAAAAGCATAACCAGCAATGACAAAATGCTTAAGAATCTCAGTTAAGTGTCAATTTCATCAAGTAAACAATTTTTAGTTCAATATTGTGAATAGAAAATTTTATTTTAGAAAGAACTCGGCTGATTTCTTTTTTCAATGAAAAGAAAATTAAACTACATTTTTGTTTGTTCATGGAGGAGCTAATCCGTAGGGATTAGGTTACACTGGGCGCACTCTCTCTGAAGCAACCCCTCTCGCGTCTGCCTGGATAAACTCCCTCAAACCGACAGGTGGTTCTTCAAGATTATGACAACCCACTTCCAAACTAAGAGCAAACATTGCCAGGTAGTCAGCACAGCGATTTCCTTCTCGGAAGACATGTTTCATGCTCACTCTCCATTCTTGACTGAGACGCCTTTGAATACTTCGCACCATACTCCTCTAAGCTTGAGAGCAAATGGAAGTCTAATTAATTAACGCCAGAGCTACTTCGCTATCAATCTGCACTATGATCTCCTTATAGCCCAAGCTCCATGCAAGATCAAGTCCATCCATCACGGCCCACAGTTCTGCTTGTAGAGCAGTACGGTACCCTATGTTTCGACAGCAACCCGCTATCCAAGTTCCTTTACTATCTCGAAGCAAACAACCTGCTCCTGCTTTCTCGATAGACTCCTTCCTCTAGCCATCACAGTTTAGTATAACCACTCCCATAGGCGGTTTTTCCCAGCAGACAGACAACACCATTCGGTTAGGCAGGCTTGTGTAAATCTCCCCTGTTGCAGCTAACACTTGATTAGCCAAGCTTGCAAGACACATGACTTCATTAACGAGGTTCAGTGGTTGAGTAGCTTTATGCATGAAGACTAACTTATTCCTCGAGTCCCACAACTTCCAGCAAGTTAAACCGAAAAGGTTGGCCCATTCGGTATTACCGTTCTGGTGTAGATTGATCTGGGAAAGGTTTTGAAGCATCCATTTCCTGAAATCCGCATGAAAGGAAAGTCGCACCTGAGGGGTGGGATTCAACCTAGACCAAACATCCTATGCAAAACTGCACTTCCGTAGTACGTGGTCAACATCTTCAGGACATTCTCCACATCTGGGGCATTCATCATTTTCCGTCCAATGACGTTAGAGGCGCTCTGCACTTGTGAGAAGGCATGATCTTGCTGCTAACTAAAGGAAAACTTTAACTCTCTGTGCCCTCCTCCATCTCTATATTTCCTTCCACAACCGATCATTGTTGCTCTCCTCTATCTCATTGGATAATAGTTCATAGGCTTAGGAGACTAAGAAATGGCCATTAAAGGAGAAATCCCAGAAACAGGTGGCCTCATCATCGTCTGAGGAAGGCGTCTTGCAGCCCGCTATAGCATTTAAGATTCTGTTGGGAAGCACTGGCCTAAACAGCTCCCAATTCCAGGCACCCTCAGTCGTAACATAATGCTTTACGGTTAAAGTCTCCTCCTGGGGATCCATATCTCGAAACGCCACCAGTTTTAGTGGGCCAATTTCTGGTACCCAATTCTCCATCCAAAAACGAGTTTTAGTGCCATTCCCTGGATCCCAGCGGATGCCAACTTCTAACTCCTTCCATATAGTCTTTAGATGACGCCATAAATATGAGCTTTTGAGGTTGCGGTTGATAGGTCCTTTAGAGTTGTCCCAGCCATATTTCCCTTGAAGCACTTATACCCACAAAGAGTCAGGGCGAGAAAATAGGCCGAAACCAATCTTCATTAGAAAAGCCTTGTTTTGTACTTCCAACTTCTTGAAACCGCCACCACCAAACTTAGCCGGTTTGCACATATCCTTCCACTTGACTAAGGCTGGTTTGTATTCATTGTTGGTACCTCCCCATACAAACTTCCTAATGTGGGGTTCAATTCTATGGCATAGGCCTGAAGGTAAACTCGTAGTTTACATTGTATACATAGGGATGGCAGACAACACAGCTTTTGCTAATGTGATACATCCTGCCAGGGACAAAGTCTTCGCTGCCCACCTTGAGAGTTTGCTCCTAACTTTCTCTTCCAGGTACTCATATGTTCCTGTCCTCACCCTTTTATGGAGTAGAGGAACTCCTAGGTATTTGCCTAAATCATCTGTTCTCCTGAAACTTAATTCTTGACTTATACCTACTTGAACATTAGAGTGGACATTAGCAGAAAAATAAATAGTTGTTTTAGAAGCACTTACCTTATGGTCCGAGCTCTCGCAAAAGACATCTAGGGTGTTACGAATAAGAGATATTTGATCTACTGATGTGGAATTGAACAGGACTAGGTCATCTACAAAAAATAAGTGGGAGAGTGGTGGTCCTCGTCTTCCCATCTTGATTGGGCTCCATTGCTTATCACAGACACTCTTGGTTATGACTTGAGATAGGCTCTCCATGCACTGAACAAAAATGTACGGCGATAATGGATCCCCTTCTCTAATTCCTCGGGAAAGAGAGAAATTTTCCGAGTGCGCTCCATTCTAAACAACTCTCATACTACAAGTGGTTACATAGGTCATGATTGCTTGAACGAATTTCTGAGGTAAGCCAGCATCATCAAGAGTATCTTTAATAAAATCCCATCTCAAACGATCATAAGCTTTTTCTAAGTCCACTTTTATCGCCATCCAACCCTTTCGTCCATGTTTTGAGCGCATGGAATGAATCACTTGCTAGGCAATAATGATGTTATCTGAGATTTGTCTTCCAGCCACAAAACTAGATTGGTTAGGAAGGACTAGAAGTGGTAACCATTTTTTCAATCTGTTTGCTAGGACTTTTGTAATGATTTTGTAGGGCACCGTACACAAGCTTATTGGCCGAAATTCTTTGATATACTGAGGAGTTGGGATTTTCGGGATTAGAGTAATGAGGGTCTCATTGAGTTCTTTATCAAAAACACCTTCCTCAAAAAAGTGAGTGATCATGTGGTAGAGGGATGGACCAACAATACTCCATTGTTTCTGGAAGAAACCAGCGTGTAACCCGTCTATCCCTAGAGCTTTTAATGGTTCCATCTGGAACAGGGCTGCATGAACTTCGCCAAAAGAAATTGTTGCTGCAAGAGATTCTACCATAGAAGCGTTCAGGATAGGGAAAAGCCCCTTCGGGATAAGGTGTGGTGACTTCAATATCCTTGGAGTATAGATCTTGATAAAATTTAAGGGCCCTAATCTGTAAGACTTCCGTGTCGTGGCACCATGCCCCAGACTCATCTCGAAGGGCCATGATAGGTTTCCTGTGATTATGTTGCATCGTTTTGGCATGATAGTAGGCCGTATTGCGATCCCCAAACTTTATCCAATCACATCTGGCCCGTTGGATTTAGGTTAAGCATTCTTGTTTGCACGTAAGCTCAAATTCAGATCTTAGATCATGCTCCAGCTTATTCAAATGGGAAGAGGGTTGAGACTCTAGCACTCTTTGGATGCCTCCTAGACGCGCCATAATTCTACGTTTACGCATATTAATGTTGCCAAAAACCTCTATATTCCACTGCTTGGCCGACGCTGAAAATTTCTTAATACTAGAGCTCACTGGCTCAGTATTCGACCAATTGTCCTAAACCAATTTGCCAAAGGAGTCCAATGTCTCCCAGGCCGCTAGGTATCTGAACTGCTGATGGGTAGGCGCCCTTTTGTCTGATTTACCAAAATGGATACACAGTGGCTTATGGTCGGAGTTTACCTTTGGAAGGTGTTGAACATGTGAATTGTGAAAATGTTGCAACCAAGCAGCACTTCCCAAGGCTCGGTCAAGTCTTTGGAGTAGAGTGTCGCGTCTCCAGGTATATTTAGGACCTGAGAAGCCCAAGTCAACAAGACCGCAATTAAAAAGAAAGGAACTAAACAACTCACAGCCTCGAGCTCTTTTGTCATTTCCTCCAGTACGATCCCCTCCATTGAGTATAGCATTGAAATCGACTGCGATTAGCCAAGGCTCAGAAATATGCGTTCCTACAATTGCAAGTGCCTGCCATAATTCCTTCCGTAAAGTATTATTTGGGCTGCCATAGACTGCAGTGAAAAGGAACGGAGAAGTACACCCTGGAGCTTGAATTTTCGTATGAATTAATTGAGGGTGGTATTTCTCCACTGTAATCGTTAAACTCTTCTTCCACATTAGCCAGATCCCGCCAGAAAAACCCTGGGCCTCTATTCTAAAGGAAAATCAAACCCAGACATCTTGATAAATCTGTCAGCCTTCAGTCCTAAGATATGAGGTTCCACTAATACAGTGAAAGACGGTTTATGCTCCGACATAAAATGCTTAAAAGTACCCAGAAAACTTTTGCTAGCTGCCCCTTGGCAGTTCCATACAAAAAGCCGTAAAACCATTGTCACAAGAAAAAGTCATACAGCCATCCCCGACCCCAGGGGTTCATCATCCTTATCCTGCACTAGAAGCTCTGTTTCTTGGGAACAATACAGAGTCAGCTGTTTATCCTGTGGCATGTCAAGTTCTTCCCTGAGAGCATCAAGAGCCACACGCGCCCTGTATTTGCCTAGGGGTTGCTTACGTACTTTTAGATTCTTTGCTATGTTTGAATGTAATTTGACACCTTGCTTGATCTGCTTGTTACCAGATTTTAGAGGGTCTAAGTTCTCCTTTCCTCTCTCTCCTTTTTCTGATACAAATTGCGTTGGGTTCATTTGGATTGTGTTTGTTGGTATAGTTGAGCCCACGACCTCCAAAGCAGATCTACATCACTACAGCTCTATCACTGTGTGATTCCCTGCATCCAAAGATGATTCGCAGATAATAGGAACAAAAGAAGGATTAACGCTATTTAAATTTAGACCAGAATCACCTGATGTTGGATTCTTATGCTGATTGGACATCATCGGTGAGCTGGCACTACTTTTTGGTGAAGCCTCCTCTTGTCTGATAGCATTTTGGGTTCTAGAGTCACGGAAACTCTCATTCGTGGGCTGTGAGGGGATCGCTGAGTGTTGGATCTGCTTCTTTTCCTTTTCTCGGTACACCTGGGCCTGTTGGGCCTGACCATTATTTACCCTATTAGGACCCAGCCTCTCCTTTGTGTTGACTTTGGATTTCACCATACCGTTGGGGTCCCCTTTTTTTCCAATGGCCATTCCAGCTGTATTTTTCTTCCGAGTAATTAGCTCATCTTCCACATAATTTTTATTAATGCTTTGCATGATATCCTCCGTAGGATCCTCACTCTCATAGAGTACGTTAAAACGAGATCCTCCCTTCAAGGCCAGATTCGCAAATCTCGCTTCTTTCCCCCAAATCTGTTTCTTTCCTTTCCTGGGGTATCTAACCTGCATCCATGACCCATACTGCGACGACGGGGCTTCCGGTTGGTTGCTGGCGGCAGAAATAGTAGCTACGTCATTAGGATTGCTGTGAGAAACCTCTTTCTCTTGCGCCTGCGTAGTAGCTTCATCGTCCATGTGATTATTCGGCTTATTAGAGGTATCTTGACTCTTGCATCGGTCTTTGGAGTGCCCATATTTCCCACATTCAAAACAGATGAGCAGCATCCCTTCGTATTTGATTCCATACTGCTTGCCATCAACTTTGATCCAAGGAATCAGGGGTTGCTGCAAATCAATCATGATGGCTATCCGAGCATATTTGCCTCTGCCCCTTGATTCTGTCATGTAATCAATCTTATAAACTTTTCCTAGTAAAGTTCCAATGGCTCGCAAGGTACTCTTATGATAGTACCTAAAGGACAGGCCAGGAATTCTTATCCACGCCACCACTTTAGATATGATCGCCGACGTAGGGTCAAAGTCCAAAGACCAGGGTTGCACTGTTAAGTAGGCCCCAAAAATGGTCCAAGGGCCTCCTGTCAGAGCTTTTGTGTAATCCTCTTCCAGATCGAAAGCTGCAAAGTAGAAGCCCCCTTCTATATCTATTAATTTATAGGATCCTTTCGATTGCAACAGAGCTTGGGTTTTTGTTAGCAAGGCCTGATACGTTATGGAGCGCCCTAAGACTTTGATAATAAGAGTATGCTCCATACCTTGAATTAGCTTTTTGCGGATCTCAGAGGAGAAGTTGATGGAGGGAACACCATCTTCTCAGGAGATTTGAAAATCACAGTCAGAGAGAACTATCTCCTGCGGTACCTGCCCTTTCTGACTCGCGCTATCCAGATTCAGCAACTTGTTTCGATAGGAAATAGTTTTGCCAGTTGTATTTTCTACCATGTCCGCGTCAACGCTCTCGTTAATGCTATCTTCTTCTCTAGCCTCTTCTTCCGGCCGGATTCGTACCTTCTTAGTTGAACGGAGATAGTCCTCCGGCAGCAGGGGAGAGGAAACCTTCTCAGTCATTTTTCTTAAAGTACTATAGCTTATTGACGACAAGTGAAAATAATTAAACTACATTAATCACACTTGTAGGATATATGTTTTTCTTTTTTTAAGGTCAATGAAACACATTTTTTATGTCGTTAATGAAACTCTTTTTTATTGTATGGAGTCTTTAATTTATAGTTTGATAAATCACAAAAGTTAGATTTTCTTATTGACTTAGTTTAATTTTCTTCTCGTAAAAAAAGTCAAGTCAAAAATAAAATTTTTATTCCCGATATCAAACTAAAAATCATTGAAATGATATTGGTTTATACTTTCCTTTCTTTTCTTGATGCTCCGTCCGGAACAAAAAATTTCTTCGATTCAAGCGAATCATAATTTTTTATTATATATAAATGTATACTTATTGAAAAAATAAGTTACAAAGTAATAAAAATTTTAAGGGGAAATATGAGATTAAGAGAGGGAATAAAGTCATTCTGTCCATATTTTAAAATCTTAAATTGTGTTAATAATTTAATCAATGATCTATTTAATTTACTAACTTGATTTAGAATTTTCCTATTTCCAACACCTTTATATAGAATTTTCACATTACTGATATTTATCTCAAGAAAATGTTTAACTCATTGATCAGAATTTATAATATTAACAATCCCTTCAAAAAAACACATATAAGTTATCAATACTTTTGTAGCTATCACCATATTTTTTTAAAAAAATATATCATTTATTTTTTATTTACAAATATATTTTGAATTTTTCGTTACATTTAATTATAAATGCATTATCAGGTTGTAAATTTAATAAGCACTGATAACTTACTAATTTAATTTTAAAAAATATTTAATATAACTAACAATACTCTTTGTTTTAGATTCTCAAACATCATTTATCAGGCTGATTTTTTTTTTTGAATGAAAATAAATGTTGATATTTTAATCATATATTGAATCTGGAATTAAATATTTCTTGAGAAATTTAAAGAATTATAGTTCAAGGAAATTTCTCAATATAATATAATGATCCTATATATGAAATTTTCAAAGGGTGTTGGCCCAAACTTGGCAAATTGCAAGAATGATGGAGACATAAAGCCTTGGAGCAAGGGATTTTAAATAGATTACACACACAAACATATAAATAAGTACAATGATTTATTTTTGCAGTTTGTTGTGTCTAAAAGTTGTGATCAATTCCTTTCATAAGTGGTGGGCAAAAAAATCCATTTAATAAGAATTTAACATAATATTATTTAATGTAATGGATGGGTAGAAAAATTATAATTTAATTATTTTTATTTCATTTTGAAATCATAATTAGAAATTCAGATCATAATCCATATCAGTATAAGAAATTCATAAGGGGATGACATTTTTTGTTAACAAGGGGCCTGATCATAAAAGATCAAGCACGAAGAGGACAGAGCCTAATGCTTCCAGAACCCTCAGCATCTGCGAGCAGAAAGCGTTGTAAGTCACCTGGAGGTTCCGTAAGAGCATGGAACCCTTCTCCCAGTGATAAAGCATAAGAGGCAAGAAAGTTGGCACACCGATTCCCTTCCCTGTAAGTATGGACAAGACTGATCCTCCAATCTTGAGATATAAGCCGCTGAACCTTGAATAATACTCCGACTAGCATGCGGCAGGTCTTCTGTGTTCTTGACTAACATAAGGGCCACTAAACAGTCAATCTGCACCACGACATCCTTGTAGCCTTTATACCAAGCCAATTCCAACCCATCCATAAGGGCCCATAATTCTGCATGAAGAGATGAGCAATTACCCAAGTTACGACAACAACCATGAACCCACCGTCCCTCATGATCTCTGATAAGGCTTCCAACTCCCCCTTGTAGAGAGTCTTGCTTCTTCACACCATCACAATTTAGAGCCACTGATTGGTAAGGATGCTTAATCCAGCAGATAAGTCTTGGTTGCTTAATGGTTTTTCTTAACTGCAGTACCCCGTCCTGATCCCTGACTCGTGTGTTAAAGTCTGCAAGTAGCCTGACCTCGCGGACTATGGCTTGAGGATGGCAGTGGATCTGTTGAAATAGGGCCTTGTTCCTGGCTCCCCATATTTTCCAGCACGTCAAACCAAAGAGGTTTAGCTAATAAGATCGTTGGTCATTATCATTCCTACTTTGAACCAGATTCTTAAAACTCCAAGCCTGAAACTCCCCATTAAAGAAGTATTGGATTCTGTTGGTAGGGACTAAATGACTCCACACCTCCTTTGCGAAGAAACACTGTCGCAAAACATGATCAATATCCTCCACATCGCTCACAAGCAGTAGACTCAGCCATTCAACGTAGAACTCTGACTGAATTGGTTAGCAAACCATAAGCCATAAAAACACACGAATCCTCTGTGCCCTATCCCATCTCCATATCGATTCCCAGAGCTTGTTATTCTCAATATCCTCCGCGTCAAATATAAGTTGATATGCTGATGAGACGGAAAATCTGCCATCTGTTGAGTGATCCCAAAAAATAGAAGCGTCACCATAGTCATGAGTTGGAGCTTTACAACCTGATATAAGAGCCAAAACTTTGTCAGGAAGATGAGCACTAAAAAGTGGCCAATTCTAGTAGCCCTCTTGTGTTACAAAATGGCTCACGGTATGGGACATTTCCTCATGCATGACATCCCTAAAAGTCAAATTATTAAGGGGCCCTACCTCCGGCACCCAATTATCTACCCAAAAACAAACATGTGAACCATCACCTACTGCCCAGTGAGATCCCATCTCTACATCACCCCATATCTTTTTAAGATGTCTTTATAGATATGAGTAGCGGCTATTACGGTTGGATTGCCCTACATGCTCTTCCCATCCATATTTCATACGTAATACTTGGACCCACAGCAAGTTTGGTCGTGATTTAATTGCAAAGCCCAGCTTCATTAGAAAAGCCTAGTTCTATTGCTCCACTTTCTTAAATCTGCATCCACCTTTCAGACATGGTTGACACATATCATTCCAATTAACCAAACTCGGACGCCTGTCTTCCCCTATTCGTCCTCATACAAAGCTCCTGATATGACGTTCAATACGATGACATAATCTTGCAGGAAGTTTTGTAGTTTGCATAGCATATAGCACTGATTTAGCAAGAGTAATTCGCCCCGCCAGAGAAAGAGTCTTAGCTGCCCATACTGAAAGCGTAGATTGGATTCGTTCTTCTATATAAGCACAAGTTGAAGACCTCACTCATTCATGAAGAAGCGGCACACCCAAATACTTTCCAAGATCAATTGTTCTTCGAATAAGGAAATCTTCCTTGCGACTTTGAAGAAAATTAAAGTTCCAGACGGGTACTCAAGCAACATTTTGAGATATGTTGATGTGCAGACTCGAAAGGTTACTGGGCTGAAGAGTCATGACTCATATGTGCTTATGCAACAGCTACTTCCATTGGCCATCAAAGATACGTTGCCTCTCGATGTGTCGATCATTTTGGTTGAGCTATGTTCTTTCTTCAGGAAGTTGTGTTCCAAGGTTTTGATCGTGGAGGAGCTCAACTAGCTACAGCAGAAAATCATTATTACGATGTGCCATTTGGATATGATCTTTCCTCCATCATATTTCACGGTCATGGTTCACCTGACAGTACACCTTGTTCACGAAACAAAGCTTGCTGACCCAATTCACTACCGATCAATGTATCCTATTGAGAAGTACTCATTTAAAATTAATTACTTTACAATTACTACCTTGTTACACGTTTCAACATTAATGTTTCAACATTTTTCATTCATTACTTTATAGGTTTCTTGGGAAACTGAAATCATACGTGAGGAACAAGGCATGGCCTGAAGGTTCAATTGCAAAAGGTCATATTGGGGATGAGGTCTTGTATTTTTGTTCTAGGCACTTTGATGACATTGAGACGTCATTCAACTAACCGCCTCTGTAGATGATTGTCCTGACCCAGAGCCATAGCCATCAGCAACAGAGTTGTTAATTCCTCATGTTGGTAGACCAGTTGGTGGAACTAAGAACTTTAAATTGACGGCACTTGAGAAGCTTTAAGCACACAGACATGTCTTGATAAATTGCACTAAAGTTGAACTGTACCTTTAGTAAGGATTGCGAACAGATATATGGTATACTTTATATTTCCTTACATTTTATGCTCACATTTCATGGTCTTCTTCGCATGTTTAATTGTAGGGAATTCAAGAGTCATTTCAAGCGTCAACTGAGGATCCGGACACAGACAACAGCCGAGATTGATAGAAAGGACCACAGAGAATTCCCGGGTTGGTTTAGGAGTAGAATAATGAATGACCATAACCCGCACTTACCAGAATTCAGGGCTCTCGCCCTCAGCCTGCTTGACTACGCCCAAAGATTTACGGCATACAATGTTAACGGTTTCAAGTTTTGCACTGTTTCACGAGATCAGGGATTGTTGACCCAAAACTCAGGTGTATATGGCACGTTTGGGTGAGGAGTTAGGCGAGCAACAGTGACGAGAACATGCAGTTCGATGATGTCCCGTATTATGGAAAGCTCCTTGATGTGGTCAAGATAAATTACCATAATCGTTTCACCGTGATGTTGTTCAAGTGTTTGTGGGCGAATAAGACGACGTCATGGGGACTCACGACTGATGACTTGGGCATCACATCAGTGAATTTCTCCTGGTTGATTCACACTAGTCAGTCTAAAGATGATGAGTCGTATATTTTAGCCTCATAGGCCCATCAAGTTTATTATGTCACCGATGAGAGGGATTGGTATATGGTAGTTCACTTAAAGCCTCAGGACCTTTACAACATGGGCGATGCTGATAATGTTGCATATGAGAGTGAGTCGTTCCAACTCGCCAGCTTTGAGAATTTCTTCCTGAACAACAATGACAATTTACCTATAGTTCGGTACGTTTTTTGATATACGCTTTATGAAATAATAACATTTAATTAAAGTGTTATTTGTGTTCCAACATATTCAACTAAAAAGTAACATTTTATCCATTTTTTTTCTTCAGTAGGGATCATGACAAAGATTGAGAGAAAAAATTATACAAAATTATACTTACGATTTAATCTGTAATCCTATATATATATATATATATATATATATATATATATATATATATATATATATATATATAAAAGCATTGACAATTTAATCTAGAATCTTTTTTTTTTCCTTCAAAACATTTAGAAAATTATTTGTAGAGGTTAAAAATAGCTGCAAATCACATAAAAACCGCTACAAAATACAAACCGCTACAAACACCGTGACACTATCCGCTACTAAAATGAAACGATACAAAAAAGAAACAGCAACCGCTACAACACAAGTACATAGATACCAATATAAAAACTCCTACCAAACCACATTTAATACACTCCAGTTTCGTTTTCTAACACGTTTTATACTTTTTTTCTTTCAAACTTCTACATTTCTCAAAGAGATTAATTGTTATCACAAGGTAAGTGTTGTTCACCCGGATCAAATATGATTATTATCGCAATATTTATTTTTTCGCTCAACATTTATGATTCTAATTTTTTTCTTTTCTGATTATTTTTATACTTTGTTTACACTTTTACACACAATATCTTATCTACTTTCACACACATTATTCCATTTACCTTTACAAACATTATTCCATATATCTTCACAAATATTATTCCATTAACTTTCACACACATTATTTTAAAAATTAAATTTTATTTAAATCAACCCATAATAAATTATACCTTTCTAATAAATATTAATAACTAAATATCAGTAAAAATTTAAATTTAAATATAAATTATTGTTAATACAATACTTAACTCATTAAATATAAGGATTAACTAATTTAAATTAAAATAAAATATTTAAAAAATATAAATATTTTTGATTGAATACATTTTTAGCGGTTATCTAACCACTACTAAAAACAACTAAAAATTTTTAAATCAAAGGAAAATTTTAAAAAATTTCTGAATATCTTATAGCGATTGATAAAATTCGCTATAGGGTGCAAAAATTTAAAAAATAGTGGGAATACATTTTTACCCAAAAATAATAGCAGGAAACATTTGTATTGGTGAGGTAATTGCTACAAAATAATTTCAAAATATTTTTCCCCCAAAATGGTGGGAAGTATTTGTGTTGGGGAATTTTTGTAAAATTAGTAGCGGTTGTAAAACCACTACAAGATAAGTGAAGCTCTTATTGTAGTGGTTTTTTGAAACCGCTACAAACTCATCTCGTCGATGTCAGCTCAGCCACATGTAGTGGCGGTTCTATATAGCCGCTACAGATACAATAGCAGTTTTAGGATATCTAGTAACAGTTATTTTTAATTGCTGCAAATCTGCTTGCCACGATGTATTTTATAGCGGTTCTTTAAACCGCTACTACAGTCATTTGTAGCGTCTATAACCACTACAAATACGCTATTTTAACCGTTATTAATGGACCTGTTTTTTGTAGTGAGATCTGATTTTGTTAAACGATGGAGTGAAATTGTTATGTTTTTAAATTCTCAAGGTGAAATTGAGATTAAAAGAATTTCTGGACGATATTGAGATTTTGTGAATAATTTTGAAACAAATTCACACTTTAACCCTATTAATTAAATTATATGAAGAAAAGTGTCAATTTAGATGAGACAAGGATTTCTCATCATCATGAACCCCATATTACTTGCTTTTATAGGTTACAAAATTAATTAAAAATAATGCTAGAATAATGGTCAAAAGGTAATCTATTCTCTATCTAAATTATATATGCTCTTATTAATTAATTAAAGTTAGTTTAACTAATTATTTTATGTGTGGTTAGTGTAGTGATAAAGCACATACAGACACTTTCTGATTTTAAGCAAAGCCAATTTCTTCTTGACACATATTTTTTAGCCACATGCTTAGCACTAATGACTTGATGCTTTCTGGCCCACCATTTTTGTTCTTTCGTATTATTTTACCTTATGATCTTCAATGGCTACTTTTCCTAATTTTTGTTGCAGTAGTATTAATTTCATAATCTATAATATTTACAATTGTTCTGATTTTAATAGACTTAAATATGTTGCTACAATATTAGGGGGAAAAACTAATTTAAAAGACATAAGCATTATTCTAAATGTTGCCTTTTTTTTACCATAAAATGACGATGACTTAGGGCCTGCTTGACAATATTTTCTGTTTTTTAGTTTCCAAAACAGTTTTATAAATTTTTTTTTAACAAGTTTTGAAAAAAAAATGTTTGAATAGTTGTTTTAAAAAAATCTGTTTATGTAGTGTTGTGGGGGCCGTTGTCATCGGTAATATAGTGGCAGTCATCATCACTGGTAATTTAGTGGTAATAGCCAATAGGTGACGGTTTCAAAAAATAAGAAACATGAAGAACAAATAAGAAAACAACTAAAAACTTCTTTTTTTTCAGTTTTTAAAAACAACTTATTTTTTTAACAACTATTTGAAAACTGTTTTTAAAAACACAATCAAACAAGCCCTTAATTTGAGGAATAATAATAATAATGTAAAGTTTTGTCAGCTTCTAATTTCTTGCTAGAAAGAAACTAATAATTTATTATTCCTCCATAATGTATTCCTTCCCCTTTTTAATAGACAATGTATGCTGTTGATTATTCTTCTTGGATATCGATTATTCTTCTTGGATCTTCCAAAGCACAGATAATTAAAGGCTTAATCGTGATGATTATAATTCCAAATCCCAACATTTATCAGTACTCCCTCCAGTCCTAATCAAAAGACATATTTAACTGATTTTGAGAAAATTAAGGAGGGGAGCTAAATTAGTTAATTTCACTCATTTTCCTAAAATACCCTTATATAAATTTTCAATGACATTAGCATACCTCCCCAACCTAGAATCTTCCTTTTCATGCTTTCTAATTGAAATGATACTCTTGTTATATATACATATGTGTATGTGTACACATATATGTATGTATGTGTATGCATACACACATATATATCTACAACCCCCCCAAAAAAAAACACACACACACCCCCACATATACACACACATATCTACACACAAATACAAACCCCCACACCCCCCCCCAAACACACATGTATACACACATCCACACACACACATAAATACACAAATACACATACACACATATAAGTGTATGAGTATGTACACACATATATAGACACACACGCATATACAAAAACACACACACAAACATACCTATATTTATATATTTATATAATGCGTGTGTATATCTATATGTGTGTGTCTATGCATATATGTGTGTGTTTACTAATATATATATATATATATATATATATATATATATATATATATATTAACGTTAACTCATTGATAAACAAATTAAAATCTAACAATTTAAGATTTTTATTGACTGGAAAATTCTATGTACCTAAATGTATATACTTACCAAAAACTAAATACATTTGAGAGAATAAAATAGGGGTGTTTTAGGAAGAAATTGACAAAAATTTAAATTTTGTCCTATAATTAGGACCAAAACCAACTCCCAAATGTTGTCCTATAATTAAGACCGGAGAGAGTATTATTTAATTCTGCTAATGTAATCTTTTTCGTTGGGGCAATAATAATATTTATGCATTCTTACCAATTTATATAAAGTACGAATATGTCTGTGTGTAAATATTAAGGGCAAATTTTATGCATGATAAGACCCGACGAGAGAATTGATCCTTCTGTTCATCTCTCATTTTCATGAATATGGTTTAGTTGTGATTGTAACATTTTTGTTGGAATATGATTAAAGTTGGTCATTTATATATGTCATTTTACTTTCTTTAAAAATGTCCATATTTGTTTTTTTTTTAAAAAAAATCCCCCAACAATAGATATGAATATGTGAATATAAGTTTACATGGAGAGACAAATTCCAAAAAAATGGCTTATTATAAGGTAAAACCATTTGATGTCTGAATCTTCTGTGAAATCTTTTCTATAAACATTGAGTGATGAATACAAGTTTAAAGAAAGAGATCAATCCCAAAAGCCTAATCTGATAAGATGGGGATGGGCGCTTAAACAATCATAACCCTATCCGATAAGATTAACATCTGTTAGTAGTCATGATGTTTATTTAATAAAACTTGGAATTTAAATTAACCTCCAAAAAAAGAAAAAAGAAGTTGATAGAGAATTAGAAGGGGAAAGATTGATTGATAATGAAATGTAATGGTGCATGGTAGAAGAAGTGGTCCTAAGAATGAATAATTGAAGAGACAAACGAAGAAAATGACTCTTTTATATATATATATATATATATATATATATATATATATATATATATATCCCACATCCTTGCCTCTCCTCAACCACTCGCCTTCCTTCCCCTCACATTCTCTCTTTATCTCTCCAATTACATCTAGAGGCCTTATATTCTAGACGTTCGAGATAAAATTCGTATTGTTCATAAATTATAAATAGTTTAGAATTCGGTAGCTTGTGTGTATGTTGAGGATGATTATTCACTATGAGATCCATTAATCTTGTTGGTATTGAAGTAATGCTGTGAATTTCAAGGAATGGTCACTTTTCTAATTGTAATATGAATGCCAATCAACTTATAATCTAGTGGTGGCATGAAATCTTTCATATAAATGAACGGTTAATTGTCGATTCAATTCGTTGATATTTGTCTTTTATATAAATTCCATTTGTAACTTCACTACATTGATACTTGTCCCTCTAAATAAAAAACAATTAATAAAAAGACCAAAGAGAGATTGTGACGTGAATCATATGGTCAAAACATGATATTGCCTGCGCTAATGTTACTAAAAAAATATTGGTATATTGATTATATTTACGATGAATTTTTAATTTGAAAATGGGGAAAATCATCCATTAATAACCTTATTGATTATAATTAACGATTAGATAAATTTACTTGATAAGTTTTTATACACAATAAGTATCTATACCCTGTAAATGACATTTACACATAAATTTATACTCTGATTTGGATATTTCTTAGTGTGAAATAGCCAAGGAGGAGATTTTTGGACAAGGTGAGGGCCCACTTACCTCATGGCCATTTTCAGAAACATCAGTGAAGTGATGTTATAAGAAGTTCCGTGTAATAGAATTATAATTTTAGATGCATGTGTATATTTGTGTGGTGTTTCTATCAAAATAGCTTAAATATGTTATAAGACACAATTTTTACATTATATGCCTTTAACCCCTTCTTTAATTAATCAATGTGGAAATTCTTAGTACTCTATATTATATTGAGAAAATATTTCTTCCTACATTATTGAAATTAACTCTTTCTTGTACGAGTTATGGTGTTGATCATTGTTGTCAAAATTAGATCCACTATCGGTTCAATCAGTTGAATTAAGAATTGACCATGTGTCCAATATGTAACATCTCAAAATTATTTGAAAAGTGAATATATGGAAAACTATTGAAAAGTCAGATCAATTACTTATCTGAAATGTGAATAAAGCATTAAAAAACAACTTTTTAATTGTGATTTACATATAGAAGATAAGTATATGAGAAAACTTTTATCTTGAATTGCATAAATAAATACTTTTGAAATACCTAATCGTAATTCCAAATGAGTACCGAGTTTTTATTGTCTCAAAACAATCAATAGCCTAAAGCTATGTTACTTTGTGTTTTTATATTGTTATTTTATGTTTTTATCTATCTTTTAAATGATTTTTATTTTGTGTTATGTATATAAATATTTTTATTATAATGTTGGTGAGATTGGCTATGAATTTAACATGCATGACAATGATAAGACACTAAAAAAATAAAAAATAAATAAATACAAAAACACTTCAGATTACCCACAAATTTACTACGGGAAAAAAAAATCCGTTAGAAATCACCGACGGAATCCTATAGGTAATTATTACCGCCAGACATTACCTACGGAATTCCTTGGGTAATGTCTTTGGTCATGGTTTTTTCTCCGATGAATGTTTTCCGTTGGAAATGTAATTACCAATGGAAATTTTGTGGGTAATTCCACTAGTAATTAGATTTCTGACGAAAAACGTTCGTCGGAAAAAAAAACATAGTAAAAGATATTACCCATGGAATTCCGTCGATAATTTCTGACAGAATTTTTTTCGTTGGTAATTCCGTGAGTATTTCGAAATTTTTTTTGTAGTGAGAATAGGCATCATCTAAGATATTTCTAGTTTTCATTCATATTTTTATATAATGTTAATTTAATTAGAACTAGTCTAGTCTGGATCTGACCAGAGAAGAGAGTATAATGTTTGTTGGTTTTTGTCATAAACTAATTCTTTTGTAACAAAAATTTAGGTAAATTAAATTTCATTGAAAATAAATATTGTTTCCTAGCCTATTTTTGTCAATCAAGGCCTTTAATTTGGAGCAATCTATAATTTTGTGTGAATCTACCAAATCTTGCCAAATTTAATTATTTTAATAATAAAATAGGCCATATCCTGCTTTTGTTTAGTTGCTTTTGGCTTTACATCTATAACATAATAAATTTTCCACGTCTCTCTTTTACTTTTCCCCTATCCCACACAATTGTAATCACTTTTTTATTTGTGCTTCATCTTAACAATTTTCCCTTCCATTATGAGCCTCTCCCACCCCCACAGCAAATATTTAACTTTTTTTCTTCCTTTTTCTTTATCATCCATCACATAAGCACGAGATCTCCAACATGATAACAATATTGGCGTTCTTTCCTTTGAAATTGGTTTTCTTGTACAAAATTTTAAAGCATTACAATTTTTATAATTTTTTTGAGAACCATTGTAAGCCTCCTTAGCAACTTGTAAAAATCTCATATAAAGATAGTTAAATTACTCAAATTTTAATTTAAATCACTGAACTTAACAAATTATATATCAGGTTATGATTAATAATTAGATATTTAAAATTTAGGTCGAATTACCTCCATATTCCTAAGTTATTCAAAATAGTGAAATTGAAACCATATTCTTATTATTTTATCTATCAATTAATTCATAATGAAGTATTGTACGATGAAGCACCATTTGTTCTGACATCTTTCTAAACATTAACTATGCATAATATTCTTTTTTATCACAATATTTGGTTTTATAAAATAATGTATTAGAATAAATTGAAATCTATTTGTGATAGTTGATCTACCTATCCACTTGAAGATCTATTACCTACTTTTGATATTTATATTATTTGAAATTTTATGATTTGAATTTAAACTTTGAATCCTATATATATATATATATATATATATATATATATATATATATATATATATATATATATATATAATCCATGATGTGTTTTTATAAAAAGGAAAAATCTAAAGATATTTGTGAAACATTCTAGTACACCAAAATTCACATCTTTCAATTATACATACTCCTACTTTCCAAGAAAAAAAAGTTGTGTAAAAAAATAATATCGTGCATAATTGATATTTGGAAAGAAGTTGGAGAATATGTTTTCAATTTTTTTGTTTTAATAACTAAGGCATATGGAGTTAATTTAACTCAAATTTTAAATCACTAATTTCAACATATAACCTGACATATAATTTGTTAAATTCTATAACCAAAATTAGAATTTAAGTAATTAAACTATCTTTATATATGATTTTCTCTAAAAAGTTTATTGGCCAAAAGAATTTGATGTTGAATATGAAATCCAACAAAACAGTAATACTTTGTGTGTATAAAAACATATTAGGTCTTGCATGCTAGTAAATAAATTTTTTAAATGGATAGTTTTCACTTTTTATTTTTATTTTTTAAATAAGCCTATGTATTACTATAAATTAAAATAGGTCCCATCAGCATTCGTTTGGTGTTGTGAAAGTAATTTAAGTGCGTTAGCTATGGAGGTTGTTCCCAATCCATTTTAGTGTTTCAAACTTGAAAGCATTCTTCCACCACTATTCACTTTTCTTTGAAAGAAACATATCTTCAATTAAGTACAAATGCCTTTTAATTTGTGTATAATTAAAGATTGATTACATAAAACCAAAGAAGAATTAAGCACACGAAAAATAGGTAACACATGAGTCCTCAAACAAATTTCAAGTAAAATATATTTTATAATGGGAGACTTTTCAACAATTTTCAATAAATAATCAAATATCCTACACTCCAGAATTCCTTTGTACTAGTTGTTACATTCAAATTAATTAGATTTTTTTTTTCTAGATTTTTTTTCCTATGAATACATAGGATAATAATATTATTTCTGAAACAAAAGGAAGTTTGAAGTACATGTTAGTGGAAAAGATACTTTATAAAAAAAACACTTGGTTTTCAATTTCTTGAATTGTTTTGTGGTTATGGTAGTGGACTTATGATTTTGCATTTTTGAGTAGTACAGTATTTATCTGGCTACTTAAAATAGTTTTGGAAATATATTTTCTATGCATTTTCCTTGATAAATTATAAAACACATTTTTTTTTAACTCTTTTTAATTCCATTTATAAAATTCGACTGTTTTATTTTTCTATGCATAAACAAGAAATTGATTAAGCAAATAATAGAGCTGATTGAATTAATCAAAAGTGACTCAAAAGTCGTTATCAATGGTTGATTATGCATGAATTTGGGTGATGGTGGGAATTCAGGAGTCCCACAAACATCCTAATCTGGTACTAAATAATAGTGAGTCTATATAAACCTTCTAACCTATAACTACCCACACCATTATGATTATATCCATTATTGTCTTTCAATTTTTGTTTTTTTTTTCCGGTTCATAGAAAGTAATAATTTAAAGACTTAATCCAGCATAATTAAAATGTACTCTTTTGGTCTCTAATACAAGACAGATTTACCTAATTTGATTAAAATAGAAAAGTTAGTTAAATTAATTAATATGACATATATTTTTTAAAACATCATAATTATCTAATTTAATCAATGTTGCAAGAGGCTCTTTGCCTATGGTAGTGCCTTTAGCCTCATTTTCTTTCTTAGACCGATAGTAATTTGGTTCTCTCTCATAGTTTCATTTGTGTGTTTCTGAAAATGAGTGAGCTAATTTACTTCATAAGCTCTTTCATGTGAGTTCTCAGGTTTGATTGTGTTCTTAGTTGAAATTGAGCTGCAAATTCAATGGGATGGGATGGGATTTTTTTTTTTTTTTTTCTATACTCCTTCCTATCATTTTCCAATTTTTACAATTGAATTAATATCTTAAGGATCCCGATTTAACATATTATAAAAATATTATTTTAATTTTACCTTAAATATACGAACATAAGTTTTTTTTTATACCTGATTCAAAATATATTTGAACTGTTACATTTATTTTGTATATTTTAAGTAAAATTATAATAATATTTTTATAAAATAATAAATCTGAATTCTTAGAATCTTAATCCAAGAGTAGAAAAAGAAAAATAAGGGAGATGAATGGGAATGGGTACAAGAAAGAAGTCAAACCATCCAACATGTCCTTACTGTCACTGATCTGGACATCACAGATGGGTCTCACCAAAATAAAGTAATTGTAATTAGGTTGAGGAAACAAGAGTCCCAAAGTTTACAAAGACTTTTTCACCTCCAAAAAATATATGGTATTTACATTTTTGATAAAATCTTATTGGTATTTTTGGGCCTTAACTCTTTAATAAAAAATGATTCACTTAAATTAAAGTAATTTTTTGTGTTCTTTCAGGATCATTAAGAATAATTAAAGCCAAAAAATTAAAAGAAAAGCATAATCAGCAATGACAAAATGCTTAAAAATCTCAATTAAGTGTCAATTTCATCGAGTAAATAATTTTTAGTTAAATATTGTGAATAGAAAATTTTATTTTTGGAAGAACTCGGCTGATTTCTTTTTTCAATGAAAAGAAAATTAAACTACATTAATCACACTTGTAGGATATATGTCTTTCTTTTCTTTTCTTTTTTTTAAAGTCAATGAAACACGTTTTTTATGTCGTTAATGAAACTCTTTTTTATTATATGGAGTCTTTAATATATAGTTTGATAAATCACAGAGGTTAGATTTTTTTATTCACTTAGTTTAATTTTTCTTCTCGTAAAAAAAGTCAAGTCAAAAATAAATTTTTTATTCCCGATATCAAGCTAAAAAGCATTCAATTGACATTGGATTATACTTTCCTTCCTTTTCTTGATGATCCGTCCAGGACACAAAAATTTCTTGGATTCAAGCGAATCATAATTTTTTATTATATATTAATGTATACTTTTGAAAAAAAAGGTTACAGAGTAATAAATATTTTAAGGGGAAATAGGAGATTAAGAGAGGGAATAAAGTCATTTTATCCATATTTTAAAATCTTAAATTGTGTTAATAACTTAATCAGTGATATATTTAATATACCAACTTGATTTAGAATTTTCTTATTCCCGACACCTTTATATAGGATTTTCACATTATTGATATTTATCTCAAGAAAATGTCTCACTCAATGATCAGAATTCATAATATCAAAACTCACTTCAAACAAAAACAAAAAAAGTTATTAATACTTTTGTAGCTATCACCATTTTTTTAAAAAAAATATATAATTTATTTCTTACTTACAAATATATTTTGAATTTTTCGTTACGTTTAATTAATAAATGCATTATCAGGTTGTAAATTTAATAAGCACTAATAACTTACTAATTTAATTTTTAAAAATATTTAATATAAATAACAATACTATTTGTTTTAGATTTCTCAAATATCATTTTTCTAGTGGATGGGCGAGTGGTTGTAGTTTTGTGCCCATGTGTCAAATGTTGATTTTTTTTTTTTTTTGGGAATGAAAATAAATGTTGATATTTGAATCATACATTGAATCTGGAATTAAATATTTCTTGAGAAATTTAAAGAATCATAGTTCAAGGAAGTTTCTCAATGTAATATAATGATCCTCTCTATGAAATTTTCAAAGGGTGTTGGCCCAAACTTGGAAAATTGTAAGAATGATGGAAACATAAAGCCTTGGAGCAAGGGATTTTAAATAGATTACACACACAAACATATAAATAAGTACAATGATTTATATTAGCAGTTTGTTGTATCTAAAAGTTGTGATCAATTCCTTTCATAAGTGGTGGCCAAAAAAATCCATTTAATAAGAATTTAACATATTATTATTTAATGTAATGGATGGGTAGAAAAATTATAATTTAATTATTTTGATTTCATTTTGAAATCATAATTAGAAATTCAGACCATAATCCATATCAATATAAGAAATTCATAAGGGTATGCATTTAAGTCTTAAAAAAGTTTACTTTAATAATAGGCAAGTCCTAGAAAATGTTACAAAAAAGATGAAACATAAATATGAATTCAGACAGCTTCTAGAGAATTTCAATTGTAAATCATTATAAGTGACTTATAAAAATGCCTAATATATAATTGAAACTTTCATATGTATTACTGTTTGAATTAGTATTTCAAACTCCAAGCTTGAGCACAATTTTTATAGCATACCTAACATTAATTGATTTCTAATTTGGATCAAATTAAACTTCCATTCTTCTAATTCATAATTTGAATTAGTATGGTTTTTCCTACAGTTTTTGTTTCTTGAAAAAGGAAAAACAAATATAAAACTGAATGACAATGAAGCATGTACTAATTAAGGTGCTTTGCATGACAAAGTTGTGCAACTTTCTAATAAATTTTATTTTATAATCTTTTTGATAAATTTTAGGTTATAATAATTAATCAAAACTTTTTATAAGTCCTCATGATCCAATTCATACATAGTCCACTTGAGACCATATGAATTGTACTTTAATAAGAAATTGTGGAGGGGTTAAAATATTAAGAGGAGTTAAGATGCAAATCCGTCACAAAAATATTTAAAAATTTCAATGTTACCCTAAATTTTTTTTTTTTATTTTAATATTATCTTAAAAGTTTTAAAACATAAAAGTATTTCCCCTCATCTGCTAACAAAACAAATTTTCAACGTTAATGACACATGTGACACTTCCACGTGTGGTATTCAAAATATCACCTCATCATTACTCAGTCCCTTCTTTTCTCTCTCTCTCCTCCTCTCATGTTTGAAAATGGAGAGTAGATTTCTTCAGTATCCTTCTCTCCTCATCCCTCAGTATCCCTCATCTACATCATTGATTTCAACTAAAAATTAATCTGAGATCGAAGAGGAGAGGAGAATAAACGGCTAGATGGAATGATACTGAGGGAAGAAGAGGAAAGGATACTGAGGGAATCCAAATCCTTGAAAATGGCGATATCATATCTGCCTAGTTGATATTTGATAATAAGAATGAGAAAAACGTGTTCACTTGAAATGCAATGGTAGTTATGGATACAGCCAAAATAAACAAGCCAATAAAGCTTTGGAATTGTTTCATGACATATGCAGAGATCATAATCTGCAGAACCAAATGAAATTACGGTTTCAAGTATTCTTAATGCTATAGCTGATTTGGATACTTGGATTCACAAGTTTCCCCAAATGAAAAAGCATAACATATCTGATTTTGTTAAACAGTGGAGGTGGAATTGTTATGTTTTTAAATTCTTAAGGTGAAATTGAGATTAAATTTTTTTTAAGGCGATATTGAGATTTTGTGAATACTTTTAAAACAGATTTGCGCTCTAACCATATTAATTAAATTATATGAAGAAATTAAGTGTCAATTTAGATGAGACAAGGATTTCTCATCATCATGAACACCATATTATTACTTGCTTTTATAGGTTACAAAATTAATTAAAAATAAAGCCACAATAATGGTCAAATGGTAATCTATTCTCGATCTAAATTATACATGCTCTTATTAATTAATTAAAGTTAGTGTAACTAATTATTTTATGTGTGGTTAGTGTAGTGATAAAGCACATACAGACACGTTCTGATTTTAAGCAAAGCCAATTCCTTGGTGACACGTATTTTGTATCCCACATGCTTAGCACTAATGATTTGATGCTTTCTGGCCCACCATTTTTTTTTAATTTCTTATTATTTTACCTTATGATCTTTAATGGCTACCTTTCCTAATTTTTGTTACAATAGTATTAATTTCAGAATATATAATATTTATAATTAATTGCTCTGATTTCAATACACTTGAATATTTTGCTACAATATTAGGAATCAAAAACTCATTTAAAAGACATAAGCATTATTCTAAATGTTGCCTTTTTTTTTTTTACATAAAATGACGATGATTTAGGGCTGCTTGATAATATTTTCTGTTTTTTAGTTTCCAAAACAGTTTTATAAAATTGTTTTTAACAACAAGTTTTTTTTTTTTTGGGGGGGGGGGGGGAGTTTGGATAGTTGTTTTAAGAAAATCTGTTTATGTACTGTCATGGTGGTAGCTCTGGTCGATAGTGATGTAGCCGTGATCATCACCGATAGTAGTGGTGATAGGTGACGGCTTCAAAAATAAGAAACAAGAAAAAAAAAAAAGCAAAAAGCAAAAAGAAAACAGATAAATACTATTTTGTTTTTTAGTTTTTAAAAACAACTTATTTTTTTAAGAACAACGTAACTCTTTGAAAACTGTTTTTAAAAACACAATCAAACAAGCCCTTAATTTGAGGAATAATAATGATGCAAAGTTTTGTCAAATACTAATTTCTTGCTAGAAAGAAACTAATAATTTATTATTCCTCAATAATGTATTCCCTCCCCTTTTTAATAAACAATGTATGCTGAGAGGTATCCAACTCACAATGCATATCGATTATTCTTCTTGGATCTTCCAAAGCACAAATAATTAAAGGCTTAATCGTGATAATTATAATTCCAAATCCCACCATTTATCAGTATTAATTAATACTGCTAATGTAATCTTTTTCGTTGGGGCAATAATAATATTTATGCATTCTTACCAATTTATATGAAGTACGAATATGTGTGTGAGTGAATATTAAGGGCAATTTTTTTTGTATGAAAATACACCACGAGAGAGTTGATCCTTCTGTTCATCTGTCATTTTCATGAATATGGTTTAGTTGTGATTGTAACATTTTTGTTGGAATATGATTAAGTTGGTCGTGTATGTCATTTTAATTTCTTTAAAAATGTCCATTTTTGTTTTTTTATTAAAAAAAATTCCCCCAACAATGATATGAATATATTAATATAAGTTTAAAGGGAGAGACAAATTCCAAAAAAAAAAAAAAAAGCTTATTATAAGAACAAACCATTTGATCTTTGAATCTTCGGTGAAATCTTCCCCATAAACATCAAGTGATGAATACAAGTTTAAAGAAAAAGATCAATCCTAAAAGCCTAATCTAATAGGAAGGGATGAGTGTAACACCCCAAATTCCATGTTTGAAAATTATGTCGGTTGACACTTAGTTTTAGGAAAATCAATAGAGTTTGAGGTGCTATAGCTTAGAGTAATGCGAAAACGGATAGCGTGCGCTAATATTTGGACAATGAGTATCTAATATAAAATGCCCAGACATATGTAGATACCCCGACATAAGCTGGTATAAATAAAAATTTCTCGAAGGAAGATTTATGTGATACAATTACAAAGCTTTGTATAATTACAATACTTATATAGTAATCATACAATCTTCAACCAAGCCGTAGCTAGACTTGGGGCAATAAACCTAACTCAGTTAATCAAACAATTTGGCTAGGTAAGTGTTTATCGTGGGAGTCTCACCGAGTTCATGGCGACTTATTGACTGACCCACATAAACTAGCCCTGCCTTCGGCACCAAACTGTTTGAGATAACCTCGTTAAATCATGACAGAATGAATACTCTTAGGACATTCTTCTGGCATTTGCTTTGACCGGTGACTCTTCCCGGCTCCGTCCACCGGTGCCTCTCTCACGGCTCCATCTACCGGTACCTTCTTTATCCCGGTTCCTTTCCTGAACCTTAGACAGATCTAAGGTCCAATGCCCATTGGACCTCAGGTAACAGTTAACCTCATATGCAAAGTATAATCAATATATATATATAATAGATATTCATAACATTTCAGCATTAACAATACATAGCACACAACAGATGTAAAGTTATCATAACACAACAATACATAGCACACAACACATGTAAAGTCTATCCTGGTCTGCACTAACCAGTGTCACGATGGCCCATCGTGTCCTCAGCGCTAGGAAAACTCAACGGTGTTATCAAGACTATAACCCGTATATAGCTGAATGTATAAACAGTGACTTAATACAGAGTCTTAATCACGGTGCATGACCCAAGACCTCGTCTTGGACCGTAGAAAAATTTTGGTGAGAAAATGAAGGAGAATGGAAGGGCTATTTATAGAAAAATTTTGGTTACTATCCATGCTTTATCAGACGGATTTTGGACCGTAGGATCGCACTTTATTGAAATGGTAAGATCTTCGCCATACACCTCTCAAAAGATGATGTCATCCTTATGACATCATTCTTGCTTTTTGGTCTTGTACCGATAAAGCTTCATGTTCAGTGTTCTACTCGCGTAAACTTGAACAATCTCAAAATTCTGGGAACATAGCCCCGAAGATCTCTTCTTCCTCTTTCAAGATACTTGGGTTAACAAAATTTTTGATCTCATTCAGGCATTCCGTTGCCTGCCGAACATTTCCGGACAAACACCGTCGGATACGGAAATGACTTTTGGTAACACCAACTTCTGGATAAAAATTCACTTGTCCGTAATATGTTCTGGTCTTAGAAACTTAGTTCATGGTTTTTGAGTTATGATTTAATTTCCATTGGTTCTCATTTATATTATCTGTCCCTTTTTCTAAAAATTTCTTTTCATCTTATCCCATGATTATTCCGCCGGTTACAGAAATAACTTTTGAGATGGCCCATCACGGGATGAAAATATACTTGTTCATAATAAGTCTTTATGTTAGATACTTAGTTCACATATTTTGAGATAGGATTTATTTTCTATCAGTTCTCATTCTTCCTATCTACTTCTTTATAAAATATCCCATTTTATATCACTATTATAATCATAAATATCTAGATATTATTTTTTACTACACACACACATGCACAACACTTAGGCACACACACACACTCACAACTCACACACACCTATTTACACATCTTTTCCCCTTTTATTCATGTTTAAACAATTAGCAATTAATTACTTATTTAATCACTTACTAATTGTTGACAATTTTCTTAATTAGGATAAATTATTTTTTCACAACTATTTTACTGACATTGATAATTTATGCATCATGCAAAATATTAAGGCAATTTATGTCCCCAAAATGATATTTAATTTTGCCTCATTATTTCCCAAGGAAAATAATCTCATAAATTATCTAAATTAGAGACAACAAACTTTCTAATTTTTAATAAATATTTAGTTGCCTCTTAAGATTTATGATAATATTCTCAGGGTATTTTATAACTCATAACTTCACTTAGGGATTTTTAGCTCTTTATTTCTTCTAATTTCATGAGAAATCACCTTAGGAAATAAGGTAATCATTATACTAGTTTTGAGACCACAAATTCACATATTTCCAATAGATATTATTTGTCAATATAATATTCCAGATAAATAATTATCCGAGTATTACATTTAGCACTTGACTTATAAAGCATACGACATTTGTGAGGCTCACTGATTTAAGACTCATAACACATGCTTAAACAATCATAACCCTTTTTGATAAGATTAAATTGTTAGTAGTCATGAGGTTTATTTAAGGGAAAATTAAAATAAAGGACCTAAATAAAATAATATTTAATTAGAAGGACCATGAAAATTGTAATTATTAAGAAGGACCGAATAAGCTTAAAAGTATTAAATTACCCTTTAACTTCTCCAACGTAGAAAATAAAGAGCAAAGCGCTTTTTTTTGTCCTCCCGTGAATATCAATGTGAGGTCATTTGAAAATCCAGTATTTGAAATTAAAAATGACGATATTTGGTAAAAGTGTATGCATAGTAATGAAGTTCAAGAACAACTTTGTTCTAATTAACTTCTTGTTTTCACGGGATTACCAAAAATTGATGTTTTTAACTTCTAATATGGATATCCAAATGGCCCCACCTGGATATTCAAAGGATGACGAAAGAAGATACTTTGTTCTTTGTTTTTTACGTTAGGAAAACAAAAGGGTAATTTAGTACTTTTAAACTTATTCGGTCCTGTTTGATAATTACAATTTTTATGGTCCTTCTAATTAAATATTATTTTATTTTAGTCCTTTATTTTAATTTTCCCTTTATTTAATAAATCTTGGAATTTAAATTAACCTCTAAAAAAAGAAAGGAAGAAGTTGAGAGAGAATTAGAAGGGGAAAGATGGATTGATAATGAAATGTAATGGTGCATGGTAGAAGAAGTGGTCCTAAGAATGAATAATTGAAGAGAAAAAGCGAAGAAAATGACTCTTTTATATATATATATATATATATATTCCAACACAACCATCTCCCATACATATCCCACACCCCAGCCTCTCCTCAACCACTCGCCTTCCTTTCTCTCACGTCCTCTCTTTATCTCTCCAATTACATCTAGAGACCCTATGTTCTCTATAAGAGCACGATATTAAAATTCGTATTATTCATAACTTATAAATAGTGTAAAATTCAGTAGCTTGTATGTATGTTGAGGATGATTATTCACTATGAGATCCATATTAATCTTGTTGGTATTGAAGTAATGCTGTAAATTTCAAGGAATAATGGTTTCTTTTTAAATTGTAATATGAATGCCAATGAACTTATAATCTAGTGGCATGAAATAATATTTCACGTAAATGAAAGGTTAGTTGCCGGTAATTCAATCCATTGATATTGGTCTTTTATATAAATTCCATTTGTAACTTCACATGATTGATACTTGTGCCTCTAAATATTAAAAAAAAAAAAAAACCATAAATAAAAAGGCCAAGAGAGATTGTGATGTGAATCATATGGTCAAAACATGATAATGTTACTAAAAAAAATATTGGTATATTGATTATATTTATGATGAATTTTTAATTTGAAAATGGGGGAAAATCCTCCATTAATAACCTTATTGATTATAAATTTACTTGTTAAGTTTTTATACACAATAAGTATCTATACCCTGTAAATGACATTTACACATAAATTTATACTCTGATTTAGATATTTCTTAGTGTGAAATGGCCAAGGAGGAGGTTTTTGGACAAGGTGGGGGCCACATACCTCATGGCCATTTTCAGAAAAATCAGAGAAGTGATGCTCTGCTCTCAACTCCCCATTCCCAGTCTTCATCAGCCCAGCAAGAAAGCAAGATAAAGACAGACCTTAGAATCTCAGACACATTATTCTCCTACACTTCATTTATATTTCCCATTAATTGCTTGTCACTACTTCCACTTATAAGAAGTTATGTGTATTAGAATTATAATTTTAGATGCATGTGTATATTTGTGTGGTCTTTTTATCAAAATAACTTAAATATGTTATAAGACTCCATTTTTACATTATATATACCTTTAACCTCTTCTTTAATTCATTAACGTGGGACTTCTTTATATTCTATTAGTATACTCTTTATATATTTTCTCTCTAAGGTTAAAGGGCAAAAATGCCCATAAAATTTACTCAAATATGCGTATGATACCATATACATTTCTTACAAAAATGCTTATGAAGATTACAAAAAGATGCAAAAATGTCAGCTTTATTTGTTTGAGCTAGCGGCAGTTACTTTTAGTGGTAAACCTCGTTGTATGGGTATCAATCAAGTAAAGTACAAAAAAGTTCATGTACCTTTTTTTAACAAATGTGCATTTAACACCATATATATTTCTAGAGTACAGAAATACACACCAACTTTTTCAAACATAGCAAAAATGCTATATCAGTGACACTTTAAATGAAAGTTACCTTTTGTCTTAGTAGGAAACACACCTATTCATGTGTTAGTCCCTCCTTCTTCCATGTTCTCTCATCTCTGTCAATTTAGTCCCTCCTTCTTCCATGTTCTCTCATCTCTGTCAATTCTCTCTTCCCACACTCACCCTTCCTCTCTCTCTTTCTTTGCCCTCTCTCTCAATCTCTTGCCTAATGCCACTGGATTATTGTTTTGGTTCTTGCTTTGGTTGCCACAAAACTATTGTTGAATCAAACTCGTATGATGCAATCTTGTTGGTAAAGAAGGGAGATGTCTCTCTTCATGTAGATAAGTTACTAATCTTAGAAACCAGAGATCTCTTTGAGATTGGGATTTTCATTGTTTGAGCCAACACTGTAGCTGACCATCTAGCTCACCTAGAGCTTGGAATTAAGGTCAGGCTAGCCTTTTTAGGCCTGGGTCAGAAAAACAAATGTTTTTCAAAGCCTAACCCATAAGCATATGAGTTAGGGTTTAAAGCCATTTTTCTAAATTTTAACTATTTTTTCTATGTTTTTTCAAAGAAATATAATTATTAAATTACAAGAATTAAAGTTCTAATTTAATAAATAATTGTTTTTAACATTAAAGTTCAAACAACATACATTATGCAATAAACAAACACTGTCAGCAAGTCATAATCAAAGGTAAAATATTGTCCACATACCACAGTTACAAATAATTAATGAGAAAACTTCAAAAAAAATTAAAAAAAAAAAAATTCTTATAAATATGTCTTGAAAAATGTAAGTAGTCAATAAAATAAACAACACAAGATATGAACTAAAATTGTTACTAGAAAATAAGTCAAAAAATACAAAATTAGTAAGAATACCTATAAAATAAGAAATATATTTTATAAGTTTTTAATTTTTAGGATTCTTAATGTAAAATGTTCTTATGAGACTTATTTCTGGAATAAATAATAGCAACTAAATATTCATTAACAAAGTATAAAAAATCAATAATATTATTATTATATAAATAATTAAAAAAAACATATGGACCTAAAAAACCCTGTTATTTTAGGTCTCAGTCCTACAAGACGAGCTTTTTTACACCATCTTCCATTTTAAGCTTGGATATATACATATATCTAGCTAGTTTGTTTGATAAAGATGCCATGATCTAATAATCATAATATCTTTTTAATAAAGGAATCGGAGAGTTAGTTGTCACTTGATGAGCTATTCTTAATGAGTGTATAATGATTTATGAGGAAAGTTATTTTAAAAATTTGTATACGCTTTTTTGGGGCAAAAAAATTATTATACACATTAATAAGATATTATTTAAGAGTATATTGTGTGATGTTATATTAGATAAATAATTTAAGATTTTAACCCCTTATTTGGATGGAGAGTAAATGAGGGAGAGAGAAAAACTAAGCAGAAAAGTGGGGAGAGAATGATGTTTTCCCTTATTTGGACGAAGGGAGAAAAGTGGGGAGAGAATGATGTTTTCCCTTATTTGGACGAAGGAAGAAAAGTGGAAGGAGAGAAAATGGGGTGTAGGACCTACATCATTTTCTCTCCAACTTTTTTCTCCATAAATGAAGAGAAAATGAGAATAAAATTCATTTTTCATTATTTACCCTCACAAGCAGCAATAAAACTCATTGAAAATTGTACACTTGCACTCTTTTTTTTTTTTGTTTATAAGGGACCTGACCAGAATGATCAGTTATTCCTAGGGCATACTCTCACCCGTCCAACCCCCACCTCATCCTCATACAATAGACCCAAAATATCTCCTGGTGGTTCTTCCAGGGTATGAAAACCCTCCCCCAAAGATAATGCAAAGGTGGCCAAGAAGTTGGCGCAACAATTCCCCTCGCGGTACGTACGAACAATGGAGATCCTCCAATCTTGAGCTAGTAGCCTTTGAATTCTTCTGATGATGCTTCTACTGGCATTCGATTGTTCCTCTGAATTTCCCACAAGCTTTAGAGCAACTGAACAATTGACTTGCACCACCACATTCCGAAAGCCCTTAGCCCAGGCCAGCTCCAATCCGTCCATGAGTGCCCATAACTCCGCATGTAGAGAGGAGCATATACCAATGTTATGACAGCATCCATGCAGCCAGTGCCCTTCGTGGTTTCGGATTAAACACCCTGCTCCGGCTCGAGCTGAATTGTGTTTCTTTGCACCGTCACAATTCTATGCAACCATCTGGCACGAAGGTTTGATCCATTGAATATGACGCGCTTCCTTTTGAGTCATGTCTTCCTGCGTTGCCCAACCCTGAAGAACAACCTGCGTGGTGAAATCGGCGAGTCGATGTACTTCATGTGCTATGGAAACAGGTTGGATGTAGTTATCTTGAAACAAGTTCATATTCCTAACCTCCCGTATCTTCCAACATGCCAACCCAAACTTGATTGCCCAGTCACTTCGGCTACCTCATCCCGTTTTGTCAGTAGCTAAATTCTGCAGAAGCCATTCTCGAACCCCTCCAGCTAGAAAGGCTTGCCATTGCTCCATAGGAATAAGAAAGCTCCATACCTCCTTAGCGAAAGCACATTAACGCATTGCATGATCTACATCCTATACCGCAATCCCACAACGCTCACAAACCGGAGACTCCGTCATGTGTCGATAATGTCAAACTGAGTTGGTAAGCAGGCTCCCTCTTGCCATTAGCCATAAGAACACATAGACCCTTTGAGCTCCATGCCACTTCCAAATCACCTCCCAGAGTTTATCATCCTCAACGTTGTCCTGCTCACTAATCTTCTCGTATGTTGTTGCTACTATAAATCTTTCGTCAGGGGAGAGGTCCCAAAACGAAGAGGCGGCTCCATCATCACAATGAGGCACTTTGCAACCTGAAATAAGTGACACAACATAATCTGGAAGAGAGTCATTAAACATGGTCCAGTTCCACATACCTTCCTTCGTTACAAAATAGGACACAGGTAGCAAAGCTTCACTAGGCGTAATTTCCTTGAAAGCCACAGGAACCCAGTTGTCAGACAAGAAACGGACCTGAGTGCCGTCCCCTATTGACCATCTTACTCCCATGTCTATCTCCGGCCAGATCTTCTGCAGCTACCTCCATAAGTAAGAGTAGCAGCTGTGTTTTTTAAAAGGTCTTTTTTGAACATCCCGTCCATATTTTGCCCGTAATACTTGGACCTAAAGACAATCAGGGCAAGTTTGTAAAGCATAGCCAAGCTTCATCAAAAACACTTGATTCTGGTATTCTAACCTCTTGAAGCCACATCCACCTTTACTGCGAGGAAGGCACATTTCATCCCATTTCACCAAACTAGGGCGATGTTCCGTGTTTGTCCGTCCCCACACAAAACTTCTAATATGACGTTCAATACGATGACACAAACCAATTGGGATTTTTGTCGTCTGCATTGCATACATCGGGATGGAGGAGAGTACTGATTTAGCAAGGGTAATACGTCCTACCAAGGACAAAGTCTTGGCTGCCCAACCTGTAAGTTTAGAGTAAACCTTATCTTCAATATACACATAGGTAAAGATCCTAACCCGTTTATGAAGAAGAGGAACCCCTAAATACTTGCCCAAATCATCTGTTTTTTGGAACCCGAGAGTCTCACTGATTCCTGCTTTCTCACCGTTGGGAACATTTTTTGAAAAATAGATTGCGGGCTTAGATTTGCTCACCTTATGCCCTGAACTAGCGTAAAATTCGTCTAACACATCGTTTATCAAAGTGACTTGAGATAGGGATGTAGAACTGAAAAGTACTAGATCATCCGCAAAAAAGAGATGTGAGAAAGGTGGGCCCTTTCTTCTAAGTCTTATAGGTTTCCATTTATTCTCCTTTATCAGTCGTGTAATAATTTGAGAGAGTCTCTCCAAGTATAAGACAAATAAATATGGCGAAAGAGGGTTTCCTTGCCTTATCCCTCTTGTAGGTAAAAACTTATCTGATCTTGAACCATTCCAAACAACTCGCATGCTACATGAAGATACGCACACCATAACTGCTCGAATAAAATTTTCTGGTAATCCTGCATCATGAAGTGTTTCTTCAATGAAATCCCATCGCAGACGATCATAGGCTTTCTCGAGGTCTACTTTTATTGCCATTCATCCAGTCGACCCTTTCTTAAGGCGCATAGAATGTAGTACTTCCTGAGCAACAATTATATTATCTGAAATATACCGCCCAGCCACAAAGCTTGATTGATTAGGTAGGACTAATCTTGGGAGCCACAGTTTTAGTCGATTTGCAAGTACTTTGGTGATGATCTTATACGGAACCGTGCAAAGACTAATCGGTCTAAATTCCTTCAGTGTTTCTGGAGTTGGGATCTTGGGAATAAGTGTAATAAGGGTCTCATTTAAACCTTCCTCAATAACACCCAGATCAAACAAATTTGTAACCATCTGGTAAAAAGAGGGTCCCACTATCCGCCAATTATTCTGGTAGAATCCTGCATGAAATCCATCTATACCTGATGCCTTGAGGGGTTTCATTTGAAATAGTGTTGTATGGACTTCATTTAAAGAAATTGTTGCATTCAAACATAGGGTCATAGCAGATCCGATGGTGGGAAAGAGTCCCTTACTAGGATATGATGGAGCCTGTTCCGTCTCTTTAGTATATAAGTTGTGGAAGAAAGTAAAAGCCCGTCTACGAAGGGTCTCATTGTCAAAGGACCACATCCCATGCTCATCCTTCAAAGTAGAGATGTTTTACGGTGACTTCTTCTAACTGCTTTGGCATGATAATATGCGGTATTTCTATCCCCGAATTTAATCCAATCACATCTGGCTCGTTGTGCCCACGTCATACTTTCTTGTTCACAAATTAGTTCAAATTCCTTGTGCAACTCAGATTCTATTCGGTCAAGAGAATGGGAGAGATTAACTTCCTGTGCTTTTTGTATTCCTTGTAATCTGGCCAAGATTCGTCGTTTACGCCTTCCAATGTTTCCAAATTTTTCTTTATTCCATTGTTGAACCGAACTTGTGAGCGTTGCTATATTTTGCCATGTTGAGGATGAGCTAGACCAATGATCTTTCACTACTCTTTCAAATGATTCATCGGTGGCCCAAGCAGCAAGATAACGAAATGGTTTTTGATGTGAGCTTTGATCCCTGCAGCCAAACTGAATACAAATGGATCTATGGTCAGAACTGAGTTTTGGGAGATGTAGTACCTTAGATTCACTTTGAGACAGGGTCCACAAGTTGTTTCCTAAGGCGCGATCAAGTCGTTGAAGGAGGGTACCACGACACCTGTAAACTTGGGCCCCACAAAACCCAGATCCACCAAACCACTATCAAAGAGGAAGTGTCTGAACTGTTAACACCCTTTGGCACAAGTTTCAGATCCTCCCTTACGGTCTCCACTCTTCAGGATCGCATTAAAATCCCCAGCTACAAGCCATGGTCTTTGAATGGACCCTGCTATCTGCCTTAAAGACTCCCATTATTCCTTTCGCAGCGATGGTGTTGGACTTCCGTAAACCGCAGTGAAGTTTATAGCCTCGTCAAGCCCCTGTGATTCGATAGTTGCATGGATAAATTGTGCATGACACACCTCAACCTTGACATTCAAATTGTCTTTCCATAGTAACCAAATACTGCCCGCAAAACCTCTGGCTTCCAGTCTGTAGGAGTGAGTGAAACCTGTCCGAGAGATAAACCTATTTGCTTTAAGTCCAGCTATGCGGGGTTCTACAAGCACTACTATATCAGGCCGATTCTCCTGCATTAGATGAGAGAAAGTGCCAAAGAAACTCTTGCTTGCAACTCCTTGGTAATTCCACACAAAGATTTTCATAATCATTAAGACAAGTACTGAAAAGACTCAGACCCTTAATCCAGCTCCCGCTGGATCATCATCATCTATATCCTTTGGCTGAGGAGAATCTAAGAGACAAGTTGTTGCTCCCGTTATCGTAATCGGTAGCTCCATCTCTTCCTTCAAGACCTTAATAGCATCCTTAGAAAGGTGGACTCCAGGTAGCTTTTTTTTTACTTTCAGATTTCTAAGGAAAGTGGGTTGGAGTTTGATGCCATGTGATGACAGGCGTTTTTGTGGATTGTTTCTGGTATTATTTTCCTTACCTTTCCCTGTTTTACCTTGCACCCTTGTCTTTGTATTCAAAACCTTGCTATTATCAAGGACAATGTGAGAGATATCGTCCAGCTCCTGTCTACTTTGCTGAAGTAGCATCACCGTATGTCTATCACTATCTAACGTCAATGAAGTTGCCACGACCTGGAGTGACTGAGTACCCCGTATCTGAGAAGAGGAATCTAAAACTATCTTTTCAGTTGGACTTGCTTGTGGTTCAATCCTTCCATTCAGGGCCTGACAGTCTTCTTTCAGTTCACCACTAAGGCCTGCTTTGTCAAAGCCCTTAAGACTAGAAATAAGTTCCTTATTGGGCTTGATGGGCTTATTCTGCATTCCATCGTTCACTTTTGGTCTATATTCTTTCGTCTTCTTTTGTGGTCCACTCTTGGTTCCAGTTAGCCGTTGTCTTCCATGGGCACTGGGTCCCTTGTCCCTCATTAAGCTCACGTCACCTTCCTTGATTGTAGGCGTAATCTGTGCATTTCAATCTGTCATCACTCCCATATTCGGCGTTATTACATGTGTTGAATCATTCTCCATATCTTCACATTCAAAGAGAACATTATAACGAGATCCCCCATTAATTTTTGATTCCCCAATCTTCGCTCCATTCCCCCAATGTTGTTTGTTTCCTTTCTTAGCATATTTCACCTGCATCCACGAACCGTATGGCGACGGTGGCCCTTTCGATGAGTTGCCGGAGATTGTCTGGAAGCTGTCGATTGGAGTGGAGTTGCATTGTGTGTCCCTGTTCCAATTTTGGATCCCTATGGCTGCGTCGTGCTTATTAGCACAGGCTTGTCTGAGCATCTTTCCTGTGAATGACCGTATTTCCCACATGAGAAACAAATTTGTGGTAAACCTTCGTACTCAATGCCATATGTTTTACCATCAACCTTAATATACGGTACCAGTGGTTGTAATAGATCAATAATCACTGCTATGCGTGCATACTTCCCCCTGCCACGCGATTCTACCTTCCCCAACAAGGTTCCAATCGTTTGAAGAGTACTAGAATGATAATAGTGAATGGAGAGACCCGGAATCCTTACCCAAGCCGCTACTTCCGATGTTACGTAAGTTTTTGGATCAAAGTCCAAAGACCAGGGTTGTACGATAAGATAGGCACCATAAATCGTCCATGGGCCCCCTGTTAAAACCTTTATGTAATCCTCTTCCAGGTCAAACGTGGCACAAAAAAAGCTTCCTTCCATATCCACTAACTGATAGGAACCTCACGTTTGCCACAACCTCTGTGTTCTGAGCATCAAATCATGGTAGTTGATGGATCTACCCAATAATTTAATAACTAGTTAACGCTCCATACCTTTCACCAGTGCTTGCCGAATGGCACTCGAGAACTCTATGCATGGAATGTCATCCTCTTTGCCAATTTTATAGTCATTCTTCGACAACACCACTTTTGCCGGTATACTACGATCTCCTTCAACACCATCCTGACCGAGTAACTTGCTTTTGTATGATATCGAGAAACTGGAGTCCTTCTCTGCCATGAGGGTATCAGTACCGCCCAGTTCCTCCTCCTCATTGCTACCCTGATCGCCACTACGTATATGAACTTTCTTCGTTGGTCGGAGGCTATCCTCAAAGAGCACCAGCAAGAGTTCTGTTCCGTTCTCCATTTACGTTTTTTACACTTGCACTCATTTAAGAATATGTCTCCCTTTTTTCCAACTTTATCCTTTTCTTAGTTATTTATATCTTTTTATTATTTTAATTTTAAAATATTAAAAAATCTAAATAGTATCCACTTTTTTTATTTTTTTACCTTAAAAAAATATCATGAAAATAAATTGTTTAAAATATTCTATTCTATTTTATCCTTTCACTTTTTTATTAAAAATATTAGATAGTGTATAATTCATTTATTTCATATTATTATATTTTATTTAAAAAAATTATCCACTTTTCTTACCTTGAAAACTCATTTCTTAAAAATATTTGGTTTTAAAATATAATAACATTAAAATATATCTTACCAAATAACTTAGTTTTAAATTATATAATGATGCTAAATTGTTAATGTTAATATGATACATTTTGATATTTAATTTGATTTTAAATATGATAATGATTTTACATAAAAAGGATATTTTAGTCATTCACATACTTACTATTTTCCCCTTTCCTTTTCTCTTGTTCTCTTTCGTGCTCCCCTCCCATTCCCATCCCTCTCAATGAAATAATTTTTAAACTTGACTAACCTTTATAATTTCAATATAAAATTTGCTTGTTCTCTTTTGATTTTCGGTTTATTCGTTTCACACACTGTACTTTTCTTGGAGACTAACGTAATTGTGTAATGACTCCTCCATGCAAAATTTTAAAATGTTTTTTGTCAATTTCTTTCCCACTTTCCATAAGCTTTTCTCGCAGCCCACGTGGACAAATCAATCTCCACTGTTCAATTCTAAAACGAATCAAACATTATCATTGGCCGCGGATTTATTAATGTGCTTACTAATATGCCAATTATATAAAAACTAAATGTGGGCCCTGTATCACAAAAAAAAAAAAAATCATTGAATTACCTGGCATTTATTAGTACAGGTTTAATATTTCTGTCTCTGAGGCAAAAACATTTTTTTTGTCGCACTCACATAAAAGTAAGTGAAGCCTATTATTAAAAGAAGAGAGAGAAAAATAAATGAGCCCCACTCACTTATATGTGGGTGCGGCAGGAAAAAATGTTTCTAGAAACATTAAACCCAATAATATATATATATATATATATATATATATAAGTATGATTTTTAATAATAATATTTATGACAACGATAACGTTTAATTTACATATTAGAATTTATATTACTAAAACTCCATTCAAGACAAAAATTAACAAATTATTAATACTTGTGTAGTTATCACTATATTTTTTAAAAAAATTTAAAGTTAAATTTTATTTACAAATATTTTTTTTGACTTTTTTATTGGTTTTAATTAAAAATACATTTGTATCGTTTAAAAGATCAGATTGTAAATTTAAGAAGCTCTAATAATAACTTATATAATGTTAAAAATATTTAATGCATGTAACTATCGTTACTATTTGTTATAGATTCTCAAACATCATTTTCCTCCTGTGTGTGCTTGTCCTGTTGTCCATATGGATCAAAGCTTGATATATATTAATCATACATGCTTTGAATCGGAAATTAAATATTTTTTGAAAATAAAAATTTAAGAATTCTAGTTCAAAGAATTGTCTTAATATAATAGGAGTTACTATAATGATCATATGTGAATGTGAGCATCCCAAACTTGGCAAATGGCAAAGAATAGGTGAAATTTGAAACATAAGCCTTAGAACAAGGGATTTAAATAAATTATATTGAAGTATGATTTATATTGTTTGTTATGTAAAAAATTTGCGATCAATTCCTTTCATAAGTTGTGGCAAAAAAAATAATCACATTGGATAAGGACTTCATATATATATATATATATATATATATATATATATATATATATATATATATATATATATATATATATATTAGTTTTAATGTAATGAATGGGTTCATAAATTATAATTTAATAATTTTGATTTTATTTCAAAATCATTATTAGTAGTTCACACCATGATCGAGATCAATATAAGAAATTCACAAGAGTATGACATTTTATGTCTTTTCAGTTTACTGTGCTTTAATAAAAACTAAAAAGTAGGGAAAATGATAGGAAAAAAAACAGGAAAATTGCAAAATCTTAAATTAAGTATTTTTTATAAAATCAGTTGTAAATTATTTATCAAGTATAATCATTATATATCTTATCAATTTTAGGCAACAATTTTGATTTGAGATTTTTCAATTTTAAGATTTTTTTTGTCATTTTTCTTTAAAAGTTTTGTAGAAACATGAAAAGTTAAAAATCATTCCATTTTTTTTTCAGTAAACAAATGGTTGTAAATACGAGAAGTTAAATTATAAATCGTTACAATCTACAAGTGACATATAAAACTTAAATTTATAATTAATTAATAATTGGAACTTTTATATTTACAGCTGTTTGAATTAATGCTTGAGACTCATGAATCATAAGAGAGGAATTTTTAGAATCTAACCGACATTAATTGATCTTTTGATCTATTTCTTCTTATTCATAATTTGAATCTTTTTGTACGATTCTTCTATATATAATCTTCGTTTATTGAAAAGAGAAAACAAATATAAAAACTAAATGATGAATCTCAATTACTTTAAATGGAATAGTGTAATGCGATTATCTATAAATTTTATGTAATAACAAATCATAAAAGGCTCCATATGTCAAGTAAGATGGGACAAGGATTTCTCATATAATAAACACCATATTATTACTTGCTTTTATAGGTTACAAAATTAAGTAAAAATAAAGCTAGAATATTCATCAAGTAATCTATTCTCTAAATTATATATACTCTTATTAATTAATCAAGCCAGAATATTTGTTTTAATTTTCCCCCGACAATGTTGAATGCGTCCATATTATATATGTATATCTTGATTGATAAGGATATACCCTTGATTTTAGTATATTCTTGGCCAGATAATGCTTAATTGATGAAAATGTATATGATTTTTTATTAATATTTAAGTATTTGGAGGATTTAAATTGGAGAAAATTCCTTAATCCCCATTGCATAGCAAATTTATTGCTCAAGTTACCTGAAATTCGCTTAAGCGTCCAGGCGTGACTTCAATTATTTTAATTGTTCTTCAGTTGTGTAACATATCTTTAAATATATACAAAATAGAAGATATTTGTACATAATTGAAATTATGTTATACACGATTAAGAGGGAGTTGCCCTCGTTCAATGATCTAACTAGATTTATAGATACTTCGGACAATATATGTGGTAATCATAATTACCTTTTTAGCTATTTTGCCTTTAGTCTCTTGATACCACACATATTTTACGTACCCGTTAGGATAATTTTAAGAACGTCATTAGCAAGATGGAACAAAAAGTTGTCCCCAAAACAGCAAGATGAAACAAAAGAAACTTTTGTATGTATTTAGGGTAAAATAGTAAATTTGTTCAGGAAGTTTTCACTTAGGAGTAATGTTATTTTATAAGTTTTTATTGTTTCAATGTCACCCCCAAAAGTTTTAAAACATAATTATGTTGCCCATTCTCATTAAAAAGTTGAGAGTCCATGTCAATTTTTTTATGGTCAGTATTAGTTTTTAATGGGATAGGATAATATTATTGTATTTTGAAACTTTCGGGGTAACATTAAAATAAGAGAAACTTCCTGGGCAACATCATTTCTTGGCCTATACTTTTGAGATTGATTTGCTATTTAACCCACATATTTAACCATCAAGTACCATTATAACGTATTCTTATATTTAATGGTTCAAACATTACAAAAAATAAACGCAAAAAAATATATATATATTTTTGCAGTGGTGTTAAGCGTTTGAACTAGTACGTATCAAATAAAAAACACCTAATGCGGTTGGTGCCCCGATAATGAAAATAAAATATCGTGATTTATTCACACAGGCGGGAATAAAAATCCAACAACACAAGTGAATATAAGGGCTTGTTTGGTATAAGGGAAGGCATATTTTTTTTTTTTGGTTGGATTCTCTTTAAAAAAAAAATAGAGAAATGGGGTTGATTTTTTAATTAATTTTTTATTTTAAATATTCTACTTATTCACATTTTATAACCCCATTTATCCAATTTTTTTTAAAAAAATCCAACTCATAAATTTTTTTAATCCCACATCCCAAACATACCCTAAAATTCTCAAAACAGCCATAGTAAAAGGTTTTGCATATGTCAATGCAAAAACTTCATTAGTGATCAATAATACATATAAATACTCATTACACGTCATGAGGTCTTTCGTTTATATATACGGGTAAAGAACCACCGGAAAGGCTGGAATTGGCTTCCGTCCGATACCCCGCTATGTCCGCTGCGTCCTTTTTTGTAAAACGGTGTAGTTTTGTGTTAAAGATAGAGAAGCTTTGTTTTTTAAAAAAAAAACAAAATATTTCAAGATACTGACATGTAGTAAAAAGATACTTCAAGATATTGATTGGTATTGAAAAAATATCTTTAAAAAGTATTTTAGGTATTGACTGGTAATAAAAAAATATTTCATAATCATGAAAAATCATGTTACGATCTTAAAAAAAATATCTCAAAGTATATTTTTAGTATAAGTCAGTATCTTAAAATAATTTTTTTTTCAAGTGCAGTCACTATCCTAAAGTATCATTTTAGTATCCATCAGTACCTTGAAATCTAAAATCCTAAAATAACTTTTCAAGATTATATTTTTCAGTATCAGTCAGTATTTTAAAGTATCTTTTTAGTGTCAGTAGTATCTGAAATATTTTTTTAAAATCATAAAATAATTTTCAAAATCATGGATTATTTTTTTAAAATTTAATCAGTATCATAAAGTATTTTTTTTAGTACCTGTAAGTACTATAAAATATTTATATATTAAAAAAAAAAGATAAAACTTCACCGTTTTTGACACAAAACTGCAACATATTAAAGAAAAGGAAGCAAAGGGGTATCAGACGCAAGCCAATTCCGAATAGGCCCATACTCGAAAATCACATTAGACTATGACTATTTTCAATGAGAATAATCATCCTGAAATTATTTTCTACAATTACATGTGTTTAAGTTTAAGACCTCATGCTCCAACACTTGATCTTAACCTTGTTTTAAGGATAAACATACAAATGTTAACTAGCTAGTAGTCACGGGGTTTATTTAATCCTCCATAATTTTTTGAAATTTAAACGAACCTATGAAAAAGAAAAAGGAGAAAGATGTGGGTTGATGGAATGTAGTGACTGGTGTGCTTAGCTGAAGATCAGAAGTGGTCCTAAGAATGAATAATTGAAGCGAAGTCAGTGTTTGTGTTTAGGGGAAAGCAATGAAAGTGTGGCACTCGTGCGCTGTTGCCTGTTGGGCACCACACCGAAAGTGAAAGACCCTGCTCTCATCTTTTCTCTCTTCCCATACCTCTCTCTCTACCCACTATCCTTCCTTCCTCTCCCACCTCCTCTTACTAGCATCTCTTCCTTCCCCTCTATCTCTAGATTTAGGATTAATAGCCTTGTAATCTAGTGATATGAGTAAGTTTTGAAATCAGGACCGATCTTCAAACTGGTCGAGGAATTGAGTCAAAAGTTAGGGTTAGTGAGTCAAATTGGAGCTAAATTAAGGCTAAACTGGTGAAGAATAGAATATTTTAGGGTTATTAGTATGAAATTCTAAAGTAAATTTAAAACAAATTCCCTTTTAAAAAATTCAATCAGTCCAACCCTGGACCGGACCGGTTCACTGGTTTCTAGTCCGATTCAACAGGTCTAACCTGAGTATTAGAACACCGGATATGAGAACCTAGTGATATGAGAATTGACCTGAGATCTCCCCGTTTAGGTTTAACCCTACTTGTAGGCTCAACATGTTAAAATACTGACATTGATTATTAACTTTTTTTAACAATTACGTATGATATCACTTATTTTTAATATTTTGGGGTGTAATTGATCCAAAAAAAAACTCTCAGATATCTTTATTCCTTATGCAGAAATTTTTAGGACAAAATTGAATCGTAACTCTAGTATAAAATTTGATAATATAATTTATATGTAATCTCAAGATTTTTTTTCTTCTTCTATTATTACTTGTGTAGTTTTTATTAAGGGTGAGGAGCAAAAATACACATGAACTTTTCCCTTAGGAGTGCCTAGCACCACATGTTTTTTTTAAAGCAAAAATGTATAAGTGGTTACCATTTTGGAACAAAATTCATATCCCACCGTTATGTTATTGTTCATTTCATCTCTTTCTCTCTCATCACGGTGAACAGTAATATAACGGTGAGATGCGACTTTTGCTCTAAAATGGTAACCACGTATGTATTTTTACTCCCAAAAAAAGATGTGATGCTGGAAGCTCCTGGAAAAAAACTTATATGTATTTTTGTTTCTTTAACTTTTTATTAATTATGTTTTGGTCCAAATATATATTTGAGAAATAATGACTTAAATAGTACTACTATAAATAAAAGAATTGGTGGGGGTAATAATAAAACATATATATATATATATATATAAATAATATGGGGTGGGGAGGAGGGGTTTGGACAAGGTAGGGTCCCACATCCCACATGGCCACATGGGATGTTTGGACAGAGTGTTGAAAATGTTGATGGCCATTTTTCAGAAAACCTGAGAAAAGTGACGCTCTGCTCTGCTCTTCATGGCTCCATCCTCCATTCCCAGTCTTCATCATCAGCTCAGCAAGAAAGAAAGAGACAGAGAGCTCAGAATCTCTCAAACACATTGTTTCTCTCATGCTTCATTTACATTTCCCAATGCTTGTCACTTCCACTTACTCATACTTGTCTACTATCTCTTGTCTCTTTGTTTTTTTAAAAAATAAAAAATAAAAATAAAGAGGCACCAGTAGACTTGTAGCCTAGTTGTAGTACTCATACATGCAAGTGACAGGTTACATATTTGAGCTCATCTAACTCATGTTTCTTAATTTTACCCCCTTTTTTTTTAAAAAAAAAAAGTATTAGTTTTAATAGGAATAAAATTATTTAAGTTTTTATTAAGTTATGGAGACTAATAATTTATATAAAATAAAACTTCAGAAAATAAAATTTATGGTTTAAAACTTGAGAGACCAAAATCTAAACAAGAGCACATTTGAGGGATGAAAAATTATATTAACCATAAATTGATGTGTGTATAAAGTTGCCTTCATGTTATGTGTTATTAATAAGCTCTAACTATCTTATCAAAATTACATAGAGATAGTTGAGTTGTTAACTTTATCTAAATATAAAATATTTTTCCAACTTCACCTATAATAAAAAAAACAGAATGCATTATAAGTTTTCCAATAAGTTTTTTCTAATAAATTATAATAAGATAATATTTACAAAAATTTTATTAATAACGCATAAAATAAATTATATCATGCATCAAGAATTTATAATAAGAGATTGGTAAAAAAGGACTTTTACTAAGAAACATCACGTTTGGACCAGGAGGGAGCACCACCTATTCGTTTAAAACTTACAATCATTGAAAACATGGTACCAATAGACCAATTTTTTTTTTTAAAAAAAAAAAGGAAAAATTCTTCTAAAGTGTTAAAAAAAACCAACAAAATTTCAAAAAAGTTTCAAAAGGAATTTTCATATTAGAAAATTCTTAATAAATTGTTAATCTCATTAGCAATTCAATCTGTGAGATTAATAATTTTTGGGATTTTTGTGACATTTCACATTTTGTGGGACTTTTTTAATATTTTATTAGTCCCTTAGGACCTAAGAGAAATTTTCTAAAAAAAATGTTGCTATTACTAATTCTTTAGTAATAACAATAAAATGAGATTATGGATGGGTTGAATGTTAAAAATATTTTACACACTACAAAGGTGGTTTTCATTTTGAGTTTTCAATTAAGATACTGTTCAAAGAGTTTTTCCTCTGATGCCCAACACAAAAATCTTAGTATGTTTGAATTACTGTTCACACAACTAAAATATCCACAACTCATGATTATTATGTGAGGATAATATATAGTTATATATATGATTTTTACTCGGATTTAAATGTCTCAACTCATTATTAGTTTTTAAAAAAAAAAATAGAAACTTTTCTGCCTTAACTAGTATTTAGAAACTCTTAAAATCTAGATTTACGTAAGTCAAGATATAACTCCTTTCACATACTAACCTCATAAATCTTAAAAATTATTTTAAAAAACTAATCCAAACAGACAATAATTTTGATTGAGTTTCAAATCATGGTTAACCATAAAACAAGTAAACTGGCCAGTTTCTTGAAAGAAAGGGGGAAACTAAAAAAAGACAGATGAATAGTTTACAAAAGTAAATTGGGTTAAGGATCAAATTTGCCAATAAACTATATGCTTAGGAGCATCCAGCACAATTAACTCTTATGTGGACCTTAAATACCAATGAAGTCTAGAAAATAATAAAGAATCACAAAACCGTCAGCTGCATGATAACGTCCGTTATGTTGATTTCATTTGGGGGGAAAAATGACCCGTGGCAGGTGACTCATCCTCGGGCTGAACAGGTGGCGATTAAAATTGCTTCAATCTTTAATCCTTCATAGGGCTCAATCAGAAACAAACCAGAGGAGAGTCGAGCAGCAGCAAAGTCTTGGTGGTTGAGCGAGCAGAGGAGAGTCGAAATTGGTGAGATCGCAACTGGTGGTCAAGAAAGTTTAAGAGAGTGTCGGACATGGAATCCCGTCAAAGATCGTGATTGTGGTTGAGGAAGCTTGGACGATAATGGCGAACGGAATGAGTTAATCGATAATCAGCTAGGGTTTTCGGTAATGTGAATTGGATAGGTAACCTTCGATTTCTATGAATTAGATGGTTACAACTGAAATCATCTATGAAGAATACGTATACCGTATACATTTAGCCCTTTTATAAGAATCTTCTACACAATCTATACTCTATATGGGTTTGAATCTTTTACACAATCTATACTCTATACTCTATCTATCTGGGTATTTCCTAACAGTATATTTTTTTTTTGGCCGATCTGCTAGATTTGCTCATTTATTTGGTGTTGCTTTTATCTGGCATTTGGGAACTGCACTCGACTTTAGTTTATACAGCATCAGGTTATCCCTTGATGATTGAACGCATTTTTTATTTTTTCTGTTTTCAATGTATTTGGATCTTGGTCTGAAATGTCCAGGAATTTTATTTAAATGGTGATGAGATTAGGCCTTTGTTTGTGGGATATAAATGGGAACAGAACTCTTTGCAAACAGTATTATAGATTGAAGACTTTGCAGCTGCTCGACTCTCCTTTGGTTTGTTTCTGATTGAGTCCTATGAAGGATTATAGATTGAAGCAATTTTAATCACCACCTGTTCAGCCTGAGGATGAGTCATGGGTCATTTTTTTTTTCCCAAACGAAATCAACATAACAGACGTTATCATGCAGCTGACGGTTTTGTGATTCTTTATTGTTTTCTAGACTTCATTGATATTTAAGGTCCACATAAGAGTTAATGGTGCTCTTGAACATATAATTTATTGGCAAATTTGATCCTTATACCAAGTAAATTTAGTTATCAACAAACCTTTCATTAGGATAATAAGCACTCTAAAAAAACAAAAATTTAAATCACAAAAAACATATTTATTTTTTGATGTTATAACTTTTAAGTGATTATATTTTTTTCTTCGTACCTCATTGTAATTTCCTCGTAAAATTTCAAGGGTTTCATTTTTTATTTTTTTTTTTACACAGTTTCTTTCTGTTTTCTTTCGCAGAAAAGTTTAAAAATCATTTTTGAGCACAACTTTTACACAATTAGCACATTGACACCAGAAGCGCTGGGGATGAAGGCCATGATAGAACTTCTGAAACCCTAAGCCAGGTTGCAATCCATGGACACTCAGAATGAAATATCATACGCGTCCATTGTTAGTTACCATTACTCACAATTCATGAGATCTGGAAACAAAGATTCACATGGGCCATACGTGACTCTGTTTCAATTAAATGTTACAGACATGTTCAGTTTCAGCCTTTGCTATGATCACAAGAACAGAGCGTCAATTGAAACACATCAGTCAAGTCTTGATGCTAAGTTTGAGACTGAAGATTCGACTTGAAGGGAGAACAAGGGAACAAGATAATATATGGATATGTACTTCACAGATTCAGAAATCTTCACTTGCCACAAGAGACAAAGGTTGGATCGAAGAAAATAATGAAAATGAAAATTAAGGAAATCAAAAAGGGAAAAGGCGAGAGAAGAAGAAAATTTAACATTGAGTTTTGAATCACAGCACGGATTAGGCAGGTGGTGAGAAGGTGGAGGTAGAAGAAGAGGCGGAGAGTCGGTCGGCGAGATCGGTCATGGCTCGGATTTGCATCTGAACCGCCGATATGTAATCGATGGTTTCCTCTAGAATCACCGGAAATGGTTGTTTCCGGCAACCGGGAACCAACCGGCCAAGGAACCTCACCTTACTCTGCATAGCCGGTAAGGTTTTCCCCTTCAACCGGAAAACGCTCACTCTCGGCTTTCTCGACATGAAATTTCCGGTAGCTACCCTCGTTGCCGTCGTTACCTTCTTCCTCTTGTGGTTCCTGAACTTCAGCTTGAGCCGATTCGTGAGAATCGCCCTACTCCATCGAGTCCTGCCTTTGGCAGTAACGGCGAGGACCCTATCGGCTGCTTCTCGGACTTCTTTCCCGCGTCGAGAAGCCTCGCCGCGGCCGGAGCCGGAAGAGCTGCCATTGAGGTCGAGCCGAGCCAACGCTTGGCCGAGCTTGGACGTGTAGATTTGTTGCCGAGCCTGAGATTCCCATCTGGCGTGATTCTGAATCTGATCTTCTTGTTGATTCTTCTGAGCCGGAGATTTCTTCTTCCTCCTCCTCTTGGAGGCGTCGCGGGAACGATCAGAGTTAGTTACAGGATTTGAGATCAGAGATGAAGCCATGTCAGAGACGAATAATCGAATCCTCGGGGATTCTTTTACTTCCCTGAAAAGTACAATTTCTTGTGTGGTTTTCTTTTTCTGTGGGTGTTAGCTTTCAAAGCAGGATTCAACCATTGAAAAGAGTTGTGATTACGAAGATTAGGAACTACTAATTCTGATTAAGAGAAATTGAGGAGAGGATTTGACGGAGAAAAGTATAAAATAGAAGAAGAATCAGTTGTTATGTGGTTGATTAAGGATAGAGAGAGATTGCTTCATAGTTTATCCAACAGAAAAATGGTGTGGGGAGAGAGAGAGAGAGAAGAGGATGAAGAGTTGCTTCACAGGAGGGCGATGCGCGGAGAGGAAGGCAAAGGAAGAGCTTATAAAGGAGTCAGAATAGTTATACAGCCCATTTGGATAACTTTGAAAGATGTGGTTTTTTGTTTTTATGGAATTTTCTTAATAGGTTTATTTTTTTATAAACTTTTTTTTAATGTGATTTGTATTTAGGATAACGATGAAAAAAATTAACTTTTGTTTTTAATGGGCATTTGTTTAATATAACTATTAAAAAAATAGATGAGATAAAAAATAACAGAAAATGACATGAATCAAGTTCACATACACACACATATGTTGTATAAGACTAAAGTATATTTTTAGTCCTTTAAGTTTTATATAAGACATACTTTTAGTCCCTTAATTTTATATAGTATACATTTGGTCTTAAAACACTAACACCGTTAATATTGCTAACGGAAAATGCTGACATGACGAACTCAAGTGATGATTAATATCATTTAATTAAACAAATTTTATATATTCTTCAATTTACCCATATTTTAAATTTAAATTTAATAGCATTTAATTACACAATTATTACTTAAGTTTACACCGTCATTACTTGAGTTTGCATTTTCCGTTAATAAAATTAACGGTGTTAAAATTATAGGACTAAAAGTATACTTTATAAAGTTAAGAGACCAAAAGTATATCTTATGTAAACTTAAAGGACTAAAAGTATATTTTAGCCGTTGTATAAAATGTGATAGTTTGGGATAAAAAATTAAAAATAAATATAAATTTACTAAATAAAATAGTAAAATTACCATTAAAAAATTATAATACAATGAAATGCTTTTAATGGGATAATAAGCCAAGAAATGTGGCTTCATGAGAAAAGCAACTTCAAAACCTGAAACTTATTAATGAACCCATATAAAACATCAAATATTATGACTTCTCCTTTTAATGGACTTTTAGTGGGTTTTTATTTATTTATTTATTTATTTTTACTTTTAAAGCCATGTCAAACTAGCTCATAATCCCACTCACCTCGATGCCTCTTATTTTTGTAAATAAAAAAAAAACCTCTTATTTCAATTATTATTATTATTATAACTACTACTATGGAATTGATAAAGGTTAAATGAGTTCCAATAAAGTTATCATGGTTTAAACTTTAAGTAGTTGTTTGGTTGTTATTATAAAGTATTAATAAGTAAGTATATTTGATCTTTTTTATAAGGTATTTATTTGTTTTCAATGAGCATTAATTATTTCAGTAAAATTACTTGTTGTCATAAACTTTAAGTAATTTTCAATATTATTCCTATTAATTACACTAAACTCTAATATTATATTAATTACTACTTTCATCTACTAAATTTATTAATAGGAAGAAGGTAACAATGGCAAAAAGTAAACAATAAGGACTAGGAGTATGTCTCAAGTTTCAAACAAAGTTTAATGAAAATGCTTACAAGTCATCGACCAATAGGTCCTCTTACATTAGTGATAAGATAGCTTATAACCTTATATAATACTACTTTATATCTTAAATATAAATTATAGTTGATTTCTTTTGAAGAGATTAAGGGAGTTAAATAAGTTATTTTATGATATTATATGTTTATATTATTAAATTATATATTAGTTTATATGTTAGGTAAAAAATTGTTTTAAAGTAATTTAATTAAATTTTTTAATATTTTTTAAAAAATTAATTTTGTATTATATTTAGGATTGCTAGGAGTATGAGCCAACTTTTTACAATCTTAAAATTATTATTATTATTATACGAGAAAGAAATATTCCTTGCCAATTTTGGGGTGGCAGGAATTTGCGATAAACCCGTTTTAATTAGATTCCCTTATCATGAAAGGGCTAATTAAAAGGAAAATTTGGGCATATAAGCTAGTAAAAGAGTGAAACGTTTGGCAGGAGTGATCAGCCTTCTTGAAATTGCATTGCAATTTCAAAATCAGCAATATAGCTTTTAAAGGGGATCTAGAAATCTGTATAAAAAATTCTTTTAAAAAAAATTATTTGGATGGTTACTTTTTATAAAAATAAAATAAAATCTATTTCTGAAAGTTATGGTTGTCGCTGGCGGTGATGTGGTGGTAGTCTTCGCCTAAAATGACGTGGCAATGGTAAATACCAATAGTGTGGTTAAGAAATTGATACTAGACATATGATGGCCTTAAAGAAAATAAGAAAGCACATAAAAATTATTTTTATCTTTTAGTTTTTTAGAAACAACTTCCTGTTTTAAAACAACTAATTGAATACCTTTTTCTTAACAAACGTCCTTCTTTTTTAAAAAAAATAAAAAAACTATTTTGAAAAACAAAATTCCCTTAATCGCTTATGTTACAATCAACAATATATTCTCTTCATCGATCCTAAGGGACTTTATAAGGGGAAAGTGAGAGGATTTAAAAAAAAAAAAAAAAAAAAAATTGATTTGGATTTTTTTTAAAAAAATTGAGTTGTGGGGTTAAAAAATTTCATTTTTTTTTTGTCTTACATATTTTTTTTAATTAAAATTTTGTAATTTCAGCTGCAATTTTTTCAAACCCAGCTTGTAAAATTTTTTCTTCCGGTCCGAATCCCTCATACCAAAAATATCCTAAAATGTAAGTTAATCAAGGGGTTTATTTTGATCTAAGAGTAACCCCTAAATTTATTTTGTCTCAAATTTTTAATTATTTGTCCAACCATCTCTAGCTCTTTACACATTTTACTAAATAAAAGAAAGTTTTAATAAGGGTAGATTAAAATAAAAATAATTAAAGACATATTTTAACAAAAGTGACCGACATTTATTTATTGTCTCCTTCCTACGTTTAGGATTGGGAGTTTAAAGGTGAGCCATTTATATCAAATGTTTTCATCATATTATAGATCCTTGACATTTGTTATTTAATTTTCATTAATCAAGAGGTTCTTTTAAAACACTTTTCAAGAAATTTGATATGAAAGGAAGATGACCAATTATACTCAACCAAGCATCACTCTAGATGATTCAAAGTTAAGCTATGCCCCTCGCATCAATCATCAAATTGTAAGTACCTTTTTACCTACTCAATTATGTGGTTTTTGCTGTCCCAAATCGTATTTTGCTTTTAAAGCCAAACACAGTTATACAACTCCAACATGTACTAATTTTAGGCAGTGAGTGAGTGGAGAGATGCTTATTAAATAAAATTTCAAATGATTTTTAAATTTAAAAAATAAACATACAAAGTGATTATTATAATGAATGTAAAGAACTTATTTTTCATATTAACTAGATTATAGAAGATTCAAACTCAAAGAACTCATAGGCCTTCGATTAGTTTAAGTCTCGAGTTTGAGTCTTAAAGGAGATGTATATGTTAAGAGGGGTAGCTACAAGTCCTGAATCAAATGCCAAATGATAATGTCAAAATATTATATGGTATTGTATGCACTAAAAAAGATACATTAAGGTGTTTAGTGTACCTTAACCCTATATAAAATAAACAAATAAGGGAAAATCCTAGAAAACACACTTAAAATGGGAAAAAAATTTAAGTCCCATATCACAAATCTCAAGTTAGACCTGTGAAAGGAATATGAGATTTGCAAATATTTTTAAATAACCAATATACTTCTGAAAGCATTTGGGGAGCTCAAGTAGTCAATATTTAGACTAAAGTTATTAATTGCAATTTTTAAATTGTTATTCTCTATACCTAAATAGTCAATAACGATTGATTGAAACAAAAAAGTAGTCAATAATATCTGACATGTGGCTTGAAAATATTACCTTTAAGATTGTCGATATTTAAGAAGCTTAAGTTGTAACATCCCAATTTTCAAAAGCGAAATAATTTATTTTTCATTTAAAATCATTTAAAATCATCAGAGTAGTGCATTTGAGCGGAAGAGTAACTGATACTTATATTTCAAAATGTCGTAAGTCTAGCTGAATACAATAGCAGTGCGTGGTTTAAAAGGGATGTACAACAACAAAAGGAAGGCTTCTGCCAGAATGTTAAAGGAAATCTTCAGCCGGGTCTACTATGCGTCTTGCTTGCGCTTTCCTTTGTCCTCTGTCCTTGGTTCTCCTAACCCTGATGCTATGTTAAGAGCTGAGGTCCCATACATACGGACCCCAGGTAACGGTTAACCTCATATTTACATATACGGTATATAAACACAACAATTGATTTACTTCCAAATATGTCACCAACTATGTCACTCCCAGTGAATGCAAATGTACCGCTCCCAGCGAAATATACCACTCCTAGTGAAAACAGATATATCACTCCCAGTGCATGCAGATGTACAGATATCCTTTAACAACAACATGTATTCAAATAACACACCGCAGCCAGCATACAACACACATACCACATATACACATACTGTAAATATCAGAGTTAGTGTTACAGTACGCGAACGTACATTAATTACCTTATACAAACATACCATACATATAGCACATATACGCATACAGTAAACATCAGAGTTAAAGTTACCAGTACGCGGACGTACATTAATTACCTTATACAAACATACAATACATATAACACATATATGCATACAGTAAACATCAGAGTTAAAGTTACCAGTACGTGGACGTACATTAATTACCTTATACAAACATACCATACATATAACACATATACGCATACAGTAAACATCACAGTAAACAAACACAGTTATACAACTCCAACATGTACTAATTTTAGGCAGTGAGTGAGTGGAGAGATGCTTATTAAATAAAATTTCAAATGATTTTTAAATTAAAAAAATAAACATACAAAGTGATTATTATAATGAATGTAAAGAACTTATTTTTCATATTAACTAGATTATAGAAGATTCAAACTCAAAGAACTCATAGGCCTTCGATTAGTTTAAGTCTCGAGTTTGAGTCTTAAAGGAGATGTATATGTTAAGAGGGATAGCTACAAGTCCTGAATCAAATGCCAAATGATAATATCAAAATATTATATGGTATTGTATGCACTAGAAAAGATACATTAAGGTGTTTAGTGCACCTTAACCCTATATAAAATAAACAAATAAGGGAAAATCCTAGAAAACACACTTAAAATGGGAAAAAAATTTAAGTCCCATATCACAAATCTCAAGTTACACCTGTGAAAGGAATATGAGATTTGCAAGTGTTTTTAAATAACCAATATGCTTCTGAAAGCATTTGGGGAGCTCAAGTAGTCAATATTTAGACTAAATTTATTAATTGCAATTTTTAAATTGTTATTCTCTATACCTAAATAGTCAATAACGATTGATCGAAACAAAAAAGTAGTCAATAATATCTGACATGTGGCTTGAAAATATTACCTTTAAGATTGTCGGTATTTAAGAAGCTCAAGTTATCAATATGTATACCAAAGTTATTAATTGCAATACACAACTTAAGTATAAAGAATAACAATTTAAGAATTACAATTAACAACTTCAGTATACATATTAACAACTTGAGTTGCTCATATGCTCTCTAGGGCAGATTGGTTATTTGGAAACATTTTCAAACCCCATATTTTCTTCCACAAGTTTGACTTAATATATGTGATATTAGACTCTCTTAGTCCCTTATTTATGTTTTCCTTATTTTAAACATTTTTTTTTGGGATTTTCCCAACAAATAATTGATGGGGCTTAATTATTCCATATCACTTACTCATCTATCAAATTGTCAAGTTGATTCGGATTAAATCAGTCCTCTTGCAAGAATAGTAGAAATTTTAAAAATCAATAAAATTGATGTTAGAATAAAGGGTAAAGGTGCAAAAATCCACATGTGCTTTACCCTCAGGAGCGCGCGCCTAGCACCATATACTTTTTTTGGAGCAAAAGTAACTATATGGTTATAAAATAGGTGCAAAAGTCATTTTTCCCTATTAAATCTAATGGTTGACCGTTAAATGATTAAAGTTGACTGTTAAAACTCTCTCTCTTTCTCTGTGTGCATTTTTCGTTAATTTTATTTCTTGTTTTTCCTTCCATTTCTATTGAAGGACCAATTCAGCTTCCCCATCCTTGTTCCCTAGCATTTGTCTTTTGACCTCATTGAAAACTAGAAACAGAGACAGAAGTGTGTGAGTCAAGAGTTTCTGTGAGACACCGAGAGGGAAAGAGAGTACAGAAAGAGAGAGAGAAACCGAAATCATCCTCTGCTCCTGGCACCAAAAAACAAAGGAAGAAAGTAGCGTCGATCATCATCGTCCCAGCCTGCACAACAAAGGTGATCACTGAGTCTCTTCCTCCTTAAGTCCTCCATCTTTTTCCTGTTGAATATGAAGCCTAATAAGTTTAAAATGAAGCTACTAAAAAACCGAAATTGGAAATGCAAAAAAAAACCAAAAAAAAAACAAACAGGGGGGTGTGCGTCGAACTCTAGGTAGCTTGTATCCATTGACGTTTTTCCTTGTTGTCGTCGGTCCCTTGGTTCTTTTGGCTGTCATGCGAGTTTCCTTCTAGTTATTGCGGTGTGTGTGTGTGTTTAAAAACTTGTATGAGGGAAGGAAATATATTGATGAATCGTTGCGTTTAACAGACCTGAGTTAACGTGGAAGAGAAAAAGAAAAACGCTGGAAATATATATGTATATACACGCCTACATGCCTTTGCGTCATAACCATAGAAAGAAGGTTTATGTGTGTGTACTGACATAAGCAGAAGAGAAAAACGCTGAAGCCAGGAAAGAAAATGTATTTGAGCTGTTGACTGTATGAGATTTATCTTTCTTGCCTATATTCTCTATATCTTTTAACTTGCAATATATATGAACTCCTATTCCTTCTTTTTTTTTTTTTTGGCTCAGAAGAACTCCTATTCCTTCCACGGCTAGCTATTATGGAGTTATTCTCCTTCATGATTCTTCTGAATAATGCTATTATGGAGTTATTCTCCTATATTCTTCATGATTCTTCTTCTTTTAAAATCTACGCATTCTCTTACTTCCGACGCTCCTCCTCTCTGTTCTTCGACGTCAAAACGCAAAAAGGCGATCCTTCTCTTTCTCCGTCTCTCTCTCCTTCTCTCAAGCTCACTCTCTCCTCGTCAAACCATTTATTCAAATTATGCTACATGTTATTTATCCTCTCACAGTACAGTTGATTTATTGTTGATGATTCGTCTTTGTGTTGATCTATATACTAGACGGAGAAAGTGAGGATGGAATTACAAAAACAGAGGGTCAGGCAATCGATGGAAGAGAGAGAGTTTTAACAGTCAACTTTAATCATTTAACGGTCAACTATTAGATTTAACAGGGAAATTGACTTTTGCACCTATTTTATAACCAGATAGTTACTTATGCTAAAAAAAAAACATGTTATTAAGCGCTCCTGAGGGTAAAACCTATGTAGCACGGAAACGTCAAATATTCAGATGCGAACGTTTCGGAAACGCGACTCTGGCTGAAACGCACGGAGACGTGATCAGATGAGGGAAATTGTCAAAATGGCATTTTTGTAATTTTTTGAAAGCTGGAGGGCATTTTGCAGTTGAGTATTTTGGGCAAAAAAATGCCCTAAATCACGTCTTTGCCGAAAACAATCGCTGAAATCAACAATATCACATCTCTACCTCTATCTCGCTGAAATCGTCTCTACCTAGTGCCTCCAATCTCCATCTCCGTCGCCACCGTTTCTTGCTCTTCCGTCTCTCAACTCGCAAGTTTCCTGTCTCTCCTGGACTCCGTCTTACCTCTTCATCTTCGGTGGTCAGCTGGTGGTCTTCGTCTTTGGTGGTTGGCACTCGGCTGGTGGTCTGTGAGTGTCTTCCTAACTTCCTGAATCTTGATCAATCCCAGATTAGTCTCTTCTAGTCCTTGAGTGTCTCTCCTCGACAGTCCCAAATTGTATGATTTCATTGTAGTGTTCTTCAGTCTCTCCCTGACTCCCTGATTTTTGCTATCCGTATGTTTTGCTATTTTTTGCTATGTGAAATTTTATTTACTCTGCTATCAATGCTATGCTCTGAGTCTGCTCTTCTCTGGTCTTCTCTGCTTAGAGTAAAGACAGGGATGGTAAATTATATGTTTTGTTTTTTGCTATTAGCCATTAACTAGTCGGTGACTGACTGAGTATTTTTTTAAATATGATTTTGTGTTAGCCTATTAGCCTATCCGATAGTAACTAGGTTGGCTTTTGTTGATTTTAGAATTTTTGGATTTTACTATTAGCCTATCCGATAGTAATATGATTTTTCAATAGCAAATACCTTGTATGGTTTTAATATGTTTTTGTTTTTAATTTGATGGATAGAATGGAGTCAAACACAAATCAAAGCAATAGTTCAATAGACATACAATCCAACCCACAAAATGTGAACTCTGAAATTGAAAACTTGGACAACCCATTGTGGAAATATGTGACTAAAATTGAGGATGGAACAGAAGCAGGTGGGACTGTAGGTTGGAAGTGTAACTTTTGCAAACTTGAATACAAAAGTTCATACACGAGAGTAAGAGCTCATTTGTTAAAGATTAAATCTAAAGGGATTGGACTATGTAAGAGTGTCAATAATGCATCTTTGTTGGAAATGGGGAAATTGGAAGAGCAATGTTCTGAAAGGGTGAGGAATAATGCACCGAGGCATGTTCCTTTACCACCCACTAGCTTTTCAACTACAACTAGTACATCCGCGAAAAGAAAGAAAAGTGATGAAGGAACTGCAAGCATGAGTTCTATTGAGAGGGCTTTCAATATTGGGGAGCAGGAAGAACTAAATCATATCATCACTCGAATGTTTTATTCTACTGGATTGCCATTTAATTTGGCAAAGAACCCATACTTTCAACAAGCATTCACTTATGCTGCAAGTCATAACATTGCAGGTATTTAATGTTATAAAATATGTTTCATAATTTATTCCTACCTATTTATTTCTCTTGTTTTTAACTGCTTCTTTGTTATGACTTCAGGTTATCGACCCCCTGGGTATAACTTGTTACGGACTACGCTTTTACAACAAGAGAAGAATCATGTTGATAGGTTGTGTATCCCTGCTCGATCTCTTTGGAGATCAAATGGTGTGAGTATTGTTAGTGATGGGTGGAGTGATTCCCAAAGAAGACCAATAATTAATTTCATGGTTGTATGTGATGGTGCAGCTATGTTTTTGAAAAGTGTTGATTGTTCGGGTGATATTAAAGATAAGCATTTTATCTTTAACTTGTTAAAAGAAGTAATTCAAGAAGTTGGGGTGGACAAGATGGTTCAGGTAATAACAGATAATGCTGCTAATTGTAAGGGTGCAGGGCAACTTATTGAGCAAAAATATCCAACTATCAGCTGGACACCGTGTGTTGTTCACACATTGAACTTGGCCTTGAAGAACATTTATGCAGCAAAAAATGTAGAGAATAATGAAATAACTTATGGAGAATGTAGTTGGATATCTGAAATTGTTGACCGTGTTTCAACAATCAAGACTTTCATTATGACACATTCTATGAGATTGTCCATATTTAATGAGTTTGCAACATTAAAGTTGCTTTCTATTGCTGACACCCGATTTGCTTCCATGATTGTGATGTTAAAGAGGTACAAGTTGCTAAAGCGTAGCCTCCAAAGCATGGTCATTTGTGAAAAATGGAGTATTTACAAAGATGATAATCAAGGAAGGGCAAGACAAGTGAAGAATATGATATTGGATGATGAGTTATGGGCAAACATTGATTACATCCTTGCTTTCACTGCTCCCATTTACGATATGATCAGGTTTTGTGACACTGATAAACCTTGCCTTCATTTAGTTTATGATATGTGGGATACGATGATTGAGAAGGTAAAGAATGTAATATACTTGAAAGAAGGGAGGATGAATGGTGAGTCATCAACGTTTTATGATGTGGTATATAAAATTCTTATAGATCGTTGGACCAAAAGTTCAACTCCCCTTCATTGTTTGGCACATGCTTTGCATCCCAAGCAAGTTTTTTATAATTGTGACCTGGTTTAATAATTCTATTAATTGAAACCATTTTGACACTTATAATTTGTTTCTTTTTGGCAGATACTACAGTGATGAATGGCTTGCTAAAGATCCAAGTCGAGTTTCTCCTGACAATGATGTAGAGATTAATTTAGAAGTAAAAAAGTTCTTTAGGAGACATTTTTCTAGTGTGGAGGAAAGGGCTGCAGTAAATTTGGAATATATCAACTTTGTTCAAATGAAGGGAGGTTTTAGAGAGTTTGTGGCTATTGAAAATCGATATACAATGAATCCCAATGATTGGTGGGGGGTTCATGGTTGCAATGCACCTTTGCTTAAAAAATTAGCTTTGAAACTCACTGCACAACCCTCTTCTTCATCATGTGTTGAACGTAATTGGAGTACTTACTCTTTTGTGCATTCTATGAAGAGAAATAGAATGGATCCCAAACGAGCTGAAGACTTGGTTTACATATATAGTAACCTTCGGCTCTTATCAATAAACACTTCACAATACAATGAAAGAGGAGAAAGTCATTATTGGGACATTAGTGGAGATGCAGTTGATACATTTAATGATGTTGGAGCTTTAGATGTTGCTACCCTCTCCCTAGATGAGCCAGAGTTGGAGGCAAATGTTATTAGTGGAGATGCACCTTGATTATGCTAATGATTTTGTTTTATTATATTTTGTTAATGTAAAATACAATGTTTATATTAAAAATATTATTTAATACTAAGACGTTTTGGAACGTCTCGAAATATTAGTATTTTTGAAGTCACGTTTCGATGTCACGTTTCGGCAACATCTCAGAAACTCTGGATAAGTATCGGTGCATCATAGGGTAAAACATATGTGCATTTTTGCACCTTTACCCTAGAATAAATCCTTTTTTATTTTTATAACCAATCAATTTAATTATTTTGTTCATGACCTTGATCAAGGAACCACCCATAATAATTAATGACTACTGTATTAATCTTTTACATTTTGTAAAAGTTTATATAAAAATCAAAATTATCCACTAAGAGGGTCGGCGACTCCAATCCAGAGAGAGAGAGGGAACTCTGGCTAAGAAGGATTACTCTAGTTTTTCCCCCTTCTAGAAATAGGATTACTCTGGTTTTAATCAATATAAATATAGAAAATACTTATAATAATTTATATCAATTTATACTTATAGTTATATTTTAATTTTTTATAATGCGTTATAATTACAAATTGATATAAATTTAAGATTACTGGAAAAAAAACTTACATAATGTGGATTTACAATTAAATAATAATATTTTAAAAACCGAACACATCAGAATATGATTGTCTATATTCATCCCATTAAATTATAATGAATGTAAAGAACTTATTTTTCATATTACAAACGTGGATTGATTATATTCACCCGATTCCATTTATTTTGAAGAGACTGTTTTGCTCTGCATTTTCTGCAATTGGGTCCCCACAATGTAATCCAAAAAAGATTTGGATGAAACTATAAATTCACTTATGTGATGATTAGGCTATAGCCCAATGACGCATCACATGTTAGCTTCATGGTTAGTGTTCCCTTTAATGGATTTATATCCTTTACAATTAATTAATAATAAAAGGGAAAATCCTGTAAAATAAGATGAAAAGTCCAGCAACTATATGAATGAGAAGAAAAGATAATTTAATTTTAACCTTAAGATCTATTCGCATTTAATGGAATTGATTTTTCCTTAACAATTCTATGAAATAAGGGTGTTTTATGAAGTCTGAATGCCCACCCAAGCCTGATAAAAAAAAAAGTCCAGCCCAAAAAGATCAGATTATAAATCATTTGGGTATTTTTGGACCAGGCTGAGCACCAAGATATACGGCCCTATCAAGGGTGTATATAATTATATTTAACACAAATCCATTATTTGATAAAATTTAATAAGTATTTACTTACGATTCAATTAGAATATAATGAATAAACATATTTCATGTTTACTCAAAAAATATGCATATTTTTTCATAAACATGTGTAACTAAAAAATTGGCAAATTGGGTTCTTGAGAAATAAATTTTTATTAAATAATAATAAAATAATATCTATTGAATTAATTTGTTTTATTAGCCCATGAATTGAATATAAACAATAAAATCTAAAAAGGACTATGGTATAGAATATGTTTTTGAAATATCAAATTATATATATTTTTTGGATGTTTCTTTATTTTTCAATTTTATGGAAATTTTCGGGCATTGAAGCCCGCCCAGCCTAACTCGCAATTACTCAGGCTTCCATAGGCGAAGGCAAAATGCCACCCTATTCATCTTTTGTGATGAGCATCGAGCAAGGGTCGTATCCAACCCTGACTATGAACATCCCTACTTTGGAGGAACTTCAATATCTTTTTGATAAAAAAAAAAAGAAACCTAGAAGGAACTTCAATTTTTCTCTTAAGTGAAACTGTGAGCGGGTTTTGTTAAAAACTTGAACAACGGTGGCTTTGACAGTGGTTCTTATGGTGGCTGTGAGGATTGAATCGTAAGAGGAGGGGATGGAGGATGGCTTTGATGATCAAGGGCTTCTAATTGATCAAAGAAACAATATGCCTTACCGTCAAGTTTCCTAGTTCGGCCATCTTTTGTTCTCTTGTGGTACTTGTATAGGTTTTTGAATTTCTCCTTGCATTTATTAGTTGTGACACTGTCACTTGTCTTTATTATAAAGCACCAACTAGCAAGTGTATTTAGTTTTTTTTTATAAGACACTTGTTTGTTCTTAAAGAGCATTACTTATTTTTTTTTTCCATTGATGCTTATAATTAATAAGTGTAGTGGGTGAGAGTGATAATTAATATTACATTAGAGTTTAGAGCAATTAGTGGGGATAATATTGGAAATTACTTAAATTTTAAGACAATTTTATTGACTTTAATCGTTTTTATTGATTTGTGAGAATTGTTAATTAGTGCTTTATAATAAAAATCAGAGAAAATACCCCAACTTTGCCATTTTCCTCATAAACATTTTAAAAAAACATATAGATTATAGGTTACACACACTCAAATTTGTGCCATCAAAATCACAGCTAGCTGCTAAAAAGCATGGGAACAATTAGAGGAACATAAAATTATATAATTATTTTCTTCTCCTATTGGGGCATTTTGGACATTTTATAAGATTATGAAATCCCTAAATATGTCACACAACTGTTTTTTTTTAATAATTTTTAAGTTTAGTAAACTAAATTATAAATTAAGTAATTTAGCTATTTTTCAGTAAGATTTTGCTTAGCGAAAAATGTTTATTGAAGAAACCAAATCTTTTTTAAAAAAATTGATAAATAAACCAAGTGTCCTAAAGGTTATTTTGCATTCACTTAATTATAGGAGTGGAAATAGGTTAGACCTTTAACAAGAGTCTATGGTCTTCTAGTGTATTTAGTAAATAAGCGAGGCTTAGGTTGAAACATATTGTAAGGCCTATTTAGATAAATAGGCTAGACATATTTTCATAATGCATAACTTACGAGCATATATGTCTAACCTATTTAACTTTTTTTTTTAAAAAAAAATTCATACTATTATATAAGTTATTTATAAGCTTACCAACTTAACCTTAATCGTAAGGTTTTTTTTTAACCTTGATCTTAATCATAAGTTTCACACTTATTGTCATTACACTTAATCCTTGCTTTTGCATTAATTAATCACTCCTAACTCACTCCATCTCTCTTGATTTGCGTCGTCCATTATAGTATAATAATTGCTACAAGATTTTTTAGTAAGAAATGAAATATTATAATCTTAATAAGAGGAGTTTGTCTTGGTTTATGTGAGAAAAGTAAAATAGATGAAATTCAATTATATATGTGGCTTCTTGTTATGCTTGGTTAGTTTTAAAAAATATATATCATTAGTCAACATACAGTTAATATTTCGTATTTTATTTGCTTGGACAAATATTGTCACTTGACCTTTTTCTTTTCTTTTCCTTACTAAGCTCTTGTATTATGACAAGAATGAATGTTAGGTTTTTAAGACATAATATGAGATTGTGGCGTGAGGGGTTATATATATAAATTTGGATGCATAGACTCTAAATGCCATTTAAAGGTCTACATTTCAAGTAGGCTTTAGGCTTCAAACTTTTTGAAGGTGCGTTCACATGCCTAAAAAATAGTCTACATACAAGTTTATGTCAGACTCAAGCTTTAAATTTCTATTGGAGCCCCATACCTATTTGGATAAAGTTTAATATAGCCTAGCCTATTTCTACTTGTAGTCACACACATATGTTTAAAGGGTCAAAATTCCTTACCCGTTGACACTTTAACTCTACCTCTTCTAGTACTTAATATAATACATGTTTACTTAATTTGATTAGAGTGAGAAAGTAATTAATTAACATAATATGCATTTTTTAAAACACTATAGTCATATTCTTTAATTCCTTCTGTTCCTCTCTTCCTTAATTATTGTTGAGGAAACATCAGTAAATTAAAAAAAATCGATAAATACAAAAAACATGTTTTATATTTAAGACTAAAATTAACTTTCTAAATAACCTTATATTAAGAATACGAAAGGAATATTCTTTTTATGTATATAGATTCTACATAAAATCCAACCCATTATTATTATCATTATCATTATTATTTATTTTTATGCGTTTGATTTCCTACTTAAGCTTATAAGATATTTGATGGAGATTGGAATTAACAGTGAATTTTACACCGGAGGGTAAGTTTTTATGGTTAGTATGGTGATTGAAGATAAAAAGTTCATAATTGTTGGGTTTGTTAAGGTGTGAAGTCAATGCTGATTCGCATAAAGTGCAGGTTCAATGGATGAGGCTTAACCTATTATGAATCAAGCTCACCTACCTACGCCTTCCCAAAAGCTAAAACCGACAAACTAAGCTATTTATTTATACATAATGTTATGAATTTTATATATAATTGGGAAAATAGGGAATAAAACCCGGTTTGAAAATGTATTTGAAGAAGGACACCTGAATTATGAAAAGGTGTGATGTATTTTAATGTAAATAAGTAAAAGTAAAAAAAAAAAAAAAAATGGGTTCAATACATGGGAAATAGGGAAGTTAATTGCATTGAAATCAGGGGGGTGAAGTATATCATGATTCTATATTTTAAGGCCACGTTTGGATCAAAGAAGAAAAGGAAGGAAGGAAAAGGAATGGGAATAAAAAAAAAGAGATGGAAGGGAAAATATTTTACATTTGATGCATTTGGTTATCGTGGAAAAAAAAAATGATTGGATTGGAAAATTTTTACTTGGTTCACAGAGAATAAGTAGGAAAATAAAATAAAAAATTGCATTTTTACTCTTAACATATTTTAAGGGCTATTAAAAAATTAAATTTACATTTTTGTTCACTCACTCCAGAACCAAACGCTGCTGAACGTGCTGCTCAAGCAGGATCTAATAGGTGCTGCTCAACAACTCTCTCATTTTGTTACCATTTCTGTCACTGCACCCCGAAATTCTTGTTGTAAATTGGTTAATTCTTTTTTTGGATAAGAACACCAACGTTCTTTGTGGTTTGATTTCTCCTCGACTTGGTTGGCTGTAAATTGATGATTTTTTTTTTTTTTGGGCCAAGTTAAATTGATGAATCAAGAAATGCACGACTTTGGAGATGTTGGTGATCCGAATTTGCCTCGTTGAAAATTATTTTCATTGTGATCCGAATCTGCTTCAAATAATTCTGGGTTCTTCATCTTTGATTGCATCGAACGAACGATTCTGGGTATTGTGTTGTTGGCAAAGGTGAGGGGCTGTCTTCATCGGCTGAGGTGACGGGGTAAATTTGTTTTCAATATTTTTCTGAGCTTGTTGGAAAATGGTTCCCACCAAAATCTGTGGGAAGTAATTTTCCTGAGTGTAAAGGAAAATCTGCCGCTGTCGGAAAAAAATTTCTTAGGAAAATGGCGAACCAAATGCGACTGTCTGTTGGAAAATTTGATTTTCCATTCTTTTCCTCTAATTTTTAGTGAACCAACAAGGCCTAAGTGATTTTGCATTAGAGGAGAATATCAAGATTCTATATTTAGGATTAAATCACTTCAACAAACTATATGAGAACTAATAGGTTTTTTTTTTTTTTGTCAGGTACATATATTGGATTGTAAATATAGCTATCTCTCTCAGAGATGATTCAAATTTAGTTTGTCATGTTGTAAGAGGCTAAAAACCTGTTTGAGATAGTTAAAAACAAGAAAAAAGTCCAATAACAATGAAAACATGATTTTTTTGGTACTGTTCTTGGCCTGGTTTTTTTATTTTTATTTTTTATGAGCCTCGCCCATTCTGAATCTGCCACATAACTCTTTTTTTTTTTTTTTTAAGCCTTCCCTCACGACAAGGGATGCCCTTGAAAAATACCAAGTTGTTGCACAAAAGGTTTTGATTTACCGCTATTTCTATTTCCTACTATGTATCATAGTTTGACAATTTAATTTAACCACACAGTATTCCTGAAACAGACTTCAGAATCAGTTTATATATATCATGCTTTATGGTTCTTTTATTATATTCTTGGCTTTACAAAGCAAATAAATTTAACTCAATATCTAGACAACAACAATAAAGAACTAACTATACACCTTATCCCTAATTTTTAATTCTCAATTAATATAGCAATCTAACAAGTAACAACTAACACCAAAGTGTCTGCATCTAAATTTAATTTTTTATCCTAAACTATCATATTATATATATATATATATATATATATATATATAAAATCATTTTTCGTCTTAACTTACTTTTCACACGTTATATCAAACGAGTGCTTATCTTGAAAAATGTCATTTCTGTTATCACTATTCCAAACAGAAATTACATCTACAAACTGACTTTTAAAAAACAGCGCATCAAGAAAATTCTAACAAAAAAAAAGTCACTTCTACTACTGCTACTTTAAAAAGCCTCAAGTCTTTATGATAAACACAACTCATAACTCAAACAACTCACGTTAATTTGAGAGGGAGTAGTTATCCCGAGACATCAGCCTTGAGCCCCAGAAAAGTAAATACTCTTCACATCAATATTGGCCCAAAATAATTTGTCTGTAATCTTTCAAAACCCAGCGTCCAAGTAATCCCAACAGCGGCCTATAGATTTTTTTGTTGACAAAAATATGTAGTAGTAGAAAAAAATAGTCTTTTAGCAAAAAAAAAAAAAATAGTCCACATAACATTAAGGTCCAAATTTTCTCAAATTGGGCCCTTGAATACTTAAAGGCCTCATAAAGATCCACACTTTACTTAAACACCGGTTCAATAATATTAGGGATAAGATAATTGTAATATTTGATATAATTAGGTTTTATATTGTAAGGCTAGTTAGTATGTATTAAAAAAAAATCCAAAAAAAAAAAAATAAGGCATAAAAAATTAATCAAACGCACAAGTGTGATAATGCAAAAACTTTTACTTCCATCGTTTGCAAAAAAAAGGGGAAAAAAACTTTTACATACATTACTTAATGATACAGACAGTCAACCCCAAAAGTACAACTAAAATGTATTACTATTTTATGATTGCAATTTATTTTAAATATTTTTATATTATCATTGATTCAGCCCACATGATGTTTTTCATATATTTTATGATTCCACAAGCCAGCACATTCAAAATGATGATATAATTCAGAAGTGTCTTTGTCATTTCGGTCATATAGCCTTGACTTTTCCCTATCAATAACTTGGGAAACAAGGCGCTGGAATATATGGTGAGGAGAGGATGACATTTCGGCTTTTTTTCTATAATGCCCCTTTTTAGGAAACTATTTATCAAAATGCCCCTACTTTAAAACTATTTCTCATTATGTTCCCTTTTGGAAACATATTCCCAATCTACCCCCTTTAGTCGACTAAACCAGGGAGTTTAGTCGACTAAATGTCAAGGGGTTTAAATTTTTTTGAATCCCCTCGAAATTTAGTCAACTAAACCCATGGTTTAGTCGACTAAACCAAGTGGTTTAGTCGACTAAATTACGGGGTGGGGCTTTAAAAAGCCCACACCCGACATTTGGTCGACTAAACCACTTGGTTTAGTCGACTAAATTTCGACGGTGAAGGTTTTTAAACACCCCAAACCACAGCAATATGAACCCTAATCATGTAAAAACCTCTCCAAACCTCTTCCCCCTCTCTTTTTTGTCAAATCCTTGCTGAATCTGTTGTTGGGTTGTGTAGGAAACTTCAATCTAGTGAAATTTGTGTCAATATCGGTATGTTTTCATCTCCATTTAAGATTTCCGCTGTCATTTATGTGTTTATGCGAACCCCCATTTGCGTTTTTGCGTTTTGTGCTTTGATTGGGTTGTTTTATTGTGTGTCTTTGCTTGATTTGAGTATTTCATTCCTATTTATGGAGGAAAATGATGAATATACATGAGAAAGTGAAAAGATTTATATTGGTTGAGAGTTTTTTATTTTTTTGAAGAATATCACTTCGTTTTTCATAAAATTTTTTATTTGGTCAGCTAAAACCCTCCATTTTGCAGCTAAAATTCTGGTGTCAAAGATGAGTTCAAGTTCAAACACTTACATGACTATAATTTACCACAACGGGAGGTATTTTGAAGGTCCCGATGGTGTTCAATTTGAAGGGAAAATGAAAATGATGAAAATCAAACGGGGTACTACATACAACGAGCTGAAAGAAAGAATTTATCAAAAATTGGGGCTCCATGACAACCAATGCATTCATCGGTTAATTGCTAAAGTGGAGACTATAGTGGGTAAGGATAATGTATACTACATTAGTACCGATGTATGTGATGATGAAGATGTAGATTGTGTCATAGATGCATTTGCTAATCGGAGAGTACAAAATTTTATTGAGATATATGTTGAAATTAAATCTGGCGAATCATCATCTATACCTATGCATCCAAGATCCCCACAGTATTTTGGTGAAGAAGACAGACATGTTGGTGTATCTGCACCTTCACAAGTGTTAAGTCAGGTAACATTGATGGAAGATGAGGAAGATGAGAATACGCACAGCGATGAGGAGGACGAATTTGAGAGGTTTATTCCATTATGTGACAGCTCAGATACTGATGTGAAGGGTGATTTTGATTCTTGCCCGAACCTAGTAAACCCAGGGACTGCAACAATGCCACCACTTCGTATTGACCCAATTAGTAGTGGTAATTTAGTAAACTTGAATTTGTTGTTGTTTTTGTAATGTTTATTTACTGGTTCTAACAGAAAATTCATATTGACAGATGTTGGACCTGATAGTGAGCCGTTTTGGACCGAAAGCCCGCACTATTCTTAAATTAGTGCGATTGACTGTGACGATGAATTAGAGATGTTGTATGGTGATGATGACAGGCAAGGTGGATGACAGTTAGGCGATCCATTATATGTGTATCAGCAGTTTCCTTCTAAGTCTGAGATGCATCATGCCGTGAAATTGTATTGCATGAAGACTCATCGTTCAGCCAAAGTTGAAAAAAGTGATGAACAGAGGTTTGTGATGAAGTGTCGAAATCATGTTAACGGTTGTCCTTGGTATATGAGGGCAATGACAGGCAAGAATGAAAATTGTTGGGTGGTCCGTAAGTGGGTTAACGATCACACCTACCTGAACCAAAGTCTTACCTGGGATCATGGACAACTGGATTCAAATGTCATATGTGCAGGCATTATCAGTATGTTTCGTATTTTTGTTGCTTTCTACTTCTGTTTGTTTATTGACATTGTATTAAGAAGTTTGTTATGCTTTAACCAGGTATGTTAAGAGAAGATCCAGCTTTAAAACCAATGCTGATACAAGAGAGGATGCAGCGTATTTATGGATATAATATAACATATAAGAAGGCTTGGAAGGCGAAAATGAAGGCCATTGTAAAGTTATTTGGTGATTGGGAGGAATCATATGCATTCTTGCCCAATTGGTTGACATACATGACGCAGATTAACGTGGGCTCTGTTTTCAGGCTTGATACAGATGAATGTTCCGACCATCGTCGGTTTTATGTCAACTTACGCGTCTTTCGTAGAGTTTTTTGGACATTTAACCAGACAGTTGAAGCCTTCAAATACTGTAAGCCCATACTACAAATTGATGGCACCCACTTGTACGAAAAATACAAAGGTATTCTCTTGATTACGACTTCACAGGATGGGGATGGGAAGGTCTTACCAATTGCATTTGCTGTTGTTCCTATTGGTGAGAAGTATGATGACTGGTGGTGGTTTCTTTGTCTCTTACGTGATCATGTGACGCAGATGATGGGCATTTGTTTGATATCTAATCGTCACGCCAGTATCATAAAGGCGGTTAAAGATCACCGCAATTGGCAACCTCCATATGCCTATCATGTGTATTGCCTACGTCATGTCGCGAGCAACTTTAATACCAGATTCAATGATGTGCAACTAAAGAAAACAGTTATGAAATTAAGTATGAAAGTATACACTTTGGTTACTGCCTTCACATATTTGAACATGTTTGTAATGCACCCATTGTTATGAGTTTGCTTTAACATGTTATGCAAGGTACATGAGTTCAAAGATCCAGTTTGACCGGAAGTTTCGGGAATTTATTGATTGTAACCCACAGGTTGTGTCCTGGTTTGACCGGCTTCCAAAGGAGAAATGATGTAGGTCCTACGATGAAGACGGACGGCGGTTTGGTCACATGACGACTAACCTAGCCGAGTGTGTGAACAAGATCCTTAGGGGTGCACGTAATCTGCCAATAACGGCTTTGGTGAAGATGACCTGTAGTAGATTGGTCGAATATTTTGTCACCAGGCGTGTTGAGATTAACAAAAATATCGCTGCAGGTAGAATAGTGTCAAAAAAGGTTGAAGAAGAGTTACAAAGGATGGACCAGATGACAGTCACATACCGTGTGCGGCTTTATGACAGAGATTTACAGTTATATGAGGTTGAGGATGCGTATAATCAATCTACAATTGTTGCCGGTGACATAATGAGGGTTGACTTGATAAATCGCAAATGTCAATGTGGGAAGTTCACAGTAAGAAGATATCCCTGCAGCCACGTATTAGTAGTATGCAAGATGGAGAATTTGAACCATTATGATTACGTTGATCCGGTATTCACTATCCCATACATTAGTCAGGTATATGCAGCACACTGGTATCCTATAGGCAATGAATTGTTAATTCAACAAGGAGAGGGCCTAACAGTTATCCCAAATGTTACTTTGGCCCGTACAAAGGGAAGACCAAAGTCTACAAGGATACAAAATGAAATGGATTGGGTGGAGTCTCAACCCTCAAGCAGTCAGCAAAGATGTAGGAATTGCCACCAAGTCGGTCATAATATGCGCACATGTCCAACGAGGAATAGGCCAACTTGAATTCTATGTAAAATGTTTTGTATTTAGGGTACCATGAGTTGTGTTGTTAATGACTTTGAAATTTGGACCATTCAGTTAATTGATATGTTGTATGATATCATTGACTCATTCTGGGACATAGTTCAAGTTCAAATGTCAAATGAAATTCACAAATTGAAGCTACTAAACAAAAAATCATAAAGTCTCAATGTCCGAACATAAAACATAAAGTCAATGAAAGTACATAAAACATTAACACCGTAAATCTAATCTACATCCTCTGAATCCCCATCATCCTCCGTGTGCTCATCAGCCACATCATCACCCTTGGCAGCATTCGGCGCTCCTCCAAGCTGCATCTGACCAAACATCTCCTTTACCCACTTCATTCAAGCCTGTATCCACCTCCACCTTTCATTCTCTATCTTCCACCTCTTTTTCTGCATCCTGCCCTGGTGTTGGATGGCCTGCATGACATCACTAAGGGAGAATCCACCCTCCGGCTTAGGATGAACATCGTCGCCGTCATCATCATCGACCTCAGAAGAACAATGGGTGGACCCTGACCAACATCAGGTACAAAGGGTGGACCCTGGCCAGCAGCAGTATCAACATCCTCTTCACCAATGTAGTGCCAGCCACCATTTGCACCCTTGGTGATCTTACACTACTCTAGGAGGCGCTGTCCAAAGATGGCATTCCATGCTTGCTGTTTCACCATCACCTCATCGTCCATAGGAACACCAAATTTCTCCAAAATCTTCTGAACCAAGTAGGCGCATGGGAGTGAACCTTTATGTCTTGCCTTATACATATGCCAACAGATATAATGTCTCCAATTAAGCTTAATGTCATTCCGAATGGACCACATAATGGGGATGTCACCCTCTAACACTCGTGAATGATTGTAGGCCCGAGAAAAAAATATGTGGGTGATGACGTAGAAGAGGATCCGAGAGCTAACAGTTAGTTGTCCCACAGTCACTATAGGTCTATGCCCTCCTGAACGCATACACAGCCTCATCTCAAACATATCCCTCCATGACAAAATTGGTGTCCCCATCAAACTAGTATCTGTCACCAGCATCAAAATCAAATCCAAGAAGATCCATCCACATGTTAGCCGTCACCAGAATGTCAACCCCGCAGACACGAGATTGCAGATCACCATGAATGTAGATCATGTTATGGTAGAAAGATTCGTCCACATTTTAGCCAGCCCTCCCAAATGCAAAGTTCCCAATAACGGCACAATGTCAAGGCCCTCACGTGCAAAGAATGTCATGTCTAATGACTTCGGCTTAATGATGGGTCTGGAAGCAAAATCCCTCATGAATCGTTCATGCTTTGCTCCATTATTTTCAAACAAATATCCAAATGGGAGGTCAACAACGGGCTCGGGCTCAGGTTCAGGCTCAGGCTCAGATTCCGGTGCATGCTGTTGCCTAGAGGAGGATGCCTCGTGCGATGCTCGGTGCTTGATCCGTCTCCCACGCACATTGCCGATGTCAACAGGAGCTTGTCTACGACGCATGATGAAAACAAAGACCTACAAAGGGACATTACAATCAATCAGGAAACAAGAAACATTCATCATTCTCAATTTCACATTTACATTCATCATTTTCACTAACAAACACTTTAAACATAAACAAAAAATACTCATAAACGCAAAAAAATTCGCATAAATGCAAAAAAATTATCATAAACATGTACATTCATCGTTTTCCTCCATAAATATCAATAAAAAACACTCAAATCAATCATACAAACACAACAAAACCACCAATTCTTGATGAAAAACGAAGATAAATTCATCCAAGAATAAAAAAATTCGCATAAACGCAAAAAATTATCATAAATATATACATTCATCGTTTTCCTCCATAAATATCAATGAAAAACTCAAATCAATCATACATACACAACAAAACCACCAATTCTTGATGAAAAATGAAGATAAATTCGACCAAAAATAAAAAAAATTCACATAAACGCAAAAAATTATCATAAACATATGCATTCATCGTTTTCCTCCATAAATATCAATGAAAAACTCAAATCAATCATATATACACAACAAAACCATCAAATCTAAGTACAAAACAGTAAAACACAAATGGGGTTCGCAATAATACAATGACGACGGTGGAATTCTGAAAATGGGATGAAAACATACCGAAATTGATGCAAATGCAACTTGATTGACGTTCTCTTCGCAACCCACCAACGGATTCAGAGAGATTTTGGCGAAAAAGAGATGGGGGGTTTGGGGAGGAGATCTAGTCGATTAGCGGGCGTTTGAGGGTGTTTAAAAACCCTCACCGTCGAAATTTAGTCGACTAAACCAAGTGGTTTGTTGACTAAATGTCGGGTGTGGGCTTTTTAAAGCCCACCCCGTAATTTAGTTGACTAAACCACTTGGTTTAGTCGACTAAACCATGGGTTTAGTTGACTAAATTTTGAGGGGATTCAAAAAAATTTGAACCCCTCGACATTTAGTCGACTAAACCCCTAGTTTAGTCGATTATAGGGGTAGATTGGGAATATGTTTCCAGAGGGGGCATAATGGGAAATAGTTTCAAAATAAGGGCATTTTGGTAAATAGTTTCATAAAAAGGGGCACTATGGGAAAAAAGCCATGACATTTCTGCATCACTCAAACACGAAACACCTTGAATTGACCAATTAATTTATTATTATTATTATTAAAATCAAGCAACACACACATAAAGCAAACCCTAGTATTGACCCATTAGTTTATTATTATAATTTAAAAGATTAAGATATAAATTAGCCGACGAAGTATTATGCTAGGAGCATAAGGGCATATAAATATTTTGAAGGATGTAAAAATATCAATGAACAATTGAAAGGGCGTAAAATATCAATGAAAAATTTCAAACTTATGAACGTGGCATGATCCCTGTTTTGGTCTATTTGCCATTTGTCATAGTTTTAAATTCTTTATTGGTATTTTCAATCTCTTCAAAACATTTTTGTACTCGATGCTCTTAGTGTAATTCTTCGTTGGCCAATCTGCACTTTAATTCTAATTTAAATGAGATAAAATCTTTTTTAATTACCCCTCATATTAAAGCACAAAATTTTAGTCAAGTTGATTAAAATTATTAGGTCTATTGTTCCAATCAAATTCTCATATTTTTGCGAGGCCATCATTTGGGCTTTGAATGAAATGCTGGTGGGAAAAAAATAATATAAGTGGGAACTCGATTGGAATAATAGTTACAATGATTCTAATAAACATGATCTAAGTTACTATGTTATACTTCAAAATAAAATAGGGAAATCCTCTTGAAATGTGTGAATTTTATAATAAGATTACAAAATGCCTAATTCGTGCGAAGTTCCCACATATTGGTGTGGAATTGATTTGTTTACAAAACTCAATTTGATAGCATTGAACATGTTGTAGCCAGTCTTAAATTGAGCCCAGGTAATAAAAGGGGCTGTGTTACATCCCAACAACCAATCTAAGACTATATCGAAACTTTATGAATATGGATCAATGAAATAAATTGTGCTAATGCTAGGAGTTACCGGTAAGTAGAATGCTTTCTAACTTTGCTCTTATTTAATTATTGTTGGAAGGAAAAATATTAAGATAAACTCTTCTCACATAATTATATAAGAAAAGTAACAACTACAAACATTGGTAAGCATTTTTTATGGTTCAAAAGTGTTTATTTATGTAAATTAAGATAAACTCTTTTCACATATTTACATAAGAAAAGTTTTTTTGACTGCTCCCGTCTATAAACAAATATTATAATTACAATCAAGTAAATCACAATTAAAAAAGTAAGACCGAGTAACAACAATTAAAGCAGTGAGACTAATTAGTTCATTTCATAAAAACTTGATTCCAAATATTTCTTTTGTTCCGATCATTCCACATGATTAGTGGATGATTTAAGGCGAAACCGGAACACCTGGCCTGATTAGCACACTAATTAAAATATCAAAGTCACGTCGGCGATGTGACGCTAAAACAGAAAAGAAGAAAAAAAAAAAAACCCTAATCCAGAGTCTATATATAAAAGAAGCCTCCCTATTCGAGAGAGGTACCAAATCACCGCGCATGGATCCGACAGAGATGAGCCGTATCTGGAGTTTGTGTGCGAATCTAAGCCTACTGCTATCCTTCGTACTCTAATCGAACGGTTCTTTTAGATTCGCGCACAAACTCGCGATTCGTCTCCTCCATCACACCTAAGGAATACCTCTCTCTTTTTTCTGTTTCTGCTTCCTGTTTTCCCGCCAAATCTGCAGGTACGGAAAGTCGGAAAATCATTTTCTGGAAGGAAGCGGATTCGAAGATGATGTGCGAGCGTAGGTATCGACGACGGCTTCGAGTTCGGTGGAACTTTGTCGGTGAGGATTGTGGGTGAGATTTGACTTTGTTTTCCTGTTCGATACTAAAATTTTAAAGAGATTTGTCGGTGGCTCTCTCATTCTGTTCGCTTATCTGATTTCCTGGGAGGTTTACTTGAAAGAGAAAGATAGTTTTGCGTTTCCATGCTTGTTGATGTGAAATATAAGCTTGTTCGAGAAATTGAAAAATAAGGCGCAGAAGGTGATTAAGAAGTGTTAGAATCGATGGTTTTCGTCTTCGGTGGAAGACTGGCGCTTAGGATTTTTATTGAGATTAGACGTTTTGCTGTTTAATTCAGATTTGAGAAGAGATCTGATATATGACTTTGAGATTACGTTCCCTTTTCTGGTTTGCTAAACAGTTGAAAATGCTTTTTTTTTTTTTTAGGCCAATTTTTCACGGATTCACTGACGCTTTTAATTTTCAGTGTGGCCGCGTATGAGGCAATTTCTGGGTCATTTTTCTTTGTTCATGTTTTATGTCAATGAAACAGAGTGCGCGGTTATTTTTCTCTGAAGATACTTAAAAACTATAATGTGACCAAAGTGGGTCCTTACTGTTTAAGGGAATAATCCTTACAGTTTATTGGAGCTGTAATTGCGTGAAGAGGAATTCCTTTTTTAGTCTCATATTTTTGTCGTGACTGCAACGGTCCTTGACTAGATACAAGTAGAGTTCCAAATTTTGAACTAATGGAGATAGACTTTCCTAATTGTTGTGTTTTCGTGTCAATAACTCAACACTACCCTTTTATTTAAATACATTACTTAACTATTATTGGATTATTTATAACTTAATAAAATTATTTTATTGTATTTCATTTTTTCGTTGATGACTTTAATGTCATGATTAAGTTCCCTCATTAAGATTTACACAACATTAACCATGCTAAGGTAAGTGGCGTGTAACAAGGTGATTTATAAATAAGATAAGTATTTTTTTTTTTCAATTTGATTTTTACAAACATAAGATAAGATAAAAATTAGTTATGGGAATGAATTTCGCATTTACTGTACGACAATCGAAACTCCAGAGGCTGTAATTTGGGCTTCTTGTATAAGCTGTGTTTTTGTAAATCCATTTAACTTTGATCTTATCCTAAACAGATAAAATGATGGACTTGGAGGAATGAGTGTCTGTTTAATGAAAATGCCCAGCGACCACATAATCCTGTAGATGTTGTGAATATGGAAATCTTTTTGCCGCCATGGTAAGTTGAGTGCCGAAACTAAGGAACATAAAATGTTGGATCCAGCGAAATGGGCTCCCCCACCAGATCAGTGGGTTAAAATTAATGTTGATGGGGCTCTTTCTCCGTCGAATAGTAGTGCTGCATGTGGGATTTTCACAAAATCTGGGAAGCTGCGGAGTCTATGAGGCAGAAGAATGGGCAGTCCTATTGGGTCTCCGCCTAGCCTGGGATGAAGGATTTTGGAAGGTATTGCTGGAATCCGACTCTAAGGAGGTGGTTCAGGATCTGAAGAATGGAAAGGATGGTGCTGGCGGCAGCTTGGTTCATTTGCAGATTAAACATATGCTGGAGTTGCAATGGGAGGTTCAATGTGGTTGATGCACAAGCGAAGGAGGGCTTCCTCCGATCCTCAATTCTGTTTGATTGTCCAGATCATCTGAAATCTGTTTTTTCAGCGGGACTTGATCCCTTTCTTTGATCAACTTGATTTATAAAGGCTTAGGCCACTCTCCT